>JAAGEH010000046.1:7853414-8037531 GCA_011751065.1 Lasiurus cinereus
GTAAATCATTGCCAAGATCAATATTATAAAACCTTAACCCTATATTTCTTTTTAGGAGTTTTAGGTATTATAAGTCTTTTTTGAATTGATTTTTGTGTATAATAAGTGTCCAATTACATTTTTTTTTTTTGCACATGGATGGCCAGTTTCCCCTAAACCATTTGTTGACAAGATTTATCCTTTCCCCATGATATTGTTTTAGTACCCTGGTTAAAGATCATTTAATCATATATGTCTAGGTTTATCTCTGGGCTCTCTATTCTGTTCCATTGGTATACATATCATTAATATATATATTATCATATATATATTAATGATATATATATGTCATTAATCCTCACCAGAGGATATTTTTCTATTAATTTTTAGGGAGAGTTGAAGAGAGAGGAAAAAACAGAGAGAAATATCGATGTAAGAGAAGCACATCAAGTGATTGCCTTCTGACCAGAACCTGGGCTGGGGAGGAGCCTGCAACCAAGGTACATGCCCTTGACCAAGGACCAATGCTGTATCCACTGAGCCAAACCAACTAGGTTGACTTCAATGAATTTTTCTTCGCCAATGAATTATCTGCAGGAATCAATTTTAGAAGGTTTTTTTTTTTTTAGGAGTCCTTTTAAATGCTATTGTAATCTCTTTAAAAGCTCAGATTTCTGCATAGTGGGCATTTTTACAAGGGTACAAAATGTTAGGCCACCAACTTTAAGATCGTCTATATATCCACCTTTGGTTAGTCTTACTCAAGCCGAGCCATTGATGAACAAGCATTCCTTTCTGTGGTTGAATAAAAGAACTAGGGGAATTACCCTTAAAATAGAGACAAAAAGAAAAGAGAAGGGAAATGGTGTTTTATCCCCTGTGTATTGTCATTGGAGAAGAGACTAGGGCACAACAGCCAAGCTAAAGAACGGATATCATTGAAACAAGAAATCTGGGCCAGACCAGTCCAGCACACAAGGAATTGTGGGAATCCAATGCTTTTGAGTATCACTTTAAAAGGCTCACCAGACACACACACACCTTCAAATGATGTTCCTAATTGTCCTTCCTACTTCTTTTTCTTTCACAAGTCACAAAGCAAAAGGGGAAAAAGCCCAGCGGGAAGAGCCAGCTGCCGAGCCTGTTAGGAGAAGAAAGAGCATGGATGCGATGTTAATTTTGCTTCATTATCTTACACTCTACCACCTTCTGGCAGGTGAACACTCTGCCTAGAGAATGCAGGAAGTTTTCATCAGCAACAACCGTGTGTCTGGTGTGGCCATATTATCTAAAAATATCCATGAACAAGGGCAGGAGAAAGAAACAAAAGCCTATATGATTTGCATCCGTTCTCCAAGGCTATAGATTGCCAGTAGACGGGAGAAAGATAACAGGCTCTGTCTGCTCTCCTCAGCTGAAGACTTTCAGCTTCCAGAACACACGCACATTACAGAGAAGCTGAAATGCGCACTGTGATTATTTCTGTGAGCTGTAGCTACATCTCTATCCACAGATAGGAAGCCTTTGCACAGCTCTTAAACTATAGTCCCCCTCCTCCCTCTCTACACACACACACACACACACACACACACACACACACACACACACACCCTTCAGCAATCCATTGTTCAAAGCACAGTGATGCTGATCTGCCACTCATGAAATGCAAATGCTGACATTGGGGGACAGCCAGAGAATGAGAATTCCATTAAAGTAAGAGGCAGAGATTCCCCCCTCCCCCGCCCCCTCAAATCTTCCCATGGGGACAGACAGAGCAGTCATATTTTCCAGATGAGACTGCTCAGACCACATATCTGGCCCAACCAGCTGGCTTTGGGGCTAATTCTGTGTTTGACTGAGATCATGCTAGACATGCCAACATTTCTTCATTGTGTTTCAGACAATTCATGCAGGCTGCCACCACTTTTTAGCTCAGACAACCACCTCATCTCCGAGGACTAAAAGACACATTCCTGGGTCACTGCAGGCAGTGGAGTAGCTCATGCCCAGCGGACCTTAGTGCTCTGTTCTTGTAATTTCTTTTCACCAGCAAAAACACTGGCCTGCTGAGGGAGACCTTAGCCCCTGCCTCTGCCAGCCTCCGTTAAGACCATGGATTCGCAGTCCTATTCCATTCACAAGTCAAAATCTGGGTGGGGGTAGAAGAGTACACTGCCAGAGTGGGCAGATCAGTTGTGGGGGCACAGAATTAGAATTGCTGCTGTACCCACACTTGTCCAGAATCTCAGGTGTGACTGCTATGCCCAGTGTTCAGAATCCCTAAAAACCCACCAGGAAGGAGCTGAACCCCATGCAAAAGCAAAGGAACCTTTAGTCATGCTGGCATGTGCTCCCGTCTCCAGCAATCACCTGCACAGTGGTGCGGGAGCGTGCGTGCTCTGGTGAGACAAGGGCTTTATAGCAGTGGGCGCGGGGTAGGGGGGGGACATTCGGGGCCCCCATCAATTAGTCAGGGGGCAGGATCAGGGATCTGGTTACGCAGGGGTACTGTGCAGTTTGCCTAATTTGGGCTGAGTCCACTTCTCTGCATTCCTATTGGCAGGTTTGTGCAACTGTTACATTCTCACGGTTTACAGGGAGGGGCAGCAGGGAGAGTTGCAGAAGGCGGGTACAGAACAAACGAAACATCATGAAAGTAACAAAAAGAACTTCAGGGAGTCCGTCTAATTTAGCTCCATCATGACCTGGGGGAACCTGCATGCCTGTTGGGTTGAAGAAGCTTCTTGATCACTGAGAGCTTGCTTTTTCTGCATCAGAATCATTTAGGCATTTTTAAAAAATGCAGATCCCGGATCTCATGGCAAATTTATGACATGAGGATGGGCCTGGAAATCTGTATTTTAACACTAAGAGACTAGCTTATGAGAAGAAGTATAATGCAATGATTAAAAACAAGCTCTAGCCGAAACCGGTTTGGCTCAGTGGATAGAGTGTTGGCCTGCGGACTGAAAGGTCCCAGGTTCGATTGCGGTCAAGGGCATGTATCCTGGTTACAGGCACATCTCCAGTAGGGGGGGTGCAGGGGGCAGCTGATCGATGTTTCTCTCATCGATTTTTCTAACTCTCTATCCCTCTCCCTTTCTCTCTGTAAAAATCAATAAAATATATTTTAAAAAACCAAAAAACAAACAAACAAAAAACCCCACAAGCTCTATTTGTGTGATGTTGGGGAAAATTACTTACCTTTATTGTCCAATGGTGATATGTTCTTAATACCTACCTTATAGAGAAGATTTAATCAGTAAATCCATGTAAAGAGCCTAGAACAGTGCCAGGCACATAATAAGGCTTAGTACATGCTGGCTATTACTATCATTATGTAACAAACATTCAGATAATTATTTAAAAATCATGTTTGAGATCCATAGGCCCAGTGTGTTCATCCTGGGTTCTAAATCTGCTTTTTGCTTCTCCCTCCTGATTCCTTCTGAGTTTGGAACTCTGTGTCGTTCCTCCAACCTGTTTCCCTCAAACATAGGTCCTCTTGATTCTCTGGTGTGCCAGGAACAGGTATCTTGTCTAGTTCCTGCCTGTCCTCCCGTCAAAATGGACTGGCCCCTGAGAATAGGGATGCTGCTGTTGGTTTAAGGGATACCCACGCTTCAAATGGGGGCCCAACCATAGAATTAGGACTCCCGAATCATTCAGCGTAATTCAGTATTGATAACTGTTCAAGCCTAGCCAAAGCTAGTAGGCTACTTTGGACACAGTACATTAGAAAAGGGTCCTTCCCTTAGGGACCTGTCCTCTGGTGACCAACTGTCCTTGTCTTCTTGGACTGCCCTGGTTCTTGCATTGAGAGTCCTAGGTTTCAGTTCTGAGGGAACCAGAATGGTTAGTCCCCCTGGGCCTGACAGTTGCTGGGTCCCCAGGAGACTGAGTAGAAACGCCTAATTGGACTCTCAGTTTGAGGCCTTGACAACCTTCAGAGGTCTGAAGCTCAGAGCTAGCAAGGCCCCTGACTGTGTTGGTTTAGGACAGTGGTCTGCAAACTGCGGCTCACGAGCCCACACAGTTTGCCATTCTGTTGACCAATGAGTTCGCTGACCACTGGAGACACGCCCGCTTGAAAAATATAGTAACACTTTCTGTTTGCAAGGCTGACAGTGAAGCAGAATCATACTGAATGCCTTGATAGGGATCAGAGGATTTTCACAACAGGGTGCTTCACGTAAGGCACTCAGAACTGGTATCTTCCAGTCTGGCATGCTTCTGGTGTGAACAATAATAGCAAGAACTATAAATAGCATTCTTCCCTGGGTCTGAAGCTTTATATGCTAATTACATTTCAGTCGGAAATTGGCAGAAGAACTTTCTTTCCCAGTTTCCCAGAAAGAGATTTGGGAGGGGAGGAAAGGAGGATCCAGGTGTTATAGAGTTGTAGAAAATTGCAAATGTTGCCAAGGTAGTTAATCAACATCCAAAGACAAAACATCAAGCCTCATCCTGCATCTGCACATCTCTGCCTCCAACCCCAGTGGGGTGAATAACAGCGTGGAGATGAAGGACATTACCTGAAGGAAATTGCCTGAATGGGCCTCTTCTAAGAGGAGGGTAGGGTTTACTTAATTAAAATTCTCTTTAATTATTGCTATAACTTAAGGAAATGGAATGCCGGGCAGTAATGTGAGAGTATGAGAGGTTTGGGCTTTGTTATATAACAGTTAATTTCAAATAGTTTGCTGGGGGAAGGCATGATTAAATACAGGACCAAGGCTGATAAATGAATCATTAGGGATGCATTTATAACTGAATGGAAATGAGTCTAAGAAGAATGAGGGGGAGGGGGTGGAGCATTATAATTATTGTGTGGCCTTAAAATGCAGAGGAGGGAGGATGCTCTCTGGGTCAGAAGAAGAGCAGAAAGGCTGAGCGCTGGGCTCTGTCTCTTTAATGGGCCTCCTCAAGGTCCAGGATGCAGTGCAGGAGGTGGTAAATCCATTACAGCACCAGGGCTGCTCGTAAAAACCTGGAGCCTCCTCTGAGTTTGGGCTCCTCCCCCAGGCCACCACTAAATCCCTGCGGTTTCCAGGAAGCTGAGGAGCCCTCCTGCAAAATCCATATAAGCCTGCCCTCTCCCTGCCGAAATCCTGGCGGGAATATTCTCTTCCTAGCACTTCCAGTGTTTTCTTTATTTCATGTGTCAACTGGGAAAACGTCCCTCTTTTCTTACCTACCTCAAAATAAGGCTGTAAGATAAAACAACATAAAGGTATCAGTGAGAAAAGAGATTTATCTAGTCAAGAGAAAGTTGAGAATAAGAATATCAAATATTGTCTTTTCATTTTTGAGCCTCATCCACAGTGAATGAGAACAAGGTGAGGGGAAAGCCCGCAACCCATGCAGTCCTTTCTATGTATTATGCAATATATATAAATTCTATGGGAAGATATGTATACATGTAACACATAAATAAATAAATAAATAAATAAATAAATAAATAAATAAATAAATATAAATTCTCTCTACGTATATACACAATACATACATTTTATATAGAGAGATATAACATTAATTTTTACTTTTTATTACATACGTAAAAATGTATAAAACTTTAAGTAAGCCTTGCCCTTTTCTTATAAATTATCTAAAGTCATGAGGTTGTACCAATACCTTCAATTCCAACAGAAGCACCTGGAGTTTTTCCTTGCTTTTTTTTCCACTCTACATTTCCCTGTCTTCCTTTTTCCACAGTGAAAATCCAGCTTCCCCAAAATATCACATATATTTTTTGCTCAATCCTACAATCTACATAAATAGCCATTTTTTTTCTCTTTCGATATGACTATAGAAAACAAAAAAGAAACAAAATAAAACCGAGAAAATCTCTAACGTCAACATTTGTGTGTTGGTTTTTCCCCCTAGACTGAGGACATATAATCAAAGTACTGTGTTTGAACATTTCCTGCATTAATTAATCATATTTTTGCCCCTTCATTATGGTTATTTTTTCATTTGTAATGCTTTTAAGATCATTTATTCCTATTTGCATTAAGTTTTAGGTTTTCCCCCTACCTTGTTGATTTCATTTTTTAATTTGTTGACATGCTTTTCAAAGGCACACCTTTATTAAAAGACCTGCTCATTAATGTTTTATTTCTTCTCTTAGCCTTTCTACTCCATTTTCCTTTATTTCTTAGAGGTAACACATTTTATTGTTTTGTGGTTCATCCTTTTGGTGTGTGTGTATTCCTTCTCCCTCTTCCCCCCAAATCAGCACTTTTTACATGTTCTTTGGTTTCCCCTTGTTTCTTACATGAAAAGGTATTCTACCATATCTGTGGTCGGCAAACTGTGGCTTGCGAGCCACATGCAGCTCTCTGGCCCCTTGAGTGTGGCTCTTCCACAAAATACCACAGCCTGGGTGAGTCTATTTTGAAGAAGTGGCGTTAGAAGAAGTTTAAGTTTAAAAAATGTGGCTCTCAAAAGAAATTTCATCCGTTGCACTGTTTGTATTTGGCTCTGTTGTTTGACTTATGAGTTTGCTGAGCATTGTATTATATAAACTCTTTTGCATTTTGCTTTTTTCATTGAACAATAATACATCCTGGAAATCACTTCGTGTAAGTTTATAAAGATATTCCCTTTTTTCCCCCTCATTGTATGCATGTTCTATAGTATTTCACCAAGCCCCTATGCTTGGGCACTTAGGTATAGCCAATGATTTACTTTTACAAATGATGGCTAACCTCATGCTTGTGTATTTTGTACTATTGTATCTTCAGGAGGGGCTGCAGGCTGAACATGAGAGCTATTTCCTTGAGGACTTTGTAAGACCTGGCATAGGCAGTCCCACCCCGGGATCCAGAGTGGATTGTGTAATACAGGCCTGGGGAGAAGGGTACCACCCATTTCCACATTACAAATGACTGGTTCTAGGGATAAAGAGGTGACGTGAGGAGCTTCATGCCATTTGTCATCTTGAGGCGTTGAAGAACAGCTCTGCAAACTCCCAGGGACAGTACTAGTCTCGGGAGAAGAAATTTCATTCATTGCTGTGATACCCAGAACTGTGGCCATGGCAAGGTCAGGCACTCTTGAAAGTGACCCATGGACAGTCAACATTTTAAAAGAGTCCAGAGAAGGGGACTGTGTGCACAGGTGCCATTCCCCAGACAAGACCAGGAAGACTTTGGGGTAGGGGCTGCCTCTCCATCCCACTGGGTTTAATGAGAACATAACCGAATCCATACTGTCTGTGGGTTTAGGAAAGCTCAGGTTATAAGCGAACAATAACTTACAGTTTTACATCGAGGACATGAGGAAAGCATTGAAAAAAATCACATCTATTAGAATTATGATGTGATTAGGTGCTTTTGTAGATATGTCAAAACATTGATTAGGCAGCTCAGAATAGAGGCAGACTTCCCTTCCCATTGCCTGTTATTACCCTGGAATCCATCATTTGAGAGGGCATTGGACATGGAGCATTCATCTTGAAAGATTAAAGTCCAGGAGAGAAATGTGTTCAATGGGAGAGGGAAAGATGGCTGTCCCTCTGCCTGACACTTCAAAAAGGGATTTACCTTGGTGATTTCACCACAGTCCACGGGCCGGCCTAGAGTTTTTCAGGTTCAAAAACTGAGAAAATTGGATTTGTCAGCACTGAGGTGAGATCAGTCAATCTGGCCCTCAATCTTACTGACCAAGTTCACAAGGCAGAAGTGTAAATCAAAATGCCATTTTATTCATTTATAGTAAGAAGTCAAATTGGCCAGGAGATCAGACAAACAGCCTGTTTCAAACACCTTCTCTGCCTGTGCTGAAATCTGCGTGGGAAGTCAAATTGTCATCAGAAGACAGCCTGGCGAGCCTGGGATCGGAGCTGCCTTCTGATTGGAATGTCAGATGCTTCACTCTCCACCAAAAGATATACCTAGAGAGATTAGAGGAACTGAATTCTGGGCACAGGCCACATGCTGCAAGACAGACCTGCGCATGCACAACTCCCTCCTTGTCTTGGACACTGCTTTGTCCCTCACGGACCACCCTTCTGTGCTCCATGTCCTTTCTCCAGCTGTGTCTATTCCACTGACTAGGTTATAGCCCAGGTGGCTCTCTTCTTTGACCTTGCCCTTGCCTTCATCCCTGCCTCCCAAGTGAGGCTGAGAAGTGGACAATTGCCCCAGTGTGGACCTACCCTAGGATTGGCAGTGCCTGCTGTGTTCTGCTGAGGTTAGAAAGCTTCATATAATCATGTGTGATTAGTGTGTAAACCAAGCAAGGCTTCCAGCCTTTGTCTGTCAACCTTCAGGCCAGATCGTTGCAGCAGAGGAAGCTAATGAATTGTTAATGATGGTGATCAATGCCTTTGTCTCAGTACAGGGACTGCCTCTTCTCTGCAAACCATTTGCTGCCTTCATTGAACCCAGAGTAAGCTGCTGTTGGGGGCTGGGCTGAGGAGAGAGGATTGCTGCAGACGTAGGGTTACAGGTTCATGCTCCACCTTGGCATTCGCATATGATGTTTGAAATGCTCAGGATGTTAGCTGACACCTTTATGGAAGTAACGGAATAGCCCAAAGGTAACAGCTCACGTTAGATTTGTGGGGAAAGAGACATCCACTGCTCTGAGTGCTGCCCTTTGGTCTAATGTGTCTATCTTCCCCCGTCATGCCTTCCTAAGGCATCTCTCTTACCAACAGAATGACCCATGGGAGCCTTCACTTGCCTTCCATCAGATTCATAGATGACAGTTACTGAGAGCTTGTCACCTGCCAGATTCTGTTCTGAGCCCTTTACACATTAATTCATTTGGTCTTGACAATAATCCTATGGAGTTTGGTGCTATTATATCTTCATGTTATAGATGAAGAAATGAGACATTGAAAAGTGAAGTAACTTGCCCAAAGTCACTATTGAGTAAATAGCAGAACCGGAATCCAAACCCGGAGTTTGATTCCTGAAACTTTCCTGTTACTTGATATGTTAAACAGAGCTAAGATGTGTCTCTAAATGTCTCCAATTCTCTGCATTGAATGGTTTAAATGTTAGCTGACTATACAAGCTCTTACTATCTGAGTTTATAGGAATCTGCTTATGTATTGGAGTATTTTTTTAAAACAATAAATAGTTGATTCTACCAGTTGTCCACCCTTGCATGCTATTAATCTCTCTGGAATGAACACAGTTTGTTAAAAATAAGGGGGCTAGCCTACAGAATGTCTACGTCCCCCTTCCAATGGTGACTTTCTGAGTTTGCTACCATGACCACTGCTACTGCTCTTTAGAGAATTTAACAATTTACATAAATTATTTTATTTCATTAAATGGCCATGGAATCAAGAAGTATACTTGTTTACCTTTATGTGTCCAGAAAAAGCTATTAAAGTATTGGACATAGTAGGTACTACTTATGCATTTATTAACTTGAGCTCATTTTCATAATTATCTTGCAACATGGGCAGGCAACATTATCTTCATTACACAGATGAGGAAACAGATGCTTAGAGAGCTTAATAAATGACCGAAAACCGTAAAGCTCACTTCTGTGTGCCCTCCTGTGTTTCCACTCCTCCCTCCATGGTGTTGCAAATGCGCCTGTCCTCCTACAGCAGCAGATTCTGAAATAATAAACAGCTGTACAGCGTGCTTTTCCTAGCCAGCTATCTGCCAGAGAAACAATACAATTGTGCCTGATTTAATGTAACTTTTCTAGCTCATTTAAGAGAACAAATTGTTCCAAGGTGGGTTTTGTAGAGCTATGGCTCAGCTGAATACTGTGGGTACATGTCATTTTTTAAAATGAGTAATAGGCAGTGAAAGATGAGCATTCAATTGCTTTTTGTTGACTGAATTAGAAATTCTCAATGTTGAACAATGACTCATGCAAGATCACCCAGGAATTTGATGTAATGAAAAGGTGCTCAAATGACTCATACTTCAACATTGTAGAGCATGCCCACTCATTGTTAAGGGGGAAAGTAGTCTGAACTTCTGCAAACCACACAGTTAATGGAGGTGAAAACATCTCATCAAGAATTAGATTCATACTTTGACTAACTAGAGTTTTATTAGTTCTTAAAACACACACACACACACACACACACACACACACAAACCCTAGGGTTTTATATGCGACCACGAATTACCTTTGGCAACAAACATTTTCCAAAGATATACCCTGTGCATGGAAGAAAAAGAACGCTGATGATGATCTTAAGACCATTCTGAAGTTTTATTCCTTGAGGCTCTGTTCTCTGGGAGCTATTTGGATTTCAAGCTTCAGATTCTCCAGACTTCAAAAGGGACGTTGGCTTCAGATGGGATTAACTCCCGGGAAAACAGAGCCCCATAAACGAACTCTAATTATCAGTGTGAAAATCTTCCTTTGAGGTGGTTGGGTAGAGTCAGGACTGGGAAACATGTGGCAACAGGAAAGGGCTGAATGAGATGAGAAAGTGAGAGAGTTGCTAGCTGGAAAGCCTAATGTGCAGGTTGAACACCTGTGGCGCACTAAAATGAAAAACCGAGACACATATGTCTGGCTATTTGCTTTTAGTCCTCATGAAATGGATAGGCCCCTCCGCAGCTGCAAGACATAAATGTCTAGACATATTTATAATGGCAAATTGTTTATCCTGTTCACCCACAGAAGTTCTTATATCCAATAGATCACAGCAAATAAGGAGAGGAACATTTTTCTTTTCATCGTTAGCTCCTTTTCTCCTCCTCATTCCTGCTACTATCCACAGAGGTTCACCTTGCTTCTTGAATGAATCTCTTGAGAGAATCCAAATAATTTATTTTTTAACTAGAAGATTATCTTCTCTGAATTTATAATATACAGTTCACTTGACCAAGATCTACTGAAGGGAACTATACCTAGATATTTTATTGCTTTTGTTGCTATTGCCAGTGGGTTTTCTTCTCATATGGTTTCTTTTAATTATTTATTTTTAATGGACAGAAGACATTGCATTGATTAGATATTGCCACAAAAATGCCACCTAATAAGCCACCTCAAAACACAGTGGACTACAACAGCATCATAGGTGCTCATGGTCTGTGGGTCAGAAGAGGGTGGCTCCCCTAGGCTGGACTCAGCCCAGAGGCTCTGTTGCACATGTAATTGAGTTAAGATGAAGTCATACTGGATTAAAGTGGGGGCTGATCCAATGACTAGTGTTCTTACAGGACAAGAGAAATGTAGACACAGAAGCACAGGGGAAAAGTCATTTGATGATGGAAGCCGAAAATGGAGTTATGCTGATACAACCAAGAAACTTCAAGGATTGACAGCAACCACCAGAAGCTCAAAGAAAATCATGCAACACATTTTCCTTTTGAGCTGGCAAGAGGGAACCAACCCTGCCCATACCTTGAGTTTAGGCTTCTTGTCTCAAAAACTGTGATAGAACACAGTTCTGTTGCTTTAAGCCACAACGGTATAGTAATTTGTTATAATAGCCCCAGGAAACCAATATAAGGCCCAAGCCTATTACCACTTCAGCCCACATTTCATTGGTCAAAGCAGGTCACATGCCTGATGGCAAAGTCAAGGGGCAGAAAGAACATGCTGAAGACCACCTAAGGGTGTGCATATTGGGGTGGTGGGAAATTTGGCATAAGAATTTAATCTACCACACATAAGATCTAGAATATATAAGGCAACTGTATTTTGAAGCATCTTGAGGCAAGGCAGTAGAATCTAATGGTTAATACCATTTTAAAGAAATGCTTAATATACTAATAATTAGAACCTTGTAATAAGAAAGATTTGAGCTTGAATCCTTGGGCTAATACTTCCTACTTGTGTGATATCAGGCAAATTACTTAACCTCCAAGCTTCAGTTCTTTTATCTATAAAATGAAAACAATAATAGTGTCTGTCTCGCAGGACTCTCATTAATATTACATGAATTGATGTTTATAAAATGCTCATTTCAGTTGTTGACACAAAGCACGGGCCAAAAAAATATTACCTGTGACATTATTATTGCTATAATAATACCACAGTAAAGGACTTGGAAGTACAGGTAGTATTTTTCTACTGGAGCTTTAACAGTGAGAAGATTAGCTATGCAAAGGTTGTGAGATTTTAAGTTTTTATTTATGAAGCATATTTTAAGATACATTAATCTTTTGGGTATGTGTAAAGAGAAGAATCTGCTTGCCTGGAGAACAGCCAGTTCATTTAAGAAGACTTTAAATTAAAGATAATGGAGGACCAGATAAAGTTCCCAAATGCAGGATAATAAGGGTTTGTTAGGAAATTCATATGGGAAAACACTGAAGGATGGGAGAAGGTGAGGCAAAAATAGTACTTGAAACATTTAACACGTATATGCCAACATGAAGAACCTTGGAATTAAGTGGACATAACATAAATATGTAAACTCAGGAGCTGATTGCCTCAACCTATAAGATGAATTTTAATATGGGATGGGATGAATGTACACTTGTGCAAAGGGAGCCAGTGAGAAAGATATGTGGTGTGTCCTTATATATTGAGAAATGTTTACCTGTTGGGAGCCACAGGCTTGTGGAGAACTTGTGGGAAGAGGTCAAAGAGGAGACTCAAGATAGTATTATTATTGAGTTTTCTTTAAATCACATGATTAGATTAAAAAGGAAAAGGGTACTTATAGCAAAAATCCAGACATAATCAAGTTAGTAGTGGGAGGAATGGTGGAGGATTTACCCAGGACATGGAGGTTCCTCATTAGGCTGAAAGCAGCAGATATAAGCTTTTGACCTTCCTTAGAAGAAGATGAAGCAAAAGAATAACTTTTACTAGCATCTTTCTTATGCACACAATGACAAATTTGCTGGGGAAAGTATACAATATTAATAAATAAAAGCTGAAATTACTGAACATTTATTATGTGCAAAGCACTTATTATATCACTAGAGATCTGGTGCACAAAATTCACGCACTGGGGGTGGGGCGTTCCCCTCAGCCCAGCTTGTGCCCTCTCACAGTCCAGGAGCCTTTGGGGGATGTCCAACTGCTGGCTTAGGCCCCCTCCTGGGAGCAAACCTAAGCCAGCAGTTGGACATCCTTAGCACTGCTGTGGAGGTAGCCTCCCGCTGCTGTGGGAGTGCACTGACTACTAGGGGGCAGCTCCTGCATTGAGCATATGCCCCCTGATGGTCAGTGCCAGTCGACCAGTCGTTCTGCTGTTCAGTTGATTTGCATATTAGCCTTTTATTACATAGGATTACATACTTTATCACATTTAATCCTTATAAGGTTGGTACCTTTTAATCTTCATTTTACAAATCAGGAAATTGGGGAAAGAAGTTAAGTCAGTTGCTGAAATTCACACAGGAAGTGCTTGAACTGACTTTTAGGGTGCATGGTCTGTACCCACTGCCTAATCTCTACTGTCTTTATGAGTTTGGGAAAGTTTTGGAAAAAGTGACACCTATTATCTATTCACTTGGTGCTGAAAGGCCAGGAAATCTGGGTTCAGGGGGCCCAAGAAGAAGGATTAGGAAATCGATCAAAAGATACAGAAGCAATCCACGTTTTACCAATTTGCAAGCAAAGTCACACCTTTGTTCATGTGACTGACAGTAGCCCTATTGTTAAGTGTACTCCCTCATCACTTCCTGAAACTATCAGTTTTGCATTTTTAAATCTTTGGAAAGGCTGTTTCACTTCTTAGAATATCATTTCATCTCTCCTCTCCCTGGCAAACTTCTATTTATTCTGCAAAGGTCAATGTCAGTGGCATCCTCTCTCCTGCAGCCTCTCTTCTCTCTCTGACTAAGCTGTCAGCTCTTTGGAGGAAAGACCATGTCTTCCTACCTTGTCTAGTCACTCTAACACTAGCATGGGGCTTGGCACAAGGTAGGTATCCATGCATATGCACATCAATATAAATCCATGTTAGTCACCGTAACATGATCAAAGTGAAATAAGCAGCACACTGGGCTATTTGTCTAGTATTGCGGAAGCATGCTATTGCTTTTTCTAATTGAAAAGTGGAAGTTAAAGATGCATGCAACCTATTTTCTTTGGAAGGAAAATTTGTCTTGCTCTTTTATGCACATATGCTCATAAAACACTTCATTCTGAGAATGGCAAACATTTCAGGAAAATTTCAATGGAATACGTTCTTTGTAATTTCATTACCTTATCCTCTATAAAAATTACTGAAAAGACAAAAGATATAGATGAGGGGAATAACTCCAAAATTTTATAGAGGGAAACAGAATAGCTGAGCAGGAATTTATCACTAAGGAAGATTTATGCAAATCTCAAGAACATATTAAAAGTCAGTCTTAAATAAATCCCTTTAGTCTGAACAGATTATGCTTACAAAAATCTTTTTGAGTAAATCCATGGAAAAATTTTTTTTACATAATCTAAAGCAAAATAGTATATACTTGTTGTAATAACAATTTAGGATTTATTGCTTCAGGGAAAGTCCTGCCAAAAAATGTTTATCATTGCTATATCCTACTTAATGTGTTTTCTAGGTTATTTATGAAAGTTCTTATTTCAGCTAAAATATGTTATTAGCTACAGTAATACATCTAAATTAATTTTTCAAGAAAAATACTGTATTAGGAATGCAAACTTCTCTCTGGAGGATGAGCCATTTAATGTTGGCTTATCTGTGGTCTTAGACTAGGAAATGATATCAAAATATTTGCTCAGGTAGGGATAGAATAAAAGCAATTCCAACAAAAAATAAATCTCATTAATTATTGATTTGTATCTTTGCTCTAATCAACTGAGAATAAAATAAGCCACAAACAATTAGAAATGTGAATTTTAAGCCTTTCTGTATTTCATGGTTCCTGTACAGGGTTTGAAAAGAGGGCACAATCATTTTCAAATCCAAATATGGCCTCCTCAGAAGTGCAGGTGGCTCTGTGCTATTGTCTCTTTTCTTTGTAAGGTATTTCTACTTAGGCCTCAAGACTAAAATAAATTAGGTCAAGAAATTTTAGAAATGAGTTTTTAAAGTATTGCAAGAGCTACCATTTATTGAGTGCTTACTATGTTCCAGTCCCTGTGGAATGCCCTTTACATACATTATCTTATTTAATTCTCAGAACAAGCCTATGAAGTCAGTGTTGTCTGCAGCTTGCAGATAAGGAAACCGAACCATAGAGAACTAAATGCTCCAAATCTGATAGCTGGTAAATGGTGAAGCTGGAATTAAGATGCAACTCAGACTTGGGGTCCCCCTTCAACATGAACACTGCATTATAACCGGCTAGTACTCATTTCTCATACAAAAATCCCAACAGGGGATCTAGCCCACATACTTTCATGATATTGTGAGCCCTATCAGATCAGAGGTGGTATACATTTTTTCTTACAATTGTACACAACATCTATTGCACATAGCTTTGACAGTTTTTTGTATTTGCTGAATAAGCAAACTCTTCTATATGCATATCAAACTTTTATATGTAGAGAATTTGAAAGAATCCACATAATTGTATAACTCTTCTGCTCCATTAAAAAAATAAAGCTTTTAACAGAGGGGATGACATAGTCTAAATGAGTTGACCAACACCCCTCCTCCCCGCCTCCCCAGCAAGCAGTCAATGGCTTACACCAGTCCACCTCACTCTTAGGTATTTGGTTCCAAAAGATATCCATCTACTCTTTCTCTGTTTTTCTGTCTATCTCTACCTCTGTTTCTCCATTTCCTCCTTCCTTCCATCTCTCTCTTTATTTTTCTCTCCTGTAAGCCAGAGAGCAGACACTGTACCATTTTACATGGCTTTAATCGTTTCTGTATCCCAGAACCTAGAAGTCTCTCAAAACAATGATTACATGGGTAAATCACTAACAAAGATATATAATTTTTATTGCAAATACCTTAATTTTCTCTTTTTCAAATTCAAGAAAGCCAATACCACTCTCTACACTATAAATGTTCCTATAAGCCACATTTTCATGAAACATTGAGAAACACAGAAAAAAAATACTCTGATGTAATTCAATGACCTTATTAAGTCTGCAGTTGTGTATGATGGAGATGTGTTTAATCACTGAGAAATCATATCTGCTTTAGTTAGTTTTCTTCCTTGCCTCACTGAGTGTGTACCATTCAGGACTCTCATCTTACGCCAGTCTTCTAGAGCAACTCTAAAGCAATCAGGAGCAGTGCACAGATGGAGGGAGAGTATGTACAAATAAATGCACCGTTTCTGAAAGCAGTCGGCAGTCCCACACATGGGGCTCTTGTGTTCTGCACCGTAATGAAAGGAATTTCCCCTCTACAAATCACAAGGCATCCATTCTGTGAAACTGCAGGCCATGTTCAATGTCAGGTGCAGAATTGCTGGTGGAATTCCAGTTCTAAGGGCCATCCTGCAGGATTTTCATGCTTCTAAATGTGCTTCTTTGCTCTTCAGGAAATTTCAGGGATAAATTTGGGAAGCACCAGCAAGCCAGCACCTTGTGCCCACATGTAAATGGGCTAATTTGTGGGTTGTCTTGACATGGTCCTCTCCTTGGTTTGGCAATGAGGTGGTTAAAACACCTCAATGATTCTTGCTAAGTTTTGCCTAAAAGTCTGATTGCAAAAAGCATTAGACATCTGCTGTGAAGTAGCAATGTCAGCATCAGTGATAGGAATGAAGAAAGCATCTCAACACTAAACAAATACAAGAAAGCCTTAGAACCGCCATGCCTGTAGGAATTACTAGGGAGATATATTCCAGAGTTTCATGTCTGTCAGCATCTTCTTACCCTACCTGCCTACAAAGACACCAGTGCTGGCAGGTTGCACACATGCGCACCAATCAATGTTGGCCCAGGACGTTTCATTCTTTAATGTCAAGAGCTTTCAAAGACAAGAAGTATGGAGCCTGATCTTAATCCCTAATTGTTTTATGATACACCAAAAAACAAACAAACAAAAACACCCCAAAACAAAAAGCAAAGAGGGAAGATAATCACCCCTCCCATTCTGGAAGTGTAGCAGAAAGAACATGGGCAGATAAAAGGAAGAGCCTGTGTCACCCAGTATTTGAAAAAGTGGTGAAGGGTGTGGTGAGGTACTTCACTTGTCACCTTAAGACACTCTGGGCTCTGATGCCTTTGTTTTTCAGTTCTCTCAGCCCTCCTTTCGTTCGCTTCATTTTGACTGTGGGAGCGGAGTGTCCCTGTTCTCCACAACTTTTCCAGGTAATTCTGAGCCTTCAGCGGATTTTCTAGGTCCTGGTAATAATGGGCCATTTTCTTGCATTTTCTTCCTCTAGTCAACATCCTGGGAGGTGGTGGTGGGAGTAGAGCTCAGAATTGCACAGCACTTACCAGTTTAAAAGTGCTTCCTCACTCTCACTTTATGATTTCAGCCTCATGGCAATCCCGTGAGACAGGATCTGGAGAAGTGTGCCTATTGTATGGAAGAGGGAAGAGTCAGGTATTGAATGACTGTGCTGGAGCCTGGGGCTTGAGAGTAGCAGAGAGCACTTGAACCTCGCCTTCCTATCTCAGAGATCCTCTAAGCATGTTCTCCCAAAGCGTTGTCTTCCTAACATGTTACCTTTTCTTCTTTTACAGGTTGGATGTTGGCATGATGATGATTATGGTTATAAAGAAAAGGTGAGAACATGAGACTGCAAAAGACTGTGGTTGAAGGGTGGCTGGTCTTGTATATGTGCTCCTGACAATCAGCAGCCCAGGAGCCTCTTCTCTGTCCTGATCACCACAGGCTCACTCCCCTGGCTTTGGAAACTGGTCACACCTCAGCTCTTAAATGAATAACCTTCTTTTATTATGCTTACTAGAGGCCTGGTGCATGAAATTCATGCACAGGGTGGAGGGAAGGAGAGGGGAAAGGGATCGGTCCCTCAGCATAGGCTGCTCCCTCTCCAATCTGGAACTCATCGAGGGATGTCCGACTGCCTATTTAGGCTCGGGTGTAAACAGGCAGTCAGACATCCCTCAAGAGGTCCCAGATTGGAGAGGAATGTCAGTAGGATCAGTCAGACATCCCTCTCACAATTCAGGACTGCTGGTTTCCAACTGCTCGCCTGCCTGCCTTCTGATTGCCCCTAACCGCTTCTGCCTGCCAGCCTGATCACCCCCTAACCACTCTCCTGCCAGCCTGATTGAGGCCTAACTGCTCCCCTGCCAGCCTGATTGCCCCTAACTGCACTCCCCTGCAGACCTGGTCACCCCTCAACTGCCCTTCCTTGCAGTCCTGGTTGCCCCCAATTTCTCTCCTCTGCTGGCCTGGTCACCCCTAATTGCCCTCCCCTGCAGGCTTGATTGCCCCCAACTGCTCTTCCTTGGAGGCCTGGTCCCTCCCAACTGCACTCCCCTGCTGGCCATCTTGTGTGTTTGAGTGATGGTCAATTTGCATATCATTCTTTTGTTAGATAGGATAGCTTGCTGCAGTGTATACCTTCACCAACATCACTCAAAGTCTCTGAGATAAAGGATGACACACTGAATTAAATTACTAGAAGCCTGGTGGATGAAATTCATGCATGGGGGTGGAGGGGGAAGGTGGGGATCCCCTTAGCCCAGCCTGCACCCTCTCCAATCTGGGACCCCTCAGGGGATGTCCAACTGCCGTTTAGGCCCAATCCCGGGAATTGGGCCTAAACCAGCAGTTAGACATCCCTCTCACAATCTGGAACTGCTGGCTCCTAATCGCTCGCTTGCCTGCCTGCCTGCCTGATCACCCTTAACTGTCCCTCCTACCAGCCTGATCACTTCTAACCACCTGTGCCTGCCAGCCTGGTCACCCCTAACTGCCTCCTCCTGCCAGCCTTGTCATCTCTCATTAACCCCTCTGCTAGCTTTGTCACCCCATGCAGCCTGTGTTTTGTCGTCTGTCTAGTTGTTTTGGTCATGAGAGCCCCTGATTTTTTATATATTAGAATTTTATGCTCATTGATTTTTAAAATAATCATACATTACCAAGATGTTTGCCTTGGGCATGGCATAAGTTCATTGTCCCCACCCTCTCCATCTTCAGTTTTAAACTCTTTCCTAGAAACAAGCCCTTTCAACACTTTCAAATAATTCATCTGTTATTTATCTCCGTATTTTCTATATAATATGCATTTTCTGCTATTTCTTAGTGCATTTATTTTAAATAGTGTCTATAGACCCTGTTAACATTTCTCTTCTTAAATCTTCACCTGTTTACCCTCCCCTTTCTTCAATATGGTTACATTGTAATTTTTTTATATTATTGTGATTATAGAAATAAAGTTTATTGCTGATTCAATACCATGATTTATTTCTGTATTAGCTTTTTAATTGCTGCAAAAATTACATCAAAACTTAACAACTTAAAACAATAATTAACATTTATTATACAGTCTGTGGGCATCAAATTTCAGAACACCTTAGCTAGGTGGTTAAGGCTTGGGGGTCTCTCAGAACGTTTTAGGTGTCAACCCCAATGATTCACATCTCTTCCACATGCAAAATTCACTCACTCCCCTTTGCGCCCCCAAATTTCCATTCCAGCATCAGCCAGAAGTCTAGAATCTCATTGTCTAAATCAAGTCCAGAGGAAGAGGATGCTCCTCGGGAGTGGTTCCTTGAGAATAGCTCTTTAAGTACATTGTATACACATTGGTTTTTTAAGCTATCATACACTAAGAAGTTCACCTTGGGGGAGGGGAGGGCAAAAATGGCTTGTCCACCCTTTTCCATCTCCAGTTTCCTTCCCTAGAACAAACCCTCAATCTGAAGACCAGTGAATTAAAGAGACAAGTTATTTGCAGTCCACACACCCAACATACATTAGTGGATCAGGCATATGATAACTGCTAGAATTTCTCCTATTAAAAAGAGGAAAACAGGAAACACACAAGAGTCAGTGGCTCATAGCAATTCTTAAATTTAGCAGGACACAGTTGACAGTTCCTTGATTAAGACTCAAAGCCTGGAAATAATTCTCCATTGCCCTGAGCATGTGTTTCCATTTTCTGAGTTATTCTTCCATTTCCATGAAGGGTAGCCTGTATTTGCAGCTGAGAAACCTTCTCAGCCTGCTTTCTGCCTGTAGAAGTTTGAAGGTCCAAAACATTCTTTATAATTTGTTCTACTTCTGTTCCTTTCCATCAAAGTTGGATGTGTTTTTTTTGCCAATACAATTCTTATGAAAACTCTATAGGTCATCTCTGAGTCTTATTGGGATTCATGCCATTAGACAAAAGCCACATCCAGATGCCTCTCTGAGATAAGCCCTTTTCTACCTTGGGTTTTTACTGAGATTGCTGAGGGACAGTATCCTAAGGATTCTTAGAAGCCTTGGTTGACTGAACAGTTTTCTGAGGCACTACCTTAGATATTTCTAAAGTTTTAACAGGTGATGTTTTTGTTTTTTACAACCACATAGTCAGCTTTATCATGCCACGTTTTCCTAAATTTGTCCTAGATTGATCTTTGTCTGTTGAACATTTATTAATTTTTAGGTCATTTGCCATCTGGAAATGCTGGGAATTTTCAAACTATAAAGTCCCATATCACTTTTGTTTAAAAAAACAAAACAAAGCAACCCAGCTGGCATGGCTCAGTGGTTGAGTGTCAACCTATGAACCAGGAGGTCATGGTTCAATTCCAGTCAGGGCATATGCCTGAGTTGCATGGTTGGACCCCAGTGTGTGATGTGCAGGAGGCAGCCAATCAATGATTCTTTCTCATCATTGATGTTTCTACCTCTCTCCCTCTTGCTTCCTCTCTGAAATCAATAAAAAGATATACTAATATTTAAAAACAAAACAAAAAAAGCAAATCTTATCTCTCTACTCTTATATTTCACTGTAAGTAATAAAAAAAAACAAAACATGTGACACCATCACCATTCTGCCAGGAAATCTCCTGAGGTAGCCTTCCCACTTTATTGGGTAAATGCTCTATTTTCCATGTTGCCACAGGCAACAGTATTGTTAGACTTTCTGCTACTATATAACAAGGATCACTTTTCTTCCAATTTCTAATAACATTTCTCTACTTTCTTTTAAGCCTTCCCTAGCATGACCCTCAAAGCAATCATGCTTCTATTAACAACACTTCTAATATCCTTTAGACTTTCACTAACCACTAACATTTTTCTTAATGTCCTCCCAGCTTCTGCCCACTACTAAGTCTAGATTCACACCCACAGTTTAAGGTGTTTGTTATAGCTACATCCCACTTCCAGGTAATAAAACTTTCATACTCTAAATTTACCCACAAACTTAGTGCCTTTATGCAACAGTCATCATTTATTATTTTAAACTAGAGGCCCAGTGCACAAAATTCATGCATGGGGTGGGAGGATCCCTCAACCCTGCCTGCACCCTCTCCAATATGGAACCCCTCAGGAGATGTCCTACTGCCTGTTTAGGCCCAATTCCAGTAGGACATCCCTCTCACAATCCAGGACTGCTGGTTCCCAACTGCTCACCTGTCTTCCTTCCTGATTGCCCCTAACCACTTCTGCCTGCCAGGCTGATCACCCCGTAACCACTTCCCTGCCAGCCTGATTGATGCTTAACTGCTTCCCTGCCAGCCTGTTTGCTCCTAACTGCCCTCCCCTGCAGGCCTGGTCACCCCTAACTGCTCTCTCCTGCAGGCCTGGACCCCCTAACTGCCCTTCCCTACAGCCCAGTCACTCTTAACTACCCTCCCCTGCAGGCTTGATCACCCCCAACTGCCCTCCCTTTCAGGCTTGGTTCCTCCCAACAGCCCTCCCATGCTGGCCATCTGTGGTGGCCATCTTGTGTTCACATAGGGGCAGCCATATTGTGTGTTGGAGTGATGGTCAATTTGCGTATTACTCCTTTATTAGATAGGATAGAGGCCTAGTGCATGGGTGGGGGCCAACTGGTTGCCCTGAAGATTTCCCAGATCAGAGTGGGAGTTCGCTTGAGATGTGGGGCAGCCTGGGAGAGGGGTCTATGGTGATTTGTAGGTTGGCTACGCCCCCTGGTGCCCCAAGTGGAGGGTTTGGTATCAGGTATTTATTTATCTTCTATAATTAAAACTTTGTAGCTTTGAATGGAGGCCAAGGCACGCCAGGGCTGCAGAAGTTTGGCTTCCTCCATTGCCCAGGAAACTCAAGCCTCCTGCTCTCTCCAGCTCCATGGCTGCCACAATTTTTGTTTTATTTATTTTCTATAACTGAAACTTTGGGTGCGGGGAAGCTTGGTTTCCTCCATTGCAGGGGAAACCCAAGCCTCCTGCTCACTCCATGGCCGCAGCCACCTTGGTTGGGTTAATTTGCATACTCACTCTTGATTGGCTGCTGGGCATGGCTTGTGGGTGTAGCAGAGTGATGGTCAATTTGCATATTACTCTTTTATTAGATAGGATAGTTTTTGTGGATCAGAAATTCAGGAGTAATTTGGGCAGGTGGATTTGACTGAGTCTCTCATGAGCCTGCAGTCAAGGTGTTGACTTGGGACTGAAGTCATCTGAAGGCTTGACTGGGACTACAGGATCTACTTCAAAATGGCTCACTCACATGTTGCCTGGCTCTTGATCCTAAGGTTGTTGAGTATCATCATATTATAGAAGCTGGCTTCCTCTAGAGCAATTGATCTAAGAAAGCAAGCTAAAAGCCACCAATATATTTTATAAGCTAGCCTTGAAACTCATATATCATAATTTCTGCAAAATCCTGGTTGTTACATAATCAGCCCTATTAAATATGAAAACAGATTATGTATGGAGAATGAACACCAGGAAGTAAGGCTCAAAGAACACCACTTGGAAGCTGGTTATTATGATTTTTTTTCATTAATTTTTCTTGTAATTAATAATTGCCTAATGTTTATGTGTTTAGTTCCATGTGTATTAATTCCTCCTACTTTTTTTAACCTAATGCTTCAACATCTCAAGCACCTAAAAATTACTTTTCCAAACACTAACTATATATCATGTTCATTATTACTTATATTTCTCCCCTTATGAACATCTTCTTACTTTTGTCCCTCCATCTTTCTGCTCCATCTGGGCTAGTTCCTTCCTAGGACTTCCTTTCACCATTGTTTTGTGTTGTAATTCTGGGTTTATGGATTCCATGTCTTCCTTTTTGTTTAGTTACTCCTTTATTTTGCCAAAACACAGGCTGTAGGAGTTTGAGAAACAATGCATGAGAGATAAAGCTTTTGAGTTCTCTGTGCTTAAAATGTCTTTATTCTATTCTCAATCCTTAACTGTTCACTCATGAGTTTGGTACATGTGAGTGGAGTTTGTAAAATTGTAGAATAACCTCAAATTCTCCTTTTTCTTACGGGTGATTGAGCAGATGGATGGTTACCTGTCTCCTCAGATGGGTGATTACCTGGCTCCTAGGAGTGGAACAGGTCCTTTGGTTCAACAGCTCAACATGGTACGTTTCAAAGAACTCACCTGTTTTCTACTTTATACCATCATGGTCTTCATTCCTTGACAATCTACCTTCCTCTTCTAAGCTAAGTCTATCTTCTATGAATTACTTTGCTCAGGGTGCCATAAAAAATGCCATAGATTAGATGGCTTAAACAGCAGACATTTATTTCTCATAGTTTGAAGTTTGAAAGTCCAAGATGAGAATGCCTACACAATCAGGGTTTGGTGAGGACCTTCTTTCTGGCTTGTAGGGGGTTGCTATCTCCTGGTGTACTCACATGACCTCTTCTTTGTGTATCTCACTAAGAAAAACAGTGAGATCTCTAGTCTCTCTTCCTCTTCTTATAAGGACACTAATCCTATCCAATCAGAGTCCTACCCTTTATGACCCCATTTAATCTTAATTCTCTTCCAAAAGCCCCATATCTAAGTGCCATCACTTTGCAAGTTATGCTTCACATCTAACTTGGGGAAGACCCCGTTCAGTCCCCAGCACCCTATTTGCTTCCTGTCTTCCTTCAATTTATAGAAATGTTTCAGCTTCTGTTTTCCCCTTTTCCATTTCCACTTCCATTATCTTTGCCCTTGAGTTAATACTTCCCTCCCCCATTTCTTCACTATTTTTTTTTTTTACTTACGCTATTAGAAGGGGAAAAAGATAAACATATTTGGCCATTTCTCCAAGTATAACTGGGTACCAACTTGTAAAATAAGTCATAACACAAAAGCTTGACACAAAAGAAAGTCAACCTATAAACACTCCAGGTGTGTGTGTGTGTGTGTGTGTGTGTGTGTGTGTGTGTTTGGTAGGAGATGGGCATGGGAGTGGGTAGACTTACCAATATCGCCCCAAACGAGCATGACCTTTTATAGCTCCAATCTCGCAGAAGATGAGTATTTATACCTTCACCGAATAAGAAAATACTATTCCTTCTTGGCACCCAGCCCACTTTCCAGCATCTGTAGCCAGTGCTGCTGGCCTGGATTCCACAGCCAAGGAAAGCAGGTGGCTTTCGGGGTCTGATTAATCACTGTTCTTCCCTCACTTAGGTTTCCAGCTGTGGTTCACTCTCTTCTTCCTGGCGTAGACTTATTTCTGCTGGATTATTTTCTCCCTGGCAAAACTGTAAGACGCACTCCTGACTTTTACTACATCTTTTCTGGTTCATTCAGCTCCACATTGCTGGTGGTCAGCATTGCCTTCTGGCTTACCTCAAAGCCACCCTGAGACTATAGACTTCATCTGTTATAGAGTGAAGAAAATCTATCCTCATCCAGCGCTTTGACCTCTGGTTGCACAATGTGGTCAATAAAACCAGAAAGTTAAAATAAAGGAAACCACCACGGGTCAGAGAAGTCATTCTGCATGTCTTCCAGAGTTGGACCCAAGATGGAAATCACCTCTGCGATTTTTAGCTCCTGTTTAGCCTTATTTCAAACTCACATAGCACATTAAAAACCAAAATGGAGTTGTCAATAATGAGGCACTGGAGTCTGGGAAATGATTGGCCAAATTTGTTGGCACTGTAGCACTAATTAGTACATCTTGCCACTTAGTTTGCGAGTGTGTCGCCACCTCTTTTCTTTAAGCAGTGGTTCAGACTTGGAGCTATACATCAGGATCACCTTGGAACTTCTGTCATAAGACATGTATCCAGACCCCAGCCTGAGACTTTATTACAGCCATGATATGTATGTTTTGGAATAGTCTCCAGGCCATTTCGGGTAGGAAAGCATTGCTCTAAAGCAGGGGTGGGGAACCCTTTTTCTGCCAAGGGCCATTGGGATATTGATAGCATCACTGGAGGGCCATACAAAATTACCAACTTAAAAATTAGTCTGTGCCAGAACCGGTTTGGCTCAGTGGATAGAGCGTTGGCCTGCGGACTGAGGGGTCCCAGGTTCGATTCCGGTCAAGGGCATGTATCTTGGTTGCGGGCACATCCCCAGTAGGGGACGTGCAAGAGGCGCTGATCGATGTCTCTTTCTCATCCATGTTTCTAACTCTCTATCCCTCTCCCTTCTTCTTTGTGAAAAATTAATAAAATACATTTTTTAAAAAATTAGTCTGCGTCCTTCCTCTCGCCAGGCGTCCTCGTGGGAATGACATCGTCTTTAAACCCTGCGTGGCCATCCCTGACGCACCGCCGTGATGCCCAGGGAAGACAGGGCGACCTGGAAGTCCAACTGCTTCCTTAAGATCACACAACTTCTCGATGATTGTCCAAAATGCTTCACTGTGGGAGCAGACAATGTGGGCCTCAAGCAGATGAGGCAGATCCGCATGTCCCTCCTCGGGAAGGCTGTGGTGCTGATGGGCAAGAACACCACGATGCGCAAGGCCATCCCAGGACATCTGGCAAACAACCCAGCGCTGGAGAAACTGCTGCCTCACATCCGGGGGAATGTGGGCTTGGTGCTCTCCCAGGAGGACCTCCCTGAGATCAGGGACACTCTGCTGGCCAATAAGGTGCAGCTGCTGCCCGTGCCGGTGCCATTGCCCCGTGTGAAGTCACTGTGCCAGCCCAGAACACGGGTCTGGGGCCAGAGAAGACCTCCTTCTTCCAGGCTGTAGGCAGCGCCACTAACATCTCCACTGAAACCCTGAGTGATGGGCAGCTGGTTGAGACGGGAGGCAAAGTGGGAGCCAGCGAAGCCACACTGCTGAACATGCTGACCATCTCCCCCTTCTCCTTTGGGCCGATCATCCAGCAGGCGTTTGACAATGGCAGCATCTACAACCGGAAGTGCTTGACATCACAGAGGAAACTGCATTCCCACTTCCTGGAGGGTGTCCGCAATGTTGCCAGCCTACGCCTTCAGATTGGTTACCCAGCTGTGGCATCAGTACCCCATTCAATCATCAATGGGTACAAGCGAGTCCTGGTGTTGTCTGAGGAGACAGGTTACAACTTCCCACCTGCTGAAAAGGTCAAGGCCTTCTTGGCTGATCCGTCTGCTATTGTGGCTGCTGCCCCCGTGGCCGCCACCACCCCTGCTCCTGCTGCTGCTGCAGCCCCAGCCAAGGTCAAAGCACAGGAAGAGTCAGAGGAGTCGGAGGAGGATATGGGATTTGGTGTCTTTGATTAATTACCCACAAGCAACTAGCTCAGCCAACTCTCTGTGAGAAACTAGGAAATAAAGGCTTACTTCTCTTAAAAAAAAATAGCCTGCTATATTTGGTCAAACATTTTGTTAACTCACCTCTAATGCCTTGACAGGGCCAGACCTAATGATGGCCTGCATGCCGGATGTGCCCCACTCTGCTCTAAAGGAACAGCTCTAAAGTGAAAAAGGCATCGCAGTATAGTAACTATTAAAAAGTAAAGGCTCTGGATACCTGGTTAGGTTCCGGCCCCAGCTAAGTTGCTTCTCTCATTCATAAGTAGGCAATACATTTATCCTCGACAATAGGATATATTTGAGAGTAAAAGAGGGAGCTATCAATAACTACGTCAGGACAAGAGGCATAAATTGAAACTGTCAGGACAAACCCGTCACCCTCCTCATTAGTCAAATGAGAGATTGGAGTAGACAACTCTGAGGTGCCTTTCAGATTTATGTTCCTATAATTCATGCCACAGGGACAAGTGCCAACCATGTTTGCATTCCAAATGTTTAGGCATCAGCTACACTTAGGGAAGCTGAAATGGCAAACATTCATAGCTGAGACTGAGACCTGATGGCTTGAAGGCTAAGAGGCTGGGGAGATAAAGCAAGCAGGAGGGAGCGGTCCTCCTAAGGCCCAGGCATCTAAAGGCAGGGATCAGTAGGGACAGGTTCATAGTCAGGGCTTGCCAGAGGCCGCGGCTAATGCCATCAGAAGCCCAAGGACAGAAATGAATGCCATCTGAGGTCTGTTGACATCTGCCCATATTTCTGAGGACTGTTCCAATACATTCTGAGACATTTACATACATTTCTATATTGTCTTCCACTATGATATCCAGAAACATTTAGACACATCTCTGTATTGTCTTCCAATGTTACACAAAGAATGTATACAGCTATTCCCTTGGTGCCTCTCTGCCATGTGCCACAAATAGAGAAGAGAATGTTTAGGTCAATTAAATGTCTCGGTTGATTGTACTAGCATGTTAGTGTATATATTATGCCATATACAAATTATCAATTTTCTAAAAATGAAAGCATAAAAAAATCCCCCAAATCCACCAAATTGTGATCATTTTTACTTGCATCATTAGAAAGCTCTTCAGAGCTCTGGACTGGCATAATGGAGATCACATCCCCCCGCAGCTGTGAAAGGTCAGCTTTACAGAGTCCATGGGAGCAACACGTTGTCATGAACACAGGAGAGTTAAGCTCAGTGCAGTCATGTTTTGCAGCTTTTTTTTCCTGCCATGTTTTCCATGTTCTGCTTATAGAGTGTGTATTAAAGAAAATCTTTAGAGGAAGAGACTGGGATATAGAATGAGAGTGAGTAGATGACACTTCTATCACAAAGCCACCACTTTATCATGTTAGGGAAATGTCTGTATTCTGGTTTGTGCAGCTTTACATATCAGGGGAATTAGCAAAGATGGGCGGAGAGAGGCACCAGACAGACAGAGGGAGAAGACAAAAAGAAGAAGGAGAGGGGAAGAGAGAGAGGGAGGAAAGGAAGGAGGAAGAAGGAGGAGAGAGATAGAGAGAAAGAGAGAGAGAGGAGGAAGGAGAAAGGGGAAGGAGGGAAGAACTCAAATATATAAACAGAGAAGCAAATAGTGGGCCAGGAGCCCAGTGGAGGTGGGCAAAGGGGGAAAAGAGGGAACATCCATAACACCATCAACAATAAAAATAAGTTGGGGGTGCAGAAAGATGGAGAGAGAGAGCAGACGTGGGTAGGGGAGGCTGTGTACACGAGCAAAGTTAGATGTATGTGTGCATAAACACAGATTAGTGTGTCTCTGCAGGGAGGTGGAGGTGGGGAGAGGTAAATCCCAGGTTAGAATTTGTAGTCAAAACCTTGAAAAGCCTTGCATCAGAATGTATGAAATGGAATGGCTCACATAGCTGCTGAAGTCATTTTGATGCACACAATCCAGTTCATTGCACGTAGACTTAGGCTCATGCTGTTTGGAAGGAAATTGCACGCTGTGGCTAAGCTTCAGGGGTGTAATCAGAGGGCCTGGCAGTGATGGAAAGCTCCTCACCATCGCTCTAGGATGAAGCCAGCAGGCTGTGAACAGCTCTGCTCCCACAACTGTGGCTGTATCATCTGTCTGTTAGCATCCGTGCCCTGCATGCGTTCGGGATGGGAACATGCTTAGCCCCTGATTAGAATTCTGGCTGCAAAATGGGTTTTGCTTCTTGCCGATGCTTACCTGTGGCAGAGAACAACAGCAAGGAGAAATTGCTATTGTCTGGCTAGGAGTCCTTTTCCAGAGAGCCTTGGAGAGGGTGCGTGTCTCAGAAGCTGACAGTTTCTGTGGCCAGGATGGCCAGCACAGGGCTTGTGTCTCCAGGAAGGACTCTGAAACACATAACAAACGCTTTATTTCAGCTACCAACACTTTCTTTCAGCTGAGGGATGCTATGCATACTTCTCATCCCTGCACTTCAAGAATGGCATAGCGGAACTGGAGAAGGACCACAAATAGGCCAGTGAACTGAACAAGGGGTTGGAAGACAGGACAGATGGGAAATATTGGGGTCTTGAGTCCAGAATGGCAAGAAGCTAAGAAGGGATGGAACAGTCTTTGAAGTAGAGGAAGGATAAGGATGGAGAACAGAGTATGAAACACCGATTCTTGGATATCAAACCCTTGAAGGTTCAGAAAGATCATTTGGGAGGCAGGGAGGATTAAAGCGTGACATTTTACAGTGAACAGTAAACCTAAGAAACCTAGATGGTTGCTAAACAACACTAATCACCACCCCACTGACTCTCATTGGCTCTGGGCAGGGACTCTCCTGATTAAGTCCAAGCAGGTGGCTGATAATTTATCTGTCAGCGCTGAGTCTGTAATGTGGGATGTGCCCAGGGATATAGGGAATTTTCCCAACAAAATCTGGACACCTGGGAAACGGGTAACACAGCCAAGTGGCAAGTTTGGAGCAAGAAAAGGAAAGGGCAGAGTTCTAGAAGTAGGCTCAATCAATGCCACGCAAAAATAGCCAACATGGACCACGACAGAGAATCATGGAATGATGGCTCAGAGAAAGGTAATCCTTGATTCCCCGTGGAGAGTGGGAAAATTCCCTCTCGGGCACCTTAAAACCTTGAGGTTTGGGCATACCCGATATATTAATGCCATTGTAATTGATATTCCTGAAAAAGAAGCGCAGATGTATTCAACTCCTCTTGATTGGTGAAGCTCTTCTGGAAATAGAGCGAGAAAGCATTGCAGGGAACACAGGCTGACCTGTTGGAAAACCCCCCGTCTGGCGGAGACTCAACCTTCTCCATTGCTCTCATGCTACCGCAGGCCGACACTTGCCACGCTTCATAGCACAGGTCTGCTTCTTTGCCTGACTTTGCCACTAGATTGTGGGCTCCATGATGGCAGAAGCTCTTTTGTCACTCAACAGATGTCCTTGGCCTGTCCTCAGTGTCTGATGGATGAATAACCAGTGTCCACCTGGCTCTAGGCAGGGCATATGGCTGTCAGGGTGTCCATTGTATGTTTTACCTGCCCTTCTTGGAGCTCCTCCACTCCCCTGTTCTCAGGCGCAGAATCACCCCCAAGGAGGGTTTGACAAGTCCTGGGAGAGCATGGAAGCCCCTCATTTCACAGAGAGGGAAACTGACGAGGAAAATAAAGTACAGCCAAAGTCCAGCTGTGAATCTGCAGCAGCTGCCAGTCAGAACTCAGACTGTCTCCGCATCATCACTCCTGTTGCTAGGCAGCGCCCCCTCAGAGGTTCCTCCACGTTTGCCAAAATTCTAAAGTAGATCATGTTCGTTGATTTGCTCATTTTTTGATGCGGGGGCAGTGGGAGGGGAGAGCTGGAATGGAGTGAGTACTCTCAGAGGAAAGCTTTCATGTTCCCACTACATTGGAGACTAGAGGGAGGTGGCAGGGTGTTGGGGGGAGGGGGAGGAGGCAGCCTGCGGGGCCACAGGAGCAGAGTGTACCTGCCCAGGACTCCTCATTGCGTTTTCTCCAAGACAGTTCCTAACCAAACATTTATTGTCCTTCCTGGTTTGTGCCAGACCCGCCTTCCTGGTCGTATTTTTTCATGCAGTCATTTAGCATTTCCCGATGACTTTCACATCTGCTATGTAGTCTGATCGCTCCAAGGACTGTTGGCGGGAGAAAGGGTTGTCAAGAGAGGAAAACCCAGGGCCACAGCAGCCTGTTAGCTCTATCCAAGGCCGGGACAGGGCCGCAGGCTTCGAAGGTCAGGTCAGTGCAGACGCTGCTTCTTCCCACTCTCCTCTAGGGCTGCGACACGTGCAGGGAGCCATGGCCACTGACTCTGGGTCCTGGCCTCCACTTAGAATCCCCACCTGTCTCTGCACAGCTGGGTGAATCCTTCTCCATTGACTCCAGATTCAAGTCCTACTTTCGTGTTTTGTTTTGTTTTTAATTTCTGTATTGATTAAGTGTTACATATGTGTCCTTATCCCTCCTTAACCCCTCCACACCCACTCATGCTCCCCCCACCCCTCTTGTGTCCATTGGTTAGGCTTATAGGCATGCATACAAGTCCTTTGGTTGATCTCTCCCCCTTCCCTCCATCATCCCCTACCTTCCCCCTGAGGTTTGACGAAATCTTACCCAAAGACTCTGGCCCTTGGAGCTTTTAGTCTTGGCAATTCCTGCTCCTCACTCCTGCAGCCCTTAAGGTGGGTGGTCTTGGAGTAGTGGTAACATTTATGGGCTCATGTCTGTGTCTCTAGAGAATGTGGATATAGCATGCCTTGATTTACCTCGCAGAGGCCTGGCCCATGGGCAGAACGGGTTGGTGGCTCACACTTTTCCTAGGGATGTGACTAGGAGTTTGTGAAGACCCAAGCAGCCCTCTTCCTGAGATCAAGACCTCAACTTTCATACATACTTTCTACTATAACATCATTCCCTACTAATATTTGAGACTAAGTAATGTCTGGATGTGCAGCCAATGAAAGACCTCAACTTTCATTCATATTTTCTACTATAACATCATTTCCTACTAATATTTGAGAGTAAGTGATGTCTAGAGAGAGGTCTGGAGAGATTATGGCAAGGAGGGAAGCAACTTCATAAAACTTCCCATTGAGCTGTCATTCTGGCCAATGGATACAATTCTAGCCACCAGGCGACCAGTAATTACTGGGCGATGAGACTAGAGCTCAGGTGAAGGCTCTTTAATGAGTCCCCCCATCTTTAAAGGAAAATCCAGCTTTGTATTAGCATTGGTTTGTCAAAGATGAAACAGAAAAAAAAAGCCCTGTTAATTTAAAACATTCAAATCAAAGGTTGAGATGCTTTATAGACTTTGAGACATGCCAAAGGAAGAGTCCTATAGTTTGTTTCATTTTGAGAAGAGTGTGCTTACAAATAGCATAGAGAATTTCATGAATTTTTCATATTTTTATTACTGTCAATCCATTGAGGGTATTCATTCCTTCATTGACTCATTCATGGTAATTTTATGCATTTTCTGTGTCAGGTACTGCTCAAATATTTGAGATAAAGCTTTAGGGGATACTCTCCATGTGCACAAGCATTCTCTGCTCTAATAGATTGTTCTTAAGTGTTCAGAAGAGATTATTTCCATTTTACAAAAAAAAAAATCCAAATTTCAGAGAAACAATTTCATTGTATATCTCAAATACCCAATGAAGCCTTTTAAAGGTTGATGTGAGAATACTCTCTCCTCTTCCTTCAATCCTTGACAGCAGTCCCCGAAGATCTGTAATTGATCATGTAACCAAGTAGTTCTGAACTTGACAGACGTCTCTACTTTCTCCCTCTACATCACAGTAGATCCTGAAGCCCAGAAGAAATTGGGGGCTTGAAATCAGGTCTGTACATCTTCGGAGGTAAAAGTGATATGGCCAAACTCTACTGCCTCCCACAGTGCTGGGTGAGGTGGGTGGGGTGGGCAAGATTTTTAGAGAACCAGTGCGTTCCCGATCAATGTGGAAAAGTCACTTTCTATAAAGGGAAAAAACATGTTTCTGGTTCCTACAGAGCTCATCTTTAGGTCAGGAATATATTTGAAGAGACGTAATACACAGATAAGGTGGTAACGCACAGGTTCCATGAGACAAATTTATTCCTTTCTCATGCTTAATTGGTGCATTCATTTCCCCCGTTCCAGCATCCTGATTTGGAAAACAACAACAACAACAACAACAACAACAACAAAACCCACACAACAGTTATCACTGACATAGAGGAACAAAAGAATTATTTATTTTAATTTGATACCAGAAAAGAGGAAAAGAAATCAATTCTGGCCTATTGTCTCTGAGGGGGGCTGCACTCATATACAGGAGGAGATGGAGCTATCCCTTTAAATGACTATGTTGATTTAAAAGTGGGCTTTGTCTATTTTGTTTCCCACCCATTGACTCGAAGGAGCACACCTGTAGTTCCCTTGATTTGGCTGATTCCCAGCTGTATTTTCATACTTGAAGGCAGAAGACAAGGAAACCAAGTGGAGGGAGGCTAGTGACTCTGCATTCCCAGACCATGACTTATTACAGAACTCGATAATGTGATAGTTTCAAACGCGGTGTGCCTGATTGATTTGTCCTTTGCATGTCTTCAAGAATTCATGTATAAATGTTTTGGATGATTGCTAATGTCATGCCGATGAATCTCTTCCAATGCTCTTCTTTTAGGAAATAAATAGCTATAGTTTCATTTTGTCTTGATATTCCTCATTTATTTCTGGTGGCATTTTTGTGGAATAAATGGACAACAATTTTTCTCTTTGACTTACTTTGGCGTGCAGGCGCGCGCGTGCACGCGCACACACACACACACACACACACACACATTCTGGTTCAGATGTTTTGGCTCTTTAGTCTACTTTTAAGAGTCTCTTACTTAAAGATGGATTGTTAATTTTTTACAACCTTATCTGTCTATTATGTCTCTTCAGATATATTCTTTTTAGAAAATTACAAGATTGCAAGTCCAAAGGCTTTTTTAACTTAGCACAGTACTGATAAAACAGGCAAGCAAATTATTGGCTAATGGAGCATCCATTCTGGGGAAAACTCTCCCTATGCCATGTGCAACAGGATGTCTTATTCCTAAAGGAGAAAAGACACCACCGTAATTTGGGGAAGACTATTAACGATGAGAGTTCACTGTCAACAGATCACAGGCCCTACAGAGAGTGACTGTTCAGAGTAGGAGCTTTGGAATTAAGTAGAAGGCAATTCTAACTCTAATGTTCACCAACATTGTAACCTTGAATGAGTTGCTTAAAGTTTCTAAGCCTCCATGTCTTCATCTAAAAAATGGGAACAATGTTACTACTTACTTCATAGAGTTTTGGTGAAAATGAGATGATGTAAGTATGTAAAATGCTTAGCAGGGTGCCTGGCATATGGAAAACACTCAATAACTGAGCTCTTGTTTTAATTATTGGAGTAACACAGACGCCTTATGGTGCGGTAGAAAGAGCATTAGTCTAAACGATAAGAGAATTGCAAATCCTCTCTTCCTGGTAAAATTCAAGAAGTGAAAAATCATAGTTTGATGAAGAGTGGAGTAGACTATCTCTATGGAAGTTTCTTAAAATGCTTTAGGCTGAGTTGGAGAAAAGCTAATGGGAACATTTTCTGAGCAGAGATGTTCAGCGAGCTTCACCAGAAGAGATTGGATCATCTTTCTCTTTTGAAAAGCTTTTTTGTGAGGAGCTGTGAAGGAGCCACAAAACAACTAGATCCATCACCTTGGCAGGCTGGTTTTGCAAGGGCCCTGGAGCACTAACTGTAACCCTAAATGGCAATCTCTACTTATCTGGGACAATTTCAGAGAAAAAGAAGAGTAGCAAAACCACTTTTCATAGAGTTCTAACTCCTTATTAGGTCTGTATTGAACTCTGAAACAACTTTAGAGAAAAGGATAGAACATCTCAACTGTTTCCATGGTAATTTCCTGCCATTGCTTGTCAGTATACTCTAGCACATTGACACCGAGGGCAACTCTTTCCAGCTTCCTTCTCCTATTTGATATTATGGTCTATGTAAATTGACACAGTTTACAAACTCATCATGGGTAATATTATTCAAATGTGGGTGTTCTATCTTTTTATCATAAAACTAGAATTACAGAACGATATAGCTGGAGAGATTTTAGAGCTATATTAAATATAATAAGAATCAATTTTTATCAAACTCTTACTATGTGCCAAGTACTAGACTGAGGGCTTTATACATTTGTTTTATTTAATCATCCCAATAATCCTATCATTAAAGAAATCTCTACTTTACTGATGAGGAAACTGAGGCCAAAGATTTAAATGTCTTGCTCAAAATCATGCAACTAGTAGGCCTAAAACTCAGACACAGGCTGCACTGAGTCTACACCATGCTTACTGGTTGTGCTGTGAGCTAGGTATTTTTCAGACGAGGATCCTGGGCTCCCGGAAGAGTAACCTGAGTTTGCTCAGAGCCATCCAGGTGGTGGCAGTCAGGCCCCCCAGGTCCCTGAGCCCCCTACTATACGTTTCCTTCCACCTCTCATATTGAGAAGCTGAGCTTTGGTATCCTCTGGAACTCTCCTTGTGTCCTTGTGTTGGCAAAATTCACAGTGAGTATTTTTTTAAATAGAATATTAAAATTTAATATAAACTACTTGTAAAAATGTTAGTTTCCTGTTTTCTATTTTTCCTCTTCTAGTGTCATTCTCTTGGGGCAATCTAAGTCTTCAGTATTTTTAGATTCAGAAAATTCACTTTGAATAAGGCATCTCTCCCTAAGCACATTCCCCGAGAATTCCTCTGGATGAATTAGTAAATAGCAACTTTGAGGCAGCAGGATCTTTGGGATGAGAGAATAGCCCATGCTGGATGCTGTGCTGTTAGACCTTTCTTTCATTAAGGAGCTGAATAAAACATGTCCTGCCTGGAATGGAATCTAAATGAGGAAAATAGTAAGATAAGAAATGTATCCAGATTAAAATTAAGTTTTATTTGGCTCATTTTCAACCCGTGCTTTATATTCTAGATATATCCTTGGTAGATCTGTAAACAAAAGGTCTTGATATTTATTAAACACATCTGTCAAAGATCTCATCAGATCAGGACAACTCTGTTTGGATTCCAAGAGGAGAGTGATGGATGAAATGTGCTACTGGTGTCACTGTTTATTTGCTTTCTGGATGAATTCATATAACAAGAAGACTCTGGAAGGGTTGTTAATTATTCCTGCAGTCTAATTTATTGCTTCAGGCATCTGATATATTCTACACCTTGGATAATGTTAATTTTGTTCTTTTTGTGATCTGAGCTTGATGTTTGCGGAAAGCTATGAGATGTAATTTATTTCTCCCCACCTGCCTTCTAAATATTAACTCTTTTGAAAAGCGATTAAATAGATTATGTAAATCATGGTCCTTGCATCCACTTTAAAGGTTAATCCTGCCATCATGCAGCCAGATAATTAATTTGTATTCATTCCCAAGCACTAATTCTCAGGGAAGCTAAGGTGTAATGGGTTGAGTACCCTATTATGGATGTTGCTCTGTGCTTGCCTGTGATAAAATTTGGAAGAAACAAATCTCCAAGCTTTGAGAACAAAAGTTCCTGAGGGCTATTGAGAGGCCCAGTGCATCATGGGATTAGAGCTACACTTTTTCTGAATGTTTGGAAATAGGTTTTACCGACTATTCTTCTATTCCTTGAGTTTTCTTAAGTGTCACCTCCGTTGTTAGGAAGCCAGGCCTGGTTTGGTTCGTAGAATCTGGGACAGCCCTGCTGCTTCAGACAGGAAACCTCACACCCTTTCTGAAAATTCCAGGCCAGGAGAGACCCATAAGATGTTCTCATGGCTTCAACTGTCCATTGCTATGCCCTACGCTGAGCATAGCCATTAATTAGCCACCTCTGCCTTCTCCACAGCGTCAGCCACCAGCAGGATAACTCTCCTCCTAGACTGCTTAAGAGTCCCTCCTCACCAGCTGGCCCCTTCACTGTTTCCTGCCGCCAATGCCTCTTCTGTTTCCTCCTTGAGTGGGGGTGGATTGTGGAGCTTGGAGCTTTTCAATTTCCTGGGCCTGCTTTAAGAAAAGGAATGTAAACAAGGACATTCAGAATTAGATACAAACATGAATATATATTTTTAAAAGCTAATATAAACACCCAGAAAGTCATAAAAATTACATTATTTTTTATTACTTCACTGCCTGAAACAACTTTACAATACATTTTCCCTACATTTTTTTGGCTGCCTACTCTTTGATTACTTCTTTATATGACAGTTTTGTGATTTTTTTTTTCCTCTAGAGAATTGCAAGATAATTTGGTCTTTCCTCTACGACAGATCATCAGAAATAGTTTTCCATTGATAGTTGGATTGAATAAAAGATACCAAATTCACACAATGGCATGCTTGCTGTTCATAGTACTGCTTTAAGTTTGGGTTCTACAAACCGATTTAGCATAAATTCTATTTCATGAAATTCCCATCAAAAAGAAGAAAACATAGATAGAGTTTATAGCTGTGGATGTCACATTACTGTGTGCATTCCTGGCAAGAGCTTCCACTTTGATTAGGCTATTATAAGAATCAAATTCCTCAGCTTTCTGTTTATTCATCTGATGATTAGAATTTTCTGACACTAGTTCTGACTCCAAACATTTTTATTTATTTTTATTTTGTGTGTGTGTGTGCTCACTTACTTTAACAACACTACATTTACCATGTTATCATCATGGAATGTAATTCAGGTTAGAACTTCACAAGTGCAATAAAGTACAACTAAGTTTTGGTATAATGTCTTTCCAGAGCTTGTTCTTGATTCATTCATCACTTCCATTATAGGTGATTTGTTTAGTTTAACATTTATGATTCTTCCAGAGAAAATGAACATACTGCATATATTTAAAAACTGCATTTCATTACCTTTGTGTTGGCACTTAAAATACACATACCTATTTCAAGGTGATATTTAAAATTATTCTAATATAACAGTAGCAAAAATAGAATTCTGCAATTAGAAAAGAGCTAAACTGAGATCCATAATTATCTTATGTTTACAAGTGTGACTGTAAAATAAATACTACCTTCTAGCAGCTGTTATCAGTATGTTAGGTTTGGTTTAAATGCACACACATGTTCAGTTGTGGGGAGGCTTGTAACATTATATGCCACGCACTGTTCTGAGAGGGTTCTTCAAGAGCCAACCAGCCCTAAAAACTGAAGTCCCCATTCAGTCCACAAGGCAGGCAGAAAAAAGTCCAAGTAACGGGGGCAAACAAGATTCCTACATAACATCAAACGCATGTCAGATTCTGCAGCAACTGGGAATACCGAGGATCGGCATATTGTTCTTGCTTAGAACTGATTCCACCAGAAGAGTTTAACAAGGTGGACATTTTACCACTATCGAGTGCATTAAAAGTGACATGTTTCTTACGTGCTAACCTGTCTCCCAAGAATGACCTCGCTAGTCAACTAGTCACTCGTAATTTAGTCACCTGGCAAATCAAGCCTGCAAAAAAGGAAACCCATATTCAAATTTATGTGTTATTGTCTGAGCCTCTGAAATGATTTATTTTCAACATAAACATATAACCTCAATATGAGATATTCAGCTATAGCAAACACCACCATCAAGACCAAGACAGCTTCTCTTCTTCTATCGTTTAAATTTTGCCCAGAATTTCTTATACATGGCATAGCCCATACATGGAAAAAATCTTTTTTTTTAATATATTTTTTATTGATTTTTCACAGAGAAGAAGGGAGAGGGATAGAAAGTCAGAAACATCGATGAGAGAGAGACATCGATCAGCCACCTCCTGCATACCCCACACTGGAGATGTGCCCGCAAGCAAGGTACATGCCCCCGACCGGAATCGAACCCGGGACCCTTCAGTCCTCAGGCCAATGCTCTATCCACTGAGCCAAACCGGTCTTGGCTGAAAAAACCTTTTTAACTTCAACTCAATAAAACATCAATCATAGGTCTAGTCCAAATAATGGATCTTACTTCCAGCCCTATCCATGTCTAGGCTCTTCAGTGAAATTATAAACTCGGTGATGGACAGGATTGTCTTTCTCCCTTTATAACCAAGAGTCATTGCTCTCACAACAAAACCGCAGGCTGCCACACACATGTGGATCAGGCGAAGAGACATTTCAGTATTTCCCCTGTTGTTCAATGTATATAATCCATATGCATCGATTGCTGCCAAACCCGCCATTCCAATAGGGGCAAATGGTGCTTCTCTGGCTTTTTGGATAAATTTAGATCCCTGACCTTCATCATATGAAGAAAGAGAAACATCTGTGTTGGTTAACATACTGATTGAAGAATCTTCCAAACCCAATAGGACCTCTCAAACTCCAGCTGACTTCTCTGACTCCAAACATATAGACATTTATTTATTCTCCACTCTCGTGATCCTTTCCTGCCCTCTCACTGGAGAACTCTTTCACATCCAGATGTGATCACTGGTCATGCAGCTTCATCTGAGGACGCTGGGTAAATCAGCACACTCCGCAGTAGGTATATTCTTAAAAAGCATTCCTTCGGGGAATGACTATTCATGAAAATGATTGAAAACCATATTAATATACCCCCACTATACCCAGACTAACTGTATCCCCCAGTCAAATTCTCCTTAGCCAGGTCTCCAAAAGGGCCCTGGATCTCCCAGAGCCAACTGATAAATGAGTAAAGTAGGGCAAAGGGGATATTGGAATAAAGAGAGGCATCAACTCTAATTTCAATGAAAACATTCTCTCCTCTCCCCACCTCCATGAAATTTTACCAATCATACAATCATAGAAATACATTGTCAGTGTCCTTTGTAGGCTCTTGGAAAGGGGTCTTTGGGAGTGAGGAACCCCCAAACTTCATCTGCACAGTGTATTGCCTCCATGGTATTTAATATCACGGTGTCTGCTGGGGCAGAGTTTCCTCTCTTTTCTTTACTGCTGGCATATTTACCTACTCTCAGCAAACGTGTAGAACTGAGTGGCATCTCTGTCTCCTTGGACTCATTTCTTTTTGTCTCTTCTCTTGGATTATTTCTCCCATCTTCTCCTAGATCTGTTCATTATCTCTAATCATCCCAGAGATTATCTCTAATCTCCAGGCACTCAGAAGCATCCCTCAAATCTTTCACTTTCTCCTGAAGCGCACATCTGTTGCTCTGTATCCACAGCATCTGTGATTAGTGACTGTCTCAGGCAGGGTGACAAACAACCCAGACCCTGTCTGCCAGTCGCTGGATGTTCGTTCCTCCAGGGATTCATCTTCTACAGGCCTATGGAGCTCTCTGGTTTGGTGCTGGGAACTGTGCAGCAATACCATTTGGGATCCTGGGAAGGCCACTTTAAGCCTAGTTTTGCCTCTTTTTAAGTTGTAACCCATTTATGAGGCTACTCAGCAAAAAACACTGCTTTCTCCCATAGTCCCTCCCAGTCTCCTTAACAAGCAATAAGAGCAGAGAGAACTTTGAGTAGAATATTCTAAACTTTACACTTATTCCTGCTTTTGAGATAATTCCCTTTCTCTTAAGAGATCATTTCCTTCCTCGTGGGTTTTCCATTTTTCAGACTCATTTTGGTCTTGTTAATCTCTTCAAAATTTCACTCATACTTGCAGATAATAATGCTGTGTACAAACAGCATCAAGACAACAGCATCCCAGGGAATCTTGGGGTGAAGATAGAGGATTGGTTCCTGAGATGACCTGTTATGTCTTATATCCAGCAATAGTCTAGCACAGTGGTTGGCAAACTCAGTCAACAGAGCCAAATATCAACAGTACAACGACTGACATTTCTTTTGAGAGCTAAATTTTTTAAACTTAAACTTCTTCTAATGCCATTGTTTCAAAATAGACTCACCCAGGCTATGATATTTTGTGGAATAGCCACACTCAAAGGGCCAAAGAACCGCATGTGTCTCTCAAGCCACAGTTTGCCGACCACTGGTCTAGCATGAATGTTTACAAGTTAAGTGTTTAATAAAAACTCAATTCTCTTTTCTTCCTATTCCCATTTTTTCTCTTTATCTACCTTCTAAATATAATCCAATCATAGGTTTGAGTAATTAAGTTAATTAAATGGCCACCACTTGCTTAAACAACAGTATCTATTCTGGGTTAGCTAATTTATTTTGAAGCAAATTAAACATTTAGAAATGTGCTTCATGTGTCTGTCTGCATATTAACTTTACCTGTGCATAGGAGACATGGGTATTAGCCAGCCAGATTCTTGCTGTAACTTGATCATTTCAAGTAACCAAATTTAGAGAGACATACATTTCTTAGTTAATCATACCTAATTTTGGTTCATTGCATTGCAACTTTTAAAATATGTTCTAAAATTTCTAATCTAGGCCCCACAATAAACAACCCAGTGAGATAGGCAGGGAAGGGTAATAATAATTTTCATATTATTTAGTTAACAAATATGGAGTGTGTGGCATGGATGTGCCTCACACCATTCCAGTCACTAAGGAACAAAGGAATGAAATTTAGTCCTTGCTCTTATCATATTGGGGAATCATTGTTCAGATAAATGGACTGATTTCCTCAAAGCTATGTCGGTCTTTGGACTTTCTCATTGCCTTTTCCACAACAGGTGCCCAGAGTAGGAGTTTTTCCAATAGAAGGGTCCCAGGGAAAGCCTGACAAAAGGCAGGATGATAGGTCAGGAGGATGTGTCAAGGACATAGTAAGTACTCCTAAAATGTATAGGCCCAAGGTGACCTTGCACTCTGTATTAGTTTCCTACAACTTCAAATTAGCACAAACTTGGAGTTTTAAAACAACAAAAATATTTCTGCTCACAGTTCTGGAGACCAGAAGTTTGAGATTAGTATCACTGGCCAAAATCAAGGTCTCAGCAGGCTGCACTTCCTCCAGAGGACCTAGGGAAGAATCTGTGCTTCGCCTCTTCTAGTTTTGCATGGCCACTGGCATTCCTTGGCTTGTGGCCACATCACTTCAGTCTGCAGGGCCAACATCTTTAAATCACTCCCTGCTCAATCTTCACACCACCTTCACCTGTGTGCGAGCACACACGTGCTTGTGTGTGTAAAATTTTCCTCTGTCTCTCCCTCATGAAGGCATTTATGATGGCATTTAGGGCCCACTGGGGTAATCCAGGATATCTCCTCAACCCCAAGATCCTTCATTAATTTGATGTCCAAGATTCTTCATTACATCTGTAAAGATTCCTTTCTCAAAAAAAGAAAAAAAAAAAAGAACCTGTATAGACTTCTGGGATAGTTGGGGGCCATTACTCAGAATACCAAAGTACTCTTTAAGAAGTGGCCACAAATGTTTATCTTTTAATCCCCAGAGGAGCCCCACTTAGTGGCCAGAACACTGGACTCAAAAGAAGCTGGTAAAAGCCAGTCCACAGGAAGCCCAAAGAGGGAAGGGCCTCTCTCAGGTTACTTGTGCGAGATAGCAGCCATGAAAGGATCTGGTCTCTTGCTTTTTGGTCTAGAGCTCTTTTCGCACACAGGTGCTTCACTGTGATCAGGAATGGGCACTCTGCACATGCAGGCCCCCTACACTCTGCTCCCACTCCCCTTTCTGGCCTCTCTCCAAAGGCCTATCTTGACCAATTCGCTTCCTCAACTACGGTTGCTGGAGGAGTGGCCATAGGAAGTGTGGTAGTAGGTTCCAGCCTGGTCAGAGTAGAAGCTAGGTCCCTGACAGTAGGGAAGGTTCCTGACCTGGTCCCAGTGAGATACTTCCACCTTCAAGCAAGGCCAACAAGAAGCCCGAGTGAAGGCATCGCCACATCTCCTTAGAGCCAGACTCCAAAATCAGGGCTCTGTGAATGCAGACACAGAGGGGCTTTCAAGTGGAAATCCAGAACTGTTGAAGGCCTTGGTTCTACAAAAAGATATTTCCTCCCAGTGACTAATTAGCTGGATTTTCTAGAAGTTTCATGGTGCACAGCATAAATGTCAAGCATTAGTGGACTTGCCTAAAGGAATAAAGACACCTGAAAGAAACCTCATCTTCTCCAATTCTCTGGTCCAGATGTCTGCTAGCAGCCTAGCCATGCCTTACAAGCCTGGAGGTGGTCAGGCATTCTCCATTGTTCCTGATGTCCTATGGGTTGGAAAATCTTAGATACCTTATCTCTGCATTTCATCTCACATCAGTCCCTCCCTTTTCATCTTCATGACCCTACCTCTGGCCCACATCTACTTCTCCCCTCTCTATTTTAACTACAAAAAGGACATATGCTTCTTTCAGAAGGTGCCAAGAGCCAAAAATGCAGATCTAGATACTGAAGAAGACAAAGAAACAAATTTTCCTTGAGAGCCACCTGGATGTTGGCCCAGTGTAACAGATTTTGGACTTCTGACCTCCACAACTCTAAGACAGTAAATGTCTGCTGTTTTAAGTCACAAAGTTTGTGTCATTTGTGACAGCAGCCAGAGGAAACTAATACAGGTTGTTTCTAACTTTTTGGACTTGTAAATATTTCATGACCTCCTACCTCTAGACAGGAACCCAAGACTCCAATCCCCCCTGGCTTCAGTCTATCCCACATAGTCACTCCGTTCCAGGGTTTTTTAAGGAGTCCCCACTTATGAGAAATTCCAAATTCTTTAGTTCAGAGGCCCTCCAAACACTAACCCTAACCCACCTGTGAGCCTTAAAATAGATTATTCTATTGCCCCCTGTCCCCCAGACACTTTCTATGTTCATTATTTGGCTTACAAAGCTTTCTATATATAAAATGCCTTCCTTAGCCCATCTGTGATGATGATACTTTAAGCTCCACCTCAAATGGGATCTCTCCCAGAAAGGCCCTTCTCTGTCCTCAGCCCACCACCAACAAGACGTGATCTGTAAACTTCTTTGAACAGGCATACAATTTTGCATCTCTTTGGGGGAAAATATCATTTCTGCCTTACATAGGAATTATATGTTTACATATCAAAGGCCTAGCACTTAAATGGTTTGCTGAATTAGTTGCTCATTAAATATTTGTTGAATTGATCCATGCTAGAGAATGAGACCCACTTCCTAATTGTATTATAATTTGATGCCCATGATGAGATGGAAACACCATTGATTTTAACAATGAGAGACAGTCATAGGAAAGGAGGGCAGGTAAACTAAGGGCAGAGTAAACACACTAGCTTACATTGTGGTTCCATTTTTTCAGATATTAGGCCTGTGTTATGCCGTTAGAGATTCACAGGGATAAACATGGTGGTGATTCATGAGAAAAGAAGTTGAGAATATTTTTTATTGCAGACTCAGCAGCGATTCCTCTCTATGATTCCATCATTGAAAATGCTAGTGCCATGCAGGCTGCGCTTACAGGAGTGCAAGTCCAACACAGGACAGGATGGTCTCATGGCCCTTTCAGATGCACCGTCTGCTAGAGGTTTGATCAAAGTAGTCACTGTTTCTGAGACCCGGTGCAGTTCCAGAATAACTAGGAGTGCTGCAAAAATACAGGCTTCTAGATTCTACCTCCAAGAAATTCTGAATAAAAAGGTTAGGAAAGAACCTACGGATCTATATTTTAACCAGCACAAATTGAGGCTCATTGGTCAACACACACACACACTCACACACATACACGCACACCTTAAGGTTGTTTCCATTTCCTAAATTCCATTATTCAAAATACTGTGTCCAGTTTCTGGTTCTGAGGTCTCAAGCTGCCAGTTTACCACCTCTGCTGGTTCTCACCACAGTCAGTCCCAAGTTTTGGTCTTTGAGGCTCCACCTCTGGGGAAGGGAGCGCCTATAAATTGGCCAACAGGGAAGGCTTGAGGTTGTAACAACTGGTTATTTTAGAGTTAGTCACTTAATGCACCAAGCCTCAGTTTCCCCGTCAGTAATGAAGGTTGTAACTCACCAGTCCAGCCACTCAATTTATTCTCCAGGTAGGAATGGAATGGACCTACTATGTTATCCCAGCAGAGGAGCCACCAAGAATGCATAAGTGTTCCCAGGTGTTCTGAATACCTGATGGTGAGAGGATCCCAGATGTCGGTGGCACAGATAGGACTGGTATCCAATCAGAGCTGACCCTGATTATTCTAGAAGGACACATGAATGATTAAAAGTCTTGTTGCCCATAATCCTTTTCTCATCCCAGAGGCAGGAGGAGTGTGAGTCATTCCCAGGGCTCGGGATGGAAAAGCCAAAATGGTGGAGGGAAGCCCAGGCAGGGAGCAAGATGCCCTGTCCCTCTGGCTCTGCCCATTCCAGTTTCAGAGATTTACTGTTGCCTTCTAAACAAACAAAGCCATTGGAGCTTGAAAAGCTCAGTCAGGACAGACGATCAAGAGGAGGGAGTCATTTTTCAGCCTTAACACTATGTGTTTATCATGTGTCTGTTGTCATTAACCCCCAAGACTGAAAGCAGACTGGTCCATTTCATTTTCCGATTATCTAGTTTATGACACCGTTAAAATTAATTGAGCGCTCATCTTAGCATGTAACGAGCTGGCCATGTGGCCAAGGCAGTGTTCCTGGAAAAATACTGGCACAGGGTCTGACTGTGTTCTCCCTGTGAGGGTGGCCTGGGTCCCACAAGGTCACTGGATCTTAATTAGGGCCGCCGTGTGCTTATGGTGAGCACTACCTGTTCTCAGCACCATGGATCCCAGGTAGATGTGACCGCAGGGCTGATCCAGTGCTTGGACCCTTTAATACAGTTCCTCATGTTGTGGTGACCCTCAACCATAAAATTATTTTTGTTGCTACTTCATAACTGTAATTTTGCAACTGTTATGAATCGTATCTGTGTTTTCCAATGGTCTTAGGTGACCCCTGTGAAAGTGTTGTTTGACCCCCAAAGGGCTCACGACCCACAGGTGCTTATGCTCAATCTAATTCTGGGGCACTTGGAGTCTCTTTAACTCCTAATAATTCAGTATGTTTTGGAAAGACTTGAGTTCCTTTTATCTTCCAAAAGGTGGACCTAAGAGTTAGTCTCTGGGGCAGACCACTTACCTTTCCTATGGAAATGTTAAATCATTCATCCCAATTAATGTGGGTATTCAATAAGTATTTTTGAATATTAACTTCCCTGTTTTTCTTTCACTTCCAGAACTGAATCCTTCAGTGCAGAGCTGGAAGAGGGAAAGGCTTTGAATATTTGGCCCAGACTCACTTTGGTCTGCCATATTTGGGCCTATAATGTCTTCACCACTCAGAGTTCAGAGACATAGAATCTCAAGGTTGGAGAAGTCCTAACAGGTCTTATCACCCATGTGATGCCTGTTCCATGGTCAAGTTCGTGGGCAGATACATCCATTGTGGCTTCTATGTTTGAGAAAGGTTGTCCCTGTGACCATTGTTCACCCTATCTCCTTAGAGAACTCCTCACAATTTCAGACAAAAATGAATTTTTAAAGCATCTTGCACTAATCCAGAGACTTACAGTTCTACTATCTCTGTATTGGGTTTAGACTGAGTTATTTTAACATTTCAGGGAGTTACTTTAGGTTCAAAAATTTCAGTTCAATTTACCTTTTTGACTTGTATTTTCTAGCTGGCAATTGCATATGGAAGCTGAGCCACCTCCTGTGCACCCAGAGCCTGCTGGCTGTTTCCAAGATCTCACTCGGATTCAAATTACTGCTCATTCACATGAATACCAAAAGCAACACTTGATGGTCGTGGAAGATTTTTATCTTCATAGGTCATGAAATATATCAGAATACATTCTGTTTATCACCTACAATGAGGATTTACAACTGCCTACGTGTTATTTTTCTAGCCACTGTGTTCTGAAGGAGAGCAGCCTCTCGTACTGAGTTAAGGACAACTTCTTTATTCACATTGAAAATGATAGCAAATAAAGGGCAAGAATCTTTTAAAATCCCACTTTTAGTATGCTCAGAAAGGCAATATTATTGAAATAAGACCTTTAAAGTGTTTCCTTTCACTGTCCTTTCAGGAAGATATTTCGCAGATAAGCACAGACACTCTGAAATGCTGCCTGATCTGAAATCTTTTATCTATAGCTTTAGAAGAACAAAGGGTATGACATATGGAAACGAGAAACCAGCTGTGGGAAGGCATGGCTAGGAATGCAAATTATAAAACTGGTTCTTAGCTCAAAATATCTCTGGTTGATTTCTACCCAGAGAGTACCATACTTACGTACAGATAGAGATTGCAAGTGGGACAATAAGAACAGATGTGATTCCTTGATAGTAATGCAGAACTATGGGCTTTGCACGTCCTAGCCCTTGACTGAAGCCACACTTACAAGAACAATTACAGGTGGCATTTTATTTTACACTAGATGCCCAGTGTGCAAAATCATGCGGCCCTGCCTCCTCCTGCCAGTTGTGCACGCAGCCCCGCCCATGTGCCTCACTGTGCAAGCAGCCTCCTGGTGACTGGTCTCTGGTTGTGATGGGCTGACCACCCCAGGGTTTTTGTAATAGAGATAGTCATGTTTGACATGAAATGAACTCCACCCTTCCTCTCCCAATTCCCATATTGAAATCCTAATCCCCAGTATCTCAGAATGTGATCATTTTTTTTTTTTGGAAATGGGATCATTGCAAATGTAATTCGTTAAGATGAGTTCATATTGAATGGAATTGGCCCCTAATCCAATTTGACTGGTGTCCTTTTAAAAAAGGGAAATTTGGCCGAAACCGGTTTGGCTCAGTGGATAGAGCGTCGGTCTGCAGACTGAAAGGTCCCAGGTTTGATTCTGGTTAAGGGTATGTGCCTTGGTTGTGGGCGCATCCCCAGTAGGGGGCGTGCAGGAGGCGGCTGATCGATGTCTCTCTCTCATCGATGTTTCTGACTATCCCTCTCCCTTCCTCTTTGTAAAAAATCAATAAAATATATAATTTTTTTTAAAAAAGGGAAATTTGGGCACAGAAAACATGGGGAGAGGGAAAATGTTGTGCAGACATAGGGAGAAGACAGCCATCTCCAAGGAACACCAAAGATTGCCAGCAAATCATTAGAAGCTAGGAGAGAAACATGGAATAGATTCTTCTCTCTGTTCAAAACAAGTCAATAGGCCCAAAATGGAGTTGCCAAACGAAGACAACTTAATAAGAGTTTTGGCTGTGAAATCTCAAACCAATCCATTGGGAATCACCTGATCAGCACTATTAGGTAATCTTCCTGATAGATCCTTACCACCGCTCTGAGGAAAGTAACCTTGCAATAATCAACCTGCTTTTTGGGGGGCCTAGTATAACTTCCCCGTTCCTGCTCCCTCTGCTTTCAAAAGTCCATTTGTAAAGCTGCTTTTTGTCTGCTAATGGGATGCTGTTTGATTCATGAATCACTGAAAGAAGCTAATAAGATTTTTACAATTTACTCAGTTGAATTATTTTTTAACACCACAGAGCTCTCAGAAAGAACCAACCCTATTAAAACCTTGATCTCCAACTTCTGGTTACTAGAACTGCAAGAAAATAAATTTCTGTTGTTGGAGCTGCTTGATTTGTGGTTCTTTGTTGTGGCAGCCCAAGCTGAGTGATCATACAGCAGTCAAGGTGACATCATCCAGTGCTGTACATTGTTTTGCAAAGAGTCATAGAGGATGTAATGCCTAACAGGGCACGTTTATTTTCAAAGCGTTTATGATTAGAAATGTTTCTTAACATCTTGATTCCTAGCTTATTGCTTATATATACTCCTCATGTACACAAGAAGACTTTTATACAATTCATAAAATCTTTCTCTATTCCTGATTCCTGATGTTAGGGATTCTTATGCTCAGTCCTTGAAAATGACTCCAAAAACTTCAGAATCTTGAATCAGTTCTAACACCTTAAAATATCACATCCCAGACACTTCTTATGGCATCTCCTACCTCTAGCATCCGAATCTGACCACCCTAGACCTATCTTGAAGAGCTCCTTGCCTACCTTCATCTTTTTAAAACTTTTGAGATAAAGGTAATATTTATTCCTCAAAATATGTATACATATTCCAAGGTAATTTATTAAGAAGTTAACAAAACTTTGCCCTTATTACAGAACTTATTAATTATATTTGTAGTGAGAATGTATGATTAATATACTTGATTATTTTAGAATTCATTGGTTTAATACTTGTGATGCAGCAATTCTAATTGAGATTATGGGTTCAGTTCCTTCTTTCCCTTTTTTTTTTCTTTCCTTGATACTTGGCTTATTGCAGCCAAAAAAGTTCCCTTCAAAGATGCATAGAATCAGATGGAAGAAGCGCCCCTTTACTTGCTCATTTTCATTCTACTCCACTGATTATGCCAAGGTTTTTGTTTAAATTCTGCTGCTAAATTTCATCTTCTCTGCTGTCAATCACTGGCTCTTCCTAACTGATCTCATAAGGTGTTTCATTTTTGTACTTTTAACAATAGGTTCAGAGTACACTAAAGCTTTTCAGAAGATTTTCCAACAGATCTTTGATCGTTTAAGTGTATGAATATGAAAAATTTTATAGGTGACACACAGATTTTTTTCAGGTAAAAACAAAATCACAGCCGAAACCGGTTTGGCTCAGTGGATAGAGCATCAGCCTGGGGATTGAAAGGTCCCAGGTTCAATTCTGGTCAAAGGCATGTATCTTGGTTTTGGGCACATCCCCAGTAGGGGGCGTGCAGGAGGCGGCTGATTGATGTCTCTCTCTCATCGATGTTTCTAACTCTCTATCCCTTCCCCTTCCTCTCTGTAAAAAAAGTCAATAAAATATATTTTTTTACAAATCACATAAACCTGGACATGTTTCCATATATCCACTTTCAAATTGTTCTTTTGCCTAACATGCATCTCCTCAAAAAGCATTCTCCCAGATTAGCTAACTTCTGTCCAAACCCAATAGATGATCTCTGACTTTTAAAACACTCCGTGATGTGGGCAGATGTGATTACTCAGGGAGTAAGAAAAATGCCAGCTCTTCCACTTTCTTGACATTCTCTGTGTTTGCATTGTTACCACCTTCAATGGACTAGTTGGGCTATTTGGACATTTTCAAGGTGAGAGTTTTCTGTGGTAAGGACATGGGAAATTCCTTGAAGAAAATGTTTTAAGCCACCCATTCATTTTATAAAGAATGATTTTATTAAATCTGGATGACAAATTTGACTAAATTAATCTGTTCAATATTTTTACAGGTTAATTCCACTTCACCAGGAATGTGATGGCTCATGGCTAAATGAGGGCTGTCACCAACCTCCTTGATCAAAGAATCTCCACTCTTTTCCTAAGAATCTGGGGGCACTTTAGGAGTCCCAGCATTGGGCACATGTACAGTAGACTAAATGAGGATGCTAATTGTAACATATATAATAGTATTAGTTAAGTTAAATACCTTTATTTTTAGATAAAGGAAACATAAGTAAAAGTTCTAACATTTTCTTCTGTACCCCAGCAGGTCAATGCTGAACACCCCATTTTGGAGATCACTGATCTGAAACCACAAGATCACAGGACCCAGAGAAACCCAGAGAACTCCTTGTTTAGGAGCTGATAGTAGGAAGGGCTCTGAAATCCTAGAATACTTTTTATTAGATTCTTCCCTATTGCTTACATAGCTTTGGCAAACACAGGGTGACATGGATCACCATTGTTCAGTCAAGGGCATTCACAGTGAGACATTCAGGTCACGTCCAGGATGTTCACTGCTGGGACCATCTCTGCTATATTACCTTCCATTTTCATAAAGCTGTGCTGTCCTTGTGTAATAGCTCCAGCGGGGCTCTTAAAAGCTGAGCCAGAATATCCAATGGCAAACAAGTTACCAAGTCCATCAGACTCATTTGTTAGGATTTCTTTCTGGTCAATTAAAAAATAGCTTTCAAAAGCACTCATGAAGGTTTTTTTCCAGGGCTCATAAGGTAATGTTCAAACTGTCTCTGATGATTTCTTAACCACGAGTAAGCAAAACAAAATAAAAATCTTGCTATTTCCTGGAGGCTTGGGAATATCACAAATGCTGTTGAGGTTCCAATGGGTTGGAAATGATTTTTGCCGTTTATTTTTCACACACACACACACACACACACACACACACACACACACACCCCTATATTGGTTTGTTTCTAAATGATGTGTCAGGGGGAAAACACCATTAAGTATATGTGCCAATGGGTAGAGGTGAGTGGGTAGAGGTTATCAGTTTTAAGTACTTCATGTAATGTGACTTGCAAGTAACAAGGTTCTAACTAATAATTTTTTGAAAAGAGATGCCACAGAAGAAAATGGGGTCCAAGATGCTCCTGCTTCAGTTTCACCCGGTGAGGCCCTCCCCCAAGAATCTGATGTAACAGAGCAGCTACAGGGCTTCCTCAACTGATTCTTATGGCCCCTGAAATGTAAGAACCGTTGATCTCGGCTGTGCGTCAGTGCAGATAAAGATGTCAACCCCAGTATGCACACACGGCAGATCTGCAGCCCCAGAAGCAAGGGTTTCTTCCTTCCAGATCCATTCACCGCTTCTGTTCATGACATAATACCGTCTGAGGGTCTGCAGTTCTTGCCACAATGAAGCTGTTTCTTCCAGACTCGGGGCTGTCACTCTCCTGACATGGTGGCTGTGTCACATCCCATTAGGCTCTGTGGATGCGACATGGCACCGTCATGGGCTGACTGACACACATTGGGGCTGAAGCTTGATAGGACAGGCTGAGTCAAAGCAAAAAGATAAAAAGGGAACTAAGATACAGCTTTTCTAGAAACGCTTCTCAAACAAAACCAACTCGGGGAAACAGAACTTTGGGGCCAGTGTGGCCACTGAGGGAGGTAAAGCCGGGCAGGCCTGGGACTGGGCTGTCAGAAAAATGGGAACAATGAGAGTTGATCCAGAACCCTGTTTCTTTGACATGGATTTCCCAACTGGTGTTCTGTAGAGCGCCAATTCTACGGACACTCCAGGAACAAAGGGCTCATGGTTAAAATGCTTTCTTGGATATTCTAAATCCTTTTATTTATTCATTTTGTAAAAACAAACAAACACACAAACAAAGAAAAAAAACTCCACCTTTCTATTTTGAAGTAAATATTGGCTCACAGGAAGTTGCAAAATAGTACAAAATTGTCCCAATGCATCCTTCACCCAACTACCCCCAGGAAGATAGTTATGTAGCTGTAGTACAGTATCAACCAGGAAATTGATACTGACACACTGCCATACACTGAATTACAGGCTTATTTAGTTTCCCCCACTTTTTACATGTATTCATTGATGTGTGCATTTAATTCTATGCAATTTTACCCTATGTATAGAATCATGTAACCATGACTAAGATATAGAACTATTCCATCACCACCACGGGGTTTCCTATGCTCCCTTTTTGTGTTCACACCCCTCCTCTGTCTTCTGGCAACCACTAATAGGCTCTTCATGTCGATAATTTTGTCATGTTAAGAATGTTATATAAATGAAATCATATCATATGTAACTTTTAAAGATCCATTCTTTTTTAAAATATATTTTTATTGATTTCAGAGAGAGAGAGAGAGAGATAGAAACAGCAATAATGAGAGAGAATCATTGATCGGCTTCCTCCTGGACACCCCCTCCTGAGGATCGAGCCCACAACCCAGGCATATGCCCTTCACAGGAATCGAACCCAGGACTTTTTAGTTCACAGGCCGATGCTCTATCCACTGACCCAAACCAGCTAGGGCTAAGATCAATTCTTTTTACTCGGCATAATATCCCTAAGTTTGGTCCAGGTTGTTGGATATATCAATAGCTTGTCCTATATCGCTGAATAATTAATATTCCTTGTATGGATGCACCACAGTTTACTTAACTGTTCACCCAATGGAGGATACTTAGGTTGTTTCCAGTTTCTGACTATGAATAAAGATCCTATAAACTTGTGGGTCTTTATATCAACATAAATTTTCAGTTCTTCAAGAATATACTTGCTTGGTATAGTAGCTGCATGTTTAGTTATATATAAGAAACTACCAATGTACCATTTTATATTTCCAGCAGGATCCAGTTTCTCTATATCTTCCTCAACATTAGCATTGTTTTTTATTTTAGCTGTTCTAACAGGTATGCAGTGGTATTTCATTGCAATTTTAATTTGCTGTTCCCTAATGGCTAATGGTATTGAATATCTTTCTTCATGTGTTTATTATTCATCTGTATCTCCTCTTTGGTGAAATGTCTATCTATGTTCTTTGCTCATTTTATAATTGAACTTTTTTTTTGTTTTATTCCCATTGAGTTTAAGACTTTTTTCTATATTCTTGGTTCAAGTTCTTTGTTAGATAGTGGTTTGCAAATATTTACTCCCAAGCTGTAGGATACCTTTTCATTCTCTTAATTGGATCTTTCACAGCACAAAAGCTTTTAAATTTTGATGACATCCAATTTACTTTTTCTTTTATGGATTGTGTCTCTGGTGTCATATCTAATAACCTTTTACCTGGCCCTTCATTCTGAACATTTTCTTCTGGAAGTTTTACTTTCACATAGAAATATATTTAAATGTAATATAAACTTCTAGCTTTACATTTAAGTCCATGATCTATTTTGAGTTAACTTTTATTTAAGGCATGAAATTTAAGACGGTGTTCAATCTTAATGCTTTTTAACAGAGTAAGGGCTAAAATTCTATAATCAAATACATCTATTTTTTATTTTAACTTGAGTTCCCTAAATTTGGCCATCTATTTATACAGAAAATATTTATTGGGCATGATCTGTTTACAGGCATGGGGTTGGAAACTGGAATATGGGTAGAATCTCTATTCTTTATGAACAATGTGAATGCACCTAATTTCCACAACACTCTCTGAACTGGTTTTTGTGGAAATCCTTTGGAAAATTCTGCTTTAAACAGCAGGGAGACTCAGAGACTGAGTCAAATACCAGTGTAAGCAATGAGAGATGCAAAACCAGAACAGATGTGAAAACAAAACCAAGCAAAAGGCAGCATCTGTGGGGAACCTGGAGTCAAAAGCCAGAAGGGTAGAAAAAGGAGAAAGGGCTCAGGAGCTGGGGAGAGAACGCCAGGAACAAGACACGTTCTGGTGCGCTGTGGCTGTCTGCCCCTGCCTCCTCTCCACACTTAAATCTGGTTATAATCAGCTGTGATATAAGTATATGTATTTGTACACATACATACAAATATGTATGACACACAACACACATACATATAATACACTTAATACATGCACACATAATACTTAGGTATTTGCATATACTTAAAAATTTTAAACAAAAAATGTCTTATAGTCCATACCAGCTTGGGCTTAGCAGCCCTTACAACACATTTATCTAGCATTCCCAGATGCTTCACATCCTCCCCCGTCATTAATGAAGTCCCCATGTACTGCCCAATGTGCCTTGGATGGCGGCTGCCCAGCCGACACCTGAGGTGCAGGCAAGCCTCAGATGTCGGCTGCCCAGCAGCCCAGGGCCAGCCCAAGGTACAGGCAAGCCTCTGAGAGTGGCTGCCCAGCCTTCCCAGGGTCGGCCCGAGGCATAGGCAAGCCTCATATATGGCTGCCCAGCCTCCTAGGAAGGCTCAAGGCTCAGGCAACTAGGGCCAGACAAGACTTGCGCTGCCAGCAGTGGCAGCAGCAGAGGTGTGATGGTGGTGTTGTTGCCTTTCCCTGATTGCCGAGTTGCCTCCTGCCCCTGAGGGCTCCCAGACTGTGAGAGGGGGCAGGCCAGGCTGAGAGACTCCCTGCTCCAGTACATGAATTTTCATGCACCGGAGCTCTAGTGTGTAGATAGATAAGATAGATATCCATAAAGCAAGAATGACCCCCATTTCCTTTTAGCTATATACCTAATAGAGGGAAGGTGATAAATACACAAAGTATATTTGGTGTTGAGTAGGCTTAGCTGCACGCTGCTGGTCAGACTGAAAGAGGTCACAGTTTTCAGAGAGCCTTGGCAGACATGGTCTTTCCCAGTGACTAAGAATACCACTTGCATCCTTCCTATTCCAGCTCACAGTGGTAGCACCTCGCATGGATGCTGGTGTCAAGGTTGCGGCTGACATTGCTGGCTCTCACTCTGCCCACACTGAGGGTACTGGTGTCCCAGTTACACTGCCCCCAATGCATATACTTTTGGTAATTTATGTCTGTTTTATGCCTCTCTTTTTCTCTAAGACATGGACATTGGTCCCTGCCCTGAAATATAGTGTCCATTATTCAGTCACCTTCCTTTCTTACCTTGACTCATGATGTGAGAAGTAAAGTGTGCCTCACTTGACTTCCTAAGGCACATCAGCTCCTCTCGCAAACGGACTTCCTGTCATTTAAAAATGCCCTTACTTATCTGAAGCATAGTTCTGGTTCTGGCCATTTACAAAAGAGCCAACTATTCCCAAGTTACAAGAACATAACTCTAAAAGTAAGTTGGTAAGACAGTCATTTAGAATTTGGGCCTCATATTTCATAGCTAAAAATTGCACATAATGGCAAAGTTCTCAGGCCAACCCACAAAAGCCTACTTATCCTGAATGCAGCTGAACTGAGGTAATAAAGCTATTGCAGCCTAGCCACACAGCAATGTGTTTCCATTGGAACACATGTCTTGTACCAAATGGGAAGCCGAGAAGACAGAGTGAGATAAATCTTGAACTTAAATCTATCTAGTTGTTGGGATGTTGTGTCCAGGTACCAGTAAACCAAGCCTCTGAGGGTGAAGAAATCTTGGATGTTGATGTTCTTGGAGTCATTTATCAAATCCAGCGAGCTTCCAAAAAAAAAGGTGTAAAGTTATAAGTTAGTTCTATGGAAGTAGAGCCTCAATTTAATACCACCTGCCAACATACTGCAACATCTATCATCCCGGGATGAGGTTGAAGACCTTAAATCAAGAGAGGAGGAAGGGACCCCTGCTGGGGTGGCACCTGGTTCTGGAGCATGCCCAGATGAGCCAGAAATGGGCATCAAGGCAGTTGGGGCTGCCAGAGGCAGTATCCTGTTGGCTGGTTTGGGAAGCAATTTCAATCCACTTCTATTACAACTACATCATGTTCTCTATTCCTCACAGATGTCTCTGTTTTCAATTTGCCCACTCCCCATTCACTAAAGAGCGTCTCTATCTCACGTTGATCAAAAGAACAGGCCTTTAAGTAATATGAGGAAAACTGGCATTACAGAGAGATAATCTCTAAAACTAACCAGATGGCAAAGAAGCTTCTTGACCCAAGGGGAGAAATAACAGATTAAGTACCTACTATGTGCCATTCACTATGCTATGCCTTTTCACCTGCATAATTTTACCCATGTTTCTAGGATTCTGGCATTATTATCCCTATTGAACTGATGAGAATGGAAGCATAATGGATTATGTTAGACTGAGAAACTTGGACCAATAAGTGAGGAGCATTGCAGGAATTCAAACACAACTTCTCCCTCTAGCATGATGCTCTTTCCACTATCTCAGCATTTGAATAGAGCATTTCTGTGTCACTGCCCTAGAAAAAAATTATATTTCACTCACTGATTTTCAACCAGTAATCTATAATAATCTGTAATAATAAAAGTGTAATATGTTAATTAGACTGGATGTTCTTCTGGACGAATCTGGGGCTGCAAGAGAAGCCCGGGTCCCAGGTACCTGCCAGTAGCTGAGTCCCAAATGTCAGAGAGAAGCCAGTGCTGGAAGTGGGAGGAAGGAAGGCCTACTCTCGCATGAATTTCATGTATCGGGCCTCTAGTATATGTATTATTATATATTATATATGTTATAAATTATATATTCTAGCTAATAAAGAGGGAATATACTAATTGACCATCACACCTTCACAAAGATGGTGGCCCCCACAGCCAATAAGGAAGGAATATGCTAATTGACTGCCACACCCTCAAAGATGGCGGCACCTACAGCCACAAGATGGCAGCACCCAGTCCCCTCAGCCCCTCAGGCACCCAGGGCTCGCCCAAGGTGCAGGCAAGCCTCGGATGTCAGCTGCCCAGCCACCCAGGCCGCCCAAGGCTCAGGTAACCAGGGCCGGCCAAGACTTGGGCTGCCAGCAGTGGCAGCAGCAGAGGTGTGATGGGAGCGTCACCTTCTCTGATCACCAGGTCACATCCTGACCCTGAGGGGTCCCAGACTGTGAGAGGGGGCAGGCTGGGCTGAGGAACCCTTTTATATCCATTAAACAAGAGTTACCCCCATTTCTCTTTAGTTATATACTAATAGTGGGAAGGTGATAAATATACAAAATAGATTTGGTGTTGAGTAAGCCTCGCTGCAGGCTGCTGGTCAGACTGAATGAGAAGGTCACAGTTTTCAGAGAGCCCTGGCAGACATTGGGCTCTTGTGACATTGACACTGAACTTCCCAGCTCATTTGACTATGTGTGGCACTGAGCCCACCCACTCATATGACTATGTGTGGCACTGAGCCTACCCACTCATATGACTCTGTATGACACCAGGCTCAGTGCCAGGAAGAAGGGAAGAGTGTATGTATTATTTGATAATAGAAAAACAAAAATGCCCTGTGCTGCAGAGAAATTCTTTGAGTTTTTTAGATTAGGAAAAAGGGAGATAAAACATCCACTCTGACAGCACCAAAATTAAATCTAACCACAAAATCATAGTAAAGCCAATATATGGAAGAATTGTGTTTCCAGTTAAAAGACACACACACAAAAATCCAATTTCTTTGCCGTTCAATCTCTTCAATAACAGCTCCTCCTGGGGCCTGTGCTGGTTGGAATCTCCCCCTAGTGGAGAGATGGGGAATGTCAGCCCTGATGATCCTCTGATTCAGAACAGTAGAAATGTCTCAGAGGCTAAGCAAACACTGATACCAGACAGTGGATTTTCATAAAGTGCAGGTAACAATAGAACTCTTTACCCTTCCCTCAGGTGTATGCTCCGGAAATCCGAATAGAACACACACCCTGGGAAGTAAGGTACATCTGAACAACCTCATTCATGCCTGTGAACATATTAATCTCTCAATCCTTCATCTCCAAGGGGAGCCAACAACACAATGTATCTCAGGATGTGGGAAGCACATCACACAAAGCCGACGATCTCAGAAGGGCCTTTCTAACATCTGCTAAGACCTGTCTCAGTCAGGTAGAATTCCACTTGAGCACCCGCACTTGCTCTCTGCTTGACAGTTGGCTTTGGCTTGCATTCAAAGGGTTCCTGTCAGTATCCGTCAAGTGATAGTTTTGTGTGGCCCATTTCTTATTTTACCAAGAGGTGAGCAAGCAGAGCCAAACACAAGGAAACCACCTGCTCCAAATCACAGTAGGAGGCTGATCATAGGACTGTTATCAAAAAGAATAAGGCACATTCTCAGTCAAGCGGCCTGCTTAGAGCAACCCTCAAAGAGACCTGGCTAACTCTTCTGGGATGTGTTGGAAAGATGGGTCCTGGTCACTCTAGTCAAATAAATACCCGACTCCCTTTCGGAGCTATCGAAGTCATTGTTACCTTGGACCCCTTCCAGAACACCAAACATTTTGCAGTAACATAATCTCAAGAAGAGGGAATAAAAGAATAATAACAATAATAATAAAAAAAAAAACAAAAAACAAAAAACAGACTTTCTAGGCTAAAAATTCTCAGTACAGGTAGCCTCTTTAATTCAAAAGTGGTGGAGCTTTTGATATTCATAAACAGGAAAATTACCAGAGAGAGAAGGGTATTTGAGTAAGAGTTGAAAATCTTCTAAGGAGTATTTTTCCCCATGAAAGTGTTGACATCAGCTTGGGGCATAGGTTGCAAAGGAAGTCACCACACAGTGATCTGTGGTACCCAGCTCCCACAGCAAGAAAAATTTGGGGGTTGTGTGGGGTTTGCACAATATCAATATTGGAAAAAAAATAATGAAAGTTAATTTCAATACATTTTAGGCACTGAAGTTGAGAATTTGCTAATGTAGAGGCTGAGGGTTCTGAAATTAGCATATTAGCTTGGTAATGGAAGAGGCAACCAGCTCCAAGAGATTTGAGAAGAGCACTGGCGGGGTGGAAGAGGGGGCTGTAGATGGAGTAGGATAGTAAGGTGCTGGGAGCAGAGAGGCCTTGACAAGGGTGGGGCTGGGAGACCTACACTTGGCGTTTCTAACACAAGCTTCCCAGGAGACCTTGGGAACAGGAATTAGCTAGAACTCCACTGCACCGAGGAATGGAGAAGAGGCAGGGAAGGCCTGGGCAACGTTGCTGATAAGGGCTCCCAGGGTCCTTGTGGCAAATGGGAACTCTTGTCCACACTTAAGAGACTACAGAATCAGGAAAGCACAGAGTTGAGCAAGAAGCTAAGGTCTATGAACCAGACCAGGGCATCTGAAGAGATCAGGGTGAGTGGAGGCCAGTGCGGTACAGACACAGGATCAGGCATTAGCTCCGGTGCAGGCTCAGGTGTGCCACCTCACATGGAATTGGCTGTATGTGAAGGGCAGAGACTCTTTAAAAAATTCCATCCCTAAATTGTGGAGGTGTGGGCCAAACCTCCCTTCAGGGGTGGCAAGAGTGCTGTATCTGAACCAGTCCTGCTACTACTGGCCCTGGTCCTTATTCAGTGTCCACAAGCATTTTTAAATTAAGTTAATCTACAGAGCTCATCCAGGGAGGCTGGTTCATTCTTTCCTTACCTTGTACTGTCTTCCTAAATCCATGCAGAATGGAGACCTTCAAAATACTGTCAGGAGAAGTATGTGAATTTGGGTTGGCCCAATCGGTCCTGTAGGATCTGTCAGGAATTAGGATTGGTATGGTTTGGGTGGCAAAGTTGTCAGTTAAGAACCTGAGAAGAAGAGAACTGTGTAAAAACCACCTGGTACTAGTCATTGACACCAACCTCTAGAAAAGCTCCCATCTCCAGAAGGATTCTGTAGGTAGGTCTCTGGGCCTGTCAGCTGGTCGAGTATACAGAGTAAGGATTCCAGCTTATAAGCTCCCGGTGGGCAGAGAGTTTATGATGTAATCCTTTATGGCCAATCCTTTATGTCTTATGACTTCTGAGCACTTCAAAGTGGCTACTCAGAATTGAGATGTGTTGAATTCATGAAAATATAATATAAAAGATTTCATTTGTATGCTTTGATACTAATTACATGATAAATGAGATTTTGATTAAATAAAATATATTATTAAAATTCATGTTTTCTATTTCCTTTTATTTTTCTAAAAATAGACTCCTTTTTTTTAGAGGAGTTTTAGGTCCACACAAAATTGAGTGGGAAGTATAGAGAGTTCCCATCTACTGGACACAGCCACAGCTTCTCCCACCATCGACATCCAGCTCCAGAATGGTACATTTGTTCCAGCTGATGAACCTCCAATGACATATCATCACCCGAAGTTCATATCTTTTGCCGCTTCGTGTGACTACTTGGGAGCTTAAAACTACAGATGAGGCACTGTGTTTCTTTAGGCAGCACTGCTTTAGACCTTTCCTGGTGGCACATCAAAAACAAAGACCTTTGGGTATGTTGGATGATAAGCCCACGTTTAGAAAAAAATATAATAGAGGGATCTCAGGGCCTTTCAAATTTTAACCAATTAAAAGCCAGCCTTTGGCCCTTCCTTTCCCAGCTGGTTAGGATAGGAATTCCTTAGAGGAAGATCTTCACAAACTCTGAACTGACAGTCTTGTCTCAGCCCAGACTGACTTTCAACTTATTCTTTGAGATTTGACGACCCAGCAGCAGCTGGCTGTGCCTCATGGGCCTAAGCTAGAATTCCCTCTGGAAAGAACAGGAGCAGTCTTCAGAGTCTCTGGGGTTTCTAGCTTCTTTCTTGGTCCCTCAAAAGGCCAGTTTCCACCTCAGACCCACAAGTCATGTGCTAGAACTGCTTCATCCCCTCAACCCCCTCCACTCCTACCCATGTCCCCTCAGGGCCTGGTCAGAGGGAAGGTAACAGATGAAGTGTTACTTTTTCTTGGCTCCTGTGAAGCCATCCTAAATACTTACCTTGAAGAATTTTTCCCTCCGTTCCTTTGTGCTTGGGTAGAGTTTTATTGAAAACTCTGCCATTAGCGAACTGGCTGGCCACATCTCACAGACTAACTCATGTACTTGCTCCCAGTGCTTGCAGAATCCTGGGTCTAATTTCTCAAGTCGGCTGGCGTTTCAGGCCAGAGCCTCTGTCCAAGGCCTGGTGAGAAGGGCCTATTTACCTAAAAGGATTAAGCAGAGCACAATCTTCCAGGAGATGGTTTAATGATTGCAGCTCTAATCTCTTACTGGTGTGGGCCTGTTAGCGGCCAGCCTTCATGACTGGGTTTCGTTATGATTGATGTTACTAATCGGTGCCACTCCAAGGATGCCTAGCCCTCTCTTTACAAACTCAATGCTCATTTGTCTAAAGAATGTGAGCCATCTCTCTCCTTCTCATCCCTCATAGCTCATCTTCTACTTCCCTCCTCCCACCAGGTCAGCCTTCTCAATGGCTCCCTTCAGAGCCGACTGGGATTTCGGACAGGAAGTGGAACTGTATTTACGGGCTCACCTTATCATTTTGGAAGAACTTACCTAAACAGAAGATTGATGTTCACAGAAGAAACTTATGCCACATTGGAGGAAGCAGAGTCAATATCTGGGTTTGTGAGCAACCTCCACTCCCACTTTCCTATGATTTGAAAAACCCATTTATCTGTGATCCACCTGTTGATTCTGATTTAACGCTCTTTCAGCTGGTGGTTCTAACAATGATTTTGATCCAAAAGCCATGATCAAAAGTTAGTTTCCCCAAAATGCCCTCCTATTCTTTTAAAATATACATTTTTTTTATTTTTAGAGAGAAAGGGAGAGAGAGAGAGAGAGAGAGAGAGAGAGATTGACTGCCTCCTGCATGGCCCCTACTGGGGATGAAGTCCGAAATCCAGGCATATACCCTGACCAGGTATCTATCCTGCAGTCTTTTGACACCTAACCAACTGAGTCATACCGGCCAGGGCCCCTTCTGTATTTATTGAAACATTTTAATTATTTCCTTATAATAAAGCTATCTTTTCCTCTTTAGTCAACAAGCTATTAGAAATTGTGCCAGTTAAAAAAAAAGAAAAAAATCCTAACTAATGTGCCAATATTTTATTTAACATATTTGCATTAGCTTTATTAGTAAATTTGGTCTGCTGTTTTGTGAGTTCTGTGTGTGCAAAATATCCCATCACTGTCAAGTTTGTATCAGTGTTAGAACACACAGGTGACTTTTCCTAGGGTTTCACCCTATGACAGCCACACATTCAGAAATGACAAAAGTCATACCACTATAGAAATAGTGGCTAAGTTCAAAGATACTACATTCAGAAATGACAAAAGTCATTTAGCCCCCAAGTAAAGGTCTGACTGAGACCTTTGTTCTCTGTTTTATGTAAAATCTCCCGTTTGGCTTAGTTTTGTTGCTCTTTTGACTGAAGACCGTCTTTCCTAGGGTTCCACCCTAATGACAGCCACACATTCAGAAATGACAAAAGTCATACCACTATAGAAATAGTCCTTCTTTCTCCTGTGTTCTCTCAGGAATTGAAACTTAAATTTTCCAAATACAGCACTCTGGGTTGAGCTTTATGAAATTCTTTCACCCTCTTTCTTCTCGGAGATATCAGCATCTTGCTTTAGATCTGGAGAGTTGATATTTTACTCATCCATTCAGTCAACAATGATCAAGTGTCAAGTGCTGATCTGATTGTCTCCTTGTCCTGTTACTCTCAGTTGGTCAGCTCCAAATATTCTCCAGATGGTTTGGGGCGGTAGATACTATTTTCTAGGTATTCCAGAAAAGAGAAAACATCTGTTATTAAATATGTTGAAGAGTACTTGAAAAGCTTTTTAGATCATGGGACTCATAGAAAACCTAACCTTAATTTCTGAGTGACCACCTTCACCAATAGAAAAAATTATATTGACTTAAACATTTCCTAAGCATTCACTAAATTTCCATCTCCTAAATTATATTTATCCTTTATGCCTTTTACCTTCCATCAAGCAAGCAAACTTTATTGGCCCGATTTTTCCTGTTGAAAACATGAGGCAGGACTGGTACAAAGTGAGAGGCTGACTCCAGCCTATGTCCAAGGAGAGTGCCCAGACCTGACTTTGAATGTGCAAATGTTCGTAGCTTCCCCTTTTATTGCTTTGCAACAGCAGCTAATGAGGAGGGTCAGTAGGTGTGTCAGTGAACCCATCATCTGGACTTTTTTTGTACTTGCCCAATTGCTTTGATCAACTGTGAACCTAAGTAAGAGGGTCTTCGGGCAAAAGAGCAACAAAACTAAGTCACACGGGAGATTTTACATAAAACACAGGATAATCAGCTGGCACAGAATGCCTCTCAGTCAGACCTTTACGTGGGGGCTACTAACTCATCAGTGTCGATGGCCTCTCCCGTCCTGTGCTGGATGCCAGGGGCTCGCAGAGACAGCTTGGCAATTGGGGCCAGCTCTGCATTCAGGGAAGCCAAAGGCAGTGCCAGGTGAGTTTAGACACACTTTGCGGCCACCTGCCTTATGTTAGGGTGCTTCGAAATGCCTCCAGGCCAGAGAGCCACTTCAAAAAGCTGGCTCAGGCTTTTGAAGTGAAAACCCATTCTGCAGTAAGAATTGGCAGGCTCTCCTTTAGGGATGTGGCCGATGCCAGAGTCCTGGTCCTGTCGCCATGCAGTTTTGGGTGATGTAGTATCTTTGAGTTTAGCCTCTATTTCTAACACTCTGTGAGTGTGCTCCCCTAATCCCACGTATACAGGTCCAAGGTCCAGGTTCAGGGTTCGGGTTCTGGAGGAGGCCACACACAAATGAAAGAGACTAGACAAGAAAATATAAATTTGAGAATTGGGGGGCCAGGCGGGATCCCAGCTCAAGAGGAAGGACTCCGCTTTACTCTGGCCTTGCCATCCCTTTTATTCAGGTTTTGGGATACACCCATAGCCCTTAGGCAGGCAATTCCAATAATAGTCAATCAGCAACGATTTACATGAAACTAAAAGGTGGAAGTTGCTTCAGCTCCCTTTGTCTCAACCAGACAGTGGGTGCTTGGCTCTGACCTTCCAGAGCCTTCAAGGCTAACCTTCCGGGTTCCTTGTCCACACCTCTCTGCTAGTGAAGACAATGGGGGGCTTCCAACACTTTCTGAAAGAGGAGAGTACACTCAGGATAAGCTTCCAAGACAGATGGCTCTTCTCTTTGTTTTTTTTTCAAGGAGGGTAGAGGGAATGGAGAAAGGGTGGTTGGAGAGATGGTGGTGAGAATACATGGTCTCTGAAGTACTGTGACTGTGTGTCCTCAAGCCCAGGACAGTCAATGCATGAATAAGGAGGTCACATAAATTTCTGGAAACTCTAGAAATGGCTTCCAGGATTTGCTTCCCTTCTGACCTCGCTCACTTAAGAGGCAAGATTTATCTAGCTGATCAGGAAAATGTCAGGTAGAAATAAGCACAGGTAAAAAGATAGAACTGTACTTATTTGTATTATGTATGCATATTGAGATGAAAGATGGCATAATGAGTCAAGAAAGTGGCAAGTATATGAGTAAATCCAAAAAGCTGACTGTAAAACCATGACAATAGAAATGAGTTGCACAGCAACAATAGCATATAAATTAGGAAGGATAAAAGGATTAAAGTTTCCTGAGGTTATTGTAAAGTAGAGAAGGAAGCAAATGTATTCATTCCATTTAGAATACAGTAATATGCTTGTTAACATTCTAGGAGGTGCTCCAGGAGAGAGAATTAGATGTGTAACTTTAGAAAGTAGTTGAAAAAAGTGGAAAGAAATTAGTTCAGAAGAAGGGAGGGAGGGAGGGAGGGAGGGAGGAAGAGAGAGAGAAAGAGAGAGAGAGAGAGAGAGAGAGAGAGAGAGAGAGAGAGAGAAAGTAGGATAGAAAACAAAAACCAAAAACAGAGATATTTCAGTGAATTACATTTAAATGAAAATGGACCAAATGCCTCAGTTAAATATCCTCAAAGATGTAGAGGAGAGACACATCTAAAACATTAAGATTGCAGGGTTAAAAGTACAGAATGGAAAAAGATGCAGTAGACAAACCTAACACATTTCTGTGTTCATAAATTTAATTTCCTGTTTGGAACTTTGTTAATTCTGCTATTCCTCTTTCAACACCTTAAATTATATGTACAATGATTGTCTTCTTTCTTTCTTTCTTTCTTTCTTTCTTTCTTTCTTTCTTTCTTTTTTCAAATTATAAACAAAAATGTATCTAGAAAGTTCCACAGGTAGGAAAAAGCAAGCCAGCTGAGACACAGGCTCTCAGAAATCAAGTTACAGAGGCAAAAAGAAGGGCCCTGGAGCTTAGGTGAGAGAAAGGCAAAGGTAATGCCCTGGGGAAAGGCACCTCCAGAGAGAGCCTGGGGGGGGACGGGGGGAGGGAGGGAGAAGGACAGAAAGATGGCAGGTGCCCCATGCTCCAGAGAGGGAGAGTGCTGACTTCCTTCTTTCTTAATACAAGAACTTAAAACCATAAATTTCCTTTAAATAATACCGTGTTTATAGCCTATACATTTGGGGGGAGGGGTACTTAAAAACTATATATCATCTTGCTCTGAAAATTATTTAATGCTATGGGGATATATTCCTAATAATGCACTGTTAAATATACAAATAAAATTAAGTATGAACAACATGACCCTAACTATTCATAAGATACAAATGTACATAGTATAGGAAAAGGGAAGAAAATGCAATACAGTATATACAGTAATAATTCAGGGTAGTAAGGTTACAAACATTTTTACTTTTCTTAATAGCTTTTCACAATTACTTTATACTCTTCTATACTTCTGTATTGACTGTGGGTTATTTTTTAAAATATTTTTATTGATTTCAGAGAGGGAGAGAGAGATGGAAATATCAATGATGAGAGAGAATCATTGATCAGCTACCTCCTGCATACCCCCTACTGGAAATTGAGTCTACATCCCCGGCATGTGCCCCTGAATTGAACCTGGGACCCTTCAGTCTGCAGGCTGACGCTCTGTCTACTGAATCAAACCAGCCAAGGCAACTGTGGATTATTTTTATAATCAGAAAATAATTACTAAAAACCACGATTGCTAAGTAACCTATATTTACATAATTGATAATTTAACAAGAAAAAGTATGCTCGGGAGGAGAAACAGTTTGTTCACATTGTTCAGAATAAGCATTATTGGATTTCCTTGTAGTGTCCCATCCTCATGGACATGAGCACACCACTGGGAGATAACGAATACACCCCGACAACCAGGCTCTTTTACCAGGTGGCATGTGCTCCACACTGTGGAATATGCAGTCTCCTTCTCCTCTCCCCCAGAGACAAGACGTGAGAATACAAGATTTGAGAGTCTATAATAAGCATTCAAGATTGGGTTTTTAAGAGTCAGAAAAAAATGCTCTGGGAACCTCAATGTTACACATGATACATGTCCAATTTCTTATGAAATTCACCAATTCCATGTTTTCCTTTACAGTTGGATTTCTTCTTTCTGTAGCTGGTTTTCTGCCAGAGAGAAGAAAATGGAAATGGCTTCTCTGATCAAGTCCAATGAGAATACTCTGATGACATTAGAGAACCTTTCCTTCATTCATCAATGCACTGGTGACTTGGGAGATATATCTTATCATCTTTAGAAGAGAGAGATATGCTAAATTCCTCTGAAGCCCTGAGATGAGAAAACATGTACCTCCAGAAATAGTGTTATCACTGACACATGGGCAGTGTAGTTCTGAATCCATCTATCCATCCACTTAGCCAATAAGGAATATTTGTATAGAAATAATTATGCACCGTGCATATTAGCAGGTGCTGCAGAGAAGGGAATAAGATATAACCCTAGACACATAGGGAACTAATTAGAAAGCAAGTTAGACTAAGTGCTAGTGTTTATCATCTAGATAGTAAAATGCAAAGGAGGAGATAATATAAGAGCATAAGTCATGTGGCCTGCCTTAAAGTGAACTAAGAAATCCCAGTGATATTCCTATCAATGACCTTGACCTCAGGTTTCAAGGAGAGCAAGTTAGAAGTGCCTTCCCTGGCTCAGAGATGTGCTCTCCCCCAGGTCCTCTGAAGCAACAACGATTTGTCTCTGAGAAAATGTGTATCTCCTCTGTGTGTGGGCAAATCTGTTGACACATGTTTTTACAAGCTGTTTTCATCAGCTTCTCACCTGCTCAACTGAAATTCCCAGGCCTCATGAGACTCATTGCTTAACCAGAGTAAAGCTTAGTTCCATGTAGCACTGACAAGGCTGGCGTTTAATGCAATAACAACAGCAGGTAGATGCCTGAACTGTCCCAGGAGCCCATTTTCTAAACCATCTCATCTAACAGAACTTTCTACAGAGATGGAAATATGCTATCAAATGCTATAGCCATTAGCTCAGGTGGTTAGTGAATACTTAAAATGTGACTGGTGGGACTGAAGAATGAAATTCTTCATGTGATTTCATTTTAATTTTAATAAATTTAATTCAAATACCTTAATTTTAATTAATTCATATTTAAATTGTGGCTACTGTATTGGACAGCAGAGTTCTAGATCATGAAGCTAAAGGATATAGTGAGGTAGAGAGTTCTTCCTGACTAATAGGTGCCTTGATAATTCACAGAATCACTTTGCTACCAAAGTGGGTAAAATGACCTTGGATTTTAACAGCCAGATGGGCCCACATCACAGAGTGCAGCTTCTCATCTCCTTCCACCCTCCTCCTCACCCCCAGCTGCAATCTAGTGGTCTCTAACACTTTTGACTCTGCTGGAACAAGGATTCACAAGGTCACTTAACCCAAACTCTGTTAGCCTGAATGCTCATCTTCTGTTTCTGACCTTTGCCACTTCAAGACTTTTCATCAGAGTAAATGGAAAAGTCAGGACACTTTCAAAGGCACCTCAATAAAGGCTGATATGTAGTCCAAGAACCTGAATTATTAAAAATACTAGAGGCCCAGTGCATAACATTCATGCACTGGGAACAGAGGGGTCCCTCAGCCTGGCCTGTGCCCTCTCACAGTCCAGGACCCTTCATGGGATGTATACTTGCCAGTTTAGGCCAAGTTGTCCATCTGCTGGCTTAGAACTGCTAGTAGGTCCAAGTAGACAGGTGGACATCCCCCGAGGGATCCCTAGCGCTGCCATGGAGTCAGGAAAGGCTCCCACCATCACCAGTTGTGCTAACCAGGTATGAGTCCGCCTTCTAGCTGAGCAGTGCTCCCCCTATAAGAATGTACTGATCACCAGGGGCAACTCCTGCATTGAGCATCTGACCCCTGGTGGTCAGTGACATCATAGAGACCAGTCATTCTACCCTTTAGTCAATTTGCATATTAGCTTTTTATTTTATATGACTAGAGGCCTGGTGCACAAAATTCGTGAATAGGGATGTGTGTCCCTCAGCCCAGCCTTACCCTCTCCAATCTGGGATCCCTCTCACAATCCAGGACTGTTGGCTTTCAACTGCTTGCCTGCCCGATCACTCCCTAACCACTCCCCTGCCAGCCTGATTGATACCTAACTGCTCCCCTGTCAGCCCAATTGTCCCTAACTGCCCTCCCCTGCAAGTCTGGTTGCCCCCAACTGCCCTCTCCTGCAAGCCTGGTTGCCCCCAACTGCCCTTCCCTGATGGCCTCATAGCCCCTATCTGCCCTCCTTTGCAGACCTGGTCCCTCCCAACTACCCTTCTTTGCTGGCCTGATTGCCCACAACTGCTCTCCCCTGCTGGCCATCTTGTGGTGGCCATCTTGTGTTCACATGGACGTGGCCATCTTTGACCACATGGGGATGGCCATCTTGTATGTTGGAGTGATGGTCAATTTGCATATTACCTCTTTATTATATAGGATGTCTAGGTAATTTTCTTGTACTGCCAGGGTTAGAGACCTTGTTGCTTCATACTAGAAACAGAACCACAGTGTGGAATTTTTCATAATGGGAGCATTTACTCACACAACAAATATTTATTGAGCATATGATATGAGCAAAGCAATAGTATAAATTAGGGAAAAAGCAGTGAACAGACAAGATTGCTGTCACATGGTTTAGTGTGGAGAGACAAAAATAAACTATAAACAAGTACAAAGATAATTTCAAGTAGAGAGTGTTCATTGATACATAGAAAAACAAACAGAGTAATGAGATGAAGAATGACTAAGTTTAGTCATTTCCATGCAGTCAGGGAAAGTCTTCCTCAGGAGGTGATGCTGAAACTGAGACTTGACTGGTACAGAGTTAATTATGCTGAGGTCAGGGGGAGAGCTTTCCAGGCACAAGAAACAGCATAGACAAAGACTCTGAGACAGAAATAAGCCAGGGAATGAGGACGCTTGTTGGGAGAAATGGGAAGTGGGAAAATAGACAGTGATAGGGGTTTTACTTTCTAGGGGTTTTATTATAAGAAGCAGCAGAAAAATGGGCCATGGTTGAATAAGTATATCAAGTCAAGGGCAAATTTGTTTTAAGATGTGTTATGTCAAGTCAGGTGTATATGTCAATGGGGATGATACTGGAGCAAAACAGATGATGCAGAATGATGAACAGGTCTAAGGATCATATGATAAACCAGTCTGTGCTCACCTGGAAAATCCTTACAGGCCACTGTTTGTCTGAGTCATATAACTGCTTCTATGGACACTCTTGAGTTTCATGGGTGAGAATAGAGTTTTTAATTGGATTGGACAATGGGAATATGGCCATTAATAGATCAACATCATGGTCTTTTAACAACTTTTGGGTCATGATATCATCATCTGGCATAGATCTTACCACCCAGTGAGACATACTGCTCATAATATAGTCCCTGGAGGAGTGGGAGGCATTGAGTGGGTGATTCATCTAACCTAGTGCTTCTAGACACCAATGGGAGCCAAACTTAGTGCAGTCCTCTTGGATTTCCATCTGCTACTGCAACCTAGTGCCAATCACCCCGCCCAAGAGAACACAGTAAAGGTTGGGATGTAGAATCATTGATGTGCTCACCTGGGGTTGGCTTTCTCTTACCTTCACCCCCATTTGACCCTTATGACCCTTATCAGATTTTCCCTTTCAGGCAGTAGACACTCAAGAGGTACCAGGAACTTGGTATAGGAAGGCTGATTTCTTCCTGCCTTCTTCTTTCTCCTGAATTGGTCTGGTGTAAGGAATCAAGAGCAGGTTTGAGGTAAAGATGGAGCTGAGCACAGTCTACAGATCCACATGGATATGTTGCCACAGAACCCAAACTCCCAAAACACAAGAGTTTTCAACAAGTGCTGCCAAAGCCTTGGTAATGCTCATGATGGAGCAAAGTGCTACCCTCCAGACCAAGGACAGGCTGGCAGTAGGCAAGTGACTAAGTTCACCAGTATTACCCAGTTTGCCAGAAATCAATGCATGTTACTGTTTGATTGAAGAGCCAAGGGCTGCTTTCTAAATGGTGGGTGGCATTTCCAGCCTACCCTGGAAACAACCACCTTGGGTTTGCCAACAAAACCACCAGTAATTTATGCTGCTGAGTGTGCCCTCCCAGACTTGGATGCCCAAGCTCAGAAAGGAGTGCCTTGATACTGTTCTAGAATAACATACAGGGCCATAACACTTACGGCAATTTGTGGTTAAAATAAGAGTTTGCTTACTCAAAACAGAGCACTTTGGTGATCAATGTTACCCTAGGAAGCCATTTAGGTGCATACTAAAAAGCACAGCTGTTTGGTACCCTGCAGAGTAACTGCCTTCTCTTTGGCTTCCCATGAGCTTATGTTTGAATGAGAGAGCTCCAGTGGCCACTGGGGACAGTAGAAGGAAAGATCAGCTATCACCATGAGCATTAAATAACTTTCAACCCCAGGAAAAGCCATTGAGGCAAGAAGTGAGAGGAACAGCGCTGTGCTGGAGGGTTCTGAATTGAAATCATGCTGGGATTTTTTCATTTTTATTCTTGAGGGACTTAAAGAAAGGCATTACTTTGGAATTGTAGAGCAGTTGATGTAATAATTTCGAAGCAATATCAATTGCAAGAATGATTTGCCCATGGTTTGTGACTAGTAATAGAATGATAACATTGTGCCCACTTCGAAAACAGCTATGAGTGGGAAAGAGCCAGACAAGGGCAAAACATTGAAATCAGAATGAACAAAATGACAGAAGCAGAAGGCTCTGAAAGAATGCTTCCCCATGTTATCACCAAAATGGAGTCTCATCTGTCCTCCATCTCAGAATATAACTCCCAAAGTACAAAAATATCATCATCATTATCATGGTTGACCAAAACACCAGGAAAGGCTTATCAGAGTGAGGTAAGATAAAAGCCACATTCTACTTCCAGTGCATAAATCTAAGAAGAGGCATAATGTGCTCTCAGTGCAGGAAACAGTGTTAATAGGTGCCTCGGGGGCTCATTTAGCTAATGTGATCAGCTACCGATGAATTTCTAAAGAACTCTGCTTTACACAGCCTTCCTGCATGTGTGTGTTCAGGGGTGTGCTCGTGTGGGAGAAATTGTGAAGCTGGTCTTTGGCATCTGCCATATCTCTGTCTTCTTTCTCTTCCTGTGATTAAGCCCCCCCCCCCCCTCCAGCCTCTCATGTCTTCACTGAGGCAGAGAGGCCCTTTGAAAAGTAATAGTAGCTTGGGCTACCAGTCTGGGATTTGGAGGTAGAATGATCAATAGGGCTTCTGGTCCAGCACAACTGACTGGTGTGTGATCTGGAGCAAGTTATTTCACTTCTGAAGGTTCAACTTTCCTTCTCTGTGAATAGGGATTTAAATACTGTCATCGTAGAGTTGCCATGAGAATTTAATGATAAAAAATGTGTAAATGTTTGTATTACAGTTCCTGGCACGGGGTGGGAACTCAATATATGTTAGCTATGACAAAAAGTTTTATTTGATAAATCAAGAGCCACTAGATAATTAGTGGGTTTCTCAGCAGGTCTCCCAAAGGAGCATTGGAGAGCCAATGCTTAATCCAAAAAATGATGACCCAGTCCTGATTTCCCAACTCCTGTGTGCAGAGAAAACTTGTAGGCACCCTCAAATGACGACAAAGCCTTATCCACCTGGACATAAGGTCTGTGCTTCGTGTGGCTTGTCTAAATGATCAAGGTGGTTGTTTCCAGGGTAGATTGGAAATGCCACCCACTATTTAGAAAGCAGCTCTTGGCTTTTAATCAAAACTTGTATGGTATCTAGTTTTCTAAACACACAGGCACAGGCGTGCGCGCGCGCACACACACACACACACACACACACATGAATCTAGAAGCTAGAGTTTCACTGTGACACTCAGAGCCACAGAGAGTGGTTCTAGAATCTCCTGGAAGCTCCTCTCAATGTGAGTATGTGGCTTCTTCCAACAGTCAGAAGCCTCAGTCAGGTATTTGCACTCATCAGGTCACTCCTCATAGCTACATCCAAGCTGTCTTGCTTGGTTCCTTTGCACACAAAAGGCATGTGTACATCCCAGGACACACATAAAGGAAAATACAACTTCCTTAATGTAATTTGACTTTGCTTGGTCCTTGATGCTTTTTTATTTTTTATTTTATAAGTGCTTTTTTAGTTACAGTGGCTTTAAGAAAAGCTGAGATTAATGACTTGCAAATGTAGTACTTTCACAAAATCCTTATGAGCAAGTTTGAGAAGATACAAAGGTAAATCATAAATTATGCTCAGGAATATTAATTCCTTGGGGCTGCCACAGCAAATTACCATAAACTGGATGGCTTAAAATGATAGAAATTCACTCTTTCATTGTTCTGGAGGCCAGAAGTCTGAAATCAAGGTGTCAGCAGGTTAATGCTCCCTCAAAGGTTGTGGGGCAAGTGGGGGAGAGGGGGGATTCATTTCTTAACTCTGGTTACTTCAGCTTTTGGTGGCTCCTGACATTCCTTGGTTCATGGCAGTGTAACTCTAATCCCTACCTTTATCTTCACATGGACTTCTCTCTGTGTGTCTTTCCAAATCTCCCTCTCCTTTCTCTTAGAAGACATCAATCATTAGACTTGGGGCCATCCCTAAATCCAGGATGATTTCATCTCAAGATTCTTAACTAATTGACCCTATTTCTAAATAAGGTCACATTCTGAGGCTCCAGGTAGACATGGATTTTGGGGGGAGACCAGTCAACCGATTACATTAGGGAACATATAATTTAGTAAGATGGAGAAGACAAATAACTATTAGCTAGAATACAAGGTAGAAGGTAAGTGCCATAAGAGACTTGCAATGAGTTAATGGGTATATAGAGGAAGGATTATTCTAATTTAGCAGTTATACAGGAACCAGTAGATGAAGCAATTTGAGAGGTAGGCCTTGAAGATGAGAGATCTTTGTATGGCCGGATGGAGGAGGGGAGAGAACCTGGGTTTGTCCAGAGAACATAGGATTCTGCTTACTGTACAATTTTAAAGAATAATTTTTGAACACTTTATATGTGATCATGAACCTTGATTATAATTATCTAGCACTGTGCTTTGCACATATAAAAAAGCCAGTTAATATTTAGTGACTGATAACATGGGAAAGCTGAACTCCGTCTCACCAATTCAAATCCTTCAATTGCTAAGCTAACCTTTGTGGTCACACATATTATTCTTTACCAAGAGGCATTAAATAATATAATCAATGTAATGACAGCAGAATTAATTCAAATAAATAGCTAATTAAAGTTGCATCTAGAAGGTAGCATGGCCCTAATTACTAAATTGGTCAATTATTTTCCCTCTTCCTGGAACAAATTCCTACTTCATTGTCTTCCTTTCATGCAAGAAATTGAATATTTATAATGTTCCAGGCAGTGACTAGAAAAATCAGTAATGAACAGCGTAGGACGGTCCCTGCCCTGACTTGTTCACATGTAACCCAAATGCCCACATGCCAGTAACTACAACATGAGGTCACTTTTCCTCTGAACACCCCAATTATGATGACTCTGGATTCCTACCTGCCAACTTACCAAGTGTTTCCTTCAACAAATATTCCTGAACAGTCAAGTTGCCCACTGTGGTTTGTGAACTGGTCCTCCTAGCTCTTTGCTGACTGCCAGGTCTGGAGTCAGAAAGCCAGGCAGCATTCTTAGTCTGAATACTAGCTGGTGCTTCTAGACTGCCCTGCCTGCAGGAGGAGCCGCCTGGGGCCACGGTGGAGCCCTGCGAAGGTCACACTAGCTTCCTCCAGAAGTTGCCCTCTGCTACCAGGGCCCCGCTCAGCCAGGCATGGTCACCTGTTTAGTATCTGAAGTCCCTATAGCACTAAAGTTCTGCCTGGTTACTTGGTGGGTTGAGTTGTGTCTCTTCCACTTGTCCTCAGCTCCCTCTGGATGCAGCTGTTGCTGCTCAGCTCTCACTTGCCAGGTGTTATCCACAAAATGGCATTAGATTGATCAATATATCAGAATCTTGGAGAATCATAGAATGCTTTACCTCCCTGGAATGCAAGAGATCTCATTAACCACTTGCTCCAATTTCCTCATTTCTCAGAGGAGATTTTTTTCCAAGGCCTCATTTTAAGTTTGTTGATATCTATTCTTATTATCCATTTGTTGTATTAGTGTTCATGACAAAGCACCTCAAACCAAGTGGCTTAAACAACAGAAATGAATTGTCACACAGTTCTAGAGACTTAAAGCCTGATATCAGAGTGTTGCTAGGCTTGATTCCTTCTAGGGCCATAAAGGGGAAATCTGTTCTTTGCTTCTTCTCTAGCTTCTGGTGTTTTGGTGTCAATCTTTGGAGTTCTTTGGTTGGTTGATGGTGTATCATCCTAACATCTGCCTTCACCTTCACATGGCATTCTCTCTATGTGTGTGTCTGTGTCCAAATTTTCCCTTTGTTTAAGGACATCAGTCATGTTAGATTAGGGTCTATCCTATTCCAGTATGACCTCATCTTAACTAATTGCATCTCCAATGACCCTGTTTCCAAACAAGGCCACATTCTGGGTACTGCGGTTAGGACTTCAATGTTTGGATTTGGGAGGCACATAATTCAATCTTGATATCTGTCCTCACTTAGATCAAAAGGTGGGGTGAAAAGGGGAATTATCTCTACATGTGAATAGAGTCAGTCAAGACAAAAATCATGAGTTTACAAGAGCACACAGAGCTGTTTAGTGGCAGAACTGATCTGTGTCTATCTTAAAACATGTGTCGACCTTCAAAACAAACTCCATCTTCTTTTAAATCACTTTGCATCAAAATGTCCAACAAGGGCTCCTCAGCATTGGTGCCGGTCAGGAAATACAGGGTCTAAGAACAATGGGTGCAATCAGAACCTCTGAGCCCTTTTAGGAGAACAGTGAGTGTGGACGCTCTTGTGGCTGGCCACTATTATTCCAGCCCTGCATTCAGAGCCTCCTTCAGAAGCCATTGACATTTATTTAGAAACTAATTGTGCTGCGGTTTGGGACATGAAATGGAAAAAGATCGGTTCACAGTGCAATCCATCTTGGAATGAAATGGCTGCTGCAGCATCAGAAGAAAATTGTTCCATTAAGTCAAAGGCAAACCTCAATTCAAAGGACAGAAGGGCCAGAGCCATGTGTGAGATGAGGGTCTCTGTGTTTCAGAACCATCACTGCATCTTAATAGCATTGCAGTCAGCATAACACTCAGTTCCAGGAGCCTGTAAAACCCCTTCTTTTCTCTCCCTCCTTTCCAGTTAGTTCTCAGTTATCCACAAGCATTTATCCAAGTAACACTCTATCCTCTTCTTCTAAGAAAGCTATGCCTCCTTCTTTTAGTATTTGGGGCTGCCCACATCTTCTGAACCACAAGTGATTTAAAAATCTGGATCCCTCACTCAGCAACCAGCAGAAGATCTTGTATGGCATCTAGTTTTCTACACACACACACACACACACACACACACACACAATTTCCTGTGGGAGCATGTTAGAAATGCAGAATCTTGGGCTCCATCTCAGACCGACTGAACCACCAGAATTTGTACCTTAAGATGCCCAGTGAGTAGAATACACACTCAATGTGGGAAGTGCTGTCTCTCAGGGTTAGGATGGTGCTAATTGTCAAACCAGTGTTGATTCCTTCTATTTTGTGAGGTGCAGAATCTGTCTGCTCTTGGCTGACCACCACTAGTGATCATAAAATGCAAACTACTATCAACAATCATCATTAGTGACCTCGGAGTCACTTAGTTCTCTGCAAAACAACCAATATTGGAATCACACATATGATAGTCAATCTGATTTCTGAACCGAACGTAAGAACAATCTGCTCTTTTGGATTTGTGTCATTATTCTAACAACTCTAGTAGGATTATCATTACCATTAATTAATTTGAACTAGAGGCTGAGTAATTTTTATCCCTGAGAAATCATGTAAAAATATACATCAGGATAGAGAAGAAATCCTCTGGTATGAAGCCTGAGAGGTATGTGAGAGGCAGAAAGGAGCATGTCAAAGTTGACCTAGGGATGGCTCAGGAATAAATAAATAACATTTATATGACATATTTAAATAAAGATTTACTTAGATAGTTTGAGTAAATAAAAATAGATGTGTTGGATGTCGATTAGTTGGAGCTCATACACATAACACAAAAATTCATAAATATCAGTATATACATATATCTCATATCTCACTTGTATGCATATATTGAAACAGCCTGGACAGGTATAATATACACAAATAATCTGGGACTCTCCGTCTAATCTGCTCACACTCCTTATGAATATTTTTCTTGGTCTGTACTTCCTTTTCGGCTTCTTCACAGGCCCAGAAGGTTGAAGTGGAGGTGACAAGAAGAGTTAATTTCCAGGAGGAAAGTACATACTGATTTAAGGACACCGCCGTCTATCTGTAGTGAGCAGGTCTGTCCATGAGGTGGTGATGTAAGTACAACTGAAGCACAGGGTAATAAATACAGTAAGGGCATAGAAAGGTGCCAATCAGGTTGATGGTGGAATAATAAATCCCTGTTACCTCCACAGACTCCCATCCTCATGTTTGACACATGCACAGCCGTGACCCCCAGGATGTAGGGGGTTTTGCAGAGCTTCCCAGCCCCTAGACCAGCCTGATTGGAGGTTTGGAAGCAGCCCAGGCAAGGGGGTAATGTGGGGAGCCACGAGGGACATTGCTGTGTCAGGGGGACTTGAGTATCATGCTCCCACAGTCCCTGACACCTCTCTGCTTCCATGGCCTGTGGGAATTGTCTTCCGTGGCCAGTGATCACTGCGAGAAGCATTCCAGCCAGCACACAAAGCCTGGCACGCAGGCCCCGAAGCCCTGTGCTTCGTTGGCAAGCTGCCTCTGCCTTCTGCTCGTTCAGCACACACCTGGAGGCTCCTGCGGGGTGGAGTCCGTCGAGATAGGACCCAGGTCAGCAGAAGAACTCCGCATACTGAAAACATCCCGCAGCCCCACGTTTTGCGAGCCACTGCTGCCGAAGGCTGAAGCACACTGAAATAGATATTCCCTCTTTGCCCGGTCTTTGAACAGAGAAGGGATGCTTTGAAAATATTTCACTACTGAAGCCTTCCCTGGGGCTGCTGTCTTGTTTTCTGGTTTTATACAGTTACACTTCTAGGTTAAGAAAAGGCACCCAGTGCTTTCACCAGAGAGAAAGAAAAAGCAACCTTGGTTGTTGCCTTTGTCTGTCACGGGCACTCGGCATGAGCACTTGCAGCTCAGATCCTGTTCTCTTGGGCCATCAGAGGGGGAACTTGGGCTCTGAAAGGTGGTGGTGGTACTTGCCTGAGGTCACACGTCTCAGCCACCGAGATCACACAAACCCGGATCTCTTCAGCTTTCTTTGCTCTGTTGCCTGCTAGGTGGATACTAAATAACTGGGTTTTTAATGAAAAGCACCAACAATTATATAACAACACCCCTAAACATTTGAGTGGCCCTTTATTTTTTTTAAATATATTTTATAATTTTCACAGAGAGGAAGGGAGAGAGATAGAAAGTCAGAAACATCGATGAGAGAGAGACATCGATCAGCTGCCTCCTGCACGCCCCACAGTGGAGATGTGCCCGCAAACAAGGTACATGCCCCCAACCGGAATCGAACCTGGGACCTTTCAGTCCGAAAGCCACCTGAGCCAAACCTGTATCGGCTGAGTGGCCCTTTATAGCAGACAAAATACTTTTCCACTGCCCAAGACCTGCTCAGATGAATCCTAGCATTGAGTTCCACCCTCTTCTTTCTGGTTCCTTCCCTGGCTATTCCCCCCCAGCCCCAAGCCATGGCTATACTCGCCTCAACTGGCCCCCAATTCCCTGCAAGTCTGCCGACTGATTGATGGTGGCAGGCTGCCACGGATGCCCAGCATTGGGGTTTCCAGGGTCATAGAGCTTGGGTGGGCCTGGGATTGTGGCACGGGGGAGGGGAGCAGCTCCATGGAAGCAAATTGGGCTTGTCTCTCGGTTTTCATCAGGGGCAGCCTCGGCTGATGCTGAGTGAAACGGCAGTGAGGAGGGGCCGCTCAGCACGGCCTGGTTTCCTTCCTCGCCTGCCAACGAAAGTGGTCTTTTGACCAAAGTCGTTCAATTTGGAAATCAAGTCTTACACGTAACTCCCAAGTTATGTAGGACTCCAGAGTGAATTCGGTTTCACAGGGAAGAGGAACCAGAAATCTAGTAAGATCAGGAGTACCCTGGGTTTGCAACATAAAACTAACAATAATGGCTGTCATTTAGCGAGCTCTTACTCCAGATCAAGCTCCGTTCTAAGTGCTTCACTATATTGACTTCTCACATTACAACCCTGCCAAGTACATGCTATTTGTGCCCATAAAAACGAGGCACAAAGAGATGAGGTGACGTGCACACGATCCTACAAGTAGTAACCGGAGGAATCCTAAATTTGACGCTGCTCCATAGTGTCAAAATGGCTCCTGACGATTTATGGCCAGGCTGGCGATTTTTGAGGGGCCTGGATGCTCCACCAAATTCCTGGCATCTCGACAGGCCTCCACCGAGGTCTGACCCTTAGGGAGGAAGCCCCAGCACAACGCAGCCTCTGAAGATCAAATGGGGTAGGAAGCACCATTGATGGCAGCCCATCGGGAGAGTTGAAGCCTCCTTCTTTTCTCTTTCCTTTTCTCTCTCCCAAATCCTTCAGGCCTTGTCTGTCATTCAACTAATCAATACCAGTGCAGCCGATTGACAAGAGGCCTGAGGATCTTAAGTCATCACTCTACGTTGGGTAGAGGTTTGGATTATTTTAAGGTCGGCCGTGTCCATCCCGAAGGACCATGTTAAAATAAAATCTTGGTCTTACTCCGTTCGGGCTGCTCTAACAAAGTAACACAGACTGGTTGGCTTATTAACAACAGATATGTACTGCTCACAGTTCTGGAGACAGGAAGTTCGAGACCAGGGTGCCAACATCATAGGTGAGGGCCTCTTTCGGATCAAAGACTCCACTGTGACCTCACATGTCAAAAGGGTTCTTTTAGAAGAACCCTAATCCCATTCATGAAGTCTTCACTCTCATGACCTAATCACCTCCCAGAGGCCCCACCTCCTAATACCAGCAGCTTTGGGGTGGTAGGATTTGAACATAAGAATTAGGGGGGACACAAACATTCAGACCATGGCACTCTTTGGTCTTCACTCTGGCCCTCTGGCTCAGAGCCCCGCCTGCTCAGATGGACAGTATTGTGTCCACCCTTATCTCGGCAGTATGGTTGTTCTGTACATTGGCCTCTTTGGCCCCAGCATGCAGGAAATGGGTTTAATTGAAGCTATTAAGTGAATTTGTCGGGAACACAGAAAACACTCGACTGCATATGCTCACTCTGACACACCGTCCATCTAATCAGAGGGCTTTAATTATTAAAGTGCCCAACCACTTAGAGCTGCAGGTGGCCAAGTCACCACGCGCATGTGCCTGAGCGGCATCGGATTGGGACGCCACAGGCCCATGCTGGCTGCTTTTGTGAACCCCCAAACTGGTTTGATCATGACTGTCTCCGTCAGAAGGTCCTGCCTGCTCTTTCCCAGGCCTGATCCTGCAGAGAGAGGAGCTGGCTCAGGTCCTGGATTCTGGTTCTACCTCCGAGTTGACTCTTGGGGGCTTTGGTCAGTCCTTTTTCTTCTCGGTGCCTCCGTATTCCCACCTGTACTGTGTGGCTACAAATATTTACTCAGGATCATTTTAGCAGCTGCGAAGTGTCCTGGGATCTTTGAATGAAAGACGCTCTATTAAAGCTTATAAACCAAGTGAGGACTCTGGCCCCATCCGCACTGCAGAGCTCTGCAGGAGAGAGACTGGGTCCATTCATCCTTCATACAGTCCTAATTTTATTCCAAAGCCTCACTGTTGGCCAAGGCAGCAGGATTTGTCAGAGAACAGGGCAGTCTCAGCACTTTCAAAGTACCTTCTATTCGGTAGGGTTGCTTTTTTCTTTTTTTTTACCATCGCATATTAGCAAAGGTAAATCTGCCATGCAAGGAAAAGAACAATCATAAAAGGAGGAGGCCCTTCTCAGAGGATATCTGCTTATTAGGTCATTACAAAGGTCAAGGAGGCCATTTTGCCTGGAGTTGGGATTCATACTATTAGCATATTGGGCATTTTTGGGGCCCACCCTACATAAATATCAGGGTGCCATTTTCACATGTATTTTTAGAACTGCATATGTTGTTTCAGGGCATCCACTGTACAGAAGAGGGAGAGCAGAACTGAAAATGAGCAGTATGGTATGTCCAGGTCTAGCTAAGGGTTAGTATATTTTTGCTTCTCTAACATGGCTCTGCTGTTGCAACCCGTAACCCTGCATCTATCTTGAGGCTGCAATAGCGTTGTCTCAGAGCTCACAGCTCCAGCCTCCTGGAGTCCTGGGCCCTATATTCTATCGTCTTCCTCCACCTCTTTTTTTCTATAAGACTTACTGAAAGAATATCAGGTCTCTGCTTATTCCCTCGTGGATTCATTTAATCTCCTTCTTTGAACTCCACACTACAGAAGTCAGGTGTGGGCTGTGGACATCAAAGAAACTCATTAGTCACTCACTCCCTGGGAGTTGACTCTACTCCCTGTGAGATCAGCAGGAACTAGATGGAGAGTCCATCCCTATGATTTTTTCTATTGCTCTTTTTCCTGGGTCTGCTTCCTTTTGCTCTCTGAAGGAAATGCAAACTTACCAAGGCCTTTCACTGTCTGGTCTGTCTTCCTGTTTGACCTTATGTCCTCTCATTCACCTCTTTGATTATCAAGCCTGGCCACACTGTTCTCCTTTCTGTTCCTCAGACTCATCCAAGATTATTCCCATTTTAGGGCTTTGTACTTTTGCTGGTCCTCTTCCTAGAACACTCTGCTCACCAAAATTGGCATGTTCGCTTCTTCTTATCATTCAGATCTTTGCTTGTCATTTCTCAGAAGTTAATTCCTTCAGTATCTTGTAGAATAGCCCTCCCCACTGAGTTGCTTGCAGATTATACAGCTTAATTGTCTTCAGACTTTTAAAATCACTGACAGTTATTGATGCTATATATGAGCTGGCACTCATTTTATATCTGTCTCTCTAGCACTAGAATAGAGATCCCATGAGCAGGGACCTTGTCTGACATCCTCTATGCTTTGTCTTTGATGCTATAAAATGTATCCGGCACTTGGTGGTTTACTTAAGAATCAATGAATGAACAAACTAGAAATATTTATTATGAACTCCAAGAGGTTTCCAGTGAACTTCATCTCTCAAACCTCATAGTCTTTAGAATTGTCATTGGGAGTCCTATCTGGACCCCTTGCTCAGTCAGTGGAAGGTCACAGTGCTGGATCTGGGCTGGTTTGCAGCATCCCTGTCACCTGGGCTGTGTGGGGCTTGCCTGTGGTTTGTAGACCATGATACCAAGGATGATCCAAAAAGCACCTCCAAAATTCATCAGAGGGTCCAACTGGGCCACTTCTTATTAGAGGACAGACAACATAGAAATATCTTATCTAATAAAAGAGTAATATGCAAATTAACCATCACTCCCCTACACCCACTCCACACCCACCAGCCAATCAGGAGTGAGTATGCAAATTAAACCCAACCAAGATGGCTGCAGCCACAGAGCAAGCAGGAGAGAGACTTGGGTTTCCCCAGAGATGGAGGAAGCCAAGCTTTCCACACAACCTGGCGGCCCAGGCTTCCACTCAAGGGTATAAGTTTTAATTATAGAAGATAAATAAATTCCAACAGAAATGGTTGCTGCCACTGAGAGAGCAGGAGGGTTGGTTCTATACCAGGCTACAAAGTTTCAATTATAGAAGATAAATAAATCTCAGATACCAGGGCCTCCACTTGGGTTGCCAGGGGGCATGGCTGGCCTGCAAACCACCCAAGGCCCCTTGCCCAGGCCATCCCACACCCCAAGGGAAACCCCACTTTGATCCAGGACACCCTTCAGGGCAGGACACCCTTCAGGGCAAACCAGCTGGCCTCCACCCATGCACCAGAACTCTATCCTATCTAATAAAAGAGTAATATGCAAATTGACCATCATCCCAACACAAGATGGCTGCCCCCATGTGGTCAAAGTTCCTGCCCCTATGTGAACACAAGATGGCCAGCAGGAGAGGGCAGTTGGGAGGGACCATTGCTGCAAGGGAGGGCAGTTGGGGGAATCAAGCCTGCAAGGGAGGGCAATTAGGGGTTACCAGGCCAACAGAGGAGGGAAGTTGGGGGTGACTGAAACTGCAGGGAAGGGCAGTTGGAGGTAACCAGGCCTTAAGGGGAGAGCAGTTAGGGGTGACCAGGCCTGCAGAGGAGGGCAATTAGGGGCAAACAGGCTGGCAAGGGAGCAATTAGGCATCAATCAGGCTGTCAGGGGAGTGGTTAGGGGGTGATCAGGCTGGCAGGCAGAATTGATTAGGGGTAATCAGAAAGGCAGGCAGGCAAGAAGTTGGGAGCCAGCAGTCCTAGATTATGAGAGGGATGTTCAACTGTAGTTGGACATCCCCTGAGGGGGTCCCAGATTGGAGAGGGTGCAGGTTGGGCTGAGAGACACATCCCCCCACCCCCAATCCTGTGCACGAATTTTGTGCACCGGGCCTCTAGTCTTAGTATAAAGCACAGATTATCAAGTGGAGAAACCAGGTCAGACTGAGAGCCTGGAGAAATTCCCAGAGCCATGGGAACATGGCCATGGGCCCTTTGTAGAGGCCTCTCTAATTTTGGGTAAGTAGGTGAAGGAGCAGTTAGAGTCACTTGGTTTAGGTACACAATAACCTCCATTCCTTCTCTGAAAGGTATGTGTTATTGCAAGTGTACATTGATGTACTGCTGAGGACCTGGTGCCACATACTGGCAGTGGGTTCTAGGTGAGGTTGGGAGTACTTACTGCTGAATAAGGCTTTTTCTTCTTCCTGAGTAGAAGGTGGGTTTAGAGGAGGGGATACTCTCATAAGATCACCAAGGAGATTATTCAGCCATGCAGAAAAGAGAGGCAAAGAGCTGGCAACAGCAGAAGAGAAGAGGAAAAAGAGATTCATGCAAGAGAAACGACTGCTTCGAAATTGCGAAATTCAAGGAGGTCAGATGAATGATGGAATGGGGAAGGAGGGAGACACCATGAGGACTGCGAGATCTTTGCTTGTTCAGCTATGTGGAGGCTGTTGTATGTCTTGACTAAGGACAGCAAAGAAGGGACAGATTGGAGAAGGGGGATGTGCTTTCTCTCTGGACAGGCTGAATTTGACAAGCTCACAGGCCCTCCATAGAGAGAGATTTTTCCATAAACCCAGGGTACAAGAGAAGGAGCAAAATTCTATTATTTTAGTAAAATGAGGCTCTTGAAAGTAACTATGAATTTTAGTGGAAAGGGAGGAAACCAAGAGGACATTTTTAACTAGAATAAACCAACAGTGACTGAGAGAGAACTTGAAACTGGAGGACAGTTTCTTATTCAAATGGCAAGTCTGGGATTTAAGTTTTAAAATTGATCATGTGGTTTCAGACATCAGCCATCTTTTTGTTTTACCAAGAAAATCTGCCCCTTAGAGGAGCAAAAGGCCCAGAGACTAAAATTAAAAGAGCCACCTCAGGAGGAAACAGTTTTTCCCAATAAAAAAGAAAAAGTGCTCCCGTTCAATGCAGCTGTCCTCACCAGAACCACCTGTGAAGAGCACTTTGTACATGTTATTCTGACAAAATTATACCAACCAAAATAAGACATATTATTAATACTTAACAGGAGAACTATAACAAATGAAGATCTTTACTCACCTTCAAGGAAACCAAAGCGTCAGAGAAGAAACTAAGACAACACACACACAAAGATCAAAAAACAGATCAGCCCTGGCCAGTGTGGCTAAGTTAGTTGGGCCTCATCCCAGGCACTGAAGAGTTGCTGGGTCATTTCCCAATCAGGGCACATGCTGGAGTTGTGAGCTCGATCCCTGGTGAGATCAGATCAGTGATCTACTCTCACACCTATGTTCCTCTCTCTCTCCCTCTCCCTTCCTCTCTTCCTAAAAATCAATAAAAAATATTTTTAAAAACAGATCAAACCCCTGATAAAAATGAATTACTAACTATGTGAGGTAGAATTCAGAACAAAAAGAGTCTTAAAAGACCGCTTCCCCTACAAAAAAAACCAACTTAAAAATATGAGGAAATGAGAGTAATATTTCATAAGCCAGAATTATAACAATGAGGGAATATTCATGGCACAGTCTTGGGCCTTTCTTGCTAAGTTCTTTTTGTTAACGTCAAAACATTTAAACCCGTATAAAGAATTTTTGTGAGTTTATTTGAGCCATCCTGTCAACAACTGCCAGGAAGCAGTATCTCAATGGGTTGGGATAATGCTCCAGAGAATGGCGGCTTTTCATCTCTTTTTATACATTGCAATCAAAGGAGGGGACGTAGGTGGGCTACATGAATCCACTGGTGATAGATTAGAGAGGCAGAAGAAAGCAAAACAGGGGAACCTCTGGGATTGGATAAAGAGTAAAATAATAGACACATATTTAGGTGAGTATAGTATAGTTCACAGTCAACAATGAACATGATAACAATAACAATGAGGGAATTTGTGGTATCTGTCCTGGTGTTCAGCATATTAGGTTTCCCAAGGGGTCCGGAAAAAGGGAAGTTACAAGTGACCCAGACATTTCAAGGATATGTTATCTTAGGTGCAAAAAGACAATAAGCTCAGTTAAGGCAAAGGTTGACCTTGCCAGCGAAGATACCAGCCTAGAATGTAACTGCCCACCATCGCTGCCCACCATTAATCCTTTAGTTAAAGATTACTTTTGGACCATCCTTTGTGGTGACTTTAGGTCTCTGAGTTTGTAAGCCCGCCATGCAGGCCTTCCCTGAGCTAGTCAGGTTAGCCTGTGGTCCCCTTTGTTCGCATTTCAATAAACTCTGGACCAGTGCTAAAAATATCAGGGAATGGAAACAATTCTAAGTTAGGGATGAGGCTACCAGCCAGGGCTGGCAGCAAGCAGATGGTCATGTGGGATGGGGCAGATGGGAAGCAGGGCAGGTCTCAGTGGAGAACAGGAAGGGAATCTCCTCAGGTCAGACCCAGAAGCTACAGGGTAAGATTCAGCAGCAAAGATCTGAAGGCTTAGGAGGCTGGAGCCTTACTGCAGCTCTTCCACCAATTCCTGCCTCACAGTTATCTTCAGCATCCCCTGAAAATGGTATTTTTCTCTTGAAACATAGAGTGGACAGAGAGAGGACTGTAAAGTGCAGGGTTCAAACTGCATGACAGTATTTGCCTTTTATCCATCATTTTGCTATCACAGTTTCAGTTTACCTGTGGTCAACTACAGTCCAAGCATATTAAATAAAGAATCCCATAAATAACAATTCCTAGATTGTAAATCACATGTCGTTCTGTTGTAAGTGACAGGAATGATACCAGTTGTCTGACCTGTGGGGTCAAACCAAACCTGGGTTCGGCAACGCTGGTACATGGGTTCTGGCTAGAAAAGAATTCAAAGTCCAGACCTAAACTGGAAGAGAACATTTATTGGGTAAATTACAGAGGCGGAAAAAGTAATTCCTAGAAGAAATGGGCTTAGCAAACAAGCCTTTAGAGGTAAAGGAAGAGCGTTTGGAGCGTGGGAGTGAGGAAGCTAATGGTAATGTGCCTGGGGAAGGAGAGAGGGAAGGAAAAGGGAAATGGAGAGGAAAAAGAAAGGGAGGTGGGCGTGCTGTCTGGAGGGAGAGAGCACACTTGATCCTCTGCCCTGAGGGCTCTAAGGGTGGAGATTTTAGGGGAGTTCCCAGGGAAAGATCTCAGTAGAATACTATTCAGAAGTTTTCCAAGTGTGTTCACTTAGGTTGTGGTCTCCACTGACTGATTGGCTAGCACCAGGGCAGGGGATCTTTATTCAATACAGCTGGTCCTAAGGTCAGCCATGGCTAGTTTTATTGGTTATCTGTGCCTGGAGCTGAAATACAGCTGAAGTCTAGATGTTATCTCTAGGGAGGAAAGGTCAGAGGTCCAAACCACATGACCAGTGATGTGCTAGAGGAGAAAAGGTCACCCAGGGAGCAAGGTCTCACCCTATAATTGATTGTCCATAGCTAGGCACCTGGAGCTTTCCACCCCACGACCTTCCATATCTGGCCCACGGTCTCTGGTCCGCTCATGTTTGTCTAACTGCCTACAGAAGTGTGTTCCACCTTTGTGTCTCATCCCTTTGTCTAGCATCTCTTGATGCTCCCTGCCTGAAGTAGCTGTGTGGATTATCAGATGGGCTGTCGAGGTATTGCAAAGCTTGGGTTCAGATCACCCTCATTTTATTTAATGTCTCATTCACCTCCCTTCATCTCATCATAGAGGCACTGTATCATCTCACATCATCACTAGAAGAAGGGTGAGTACAGCACAATAAGAGAGAGAGATCACATTCACATAGCTTTTATTACAGTACTAGAGGCCCAGTGCACAAATTTGTTCACCAGAGGGGTCCCAGTGGGGTCCCTCAGCCTGGCCTGCAGAATTAGGCCTAAACTGGCTCTCTGAGATCTCCCAATGGGTCCCAGATTGTGAGAGGGCACAGGCCAGGCTGAGGGACCCTACCAGTGCATGATCAGGGCCAAGGAGGGATGAGGTAGGTTGGCCAGCTGGGGAAGAACTGGGGGAGGGCTCCAGGGCATGTCCAGCCCATCTCGCTCAGTCCTGATTGGCAGGACCTCAGCAGCAAGCTAACCTACCAGTCGGAGTAGCTGCCCCCTGGTGGTTAGTGCATGTCATAGCAAGTGGTTGAGCAGTCTTAGCATATCATTAGCATATTACACTTTGATTGGTTGAATGGCTGACTGGCCAACAGGACATTTAGCATATTGGGCTTTTATTATATAGGATATTATTATATTTGTTTTAATCTATTAGTTATTGTTAATTTTTTAGTGTGCCTAATTTATAAATTAAGCTTTATCATAAGTATGTATGTATGTATGTATGTAGAAAGTTTGGTACTATCCACAGTTTCAGGCATCCACTGAGGGTCTTGGAGTATAGCTCTTGTAGACAAGGGGGCACTACTATATTTCTTGAGGGTCTTGTAGAGCCTCCAGGTAAGTGTGGATCAAGAAATAGGCAGGAAGTTGGTAGTCAAGTCAATTTGAGAGATTCATTAGCATACATAAGGTTCTAAGAACTGCTGTTAAAGAAACAAGTTTAATGAACCCCAAGGAACAAGAGAGATCCACAAAATGTGCTTTATCTTTGCTGCCTTAGGGTTATTCTAAATAATAAGAACAAAATTAACGCACAGGAAATTTGCTCAGGCTGGTCGGATTGGCTGTGCCCATCTTCTCTCACTGCCATACGTTTCAGCCTTAGAGTTGCCTGTTCAATGGCAGGAAACAGCTATCCTCGAGGAGGCTCTCTGAGTAGGGGCTATCCTGGCTGGAACTTCTGAGCATGCCCATGGAAACCTGAAATACTAATTACCAGTGTATTGGTTGCACGCCCTGTGTGTTACAAAGCGCTTTTACAGAAATTGGATTACTTATCTCTCACTGGAACATGGTGATGTCATGTCGGAAGCTGAACTGATTGATTCCATTCTAGGAGTGAAGCCAGACAAGTCTGGTTCATGGAGGCTTTTCCACCAGGAAGGGAAAGAATTGGGATAATGACATTTCTACGTTCTTCGGCAGCTTCCACTGGCCAGCAGTGCACTCACTGCGGGCTTTGGAGGTGTTGTCCCTCTGACCTTTTCTCAGATTTGACCTCTAACTACTTGGCTATCCTAGGATGCTGGCTGAACAGTAATTTCACATTGGAAGACCTACAAGTCATATTCATTTTAGTGTTGTTGTTTTTTTTTCTGAGTTATCTGCTGATTATGCCATTGTCAACAGGATTGAGTCCAAATGCCTTTGCTTTCCCTCACATCTGACAGTGACCCTGCTTTCCAACATCAATGCTGGTCACTCTCCAGCCCTTGACGCTGTGCTCCAGCTCCCAGTGGCCACCCCGGAGAAGCCGGATAATCCGAATTTCCTCTAGTCCCTGCCCTTCTACATCTGTGTCTGTGCCTGATTGTCCTTTCCTTCCTCTGCCTGCAAAACCTTCCCAGGCATCCCCAGGCAGAGCTAGGCACTTCTTCCTCCGGGTCCCACAATCCTCTGAACCTCGTTTTAGACGGCACTGCTCATGGTGGAACTGCTCTTGTGTCTTCCTGAAGCTTCCAGAAAGCGGGCCTTTGTTTCATCCTCACTGCACCCCGAGGCCTTTCACAGTGCCTCATGGCATGTGGGTGATGCTCCAGAGACAGTCACTGAATGGATGACTCAGGTAGGCACGGTCTTTACAGCAGGATCTCTGGATTCAAGACAAAAAAAGCATCTCAATAAGCAATCACCAACAGTCAGTGAAGAGCAGGGAGGGGGAGCAGGTGCCAGCGGGCACCTATCACAATCTCTAGGTAGGAGACTTTTATTTACAGTGGTACCTCAAGATACAAGTGCCCTAACATACGAGATTTTTGAGATATGAGCCGTCCAGTGAGCGATTTTTGCTTTGAAATACAAGTAACATTTGAGATACGGATCGGCCAGCTGCACACGACCCACCAGTTTACCTCGACTTGAGCATCTCATAGTTTCCCACGCCTCAAAGTTACAGAACGAATTAAACTCGTATCTCGGGGTACCACTATATTTATATTTTTATTTTCTTTATTATCTGAAGTTTTATATATGTCTCCCTTTTCCCCATTTAGACCGCCTTCCTCCCTCCCCAGCCTGGGTAGGAGACTTTTAAAAATGCTTTTCCAAAGGAGAATGGATTAAAAAGGGATGAGAAACAATGGCCCAGAGGAAGAATGCCTTCAAAGTGAGCAGCAATGAATAGAGAGGGAGGAAGAGATAGGGCCAAGTACCGCATCCAGGCCCACCTGCTGGGGTGAGGGTGCTCCTTGGCTCAAGGACCAAGTGGCTGGGGATACACGGGGCTCAAAGTCAGCTTTTCCCAGAGGGGAAAGAAAACGACTGAGTTATTTGTTTCTGGGTTTTCACCTGCTTTTACAATGTTTCCTCTTCATATTTAACCTCTGATTATTGGATTAAGATTTTTAAGGAAAGCTGGTTTATTCTGAGCTCAGTCCACCCTTCTTATCTTTCCTCAGAATTCTTGAACTCAAAGGGACCTATAAACCACGCAAACAGGCTCCAGTCATTCCAGCCAAGTGGTGAAGACAGTGGACATAGGCAGGACAAGAGGCACCTGTTTTCTTTCTGAGATAATTGCTTTCCAGGAGTCTGAGCTAGTCATTAAATTACGTTTGTTTGCAAAAATTGCTTTACCTGTTTGGGCCTAAGCATCCAGCTGTGCAGCAAGGACATCTCAGACCACTGCAATTAAAAGGGCCTTCAGAGTTCATTTAGTCCGCCCATCTCATTGCATCAGGTGGAAGTTGGCAGTGGGGCAAGTGGAATTCAAAGGTTTACAGCGGGCTTAGTAGAATTCTGTGGCTATTTTCCTCCAGAGAACTCTGACGCAGTTCAAGGTACTTTTAAATAGCCACCATTTTCTGATCCATGCCTTCGGACGCAAGACAGCAAATGTGAGGATAGAAACAGGAGAAAAGTACACTAAAGCAATGGGCATAGAAGAAGAGTGACTAAGAAGAGCCTGCCTAAGTCTGTGTAGATAATGCCACTTGAAACAAAACGTTGTATACAGGTAACACCATAAAATATTGGTGAGTTAAAGAGGAATACTGAGTTGTCCACTCCTTAAAACGTACTACTAATGAACTGAGGCAGTGATAAGGTTACATATCTTATTACTAATTTGATAAATATCACTGACCATCTACTCTGTACTAAATCCACAGGGAAAGAGTAAATTACACATAAAAATATGATTAATGAGAAAAGTGAACATTTATTGAGGGTTACAATGTTTCAGCTGCTGGGTCAAGTATGAGCTCATTTAACCTTCATGGGAAGTCTGATTGTTTGCCCATTGTATAGGTGAGAAAACTGACACTTGGAACAGCGAAGTTACTTGCCTGAGTTCACAGAGCTGGTAGGTGGCAACGCTGAGCTTCTGACTTAGGTCAATCTGAATTCCTAATCATTATGCTTAGAGACTCCCATGAGACTAGATCCCTGAAATTTATAGTTAAATGGGAGCTATATACCTGAACAGAGAGTCCATGTGATAAGGATGCCAAATGGGAAAAGGATGTTTGAGGAAGAGTCCCAGGGAAGGTTACACCAGAACAGAATCTTAAAGAATGAGGGATGAGGGATGTCCATTTGCACACACCCCCCCCCCCCCCCCCCCCCCCCCCCCCCCCCCGCGGAGAGGGGGAGAGGAGGGAACTTTAGGCCCAGGCCAGGATAGACAAGAGCATCCTATCTGCTGAAGAAGAACCAAAGGGTCCTAGGGTCAGACCATCATACCCCAGGGGCTCAAATTTAGGCCTAAAACCAACCAGATTAAGAAAGAAAACAATCTTGACACAGATGGAGAAAGAGAACAATCTTGACTCTTAGGAGGAAGGCTAAGAGCTGTAGATCATAGGTAGAAATTGCCTGTGGTCATCAGAGTTCAATCTTCATGTAAGCTGGTTCACTACCACCTTCTCAGGAAGTGACCTGGCTGCTGCTCTGGATTAGACTAGCCTGAGGGAGGAGGGGTTGTGGAGGGTGAGGGTGCAGCTAGACAGAGCTGCCAAGAACCAAGGAAGCTACTGAAGATAGTGTGAAGGTAGTGCATCCCCCCCCCTCTCTCTCTTTCTTTCTCTCTGCTTCCCTTTCCACAGCCCATGGCTATTTTATTTTACAGTACTTGAAGATAAGCAATGTGTTACAGTCAGGGCACCTGGGAGAAAGGCAAGAGGTAGAACAAAGAGAAAGCTGGGTTCCATGGGTGCTATGTGAGTCCAAGGCTCCAGCAGTTTACTTTCTGTTTATTGCTATGTGCTTGCTTTGGTAAGTCATCAAGTTTATATTATTAAGACCAAAAAACAAACAAACAAATAAACAAACAAACCATGGTCAACACATGGACACCAATCAGCTGAGTGGCCCCAGGGATTCTGGCAATATTTGCTCACTTATCCTTAGAAAGCCATTCATCTTCTCTTACACACCTTGGATTTTCTCTTTTTCTATTTTTTTTCTGTCCTTAATCGTCTCTATTAGTAAGTCTCTCTCTTCCATTCTCCCAATATCATGCATCAGCCTGTAGTGGACTAGCTTCATGGCCGGTAGCTCTAGACCCAGGCTTTTTGCCTAGAAGGGGATGTAAGGTTTGAGGCGCAGGAAACGGGAGTCGGGGAGAAAGGCTTGTTAAAAGAGGAAGTTTATTCCACACTAATGAGCAAGATGGAAAAACCAGGATTAGAGGAGAAGGAGGAGGAGAAGGGCCAGCCGGCTGTCTGGCAGACTGGGGAGACAGCAACACGTGCACAGGTGAACATGCCTTTTGAGGGGAGGTACAGGAAGGGGGTGGGGCCCAGGGCACTTGGCACGTGCTGATTGGTGGTTCAATGTCTTGGGGATGTCCCAGCAGCAGATGCAGTTTAGGTCATACTCTGCCCACCAGTTGAGGGAAGAGAGGAACTCTCAGGGGAAACCTCCTGGTTGTCACAGACCATCTAAATCTGAATTCAGTCAGAGAGCCGGACTACCGCAGAGCCCGGGGCTTCACTCCAGACCCACAGAAACAGACTTGCTGAACTAAAAGCTGTTTTGAAACAACTGTTTCTGGTCAATGTTTTGCCCGTTGAAGTTTAAAAACCACTGCCCTTAGGACAGAGACCCTGGAAACTTTTAGGTCTTTGATCTCTTCCTCTATCTCTCCCATCCAACCTTCTTTGGTGACTGGAAATGCCAGGAGAAGGCACAGTGACAGGGTAGAGCTTATCTTTCCCATTGGTTTTGGGCTTACCGGTCTGTCTCCTCTGTTATACTGTGAACCTCTAATGATGGGTATCTGGTTCTACTGAACATTCAAACCCTGGGTCTTGGCCATGCCTGGGTCACCACAGATACTTCATAAATGTTTGAATGAAACTGTTGATGTAGAGAATCCTCCTCTCTTGCCCTCCCTTCTCTTCTCCTACACTTTCCTCCTCTCTCTTGGCCTTGGGCACAAATCCCAAATGTTTTAAGAAATGGTTAATATTTAAAGGGAGAAAGACAGGCAAAGGTAGGGCAATGCCAGGTTGCTCAACTGATAAACAAATCTACCTTCTGTTCTTTCCTAAGCCAACAGGAAGCAGCCAGAAGATGGTCACTCACCCAGCAGTGACCAGATCGCCATCCTATGTCCCCACATAGTGATTATTGCGTAGTATTGCTGCAGTTACCTGAGGCTATGAATAGTCTTTATTAAGAAGCCTCATCTGGGATTGGAAGGCCTGATAGGTGACCCTTATTTGCTAACTCCTCAAATAAGTGAGAAAATTTGCTTAAGTCTTGTTTATAGAATCTAAACCTGGAGCAAAGTATTCTACTTTCATCTTTGAGTTCTACCTGGCCTCCCAGGTTATGACTGCATTTGAGGGTCTCGAGGTGGATCTCACTTTTCTGCTTACTACTAGCCAAAATGTCACCTAGTCCCACTGATGTAATAATAATTATAATGAAGATAATGATAGTAATTCTTCAGTAGTACTTCCTTTTCCACCATTCATATGGCACCTATACTTGTCTAGACTTTCATCTCTTGTGCACGGACTACTGTAGTGCTTCCCATATTGATTGTTATACCTCCGTCCAGTCTACAAGATCAATTTTCCTACACACTTGCTTTTTTCATGTTTTTCTGTATTTTCAATGACTTCCCACTGCTTATAACAGTAGCCTATAATATTTTTAATGTACATATTTTTATTTATATGTTAAATACATGTGATATCAATCCATATGAAATTGTTAATTTTTGACAAACAAATATAAGTAAGAGTTGCAATATTTTCTCCCTGTACCCTGTTGGATCATTTTTAATAGCCCACAGAGTAACACTACTGAGGAGACCTGAGACTGAATCAATTTGTTGGACCATAAAAGCTTTCTAAGATCTATTTCCATAACATTCACTCAACATTTCTTAGAGATTACTATGGCCTGCTACTGTTTTAATTGACCTTTCAAAGTGCTAACAACGTGAAATAATCATGCAGAGAACATTGTATTGAATTAGAAATGTTAGAGAACTTCATCTGGAGTGGGGACAGACTTCTTGAGATCATAAAAATAAAATCACAGTCCCTATAGATCAGAAGCTCACCGACTAGTGGAGAAGATAAACATACGTATAAGTAAAGAATTCTTGAAGAGTCATATGTATCATCATCATAGAAATTTGCATAAGGCCTTAAGAGTGAACAGAGGAAAGAAATACCTTTGCCTGTGATAGTCAGGAAAGGCTTCATGAGGACCATTTGAACTAGGTCTTGAAGGATGTGTAAGAGTTCACCAAGCACAGAAAGGAAAGGGGGCCTTTCAGGCACAAGGTTTAGCATAGGCAAAGGCACAAGGTAAAAAAAAAAAAAGAATAAGGTACATTTGAGAAGGGACAGGAGTTCACACAGGCAGATGGAATATGAGGGGAGTGACAGAAGATAAGGATTAGAAGGGAAGGTTGAAGTCAAATCATGGCCTTATCTACCATACCAGTAACTTTGTTTTATCCTGAAGTTAGTGGGAGTCATGGGATGTTTTGAAAAGTGACATTCTCTTCCAAGTCAGAAGAATAAAATGAGCAGTTCCTCAGGCTGGGTCTGGCATACCTTCCCTTCCATGAATATGTTACTCATGGACATCTCTCTCTTCTCAGGGCTCTGATGAAGCTGATGGCCAATGTAACTCGGGAAACCCTATATCAAGGGTCTCAGCCTCCAGACAGAAGGGTGTCCCTTTCCCAAAGTCTAAAGACATGTTCAAGAATGTCCAGTGTTAGGACTAAAGCTAAAAAGGACTCACATTCCACATCTGGGATTAATGAACATTGGGAAGTTTTGTGCTTAGATTAGGACATAATCTCTCATATACTATCAGGGACCAATCAACCCAAATTTTAGTGAAAATTCAGTTTTGAAATATAACACAGTGACATATACATGTAGTGTAATGAAATCAAAATTGGAGAGTAAGAATTATTTTTTTATCTCCATAGTTTTCTGTGTGGGAGACACTGCCATCTATCTTCTCTCTTTATCATGCTTTATTAAGAAGTTGATGTTTGTGTACAGGGTTCTCAAATAAGCCATTCAACTTTTAAGTTCATTAGCATGTCCAATTCTTCTCCTAAGAGGCTTTACCTTCAAAATATCCTTAGAGGAATTTTAATTCATTTAATTAACCTTTTCTCATGTGCCTAGTGGTTGCCAGGCATTGTCTTTGGCTAGGTATTTATTTCTAAAGTACTTTCCTTCATACGTGAAAATGGCTCAGATGACTATCATCTATGATGGGTACTTAGGATTATTTTGCCTGGAAAGATGCTAGACTTTTGCCTGAGCCTCTTTCAATTTTCCTCTTGTAACCAGGGTCAGACATTTATAAGATGCTTGGTCCATGTTTGAGGTGTTCTGTGTTTGAAAGACTAGAACTTTCTGCTGTAGAATGGAACTTTAACTCTGTGTGGTGCTGTAGGAATAAAGTTGACCTTTCGAAGTGCTAACAATGTGAAATAATCATGCAGAGAACATTGTATTGAATTAGAAATGCTAGAGAACTTCATCTGGAGTGGGGAAAGACTTCTTGAGATCATAAACATAAAATGACAAGCATAAAGTGTAGCTATGTGGGGATGTGACCATCAGGACAGCTGACACCTGGGAGCCGGCAGGTGCAGCAGACAGTGGACTGGACCAGAGTCAAAAACTGCCATGCTGGCTTCGGCTCTGAACACCAGTCATCTTCTTGAGCAGCTTACACCCTTTCCGGCCCTCCATAGTACCTTCTGTGAAAAGGTACTATGAGGTGGTTTTTGACACTAAGAACTGGTTGTAAATGTTGCATTTATTTCATTGTATTTCCATGTAACACCAACAAAAGCAAGATTTACTCATTGGCATGATCTCTTGCATGGGGAGAGCTGAAACCTGGCTGCTTCTTTGTTCTAGTCTAAATGTTACTGATCTACCAACTCTCTTTGAAAATACTTTTCAAGGGAAGGAAATAAAGCAAACCTTCTTTGCCCTCTGCTATTCTCATCCATGCTTCATTTTGCATGTCTTCCAATATCTTCAACCAAGGCGTGAGGATAAGAAAAGAGGAAACTGACATGCTAGAGAAAGGAGGGATCCAACTCCTCATCAGAGATGGAAGGAACTAGAAAGCATTGCCCCCATCATGAAAGTTGAATTTAGTGTCTTGAGGACTATGTAAATATTCATCAACACAATTTCCCTGTTTGCAAATGACTGTGCCCAAACCAGCTTATCTCATTCGGGTGTTCCAGGAGAAATAATGACAAAGCTTAAAAACATGTTGTCAACAAAGTGCTGTCTGTGTCCTGTCACAAGTAATATTAATTGTTACATGAACAGTAGTGACCTCCAAATAAAAGCCTTCACTCCATTCTCCCTGCAGAAGCTATGCCCAGGCTACACTGGCTAGGGAGGCAGGATGGTCCGCTCAGGGTTTCATTAACAAAGTGGATTGGGCCTCCAGTCTGAGACTCCTAAGCCGGTCAGCGTGGATGCTGTAGGCCAGGCAGTGAGGTGTTCAGTGTATGGCAAAGTATTCTAGATTTTTAATATATTTTTATTGATTTCAGAGATGAAGGGAGAGGAAGAGAGAGATAGAAACATCAATGATAAGAGAGGATCATTGGTCATCTGCTTCCTGCACACCCCACACTGACTGAACCCACAATCCGGGCATATGCCCTGACCAGGGATTGAACCGTGATCTTCTGGTTCATAGGTCGATGCTCAGCCTCTGAGCCATGCCTGCTGGGCTATTCTAGGAGATCTTGAACAAGTTGGCCTGTGAGCTGGGGTTCATGTCACTAGTGGGGCCACCAGTCAGAAAATGCCATGGATTTGTATATTCATACACTACCCATACTTTATTTACTTACTAATATGTTTATTTAGATTTATCACAGCACCAAAACCTACCTGGACCCCTTTCCCATGGTTTGTCTCAAGCAGAAGTTGGCAAAATCCAGCCCAGGGCCTGTTTGAGTGTGACCCCAGAGCTAAAAAGGATTTTTAAGGGTTTGCAAATACAAAAACAAAAATAAAAAAAACACCCACAAAGAAGAACATGCGACAGAGACCTTACGTGGTATACCACGCCTAAAGTATTTATTATGTGGCCCTTTGCAGAAAGCCTCGCCCCCACCAGTCTGGAGGACCTACTTCCCACTCATGCAGACATGACTTGTGATTGTTTTCCCATTGGATCCTCTTGGCCACCCTGTGAGAAGGTAGGACAGTGGCATGAAGGTAGGTCAGTGGTATGTTTTAAAGGGTGGGCACAGAAGCCGGGAACAGTTACATAACTGCCACGAGGTCAAGGGCATGGTGGTCAGGCTGGGAAGAGGCCCAAGGTCTCATTCCGCATCCAGGACTCTTATCAGCAGATCACAGCAAGAACTGACCCAGCTCATCTTCACAGAGGAGCAAAAAGACTGAACTGCGGCCAAACTGATTCGAGAGTGCTGGGTCTGTCCACCCTTTCTTAGCAGGCGGCTCATTGCGGGGGGACGTGGAGCTGGAAATGTTTAACTAGCCTCATCTAGACTCAGGTGGGTCAAGCAACAAGAGTTCACGTTCTGTGCAGCCAATGTCTCAACCCTGCGCTGACTGTGGCCTTGCAGTTGCCCTGGGCTCCCCCTCATGGCTGCCTCTCCCTCCTGCTTCCTGCACTCCGGTCTCATTCACTGGCGCTGCCCTGGTGAGCGTGCCCTGAGAGGAGCCGCTGGAGGAAATGAATGCCCACTTTATCCACCCACAGCCTGTCAGCAGCCACAGACCCGGGCAGCAGCTGGTGCAGAGAGCCTGGGTCCCCGAGTAAACAGCCGGCCAGGCTGAGTAGCAGCTTGTTCTCCTGGCTGCACCCCGGCAGGGTTACACCGGACACTGGGACCCCTCTCCCCCCGCCAGCTACTTTAGGACTGAAGAGGGGCTTTGTAACCTTAATTCTGGACCTTAATCCTCTTGAATGCTACCAACATAGGGACCTGAAATAAAGTCACCTACAGGCAGCAGGGAGGGGGTCTGCTGAGCTTCAGGCATGTCTCTCCTGATGTCAGGGATGGTTTGGAAGTCTTGATAACAACAGTAGGAGTGCTTCTAAGAACTTACAATTCCAAGTCCTCAAATACCTTCCCACTGGCCTGCTGTGGAGTGACGGTGTCACTCCTAGGGATTGGCCTCTCAGGGGCAAATTAGTTCAGTCATTACTAATGTCGTCATTTTGGTCATTTGGTCATTTAGCCAGTGATCTGGTTACTAGGAGGAGGCAAGGAAGAAGACAGGCAGGAGCTGAGATCCTGTAAGTTAGACCTGAGAGCACGGAGGATGGGGAAGAAGGACAAGGTCACGGTGAGGCCATAGTGCTGAGAGGCCAGCACGGGTAACATCTTGATCTCCTTATATCTAGCTTTGATTCCTCCCTCCCCCCATATTTCCTCTTTGCATAGTGGCTCCAACCGAAGGAAGTCTTCTCCATGCATCCTCATGCAAGTCTCCATCTCACCCCAGCGGCTACCCCGTCTTCCCTCCTTCATTGTCGTAGAGATCCCTTTGCACATCTAGTTCCAGATCCACAAGTCTCACTGGAAGGAGCACGCTGATCTTTAGCCCCTTTGGCAGAACTTGTCCCTGCCTTGTGCTTCCTATGGCCCTTCTTTCTCTTGACCTTGAATTACAATTTCCAGAGCCTTTCTCTATTTCCATCATTGGATCGAAAGCCACTTCAGGGAGAAGCCCTGTGTGGCTCAGCAGACCAAGTACAGTCCTTTGCCCCTCGTAGATGTGCAATACATATGGAGCCACTGCAGTCTTTCTCATGATTCTCCCAGCCAGATGCTAAGAAAAACATTTAAAACCTTAGGTAAGGGCCAGCTAGGGGATGGAGAGCAGCTCTAAATCTAAGAGAGAGCCTTCCTGGGCCAGAACTTTTTTTTAAAAAATTAATGTTATTCAGGACATCAGGTTGCATCAGATACTAACAGACATTTCCAAACCTCTTAGTAATCCACCCATCCGATATTTCTGCCAGGGCAAACAGTGCCAATCGTGGGGGAGAAGAAAGAATCTCCTTTTTCTTTCAAAGTCATTCACCTAGAAAGAAGAGTTCCGATTCGCAGAAGACACTCCCTACCAAGGGGCTCACAATGCCCTAGCTCTGAAGCCACATTTTTCCGTTCTCAGCTGTAGACTTTGCAGGGCCCTCATTATACCTGCCAAGAGAGGCAACCTGCTGTGTCTGCTTGTTTGTTGAATCGCTGCTGGTTTAAACTCAGCAAATAGCAACAAAAAAGCTGTTTTAATGAGATTTTAAAGTTCAGCTGTGAAAATTGAAAGTCACCCAACATCAAATCACCCAACCACCTGCGGATATTGCACTGCAATGTTCTTGTCGCTCACAGGGATTCTATTTCTGACCAGCCAGTTTACAGTAGTGGGAAAGAACCACGGGCAGGAAGGATGAGGAGCCACTGGCTTGCTCTGCTTGCCAGGGACACCTTGAGGGGGATTAAATAGGTAATGTTTGCAAAGGGTTCAGCATAGTGCCTGGCAAGGAGAAGATGCCCAGTAAATGTTGGCTGTCCTGTCTGCACTCCCTTCTCTGAGATGTCGTATGAGTAGGGTCCATTGTGAGGCTCAGTGCTCTTCACTATGGAACTTGGAGTATGAATGCATTCCTAGCTCTGAATAATTAAACGAAGACTGCACTCACTCAGACACTAAAAGAAGACCATGCATGGGCCAATGATGAGAGCGTTGCAAATCAAGCATTATAGTTAATCTCATTCTATGTACCCAAGATACACTGAAAACAAAAATATAAATTAATCTGTCCTTTATTGTGTCCACCAATCACTTAGGCTCCAGCTGGTCCTATTAATAGGAAATCAAGTAGCTCCCTCTTGCTGGCCTCTATTCCTCATTCTAAAATACCCCTATCTCTCAGGCTAGCTCAGTCCTTCGTGCGGATGCTCAGTCCTGGCTCCAAGGCCAAGCACAGGGGGAACTGACAGCTCTTCGTGGTCAACTGAATGTCCATGCCACACAGTATTTCAGACAAGGCTTCATGTGGCACAGGCCACAGATGCTTGCCTGTGCAGTGACAAGGCCCTGAGTCACTGCCGAGGCCAGTAATGCTCTGCTTCTGAACTCAGAGACCTCATCTCCAGCATCAGCCACATGCTGTGCAGAAGCCAGCGTTCCCTCACCTTCAGCGACCCTCAGGAACCGGTTGAAAAGATGCATACCTGCACAGCAGGCAGGTAACAGAAATGAGTGAAGTGGACTGGAATCAAGGAAAATCAGCACACAGGCTGTATTGTTATTGAACTTTAATGTATGCAGCTTACATATAAATATGTGTAATATCAGTTACATTTGATATTTATGAAAATGCAAATTGAGAGCCAAAATGTTTAATAATAAATCAAAATGTTCCTTTTTATAATTCATTTCTCCTTTCATATGAATCTGGAAACCTAACACCTTTCCTTCTATACTAAATGTCAATGTCTAGTCTTCCATTTTGTGCTCTGAACATGAACAGAATATTGGCACAGTTAGAATTCTGGAACTTTAATACTGCTTCATTTAGTTTCCAGTACTATTTTGGCCTACAATTTAATATCAATCAATTTATAGTGCTTCCTTTATTCCTTAAGATTAAGCAAACTGAACAATGTTACTTCATTTGCATTAAGTTTAAAATACACTTTTTGGAATCCAGTCTTCAAATCTACAATTTTGAGAATGAAGTTCAGGCTATAACTATCCTTTCTGGAAAGCTCATTCCAGTATAGTTAGGTGAGCCAGATCATGCCCAGAAAATGAATAACTTTGAGGTAATTTTTTTAGAAATGAGTAAATTGACTCTTACATTTTTTTTTTTTAACTACAGTGTGTAGATACCTACCTAACTCATGGACACTCTTGAAAGGAAAGATTCCAAGTCTAGTTTTTTGTGAGTTGTCATGGAGATTTTTCCTTGGATCATATAAACAAGTCAATTTCTTCTAACAATTCAAAAACCATTCCCAACTCAAAAGCACCTAAGCTGATTCATCCAAAGACCACGAAATACAGCAGAAATTGTACCTCTGCATTGGAGAATCACTACTAGGAGTTCAAGCTACATAACATATCTGGTGCCAATGTTATCTACTACATCCCTGACATTTCACAATCCTAACCTTTTATCCTAACCAATTGCTGGCAAATAATGAAACAAACAGGAATAAATGCATGCTCTTATAAATGTCGCTTCACTAAGTTTCCTAAAAAGTTTGACATTAACACAAACTAGATCACAAACCCTAGCCTATGACCATGCTGACTAATGTTCAAACTATCAAGACTCTCTGGCATCCAAAAATAAGTCTCTTCCTGATATCATGTTTGTCATAACATATCGTATCCCGATGGTCTATTTCATCAGTCCTAATAAACTCCACACACACACACACACACACACACACACACAATATATATATATATGCTATAGAGTGTATTTAATATACTAACTCATCAGATACAAGAAAATACTAGAACTTATTTAAATTTCTTATATAACTTGTGCTGTGTATTTTTAGTCATCTTTATAAAACATTAAGCAACAGGATTTCTGGTTGTTTCTGTTGGGAATATCACCTACATTTAATAGATACTCTTTTACAAACTCACCATCTACAAGTAGCTTTTTAAAAAATATGTGTTTTTATTGATTTTAGAGAGAGAAGAAGTGAGAGGGAGAGAGAGAGAAACATCAATGTGAGAGAGAAATATTCATTGGCTACACCCCTGTATGCAATCTGACTAGAGATTGAACCCCTCCCCCGGTATTAGTTCTGACCAAGAATTGAGCCTGCGACGTTTCGGTGAACCAGATTATGCTCAGCCAGCTGATGCACACCAGCCAGGGCTACAAGTAGTTTTTATGCCTAGGCAAAGTTTTCTCTTAGCATGTAGTGAAATTTAACTACAGTGTCATTTCATTTTTTCACATTTAAAAAATACTTTTAAAATGCCTGTGATTTTTAAAATTTTTTATTTATTTAAGGAAGTGCATAGATCTGGTATGTGACATTGAGTCAGACAACTTAACTTCTATGGGTGTCAAATTCCTCCTTCATAAACAGCAGCTGGATAGCTTCTAATTTTAATATTTAAAAATGGCCTGGCCAGCATGGATCAGTGGTTGAGTGTTGGCCTATTAACCAGTCAGGGTACATACCCAGGTTGCAGGCTTGATCCCCAGTGTGGGACATGCAGGAGGAAGCTGATCAATGAATTTTCTATTGATGTTTCTATCTCTCTCTCCCTCTCCCTCCCTTCTTTCTGAAATCAATAAAAAAAAATATATATTTTTAAAAATGTTATGACCCTAAGTTCTAATGTACCCTTGTGGTCCCCAGATGCCTTTCCTACCTTCAAGGAAAGCTTGAAGAAAGACTTTTCCCCCAAAAGAGTGAATTTGTATGGGACATTATAATAAAGACTCATAGCAAAGCAGCAAGATTATCAGTCCTAGCATTACTTAACCTTACATGTGATCATCTGCAAAGCATTTCATTGTTTTTTCACTTCACATAAGGTAAAGGGAAGAAGAAGAATAGGAAAACTGGAGGTTAGAGGAGATCTAACCTTAAGTACCTTCTGCAAGTCAGAGGTATAGGAGGCCTCATTTAATCTTTCTAATAAAACCATGTTTCTGGAAGATGCCATTATCCTCACTTTACAGATAAAAGAAGCTTAGAGAAGTTAAGTGTTCTAACCAAGGTGACAAAATTAGCCACGGATCTAGGGTTTGAGCAGCTTGGTTTGGCCCCAAAGCCCATGTTGTATCCTCTACACACTGCATGGTTCTTGGTTCTAGTGCAGAGCCTTCCTTGCTAGTGAATTTTCTTAGGTCACTCATCTCCTGAGCAGTCCAAACTAAACAAGGATGCTCTGTCTCTAATGCTCAATGGGCCTGGCAGCCACAGATCAACCTTGGGTTGACTGGGTTGAAGGCCAGAAGGAGGAAAAACAAGGCCAGGATGAAGAGACTGGTGTGGAGATAAACAAGGCCAGAAACTGAAGGTCCAGGTGGAATCCTGGGTCCACACTGGGTGAATCTGTAGGAGGCAGAGTCAAGAAGTGGTTGACAGTCAATGACTAGGAGAGGCAGTGAGCAGTCCAGGGCACAAGACCTCAATGTACTTAAGGGCTACTGTCCCTCATGCCTCAAACTCAAAAGCAAAGACTGTCATAGAGTCAAATCGTTTTCAGAAAGAGATAGAAAATCCACCCAAGCAATCAGACTGATTTTATACTATCTGAAGCCTTGTGCTGGTTGATATTGACAGAACATCAGTGGTTAGATATAGCAGAGGTAACCTCCTGATGGCATTTGGCATTCCCTCCCGCCCTCTTCCCTTTCTTTCTTCCTTCCTTCCTCCCTTTCTTTCTTCTGGGAATTACTGGATCATATGATAGTTCTATTTTTAATTTTTAAGGAACTTCCATAGTATTTTCCATAATGGCTATACCAATTTACATAGAAAGTGCTTCTTGATTCCCAGCTAAATTAGATTAAGAGTACTCCACCCTTCTCCCCATAGCCTTCTCATTTCCTGACATATGGAATTTGTTTTTAGACTGTCAAAGTTGATCATATTACATTTTTTTTCTACAGCCATATTTAAGTCTTCTGTGTTCCATTAGGCTGGTTCACAGGTTGGGAACTAATGAACTTTACGTTAATGTAAACTAAAAGTATTAATAAATTAATAAATTCTTTCTATAAATATGGAGGCAGGCACTAAGCTAGAATTATCCTATGGGTCCAATAGCATGAAGCATGGGCTGTGCCCTCAGGTTAAATGGATTCCATTCATTACACTTTGACGGGGTTCCAATGCCACGGCACCCTTTGGTGGGAGTCATTGAAGGGCAGGCTTCACTTTTGTGTGAGCAGAAAGAGGAATCTGGCTAGGAAGCTGTCAAATGTCAAAAGCTGGGTGGCTACCCAGGGGTCTAGAAGCCCTAATTCTCAGAGAGAATGTCAACCTCTGTAGAGAAAGGAGCTCATATTTTTGTCCAGGGTTTGGCTGCCAAGAGTCCAAACTCAGAGATGGGTGAGGATGGGTGAGGAGAATGTAGGATTTGAATTTTCTCCTCTGCAACACCTCTCTCTCCTTTAACCCCTCCTTATTACTCTGGAATATGGCTTCCCTGACTTGATTTTCTTTACATCTTCAGAAAGCGTGTTGGAATCTCATCTTCACTGTTTCCTTCAATTATCTTGACTGTTATGAGTTTATTCCCTTTTTAATTTTACTGAGGTCTCTGGAAGGAGAAAAGCAGGGACATATGAGTATTTTATTTCTTTCCTGGTTATAAAATTGCTCAGGTTTATGATGAAGAAGAGTTCAAACAGTCAAGAAAAATATAAAAAAGACAGGAAAACTCCATAAACTCCTGCAACGTGGAGACAACTACTATTAACATCTTGATATAAATCCTTCCCGAATCCACCAGCCTTTCCACTCTGTGTGGAATTTCCGGGGGACTTTTCCTGTACTTTTCTCTCTGCGTCTTCACTCCTTGGAGGATCCATGAAGCCAAAGGGGAATACTCATCTCGTTGTGACTTGATTTTTTTAAACCCCAAAGTGTTCCTCCTTCTCTACCTTTTCTGCTTCTGACTTTTCAACTTAAGGTAGAGACATTGCAGTCCCTAAGCATCTGAGTCCCTTTGCAGAGAGGAACTTTCTGGAACAGACTCTTCCAGATCCTTTTTTCTCTGATTAAAGTGTGGCAAATGAAAAAATCAGATGTGTTGGTTGATGAAATTTGCATTACACTCATGAATATTCTTGTGATTAAAAAACCCCACATTGCCCATTAGTCTCCTTTTCCTGGTGAATAGGTCTTCTCTCTGAATGTACAGGTTCTGGAATAGAATGGAGAAGACACGGGCAGATTGTCAAGATTAATGAAACTGAGAGAGGAGTACCCAGGGGTAGCTATCCTCCACACCCTTCTTCTGTTTAGGAACAAACTCTTTTTTTCCTATTTTGCTAGAGCTGTGTTTGTTTGCTTGCTTGCTTTGGACACGAATTAGAAGAGGGACCAGTTTGATTCTTCTCCAACTGATGGCTGCACCAGCCAGCGTCAGCAGGAACTGACTTTGCCTTTTGCTGTGTGGGTGACCCACAGGGTCAGGGACGAGAGGAGTCTCCAGGGTGTGGGCCTGGCAGACCCAATGACTCTGTTCTGCACACGAGGAGGCCATGCATGCACCCATGTGAAGGCATCAGATGGCTCCACACTTCTCTGGGCCATCAGTCAACTCCCTGAGTCTGGGCTTTGCTTCTTGGCCCAAGTTCCTGGCAGAGAAAAGGCCACAGAGTGGAGACAGCCTCAGTCTCTCAGTCGCAGACAGGCTTAAAGGAACAAAACCACCGCAGCCCCTCTCTGAGGAGGCCTTTGGAACGTTCCACAACTTTTTATTCTTTTCTTCTTCACCCCCACGTGAGAAATTTTAGACGAATTCTGCTGCCAGGATGCTGAGGCTCTGTGCCCAGCAGTTAGGGGACAGAGAGGGCAGGATTCTGCCCGAGGGTGGCAGCTTGGAAAATGGCACTCTGGGAACTGGGCCTCTTTCTCTCACAAGCATTTCATCACTATCCGAGGGACCAGCAGCCAGAAATCTCTCACCTCCTTGGATACACAGATAATTGGAGTGTTCTTTGAAATTTTGATCACAATCACATTTTATCTTTTGAGTCACGGTCGTTGTGGAGATGGACCATTTTATGGTGAAGAGATAAGCCTGCCCAGAGTTTGTTCTCATAGCCAAAAAATTCTGTAGCTAGAGCCGGGCAATGAACTCTTTCCAACTTTTGTGTATGTGTGTATGTATGTGTGTGTTTTTGGCAATGCCTCAGGTGATTGAACTGAGAGATCAAATATGGAAATAGGAGCATAAAAATAAGTCATCTTGTCAAGCCCTCCACACCCGGGGAATAAACAGAAATAAAACAAGGACTTCTGGAGAACAGCCACTTGTCCTTCTAGACTCAATCTCCCTGCCCCTCCTCTTCCGCCCTGTCAGTGGACCCTGCAAGGCAGAATTGAACTTGCTGGTCTTTGGGCTAATAATGTATATCTTGTTGTACTATTTCACAATTATTTGTTTATATTATTCTTCCTTATTAAAATTCGAGCCCCATTCAGTGTAGGGATTCTTATTTATCTTTGTCTATCTCTATCAGTGAGTACAGTGCCTTATACATATAAGCTATACAGAAGTAAGTTAATGAACACATAATGAGTGAATGAATGAATGAATGGCATGTGGGTGATAGACTTCCTTTCCCAGTTCACATATCTGAAGAAGTGTTGCCCCCTTGAAGCATGTTTTTCAGGCCATGAATAGGTACAAAAATAATAACTATAATTTATGGAGCACTTACTAAGTGCCAAGAACCTTACTAAGCACTTTATGCACACTGTCTCATTTAATCTGGATCTGTACCCTAAGCTTGTGTATTTTGTCATATGATCTCACAGTGTCTTGTACTTCCCCACTATGCTACCCAGGCTTATAAATAACAGATTCATGCACTGGTAGGGTCCCTTGGCCTGGCCTGCTAGGATCAGGACAAAACCAGCTCTCTGACATCCCCTGAAGGGTCCTGGATTGTGAGAGGGTGGTTCTCAGGTGATGCATCTCCAAATCAGGTTCCCTCCTTTCTGGTTCCAAGTGTGTCACCTGAGAACCACAGCTTCCAAGTCACTGCAGCTTGGAAGCTCCTGCATTGAATGTCTGCCCTCTGGTTGTCATTACGCATCATAGCTATCGGTCGGTTGGTCACACGGTTGGACGGTTGCTTAGGCTTTTATATATATAGACTAGAGGCCCAGTGCACAAATTTGTGCTGAGGTGAGGTCCAGATGGCCCGCCCCAATTGGGCCTGATTGGACTGGGCAGGCTGAATAGAGGCGATGCAGGCAGTTGGCTAGCTGGCCCTGCCCCTGGTCAAACTCCCAGTTGAGGGGACAATTTGCATATTAGGCTTTTTTTTATATAGGATTGTTTACTCTCTGTCTTTCCTTGGAGTGAAAGCCCCTGAGGGAAGACACCTTATATTTTTTTATTCAATGTTGAATCCTCCAGCATGTAGTCTATATTACATGTACCATGTAATACACACTGAATTAGTTTTTCTTACTTTAATGAGTTCTTGCAAATTCTAGTTAGTTATATTGCAAGTATTTTCCAGTATAATTATTGCAGTCCTCAGTGTCTTGTTCTTTTCTGTTCCTCAGACAGAACATAAAGGAAACTTACAAATTCTCCTTGTGGTAGCTGAAAACACTGGTGACCTCATTGTCACCAATAGGTTGTTCTGTATTCAAACCTTGGAAAAGACTCTTCCCCCCTTCCTGATTGTTCATCCTTTTGGTCATTCACTGTATCCTTAGGTTCAGTTTTCTTATTGGTAACAAGAGAGGGTTGATGGGATGTTAGCCAAGGCAATGGTGGTAATCTTTTTATAATATGTAAATGTATCAAATCAACATGCAGTGTACCTTAAACTTAACACAGGTTATATCAAGTATATCTCAGTAAAACTGGGAGGTGGTGGGATGAGGGAGTTGACTTGTTGTCTGAGATCTTTCATCTCTCCAGAGAACATCACTTCAATCTTTAGGCAAGATACCCGCTTGTGGCCTGCCTCTCTCCCATCCAGTCTCCCAGAAGACAAGTCTCCATTTCTGAGCCACAACCCTGGAAAGGGCCTTCTTCACCAGTTCTTAGTGTTGCTGAAACAACTCTTGTCTATTCTGAGTCAATATACAGCTTTATGTCAATGTAGGATGACAGCTCTAACTGGAAAATAAAGCAGGTGTTTAAACAGATCATCTTTGCTATTTATACAAGATTTTCTGTGCTTATTTTTTTCCTTAATTATAAAAGAAACTCATTCTCTTGTATCAAGTTTGGAAAACTATGGTAAGTTTACAGAAAAACAAAATCATTCTTAATCCTATCATTTTACCCCTCCCATTGGGAAACTCTATTAGCATTTTAGTGCATTCTCCACTTTCTATGCTTACTTTATTTTATATTTTTACATTTTGAGGTCATGCTATTTATATTATTTCTCCATTCTTTTTCCCCACTTAATATTGTATAATAAACATTTAGTCATGTCATTGAACTCATTTATGAGTAATATTTAATGGCTTCATAATATTCTGTGTGGTGGGTATTGCTCTGAGGTTGACAAGTTAGGTTGTTTTAGGTTTATTCTTTTTTTAAAGAAAACAAATGAGTAATGTTGAGATGAACATTCACAACTACCTATCTTTGTCAATTTCAGATTTTTCCCTTAAAATACATTTGTAGAAATGAGTTACTAAATTAAAGAGTATGAATATATAGTTTTAAGACTCTTGATAGCATTTTGGTCTTAAGTGTTCAAGAGCATTTTATGACAATTTTATATTATTTTCTCTTAAAGAACATTATATCCATTTTAATCATGAGAAAACTATTTTCTAGCACTTTCCATGAAGTAACATATGCCCAAACCTCCTCCCAGGAAACATCAGAATCCAGCTCATCCTTGGGAGCTGTCAATCAGCTTCAAGATAGCTGCCTCTCCAAGCCCCCAGGATACTTATTTTCAAATGTCACTCTGAAAATGCGAGATTATAAAGGAAGCCAGAAAATGGCTCTTGACTGTAAAGAAATAGAAATGAGTGAGTGCAAAAACTCAGATCTCCAATACACTGTACTTAAAACACATTGAAATTTAACAGGACCAGCTAATACTAGGACCAGCTCTGTGACTTGGGGTCCACAGCCTGGCTGTTTACCTCTTTTCTTGTGTAAAGAGAGAAGGATGAATCAAGTGTATTCTGAAAGTCTAAGAGTCAACATCAGGTGATTCTGTGTTCCTTTCCAGCAGCGTGCAAATTATAAGGCAAAATGTCCTAAGAGTACTTTGAAACAATTTTGAGTTGGAGGTGTTCTTTAAAATGGTGATGGTTAAAAATGACCATCTTGGAGGTGTGAGATGTTGCAGAATTGGGTACAGGTTAAGAATTTAGGATCAGACAGACTTGGGATTAAGCTTCCAAATTATTAGCCACGTGTGTCCTTATGCCAACGACTTAAATACTTTGAGCCTTGGTTTCTTCAACTGGAAAAGAGCTGATAACAGAGCCCATGTCATTAGGTGGTTGGAAGATCAGGTAGATGATGCGTGTGAGTGGCACATAGGAACCACCCAGGGACCATCATTGTAAGGACCTCTAAGTTTATTATGCAAAATAAGCATTACTCTTAGCACAGCAGGGAAACTGAGGTTCAGGGAAGTTGCCCCTTGCCAAAAACTACATAGCCTGTTAGTAATGAAATCACAAATCACCTGTGATTTACTTGCCTCCGTGTACTCCTTCATCATCACACAATTCAGGGAATAGCTGAAGGAGGACAAGAATTGCTAATGGAAATTTAGGTCGAGTAGTCATGTTTTTCTAACCACAGTCCGAAGCCAATTGCCAATGTTATGTGTTTGCAATTAGATTTTATCCAAGCAAGATAGGAAAGTCATGATTGGATACCTCTGTCTAATGTGGATAAGGTCTAAAACCTTCTGCCTAACGTTCAAGATTTCTCTTAGTTTGGCCTCTATTTACCTTCCCATGTTTCCCTCCTGTCACAGTCCCTCATGTGCCCAGGTTTCAACTGAAATCCCTGGCACATTTTCCTAACACAGGAATTAAACCATGGCTCTGTTGGAGCCGCAACTCCTTCTAAAGGTCCTTACCGCTGTGCCACCTGGCAGCTTCTCCTCCTCCTTCAAGGTCCATCCAAATGTCAATCCTTCCTGGGCAAAGCCTTCTCCTCTTTCCAGACACACGCATTGCTCATGGCCTTGGGTGAGTTTCTGAGACACCACTGTTAATCATCACTGCACAGTGTGGCTGTGGACTTGTGGGTACAGGACATCCTCCTCTTCTGGAAATGCCAGCATAACCTGGAGTGGGTCAAATCTTCCCAAAGCTAGGCCAGGTTTTCTTCTCAAGGCCTTGAACACACAGAGAGTCTGAGTTTGAAGATACGTGGTTGTTCTTCACAAAGGAGAGTGAGAAGGAAAATGTTATCCTTAAGTTCTTCTTGTTTCATTCAGCAGCAAATAAGACATGAATATTTTAAGTGGATTGTCAAGTCATAAACATTATTTATGCTTTTCTCCCACTGTTAAAAATGGGAATCCATTTTTCTCCTCATTTTTAGAACCTGAATGCTTACAACAGGGCACATGTTACTATATGAGCAGTAGCTGCTATGTGGTTCATTGAGTCGGTCACTTACTAGTATTGCATGACCATGACTGTGCCAGTCATATGCTGCATGCCTAGTAGACACACCTGCCTTTTCATTTGAACTCAGATCCAGCCACAACACTTAGCCTTTTCAACCCCAAAGATTGTCCCTGTATGGGGTCACAATGGAATATTATGGCCCCACAGAGGTCTCTGAGGTCCTTGCACCTTCATTCCACACTCTTCCCCTCTATTTTCATTTCAATTTAAGGTCCAACCCCTCCTTTCTGCTTGCCTAAGCTCTACCATGCCTAGACAGACCTCTCTGTTTTCCTGTAGCAGGTAGGCTCTCTAAAACACAGTCTGTTCTGTTTTACTCTAGTGGGTTTGTGTTTGCATGTCTTATCTCCTCCATAAGACTCTAAGCTCCCGTACAAGGCAGTTCTCATCTTCTCTTAAACTCTTCAGAGTACTTAGCAGATTGCTAGGTACACAACAGGCACTTAATAAATAATTCATTCGTTGGCACAGACATTCTTCACATTCCAACAGATGAAATGGGATCTTCTAATCTTGCTACTCGATCTGCAACCTGGACGAGCAGCCCTGACTTTTATTTTTTTAAATAAAGAATTGCTTAATACAAACTATTAATACACACACACAAACTGCAAAGTGTTATGAAATTAAATATCTAAGTCATAGCAAACTGGTGGCCATTTAACAACCAGAAAGGGCAGGACACTTGAAGGAACTGGCAACTGACTAGACTCCCACGGTGAAGAGGGCGCGTCTTTAGAGGTGAAGGGGGGCCAGGTGTAATAGCGTTTCAAGTTCCCTCTCCTCACTGAGAAGCATGAGAGGCACTCCATTCAAGGGGAGGAGCCTGCTGCTCTCCAGAGGGCCAACATTCTCAAAATCTAGAGGATTGAAGAGAAAGAATGTTCCTATTTCTGGATAGGTGTCATCCAAGGCAGGGACAGAGCTTTATGCTTTAACGGTCTACCTGGTGGTCTTTTAAGAGAAGTTTGTTTTATGTTTGAGGGGTCCATTAGCCTTTGCTTAGTGACTTCCTGTGACTCTGTTGAAACTTCCTATAGCCTTTCTGTCAGCTTCAGGTAAGGCGGTTGGGGCAGAAAACATTGCCAACATGCGGTGTTGAAACCTGTGATCTCCCATCTAAAGCTCTGTCTGAAGGCCCAGACCCCAGTGTTAGCCCATCCTTAGGAGCCACACAGGTGACTGATTACCTCCCATTTTCCTTACCACAAAGGTCCGAGTAGCCAATCTAGTTAGGATCAACAGCCAAACTCATCCAAGATAGGCCTGAGCATCTTCTGGGTGCTGGGTAGACATGCAGAATTGACTCAAAATCTGCATTTTTAGCAAGCTCCCCAAGGGATTTATATGCATTAAAAGCACTCACTAAATAATACTACTTGCCAAATTCTAGGTCTGCTGCCTTACTTGGTCCACTGTTTTTGCTTCTCTGATACCTGGCTCGTCCCACATCTCCACTCCTTGTGCTTCCCCTCCCTAGTGCATTATTTTAACCCTCTTTCCAATATTCGTAATGCTCTCACTCCTCTGGTCTCCATTTCTGTCTACAGAATACCAACAATTCACTTTCTCCATTTTTTGTTGTTGTTTTCTGAGGCCCTGGCATCTACCATGCTGGGCCTTGTGTTTTGTTGAGCCCATAGGTACCTTCCTCATAAAATAGCTAAGTGAAAAGAAGTCGGAACTCAATCTTCTCTTGAAGGAGTTATAACTCTTTTTGCCTTTTCTGTTTATCAACTCTCTTCTAACTGAATGTGGGGTGGCAGTGAATCTGTGCTCTTCATTTATAGAATCAGCTGCTAAAAAGAATGTGAAACCTTTAACTCCAAGAAAGGTATGCCTCACTTTAAAACAATCAAACCCAGAAAGTTATACTTAGAAGGAATGCCAATGTTTGCTTTACATAATAATTCTTCCATTAAAAAAATACTTCAAAAGGTTTTTAAACTACTAATCTTTAAAGTGACTTAAAATTACATTTATTCACATCTTGATAAGAGCGCAGGCATCTTGAAATTCAGGGGAGACATCTTCAATCTGAGTTACTGTATTTTATGTTGAATCCGGGGTGAGGAGAAGGGGAGGGACAGGTTTGGAGCCTGAATTACAAAGCAAATTACCTCTCTTCCCCCACCCCCATATTTTGTAGCAGGAAGTGTTGCCCATAGAAGTGGGTTTCTTGTGGGGTCCCAAGGAAAGCATTCCAGGATACTCACAAAAGAGGATGAGGTCTGGTGATCAAATGTATTTGTGGCACCAGGTGCAAAATCAACCCAGTTCCCCTGGGTTTTCAGTATCCCATCTCTGTCTGTCCTGCCATGGAAAAGTCCAATCTTGCCTTCACTAGGCCCAGAAATAGGGCCAGTGTGCAGACATTGTGGCATTCCGAGGTCAGTCCAGCCCTGTCTTTCTCACTGGCCAGCTAGCTCAGTTTGTTTCCTCAGCCCCTGCATTTGAAGTTCTTGTGGCTGCCGGGACTTCAGGTATTGCTAGCCCCCCATATAGCTGCTACGAAGAGGACATGGGAAGAACCAAGAGAGCACGTATTATGGGGAGAGGGAGAGATAAAGGGCTTTGTTAGCTGGGATTATATTATCTGGGGCTTTGTAAAGACTAGACACTTTTATACTAATCAATCAATTTCCCAAGCTTTCTAGGGCTTCTGAAGAGTCCACTCCTTAACCAATCCATTCTTTCCCTAGGCTACACTGATAGGCCTCTGTAGTGCCCCGCCCCCGCCCCCCACATCATGGCTCTGACTGCGCATGTGCTTACCTCCCTCTTTATCATTCTATCCCTGCCCACAGAGATCTGCAGGGGAACTGATGGGCAGTTCCCTGGGGAGTGTGAGGCTGTAACTTCCTAGGGAAGTAAGCAGGCTTATGTTCCCTAGCTGATTATGTGTAATAATGTCTGGTCCCCTTTGCTTCCTTCCTTGATTAATGTCTAGCTCCCTACACTAACAGAACTAAGCAGTTAAGTGCTGCCGCTGAAGATCACATTACTTCTTGACTCACATTTCCTACCTGAGGCTTCATTTACAATGATAATTTTCTTTAGACTTAAAAAACAACATGATTGTTCATAAAGCAAAGAGATAGATTGGACAGAGTCTTCCTTAATGCCAAGGTCTAACAATAATTGAGTGGTTCGATTTCTATTCATTTTTCTTAAATCTCTGATTGCTTACACAATAATTTTCTTCCCCAATCAATTAGTCTAACAATTCACATCAATATTTTATTTTTAATGGTTGACTACTCATTTCATTAAAAATGTAAGTGCATTAGCTTAATGTAAAACGATTCCAGAGGGATAGCCTTATTTAAATATTCATAACATGAAAATTAATAAATCTGAGCATAGTGTTTGCATTTTTAAAAGGCAGGCTGCTGTCAAATGTATTTGGTTCTAGATGAAATTCACTAAGTTAAAAACCTTGAGCATTTTTTATTGATTCTTCTTTACAATAAAACAATGCAACAGAAATGTTATGAGAACAGTATTACTATCCAATAACTCATCGCTTCTCTCAGTTTCACCCACTTATAACTATCTTCTCTTCTTTTCTGTCTTTCTTGCTACCCTCTACTCCTATCATCTGAATTCTGACCACTAAATCAGCCTGCCTGAAATCAAAGAAGTTGAATGCTGGATGTGCATAATATTTATTTTCATTTTACTCAAGCTCTCTCTTCTCCCCACCTACCCCCAAATAAAGCCAATGAATTATAATAGTGCACAGAAAGCTTTAGGAAAAACAGTTTCCATTGGGTTTCCTCCCAATTGAAGGATGAGGCATACACTACATGGGGTAAAGGTGTTTTCTGTATGTTGGTTTATAAGTATATATAACTTTAGAATCAGCAAACTTGACAAATCTATTGATTAGAAGGTGAAAAAATCCAGATAGAGTAGGGCATCTCTGATAAGCTATCAATGCCTGGAGAATACCATTTACATCATTCACAAAAATTAACTTGAAATGAATTAAAGATTTAAATGTAAGACCTGGAAAATTACACCTAATAAAACTCCTAGAGAAAACAAAAAGAAAAACTCTTTGACATTGGTCATGGCAATGATTTTTTAATATGATACCAAAAGTATAGGCAACAAAAGCAGAAATAAACAAGTGGGACTATATCAAACTAAAAAGCTTTTGCACAGCAAAGAAAACAAGTAACAAAAAATATATATATTTCATAAGGAATTGTTATCTAAACTATATAAGGAACTCATGTAACTCAATAGAAAAATCTATCTACTAATGAAAGAGTAAGATGCAAATTGACCATATCTTCGCAACACCCACTAGCCAATCAGGAGTCAGTATGCAAATTAAGGAATTAGAGATCAGGATGACCCTTGAGTGGTGCTGACCACCAGGTGGCAGTGTGAAACAAATGAAGGCCCCAGCAGGCAGCCGGCAGCTGTAGAAGGGAGGCTCCAGCTGGAAGGCCCTGATCAGCCCTGATTGCTGGCCAGGCCTAGGGACCCTACCTGTGCACTAATTTTATACACTGGGCCTCTAGTCGTAATAATAACAATAATAATAATAATCTGATTTAAAAATGGGCAAAGGACCTGAATAGACATTTTTTTCTAAAGAAGATATAAAATGTCCAACAGATACATGAAAAGGCAGGTGCTCAACAGTACTAATTATCAGAAATGTAAATCAAAACCTCAATGAGATATCACCTCATACCTGTCAGGATGGCTAGTATGAGAACAAAGAAGAGATAATAAATATTGGCGAAGATGTGAAGGAAAGGAATCCTTATACACTCTTGGTATGAATGTAAACTGGTATAGCCACTATGGAAAACAGTACTGAGGTTCCTCAAAAAATTAAAAATAGGACTATCATATGACCTATCAACCCAACTTCTAGGTATAAACCCAGAGGAAATGAAATCACTATCTTGAAGAGATATCTATACTCCTGTGTACATTGAAGCACTCTTCATATCAGCAAACTTGACAAATCTATACATTGATTAGAAAGTGAAAGAATCCAGGTAAAGTAGGACATCTCTGGTAAGCGACCAAAACCTTGAGAATGCCATTTATACATCATTCACCAAAATGGATACCTAAGTGTCCATCTAGAGATGAGTGGATAAGGAAAATGTGATATATTTAATAAATTGTTGAAGAAAATCCCACCAGTTGCAATAGCATGAATGATGCTGGAAGGCATTCTGCTAAGTAAAATCAGCTGGACAGCAATTTCATGGTATTACCTTACATGTGGAATCTAAAAAAGAACAAGTTCTCTTCCAGTTCTACATTCTGTATAAAAGGTCTTTGAAAGAGAAAGCCCAGGCTAGACTGGCAAATACCTGGCACAAAAGTGGTGCCATCCTCCCACATAGAGACCCAGATCACCCTTCTTTATTTGGAGTCCCTACAGAGCCTCAACTCCTGCTCTACCCACGCCTTCAGTCAGCCTCTGCCAAAAGCTCACCATCAGCTCATGAGCTGACATTTACTTGCCATCCCTGAAGGTGAAAGATTCACAGAAGAAAAGAAATCATTTCCACGCAGGCGGTGCAGGGTAGAGCTCGGCAATAATGATGGCCGGCTTTCAGAGCCCTCCCCAAGACATCAGACTCTGGAGGTCAAAGTCAGGTTTGAGGCTGAAAGAACAGAGAAGCCTTCAGAACAGCAAGGACAAGATCCCCAAGTTTGTTTGAAATGGAACCTGAAATCAAACACACGGACACTTCTGTGTTTAGTTCTCAAGATGTGGAGCTGTGTTTGTGATTCAGGTCATCCCTGATAAATTACGTTCTTCTTCTTCTGGGCCAAGGAAGGAAAGAAAACACTCAGATCCATACTCTGTATTTATTTGATTTTACGGAAAACGTATATATTCAGTTGTTCTATTGTAAATGAGGCACATGTGGAATCCATATATATAGGGGAGAAACAGATGGCGCAGCCTCTCCCTGCGTGTGTCCACAGAGGCTGTGAAGTCTAAGATATACAAAGGATTGAAGGTTTGGAGATAGTGTGTATATTATTCACAGATGAAAAAATCCCGGAGTCATCGACTTCAGAGTTTCTCCAAGTGTGGTCTACAAACCACCTGCCTCGGAACCTCCTGGGGTGTCTGTTAAAATGCAGACCTTCCTGAATCCGTCTCCTCCGCAGCTCTACCAAGTCCGATTCTCAGTCAGTGACGTGGTCCTAGTCGGCAGGGAGCCTCTTGAAGCAACAAATGTTACCCTGTGACTCTGGGGACGGAGGTATGTGCTTCTGGGCATGACTGTATTTCATAGACAAATGTAAATACGTTTTAGACTTATCAGGGGTTTTAACACTCTCTTTATCCTTCCCTTCCTTTGTCACAGTGGTTCTCAACCTTCCTAATGCTGAGACCCAATTCCTCATGTGATGGTGACCCCCAACCATAAAATTATTTCCGTTGCTACTTCATAGCTGTAATCTTGCTACTGTTATGAACTGTAATGTAAATATCTGATATGCAGGATGTATTTTCATTGTTATAAATTGAACATAAGTAAAGCATAGTGATTAATCACAAAAACAACATGTAATTATATATTGTGAAATATTTATTTCTAATTACAAATAAATGAAATTTTGTCTTGAATCATGGTGTAGCATGGGTAACAGTCTTCATATGACAACAGTAAACTACATTGCTACATTTTGCTACACCGAGGAGCGGTGTGTTGGTTCCTAAGACCATGGCAAATAGGTGTTTTCCAATAGTCTTAGGCGACCCCTGTGAAAGGGTCCTTCGACCCCCAAAGGGGTCGTGACCCACAGGTTGAGAACTGCTGCTTTATCAGGTAATAGTGGCTTTACTAAGTTTGTGCTCTTTTTCATCATCAGTCTTTCTTCTGGGTCTGTAGCACATTTTGTCTAATGAAGGGGAAGCTTCTAAAAGCATCCCTTTGTTTCCCATCTGGACTTGTTTTTGCCCCCTAAGTCAGTCCAGCCTCTTTCCAGTTTTCCCGCTGTGCCCTTGACACCACTGAACAGTCTTGATTTTCTGACATCTAAATGGGCACGAATGAGCTAGAGGCGGAAGGAGCAAGAGCAAGGCTGTACATGTCTACCTTCTCCGTTCAGCTGGGGGCTGCCCCACGTCCCAGCTAGTGTGGTCAAGTGGGAATACAGCAGTTCTCTTCATCAGCTGCCTCCTACACGTCTCCTACTGGGGATGTGCACGCAACCAAGCTACATGCCCCCTACCAGAATCAAACCCAGGACCCCTCAGTCTGCAGGCCGACGCTCTATCACAGGACGAGTAAATTATGGCCCCTGTTTAGTTGCAGTAAAATCACTACCTAAAAGGGATAGAGAGTAACTGAGTAATGTACCGAAGGTGGCGGGAACCGAAGGGAGAATGTCAGAAGTTCAAGGTACGACAGGTCTCAACTTGATGGGAGCTCCGAGCGCAGAGCCTTGCTTTGCAGATTCCACATGATAAAGGCCTGAGAAGTCGGAGAGCATTCGAGCATCAGTTCACAAAGGGTGGGAGGTCGCCGTCCTCTGAGGAGCTACCTGGACCATCCCACACAAACGAGGGGGCTGACAGCCTGCACTGGAACAGTCGGTGGCCACAGGATTGAACACGCTCAGCCAAGCTCCTGGAAAGGCTGATCATCCGATGGGCTGTGTGGTGTGGAGTGATTTTCTCCTGGAGAGCTACTTCCGCTTAGGGTAGGCATCCTCTGTGCATACCTTTGGGGAAAGAGCAGCTGTCAAAATATCTTCTAATGGGAGAATCTTGCAGATTTTCTGTGTGTGTGTGTGTGTGTGTGTGTGTGTGTTGCAAGGTGTTAAGTGCCATCCTAGACTAAGAATGTACCACACAGGTCTCCGGCAGGATTAAGAAATTAGAGATAGGCCGAAACCGGTTTGCTCAGTGGATAGAGCGTCGGCCTGTGGACTGAGGGGTCCTGAGTTTGATTCCGGTAGGGGGCATGTACCTTGGTTGCGTGCACATCCCCAGTTGGGGGCGTGCAGGAGGCAGCTGATAGATGTTCCTCTCTCATCGATGTTTCTAACTCTCTATCCCTCTCCCTTCTTCTCTGTAAAAAAAAAAATCAATAAAATATATTTAAAAAAAAAGAAATTAGAGATTGGGATGACTTGTGGTGGGGCTAAGAGAAAGGGATGCAATTGGAGATGCTGAGGCCTCTGGCTGCCTTGGTAGAGAGCACAGTCCTTCCTCGCTATCTAGGGGGTGGGTTCCAGAACCCCTAGTGGATACCGAAATCCACTGGTGCTCAAATCCCTTTATACAAACTGCTGTAGTATTTGCATATAACCCATGTATATTTTCCCCTACACTTTAAATCATCTCCAGATTACTTACGATATTTAACAGAATGTAAATGCTATGTGAGGAGCTGTTATACTGTATTGTTTAGGGAAATAATGACAAAAAAAGTCTGTACAAGTTCAGTTCAAACGCAGCCATATAGGATCTAACTAGATAGTACCCATCAGCACCAATGTAACATTTCCCCCCAAATATTTTCCATCTTCAGTTGGTTGATTTGATGAGGCTACAAACCCTGTTTTGAGCTTTGTAGATGGTAGATGTGGACAAAGGTACAAAGGACCTAGCCGGATACCTGGGAGAGCAAGAGGGCCTCGGACCATGGCCTTGTGGAAGATGACAGTCATTGAGTGCTCTCCAGGCACCAGTTACTGTGATAAGAAAATTTTAAAATTACCACTGTTAACACACTACTAATGTTAACAACATATAAGCACCCAGTATCATCTGGCATAGTCCCCACAAGGAGCTCATGAGGTTCACATGATTATCTCTACTATACAGAAAAGCAAACTGCAGTTTAGAGAATTAAACTGGTCAAGGTCACGTGGTCTGATTCCCAAACTCTGCTTGTTACTCCCATTCTACGTGCTCTGCATTTTCAGTGGATGATGGCACTTAAGACTCACAATAGCTCTGTATAGTGGGTGGTCTTACGCCCCTAATTTATAGATGAAGAAATGGAGGCCTACAAAGCTTAGGGGAGGTGTTGCCTACAGGGACACCTCATTAAGTCACAGCTCCGGAATTCATGCCCAGGTCTACCTTATGCTAAAGCCTGCCTCTCGATAGACAACAATGGCAAGGCTGGGAGGGTGACTTTCCATTGGTGGGAAAGGTGACCGTCAGTGCAACCACAAACAATGGCTGGGACCTCGTCTTGCCAGGTGCCACCCCAGCCTGGATCTAGCATCACCCAAACCCTGGCTGCAGGTGTGCAGACAGAACTCTCAGAGTGTGCAGTCAGATGGGACAGAACGGAGTGACAAACAATCATGGGTGATCAGGAAAGCAGGAGAACACCCACCTCAGCCGTGCTCACATTGGCTTCTGAGTCAAATGAGATCTACATCAGCCCCTCAGAGTGGGCAACCTGGGTTGGGGCACATTCTCCCTGGAAAATGCTGAGATAGGCATAGGAGACACTCCCCCCATGGTGCTCCTAGCTCTGTGGCCAACCATGCCTTCCTCAAAGGCAGTATCTTTAGGTGAAGAAACATTTCTAAGCCCCTGGTATTACTGAGTCCTGCAGGACTGGAGGCCGTCTCTCTTAGATGAGTTTCCAGATCTTGTGAATACGTTTTCAGTTTAACTCACAGAGTAGCAACCTTAATTCCAAATTCTTTGGGTAGCTTCGAGGGACCTAGCTTATACCAACTCCCAAATATGAAGATACTACTGAGGCTGGCCAGCATCTGGGTGTGCTCCACTTTTCCCAACCCCTGAACACACCATGTCCTCTCCCTGTTCTACACATTTACTGATAGTATAACCTCCATCTGACCCCTGCATCCTCCAAGGTACACCTCAATCCCACCTCCTGCAGGAAGCCTTTCCTGACCATCCTACCCATTACTGATCTCTTCTCCTCTGAGAGTCTATGGTACTGAAAGATAATGAGACATAATTTAGCCCCAACTTGAATATTTGCTAGTATTGATCACTCTCTCTTCCTGAATGTTCAACTTCACCAAATAGACTCTAAGCCATTTAAGACTAGAGAATGTATTTCATATTTCTCCAGCCTCCACCACTAAAGCCAGCACATTGAGAACATTTAGAGGCACTGCATAAAAAAGTGCATATTAAATACTTTTTTGATTCTCTGAAGGTCACCGTATTTTCTATGCATTTCAAGTCCCCTTTCTCCAAAAACCTTCCTCAACCACTTTGGCTCACACTGACTTTCCTGAGAGGTCTGTAGTCTCTTCACAAATGAGATCCCCAACCTCTGAAACTGGTGACCAAACCCAGACTGTGGCCAAAGAGCCCCATGAGGCCACTCTGTGGGGACATGCAGTCAGCCAGGCACCTCAGTGGTTGGGCACTGCACAGCTCCAGGGTGTCATCACCCACACCCTGCACAAGTGCACCTGGTAACCCTGGGAGACCCCTTAACTAAGTTTCCATGTAAAGGTCCATAAGTATATTTGGAAGATTTTCAGCAATTCTCGGTGTTGGGGAACTTGAAGGACTAAGTTAGGGCCCCTTTCTGGGCCCCCTGGGGCTCTGGCAGCTGAATGAGAGCAGTCACTATATCGGGAACCACGTGCTCACGGGAGGGAATTCTCCTCCTCCACCATCATGTGGACATACTCAGCATTCCCTCCTATCTCCAGCGGAGACCCGGCTTCTGGCACCTGTCAGGAAATCATCAGCGCGCCCAGCCGTGCACACGAAAGAGATGAGATTGCGGGACCAGCCACTGCACATGCTTGGGAATTCCAGGCTGTGCTTATCTGACCCGACATTGACCTGGCTTTGGAGACAGTCTGGTTTCCTCAGGGGCAGTTTTGTGCTAGAAAGTGGTTCTGTGTTATAAATGACCAGCTAATCCTACTGGGCAGGGCCAGGCTCCTGGTGTCAAGGTTAAGGGAAGTGGCCTCGGGAATCTTGAATGGAAGTGAGGACAGACCTGACGAAGAGCAGGTGGCTTCTGAGAGCCTTGGGGTCTTCCACAGAGGATGGATTCCGTGACGTCTATCTGTCCACATGGCAGAAGAGACACCCCCACATTATCTGAGCCAGGACAGGATCCCTGGCACCTCATCAATGATATGTCTCCCCTCAGTGGAAGGCAGCCAGGAGCCCTTTCAGGCCAGATAATCCAGCTTGATGTATGAAAAGGTGCCTGGGACCTTGAGAGGAAGAGAGAAGAAGTTGGACACTTTAAAACATGAGCGGGAAGTGTGTGTGTGTGTGTGTGTGTGTGTGTGTGTGTGTGTGTGTGTTTGTGTCGGATTGGGAGTGGTTAGGATAAAGGAAGGAAAAGGATTTCCTCTAAATGCTAAAGCTTGTGAATTACGGGGCTCCTATATAACACCCAGTTTCTCCACCTGAATTCAGAATTTGTAGAGAGAAAGATGCAGGCAGTCAACAGTTGGAGATCTCTCTAACCAATAAGCTAATAAGTGAGCGTGGTTGTGGATCTGCAGCCTCAAGGTTGTGCTGACCCTTCGCCTCTGAACTACCCGCATGGTCAGAGATTGGCAGGCCCTCCTCGCCTTGTCCAATCTCCTACCCCCCGAAAAGTTCCCTCTAAAAGGTAGTGGGTGGGAAGGAGGAAAATTGAGTGAAAGGGTCAAAGGTGCAAATTTGTAGTTATAAGATAAATAAGACCTAGGATGTCGTCGTAGTTACCAATACTGTATGTACTGTTTACCTGAAAGTTGCCAAGAGAGTAGCTCTTAAAAGTTCTCATCACAAGAGAAAAAACTGTAACTGTATGAGGTGATGGATGTTAACTTCCGGTGGTAATCATTTTGTTTTAACACAGACATAAATCAGTTTAGTACACCTAAGGCAAATACAATGTTCTACGTCAATTACATATCAATAAAACTGTGACAATTTTTAAAAACTCCCTGCACAATCTCTTTTGGGTAGTTGTTTGCATAGCTTCTGTTTCCCAGCACCTCCTTTAGCAACTGCACTGGGTCCCCTATTCGTTTTTGGACTGTGATCTCAACAAGCTGGGTGCTTTGTGGCAGGATTGTGATTAATTTCATTTTAAGCTTCATTGATGTCTTGCTTCTTCCTTTCAGTGCCTGTGATATTACAGATGGTTCTGAAAGATGCTGAAGGAGTTAGGTTCTCCTTGCCGAGCCGCTGAGGAGGGATTCATCTGAGACAGGATGAGGCTGATGGGACGGGGTTGAATATTCACCTGTTGGAGAGGTTACAGCAGGGCCAAGGGTGAGAATGTGGAAGTGAAGCTCCAGGTTGCTGAGTCCTGGACAAGAAGAAAAGATGTCAGAATTGGGGAAGGTTTCCCATGAAGGCCCAGAGTCAAGGACTCAAGCACCAATTGAATCCTCTTTCCTTACCTGGGTTGCAGGGTGACCGTTAGTCTTCAGCCTTCTGCTTCCTTGTAAGATCCTGGCATCTCACTGTATTTGTACAGAAACCTGGACACAACTAAGGTACTTGTAGGTCCCAATAGGATCCTTCTGAACCTAACAGTCTCTATGTGGACAGACTTTACATATATTTAAGACATCAAATACTTCCGTGAAGTACTTCCATGTACAAAACAATAATAGTTAAATATTAAATGCAGTAGAGCACCAAGAATATAGACAGAATGGAAACGAGGTTCATTGGGCCCCAAGTTATAGAAAGTTTAATAGTATTTATATTTATTTTCCAGCCATCATCTCAGACACTGTGGTGATGTCCGTGAAAATTTGGGAGCTCCTGCTGAAACTCTTCACCCCAATCTTAGAAAACATGCTCTGTCCCTGGTGGAAGTACATGAGGTGGGTCTTGCTCCTTTGTGTGGCTTTGGAGGGTATAGAGGATATGGAAGGAAATGTGGCTTTAGGAAGCGATACGGTTCATGAGCCCAGTGTGGTTTTGGACTTGTGAGGCTTGAGCATTAACCAGCGTAAAATAAACATGTACGTGAAAACTGTATCTCTGAATTGCATTCTACCCACCATTTCCATCTATTTCTATCTACCCTTATATATAGTTGAAATGACCCTTTTTGAGCTAGAAAATAAGTCTGAGTTTGTTGATGAAATCCAATTGTATGGATACGACGGTGTTCGCAAATCCTCTGAATTCAGTCTTCTGGAATTTTCTCAGATTGAAATCAAATGCTCACACTCCTGCCTGGCTCTCAAATTTCAAGTCAGCAGTGTCTGCCATCGCACACAGCCTGCATGTGACATTCCTGTGGGAGGTTATCACAGTGTAAGGACCGTGTGAGTACTCGGGGCTTCTCTAATCAGGTTTTCTTGACACTTGTTTTGTTGCATTCAAATCTCACGGGTTGATCAAGTGACTATGCCGTTCAGTGACCTGAACAAAGACAAGTGCCTGCCCTTGTTTCAAACACATTCTCCTGCAAGTTGGAAGAGTGCTGCCTCATGTTTGGGCTACGTTGTCCCTGGCAGATCACCAACTTGGAAACTTGTACCCTATTCCTGTCAGTCTAGTTTTAGGAAACATTCCTGAATGGGGTTGGTGTTTGATGATTCTTAAGATCCCTTCCAGTTGTTGGTTTTTGTGCAATCTAAAATCTAATGGCCATGGCATTAAGCACAGTTCTTCCATGCTCTCTACAAAATGGGCATCAGTAAATATTTCTAGCATAAATGAATGAAAGAATGAATGGATGAATAAATGAACAAATGGACACAATTGTCAAGTGACTGTGATCTCTAGTCCTTCTCCCAGTTCCTCCCTGGGAAACCATTTTGCTTTGGATAAAATCTCTTGCAAAAAACAACAACAACAAAAATGGACTCTGGACACCAGATATGTTCCCTGATATGTCCATGTCCCTCCACTGGAAAGCAGGCAACCTTATCTGCTGGAAACCAAACATTGTCTCACTAATAGAAAGATGGGACAGGAGACGAGAAGGCTGGTCAACCTTAATTGCTCTGAAAGGTCAGAGCTAATCACTCACTGTTAGCTGAAGCAGTCTCTATTTGTTTGTTTCATGTAAACTTCTGTTCTTGTAATTTCCTGCCTAAAGGCTATGGGTGTGTCCCAAAGCCTTAATAAAAGGGAGAAAAAGGCCAGAGCAAAAGGTAATCCTTTCCACTAGAGCAGTGGTTCTCAACCTTCCTAAGGCCTTGACCCTTGCATACAGTTCCTCATGTGGTGGTGACCCCCAACCGTGAAATTTTGCTACTGTTATGCATCGTGATGTAAATATCTGCATTTTCCAATGGTCTTAGGCGACCCCTGTGAAAGGGTCATTTGACCCCCAAAGGCGTCTCAACCCACAGGTTGAGAACCGCTGCACTAGAGGAAGGCTCCAGCCTGGCCCCCCAATATCGCCACATTAATGTTTTTCTAGTCTCTCTTTTCATTTGCATGCGGCCTCCTCCAGAACCCGAACTCTGAATGGGAACCCTGAACCACGCAGGACATGGAAACGGGCTCCCACATTATCTACCCTGGGATTTCTTATCACATAAAGATGTAACCGATACCCATTGAAAAAAATACCACTTCCACCTAATAGGATGGTTATTATATAAAAATGGGGAATAAGAAATGTTGGCGAGGATGTGGAGAAATTAGAACCCATATACATTGCTGATGGGAATATAAAATGGTGTAGCTGCTGTGGAAAACAGTTTGGTGGTTCTTCAAAAAAGTTAATTCCCATATGACCCAGCAATTCCACTGCACGGTATATACCCAAAAGGATGGAAATATATAGTGGTGATGGTTGTACACATTGTGAATATATTTAATGTCCTTGAATTATACACTTACACATGGTAATATTATGTGTGTCTATTTTGGTGCAATAAAAATAGTAAAGCAAAACAAAAAGGGTACATGAAGGACCAGGGATTTAAAGAATATCAGGTAAATTATGCCACAGACACTGCTAACTAGAAAAGCCAGCATTTCAGGTGCCTGCAGCTTATATGCACTCTCATAAACCATCATCTCAATCCTCACTACATCTCTGTGGGGGATATTATCCCATTTCACCCATGAACAAACTGAGGCACAGAAACATTGACTTCCCCAACATCTTATCATTGGCCAGTAGCAGAGCTGTGACTTCCACACCTTTCTTCACCCTCAAAGTGGTGCTCTCCAGCTGCTGCAGCGACCTCCCTCAAACAGTCACCATGAGCCTCACAGAAAAGCAGCCCACGCATAGGACCAGTGAGGAGGGCTGAGGAGGCGGCCAGGGTGCAGGCCAGAGGGCAACAGCCTGGTCCCCAAGTGGCCTCGCTCTCCCCGTTCCTGGGAGGAGGTCACCAAGCTTTCAGTTGGGTGACAGCCTAGACGTGCATTTACTGTGAAGACATGTCCTGACTATACGATAACTGGAACGCCAGGCTCCCACCTCCTTAAAGCTCATATATTCAGGGAGCTTTTCAAGACACAGACACCGAATTCTAATCTTCTTCGTGTCAGAATCTAGTGCTTCTCCACCATTCAGTCCCCTGGGTTTTTTTGTGTGTTTTTTTCAATAAAAACTTTTTCAGTTTGACTTTTGATTCCAGCATCAGGGGCACCAAGTCGCTATTTGCAGGTGTCGCAAGGAGTTTCCCCCACCTGGTGAAATGCACGAACATCATTTTCACGTTAAATGTGAGGCCAGTCTCTTCGGGGCCCCTTTCAGCAGAGAAAGCCATACATCTCCAGGTTTTATGGTGGCAGGAGTTACTATATCAAACCATCCACTGGCTTTTTCTGAGCAAAGCGATCCATCTGTGTAATTAATCTTGGCTGCTCTCCTGCCAAGAACCGGCAAGTTCAGCTCTGCCTGTTGCTATTCATAGCCGCTTGAAAGATGGCACCGAAGGCACCTCAATTCTGATTTTCACCACCGAGTCATTCACTCATGGACTTCCTCTTTGCCTGGCGCTCCTGCCAGTGAGCTGTTAATTAAGCTCCCCAAATTGTTCTTGTAGGACAGTGGCTCCCTGCAAGGCCAGGCCACCTGTACTCTGCCTACTGTCCACCTGTCCCCGATTTCCAGGACTCTGTCTCTGGAATGTGAATCTGGGAGCCTGTTTGCCACAGGCCTGCCCACTGCAGCTGGAGGAGGCAGTGGTCCCAGTGATTAGGAATATGGGCTCTGACGAGATGCTGACATTTTCTCTCTGGCTTTACAATGAGCAAGTGCTGTGGTGCTGGGAAAGCCTCTTACCCTCTCAGTGCCTCAGTTTCCTCCTCTCTAAAATGGACATAGTAACAGTCTACCCACCCCTTAAGTGGCTGGGAATCAATCGATTCTAACATGTGAAGCGCTTACGATAAATTGGGAGCAGAGTAAGACCTCAATATAGGCTAATCCCTATCTTCTGAGTATTCTGGATTGAAGTCTGGATTTACAGGCGGCTTCACTAAAATGCCAACCTTCAGAAGCTTCCTGGCAGCCCCTTGTAAATATCCGCAACCAAGGACAAACATGTTGAGTGACACTCCCTGGCCCTCCCCACGTTATCTGTAAATCTTCAGAGGCGGCTGCACCTTGGGAGTCAACGATTCTGACGCCCCAGCTGCCAGATATGTTGAATCACTCCTCCTCCACCTGTTGTTTGCTTTTTTCTAATTTACAGCTTGCTTTGCCACTTTTAATGAGAACTTGAAAGTTCCGTGTAAAACACTCAACTAAAAAAAATTTATAGTGACACTTTCATAAGTAAATGAGGATTAGCTGTTATTTTAAATTCACAGAACTTATAAGCACACGTTCATTTGTGTTCCCCTCCTACACCCATTGTTTGACGGGCACTCTGTAATTTACAGGAGACTTTGTCTCCTGTTCGTTACCCGACTCTGCCCGCACAGCTCTAGCTTCCCGCCTTATTGACGGAGCTCTGGTGCTTCTGAACTTTGCACATGCATTTCTCTTGCCTCCATGGGGACATCTCCATTCTCCATAGGTCCTGGTATGACTCATCCTTCTAGACCTTCTGGCAATGGCTTAGGTCCGCCTCCTCTAGGAACCTCCCTTGTGGGTCCTGCCCACTCTGCACCAAGGGCCCTTTTCTGTGTGTCACAGCACCTTGTACTCATCACCCACGACTGTCCAATGCATTACTTTCCCCTACGAGACCCAAAGTCCTTTGAGGGCGGAGACTGTTGTTTCTGGCGGTCTCACTGGTCCTTACTACACCCCATGTGCTATGTCAAGGCTGCTCATAAGATAAATGAGCCACTCACAGAGGGATCTTGAACTTGCCAAGGAGGGTCCTTAGAGAGGACAAGCAGTCAACGTGACAGAGAAATTTGGAGAAGGCTGCACCGAAGAAGTGACACGCGGAATTGAGCCTTTGAAGATGAGGGTGATTTTGACAAGCACAAGAGGGAGGCAAGTGTCTTCAGACCAAGAAATCAGCAGGAGTGAGACTCAGGGTTCTGGAGACCCGCTGAGGTGGAGACCTGGGTGGGGTGAGCAGGAGGCGGGAGTAGGGAAGGGGAGCACTGCCACCCAGGATGCTCATTTGTGAAGTTAGGGTGTTCTACACCGGGAAGAGGCTGGGCCTTGTTCTGTAGACACTGGGATCTATTAAAGTGGTTTTTGTTTGTTTGTTTTTTTGTTGTTGTTTTTTTAGAAGGAGTATGCCTGAAATAGCAAGGTGCAGTCAGTGCCTCGAATGCTGCATCTGTGGAGTACACATGTAGCTGCTTTTGCTGGTCTCCACATGCGATATCTCTGGAAAGATATACTCTAGAAACTGGTATCAGTGGTTGGACCTTAAGAAGGGAACTTTTGTGGGGAAACGAGGATGGAAGGCAATTTTTGTTGTATTCCTTTGGCACTGTTTCCAGTTTTTTCAATCCAGGTCCCAGGAACATCTCTCTGTCTTGTTGGTCTTGATTAAACCCCTTTACCCACCTGGGATTTGCGTTCCCTTTAGGTCCGCAAAGATTCCTGTCAGCTCTCTCCTGAACTCCAGCAGCATGTGAATTTGCATTCGGAAATGTTTCTTGATGGATTCGTCGATGCCCATTACATGCTATACTGAAGATGTTCAGCATCATTTCTCAAGATGCTTGCAGCTCATCTGCCTGGGGTGCGTGGGGGAGGATGGGAGCAACTGAGGCACTTCATGCTCAATCTCCAGCTCTTAGGCCATTCACTATTGGGCAGGTGGAGGCAGCTTAATTTTGCACTAAGAACATGTCTGGCCATCATCATTTCGTGGTTAAGGCTGCAAGGGGCCCTTGATGGGGGCTCTGTAGAGGACAGCAAGACCTCTCTTGCTCATGAATGTGTTGACATGAAGATCGTGCTCCTGAGACAGATCAGTTCTGTGTCTATCCGTTTTCCATGGATGTAATCGTGGCTCTTGCGTCTAACAAGTCTCTGAAAGGGGTTTGAAATAACCTGAACACATTTCCAAGATGTTCCACCTTGTAGGAGTACATAGCAAACAGTAAATATCATTAAAATTAATTGTGCCAAACAGACCCTTACCATGTAAATGGAATTGTCAGCTGTGTATAATAAAACGTTAAAATTATGTGTCGCACGAGGAATAAATTTAACCTGGTTATTTGATCCAGAATTAAATTAAAGACCGAGCGCACTTACTTTTTAATAGGCTTTACATTGTTATATGACTTCCCTCAGAGTCATTTATATCGAAGCCGTAAGTCTTTACAGCAGGTAATGTAAATTTGCCACCTCTAGCTCCTTTCCATCATCAAAGCACGCAGTATTTCTTCCACATAACTTTGTTTTCTGGGGACAATCCTTGATACATCTTAGTATTGGGAAGGTTTCCTCTCTCTCATATTCACATAGAGAACCATCTATTTCCACCGGGTTTCGTTCTCTTTAATGTTGAGTGACACTACCAGCCATGTGGCTCAAGACACTGCTCCTCATTCCCTGGTCCAGAGGCCCTTCTAGAGAAGGGTGACCAGACACAACGAAGTGTCTTGTATTTTCATTCAACCCTTCACCAGACCTCCTTCCTGCACACACTCCACCTCCACCCCAGGAGCGCCACCCCCTGAGCGCCTGCTCACCTAACTTGCCTCCGTGGCCCCCCACTGTTGGGATCCACTCCACCTGGAACAGCGAAGCTTCCCTCTCACTTCCTGGGGTCAGTCTCTGCCAAATATGTGCCATGTCTGTTGTCTCCAGGTGCTCAGCTATTGGCTGAGGAATTCACCCTGGGCCCACAGCTCTGTTATTCCTGATGATGAACGGCCAGGAGTGCGGGTGGAACTGGGAGGAGACAGGATTAGAAGGCCCTCACTCCAGGGGCGTGGTTTCCTCCCATACAGGAACCTCTACGTGCAAGAATCGTGCTCCCCACACTGCAACCAGATCATCGCGTGTGTCTACAGGCCAGCTCGACAGCAGACATTGGCTGTGCTTTCTTATTAGCGAGTCACTGTTTCATTACACGATCTGGACTCAGATGAGGGAGGCAGAAAGCTATTACATCATTTTCTCTGTGTTAAGTCGAATACTTCTTGCGTGAGAAATCTGTCAGCTCTTATAGAATTAACAAATAGCCTCATTTTTCAGGCAATAAAAATGTCCAGTTCAATCCAGAGTTCAGATCTGTCATGCAATTTAAACCCCTTTCTTCCCGCCAGATGGGACCTGATCCACGGGGAGGAGCCAGCCGTGAGGCCGGCAGTCGTGGCTGCTCATCGCTGTTTTCACTCCTCCTCCCCAGTTCAGACTTTCCCCAGAGTGGGAGGGAGGTAGAAGTCAGGGAAGGAGTCGGGGGGGGGGGTCCCTAAGCGTCAGGGCGTCACCCCTGCAATGTGGGTCAGGTGGATTCTTTCTCCTGTGCCGCTCTTTTGTGGGTCATCCCTTGGCACCTCGCTTCACATCACGGGCCCTCCAAGCCCCAGTTCTTTCAAAGAAGTCAAAGTCATTCCAGCTGGCCTCACCCTCCTGCCCACAGCCTGGCACACCCATTGCCTGGTCCCATCCCCTCTCAGGCCCTGTGTCTCCCCCTGCTCCCTGGCAGGGTCCACTCCAGCCACAGTCTTTTCTCTCAGATTGGAGGTGGATGCCAGCCTGCACCCACCCAATTCTGGCCACACAGGGGAAGCTCGGAGTGGATCTGCAGTCTCTCTCGCTTTGCCTTAGGAAGACAATGCTCCCCTCCTCCAGGGCCAGGTGGGATGGAGTGAGGCGGGAGGGGTGGAAAGCCCAGCCTCTGCCCACTCTCTTCAGCTGCATTCTTGCCACTGGCTGCTTCAACCTCCTGAGAAATTCCCAGTCTCTTCTTTCCAACTGGTGGGTGGGTGACAGAACCAGCTTTGGGCCACCTCTTTGCCACCCCTACACAGACGATCTAGCACCCCCTTGAGGATAGCTCTCAGCTTCGGGGCCTCACCCAAGTTTCAATACAGGAGCATGCCATGCTAATATCCCTTTACAGTTACTGCTTAGGAAATTGTCATAAAGCTTCAGAGTACTGAGAAGTCATTTTTAATAGGAGAACTTGTAGAAATCTGATTGTGCTAACTTTTTAATTGATTTTACTCCTGAATTTATTTCTTAGGAGGGGGAGGAAGCAACACAAGGTCTACAGCCCTGAACCGGTTGTGTTATAAAGGGAACGCTGGATATAATTAGACATGCCCCTTATATTTTTAGAAAGGAGACTTCAGATGGGGGGGGTGCATTTCAAACGCACCCATGTGAGACGCTGAAAGGGAAGACGGATGGGAGGCACTCTCCACAGAATGAGGCAAATGCTCGGGTGGAAAAGACCAGGACGTCTCTAAGGGAAGCTGTGTGACTCGGTTGCGTGAGCGGTAGGTAGACACGTGCAGAGCAGGAGGCTGGACCCGAAAAAAAGGCAAAGGCCAGGATGAGGTGACATGTGTCAAACAGCTAGGACAGCCCCAGGTCTCGTGTTTAGTGCAAATAGACTCCCCTCCAGGCCGGGCTCTGCTCTGGGCACTTACGTTTGAACTTGTTTCATCAGCACAACTAGATGTTATTAGCATCCCATTCTACAGGTGGGAAAATGGGGGTGCAGAGAGTTAAGACAACTTGTCCAAAGTGAGACAGCTAATAAGTGGCTAAATGGGAGTTCAAATCGGGCATCCGGGTTTCTGAGCCTGTGCCCTCCACATACCCCCTCCTCTGACCTTTAGTCCATCCAGGTTGAGCTCTGCCAGGAGCTGTGCTCCTTTGAGGCCGTGGATGAGGTTTTGCTCACCTGTATAATCCCAGCATTTAGCTTCGCGTCTGGCAGATAGCACACACTCTAAGCTGGTTAAACGGAACAAGCGTGACAAGTAGAATGAGATTCCTTCTCTGTTCTATTTTTGCCAAAGCCTCCAAACCGAGGATAACGGTCGATAAGAACTGTTCACATTTTGAATAAAGGGGCTGGCCTCGTCCACCTTGAACTCAGAGGAAGCCAAGCATGCCCAGCAGCCCCTGTGCATATGCAGAGGCTTGCGGCTCCTAGGATAGAACCATGATTCCCTGGAACAGAACGTGCAGGACCAGAGAGCATCGTGGCTTCCCTGCCCCTCCCCCCCACCTCTCCACAGCCATGCAGGAGGCGTGGAGAAGGCCTTACAGAGCCGCGGGGGGGAGGGTAGAGTTATTTTTAGGAAGGGAAGCTGACACCTCACCTGCTGGCCAGGTCTGGCTCATCTACCAAACTCTCTCGCCTTCCTTCCTGCCTTCCTATCACTGCGGCTGGCTGGGCACAGGAAGGAGAGCTGGAAATGTGGCCTGGGGTTTCCTGGTCATGAGATGGGGGCTTGACTCGGCCCCTGAGGTAGCCTGAAGGCAGGGGGCTGGCCGAAGCTCCCTGTGATGGCTGGGAGAGGGGAGATGGCAGGGGTAGCAATGCTTTGCAAACCCCATTTGGGAGAGGACCACAGCCTAGAGGGCTGCTAGCCTGGGTGCAAGGAGCCCTTAGCAAACGTGGAGAAGAAGAGTCACCTAAGAGTGCATGGCCCTTGTCTGGGAACAGAGTTCACATGCGTCTGGGAGAGTGTGTTGGGGTTCCCGGGGGAGCGATGGTGGTGGGAGGTGTACATAACAAACCTACAAAGGACCCCCTAAGAATTTTCCAAAAAAAAAAATAAATAAATTTAATACATTCCCTCTCATCTAAAAAAAAAAAAAAAAGAAGAAGAAGAAGAATAGTTTTCCCATGTGTGTATGTTGGCAATGGGTGTGCATTACAAAGCTCAGAACCTAGGCCCCATTCCTTGCCCTTGGCCCTGGCCTTGACCCTGGGTAAACCAGAAACAGCAGAGAGAGTGGGGGTGGGAGGGTTAAAGGAGCACGACTGACCTGACCTGGGGTGGGGGTGGGGACTTGGGGGGAGAGAAGGGAGACCCTTCTGTCGGATGAGGGAGTGAAGTTTTTATTTGGATTATGCTGGACTTTCTAATACTTGAACATGACCTGAGTGCTGTCAGATCTGCCCAAGATGACACCCGGCATGTGTGGGCGGCTGTGCTGGGAGAAACCCAAAGCTATTTCTTGATTTCACCCCACCCGATCCAGCCTGTTCACTAACCCGTTCCTAAGTGGCAGGTAGGCAGCAAAACATACACCGATAACACTGCTTTCCCCCAAATCTAACACACGCTAAAGAAACCCAGAACATCTTAATGTTCCCGAAATCCAATACCTTGTAAATCCAAGTGCATATTTATTATATTTTTCCCCAGAAAACGTTCTCTTTGAATTTATGCTGCCTTAAAACAGCTTGCATTTTAGGATGGAGAATATGTTGCAATGACAGAGCTGTTTCCAGGTTTCTAAGCGCTTTCACTCATGTGATTGCCAGTTGAATGTCACTCTGTGACCTTCCTGCTCTAGGAAGTTTCGTTGTCCAGCCCCGGGTGGGGTGACAGGACAGGAGTGAACAGGGATTGGCTTCAGGCTGTGGGCAGGAAGCACAGGGAACTCCCACCACATTCCTGGCGAAAGGTGTCAGGGAGTCAGAGGACAACCTCGGGTTTCAAGTCCAGGGGATAAGGCGAGGCCAGAGTCTGAGCTGAGGTCAAGTGTTGGCTGTGCAGCATTGTGAGTGTGAGTCCGGAGGGGTTTTTAAAGGAAGGGACTTTACATTTAAAAAAGAAAAAAAGAGTGGCCATTCACCTGTGGATGGATATTTAGTTGTCTATGTCTTGGCTATTGTGAGCAAAGCTGCAGTAAACATGAGGGTGCCCATGTACTGCCAGACAGTGCTTTTGTTTGTTTAAATAGTTTATACCTAGAAGTGGGATTTCTATGTGGTGTTTCTATTTTTATTTTTTGGAGGACCCCCCATACTAGTTTCTATAGTGACAGCACCATTTTCATTCTTACCATCGGTACACAAGGTTCCCTTTTCTCCACATCGCCACTCCTGTGCTCTATGTGAGGCGACTGAGGCTAACTAAACCTACTGCAGCAATCATATGACAATATATGCATATGTCAAATCACAACGTTATATACTTTGAATTAATACAATGTTATATGTCAATTATATCTCAACAAACTGGGGGAAAACAAGATCTGGCAATACCATTAAAAAAAAGAGTAATAAGTGCCTTTGTTTAAATCCATAGAGAGGAAGAGAACTATGAAGGGGACTAAAATGGTATAAATATTCACAATTATGTAAATTTAATCTAAGCAAAAATTTTACACCTGAGGACATTGAACTCTATAAAATAAAATTAAACAACTTGTGCAAAGTGACACAACTAATAACCAATAGAAGTAATCACATCGAAGTTCCCTTCAACTTTATCACATGCGAAAAGTCTCCAAAATGCAAGGGAGAACATAGAGCAGGTATAGGTAGCTCAGGATGGTAAAGAAAGAGTGAGAAAACACCTTGCTCTAGTTCCGAAATTCTGAGTTCCCACAGCCACTCCTCTCATTGGCCAAGGATGGATATCTCCACTTCATGACGCCACAGCTTCTTGCTGAGCCAGGATAAGGTTCAAGAATTCTACTCCTAGCAACCACCACCAGCTGGCCTGTCTGCCCCCACAAAGCTGCCCCTTCTACCTTGGTTTCCCCTCTGCATTCCAGCTGTGACATCACAAAGCCCGGGAAAACTTAGAGGCGGGTCCCAGGACCTGGTCATACTCTTTGAGATGATGGGGAACAGGATCTCCCAAATCCCAAAGAGATGCATTCCAAATGTGGAAACTGGAGGATTGTTGTTTCCTGGTAAAATGATAATATTGAATATTAAATATTGAGGGTTTTTTTTTAGAAAATATGGATCTGAGGGTTCACAAAAACATTATTAAATATTAATAACCTCATTATTTAGGAATCCAGTGTATAAGGGAAATTCCTAAGTAAGGTAAAGCATTTGATAAAGTTCCATTAGATGTAGAAATATATTACCGTATTTTTCCGTGTATAAGATATTATTTTTTCCTAAAATCTTTAGACTAAAAATTGAGTGGCATCTTAATCATGGAATTCAGCTGAGGAGGGAGCCTAGCATGTGCATAGCTGCCCATACCTTGTCAAACAGGCTTCCTCCGATCAGGAGCCTTATTGTTCCTGATGTCAGCTGATGCTGTAATTGGAGGTGGAGGTGGAGAGTGCACAGATGCAACAGGACCTGAGCATTCTGAGCCTATAAAGATGTCAAAAAGTAAAAAGATAAATACCGGTAAGCAATTGTCTTACTCTGCAAAATTCAAATTGAATGTAATCAGCTATGCAAAAGACCGTGGAAATAGAGCTGCAGAGAGACAAGGAAGGGACTTTACTTAAAAAAAGTCTCTGAGTGAATGATAAGACCGTGGAGAAAACAGGAAAAACAGCTCCTTAGGATGCCCAAAATGAAGAAGGCTTAACAGGAAAACCAGCAAAATGGGCAAACTTGGAGCAGAGGCTTAAGACTTGGATTATGGAGCAGCGCCAGAGTGGCTTATGTATATCAACCAAGCTTATTCAATGTCAGGCAAGAATGTTTGCAAGCGAAAAGAACATTGTTGATTTTACAGGAAAGGCAAAATGGTGCTTCAATTTCATGAGGAGAGAAGGGTTGGCCATGAGAACATGAACAAAGTTAGCTTAGAAAATGCCACCAGTTTATGAGGATGATCTCACATGTAAAGACAGTGACTCAGAAGACAGCAGTGATACAATAGAAGTTGAAGAAATTGGTATGTCTAATAGTGATGAAGAAGAGAGCAGTGATACAACAGAGGCTGAATAAAGTGATATGCTGCATAAGTCATAGTATTGGTATGTAAACATTACCTGCGGTAATTACTAAATAAAAATGTGTTCTCTTTTATGTTTAAAATATTGATATTTTAATTTGGTGTTGGAAAAGTTGGGGGGTGGGGTGCATCTTATACATGGGGGTGTCTTACACATGGAAAAATATGGTAATTGAGGGAAATATGATTTGGTAAATTCATACATGATTAAAGACCCTGTACCCAAAGAGAATAAGTTGCTCTGTGAGTGGATATTTGTAAAGCATTGGCAAGCAAGAAGAAATTATTGATTTATTGCTTTTATTGTAGTTTAAATTCTTGTTAATGATTTGGAGCAATAACAACAACAACAACAAAAATCTATGGATCTATGGGTGGAATTAAGTAACATTTGACCAGACTGTGATTATTTGGGAAAAATTTGGGTAAGGATACACTTAAACCTTTTGTTTATGAAGAGCAATGGTATGCAGAACATTCTAATTTACACCCTAAATCCTTTCTGGTGATGGGGTTAGGGCAGTGGTCGGCAAGCTGCGGCTCGAGAGCCACATGCGGTTCACAAGTCATGGTTTGCTGCTCTATTGACTAATGAGTTTGCCGACCACTGGGTTAGGGACTTTCATGCCTGGGATACCACCTTTGACTATTTCACATCCTTTGGTAGTACATTATGGCATTGCTTCATAGACATAAAACTTCGATGATGTCAAAGCATGGGCTAATCAATCTTGGTGTCACTTTTGATTGATTCTTTTAGCTAAACATTGTGAGTTCTTTAAAGTCATAATATACCATGGCACTTAGACTTCTAGCCCTTCATGTTCTCTATCCTCTTGAGTACGGACTGGTATATTAATGTCCTTCTTAAAATATGACACTTAATTATCAACTCCAATAATCCAGGTAAGGTTTAATCAACTAAGAGCAGATTGTAATGATGCCCAGCCTCAATCTAGAAGCTACTGAAATTAAAATAGACTAATTTTGCATCAACTCTTCAGGGTGTGCTTCCTTTGGCTCTTACCAAGTTGTAAACTAAAGCTCCCACGTCTTTCTCATTTGAACTGCGGTTAAAACAAGTATCTTCCCTCTTGTCCCTGTTCATTATTTGGAAACTGAATAAATGGCTATATACATTTATTCCTGTTACATTTTAACTTATTAATTCTAGCTTAATACAGCATAAAAAAGTCTTTTAAAATTTAAATGTATCATCAGTATACTGGTTTAGCATACAACATTGGCATTCAATCAACAAAAACTCAAGTGCCTACTCTATGCTGGGGGGGGTTTGGCTTCCAAAGGTTTCCCAGAAATGCTCTAGAGTGAGCATTTTCTGATGTGTATCTGAAACAGAACTCTCCATTCTACCTCTTCCCCCAAATAGCTCCTCTGGCAGTTTCCCCATCTCCATAAATGTCCACTCTATCCTTCTAGTTGCTCAAGACAACAACCTTGGACTAATTTATAACTTTTCTCTTCTCACATAACACATCCAATCCATCAGCAAATTCTGTGGCTCTACCTTTAAAATCTAACCAGCTACTATCTTCTTCTCACCGCCTTTGCTGTTATTACCACAGACCAGAGCCACCATCCCTTCTGGCCTGAACTTTGCAGTAGACATTTCATTGGTCCTCGGACTTTCACTTGGTGCCCTATAGTCTATTTTTAATTCTACAGCTGGAGGATACTTTTAATGCATCATTCCTACGGTCAAAGCTCTCTAGTGGTGTTCCTCCAACTCAGAGACTGGGAGGCCCTCCATGGTTTCTCTCCCAGCTACCTCTGACCTTCTCCCATCACCCTCTCTCTGGTTCACACCTCTCTCCCCTCCATTGCTTTTTCTCTGGTGTGCCAAGCATGCTCACAACTCAGGTTCTATGAGCTGTTGTTCCCTCCGCTTGATTTTGTCCTAGCTTGCTCACTCACTTTTTTCAGGTTTCTGCTCAAATGCCATGCCATCAGTGAGATCGAAATCTAGCAATACCTACTGCTTGCACTGTGCTTTCCTTCTCTCCACAGGATGTAACACTATCTGATAAACTACATGTTGTCTTGTTTATTTATTTGTGCATTGCCTGGAAGTCCCCAATAAAGTGTATCTTCATAAAGGCAGAGGCTCTGTTTGACTCTCCTCTACAGAGCCTAGATTAGCTGGAGGCTCACAGGACGTACTTGTTGATGTACGAGTGAATAAAATGCATGAAAAGCCTTTACAATAATACTAGACACAGAGGTCAAGCACGGGGTGACAGAATGACTAGATTTAGTAGTGGTTGGCACATAGGAAGCACTCAATAAATTCTTGTTGAATGAATGAATTAAAAGCACTTAGAACAGTGGCAATACATAGTAAGCCTTTGATAAGTTTTAACATTTATTATCCAAATGTCAAAACTCCAACATCAAGGGGTGCTCCTTCCCCCCAAACTCCCAAAGGACAAAAGTTCCTTGCTTGGCGCTGAGAGCCGGGGAAAGGAGAATGCAGAGTGAGTAGGGGTGGGAGGCTCATCCCTAAGAGTCCCTAGTTCAGGAAGCCCCAGGATAGGGACTGAATTCAAGAACGCTATGTGGGATACAGCCCACTCTTGTGTGTCCACAGAGGCTTTCGTGATGATCATCTACTCTGAATGGGGGTCTCTGAATATTTAGGGATTAACAGTATCATCTGTTGTTCCCAGATGGAACATTTTCCTTACTATCAGGTCAAAGAGCACAGGAAAGAGAGGTAACTCTCACACTATGAAACTCTTTTGCTCTTGGCCTTAGTGGATGAAATGCTGCTATTCCAGAGGTTAATGTTAAAACCCTGAAATTGGATATACAACTGCAATACTTGAATTTGTAAAAAAAAAAAAAAAAAACAACTGTTGAGATTTATCAGCTGTTGAATTAGTTCACTTAGCTGCTTTCCTCCAAACTCCTAATGATACGGCTCTGAACTCAAAAGTGGGTGTTTCTACCAGGGATAGAAAAAAAAGGTTGAGGGAGAATAGTTTTATAATCAAGTCACCAAGGGGAAGACCAGGGGAGGTATTTTTGCAAATAGGGCCTCAGTATGATAGAGTCCATCAGATAGGAGGGTAGAAGTTTTGGGGGTGAGGGTGGGATCAAATGTAAATTTCTTCCAAATGAAAACCAGGCAACATCCTTATTGACTGTGCTCATTGTGTGAGGCAGGAAAACCAACTCTCACGACCCTATTCCAGGGCAACGGTTTGATGCTAATTCAGTTAGGCAGCTGCACCCAAGGGAAACCTGTATGTGAATGTTCCTCTAAACTTATGTTTTCTTTCCACTCCTTTGAAGGGTCTCAGTTTCCAAGACTATGTCAATACTCATGCAATCCAACCGAAGCATCTAAGTGTACAGGGCTCTGTGGCCTGGGGTTGGCATGGATTCAGTAAATGCACAGGCCTGGCAGCTATTTGTCCTCCCCCCTCTTACTTGCATGGAAATTTTATGAATTTTGTAGGTTTGGCCTGTTCGCTCTACAAATGCTATCCTCCTCAGAGATCCGGGGAGAGGCCATTCCTCAGGGGGGTGCATGAATAAAATTACACACTGAAAACTCACCGAGGGAAACCTGAAAGTTGATCAATTCGGGGCTTGTTTCTAATGTTTACTTATAGATTTTCAATTACTTGATTGGTAGTCTGTAAGACCAGAAAAACATGAAGCAAAAATGGTAAATCGACAGGACTGCTTAGAGACCTGTACTATACATTTGGAGACTCAGAAAACTTAAAGTCACCCACGCAGACCATTATAGTCCCTTGCTATGTTCTAGCCATGTGGTCCTCAGCCTCACCCTTCATGCTCCCCTACTATGGTGCTGAGTCCTCACATCACAGAAGTGACCAGTCCATCTTGGGTGGTGCTGGCTCATTCGTGGCTCATTCAATTCCCAATGCAGCGCTATGAAGAGGATGGCATTACCTCCACTTTGCAAATGAGAAAACTGAGAGACTAGATGACATTGGCAGTCAGGAGCAATGTTGGAAGTTGATCATGGCAGCTTTGATTTCCAAGTTCAGGCTCTCCCGGGATGTCCTCTCTGTCTGCTCTTCATAGACCTTTGGGGGATGGAATAGATGACAGCGGTCAAAGGGGAGCTCTCAGCCAATCACAGAAGGGCCCAAACAAGGTCAGCTCAAGATAATTTCTCCTGAGATTGGTGGAAATATGCCCCCAACTGTGAATGCCTAAAAGGGATTGCAGGAAAGCACTAATATGGCATTTCTGGATTCCCTTAAAACCTACAATGATGCACACTTTTATCTTTCATATAACAATATGGCATACAACAACAGAACCACAGAATTTCAGGGTTGTTTGAGACTTTGCATCTAGTCCAGTCTTCTTCCTATTGAGAAAAATCTTACAAAGAGGGAACTGAAGGTTTATGGAAAAGAAGAAAGTGAATAAATGAGGTTGGCAGGGCTGGAATCGTTGTTTTTGTTACACAACCCCTTTGGGGAAGATAAGAGAACCTGAGGCCCTGTCCTTGCCCCTGAAGGGTTCGGAGCATAGGGAGATGAGAAGGATAAGGCAGAGAGTTCTACTGAGCCCTGACAGTCTCCCCCCTCAGAGTTCCCAAACTCCTGATAAGTAAGCTTTATATGTCCAGGCAGAGGATAGAGAAGCATCCCTGGGCATGTAGAAAGTTTCCTGCTAGCTACAGCAGGCTAGGAAGAAAACTAATCATTTCCCACACTTTTCCTAGAAGCTATGGAGGCCAAGAAGGGTGAAGTCAATACAAGTCCTACTGTACAAGGCTGACCAGTATGTTTTGAAGAACCCAGACTGTTGGGATATTCTTCTATCTTTTGAGCTGTTGTCTGTCTTCAAATTAGTTATCTCTCAGCCTGTTTTCTTATCTTCACAAAGGGAATAACAAATGTATTTATCTCCTAGGATTCCTATGAGGGTTAAATGAGATAATCTTAATAACATTCTTGGAAGAGACCTGGCACATAGAAAGTGCTTGACAAATAAAGCCTATTATCATTGTTATCACTCTACCCACTGGTGAAAGTTTGAGAAAAATTAGAGACACACTTCTAGAAAAAAAGAAGAGGAAATTTTATATTGTGCTTCATTTTGTCTTTTAAATTTTCTGTAACCATGTAGTGTGGCAGTTTTCTTATACTCAAGACTATGGGATATTTAGAGCTCGAGCTGTAATTGAACTTCATTTGTAGATGGTTCCCCAGGCCAATATGGGAAAAGAAAAAGGACATGGGGACAATATAATAAAGGAATTTAGGGATTTTTGTCTGTTTCCTAGATACCTTAGTTGAGAGGGACAATACCAGCAGTGCTTTTCCTAGACTGAAACTCTTAGAGAGTTCTGGTTCATCTTATTATTGATCTTTCATTGCCTGAGGATTTAATGTTCTTATATCCTCCATCCATTCTCTCATTCAATCCTCAGAACCACTAGTTGACATAGGTTAATTATCCCATTCTCCAGGTAGCTTGCAGAGCCAGGATTCAAACCCATTGTTTTTTTTATCCCAAGGTCCAGGCTCTTAATCACCGTGCTGTACTGAAAGTTCACCAAAAAGTCAGTGGGTCTGGGTTCTGTTTTAAGGCTCAGCCCAGTGAAGCTGAGAAAGAAAGCAGTGTGTCATTGTGCTATTACCCAGACCATCAGCCCTGGCAAATCCAGGGATCTTTGCATTAGTCTCTTTAAGAGCAATTCTTTGGGAAAGCAGTGTTGCAGCAAGGTGACTCTAAGGAGCTCACTGGGCAGCATATGGAAGCAACTTCCAAAGGGGAGGGAGGCTCAGAGAGAGAGACATGGGGCTGGTCATATCTGAAGCGATACATTCCTAGGATCAGGAAGGCATATCCTTCAGAGAAACCAAGATGGCAGCATAGGTGAACACCTAAACTGCTGCCTCGCACAACAATTTCAAAACTACAACTAAAAGACAGAATGGACATCATCCAGAACCACAGGAAAGCTGGCTGAGTGGAAATTCTACAACTAGAAGGAAAGAGAGGGCTCACGAAGACTCAGAGGAGCTGCAAAAAGCTGAGCGGGAGGAAGACAGAACCTTCCAATTGCACTGAAGTGTAAGTCGGACTGCACTAAACCCCAGTTTTGGGCGAGACCCTGGGGATCCAGACTCACATGGATCCCGGAGCACACAGAAACTCAGGGAAGATGGAAAGGCAGAGATCTGGAGGCATGTGCGCCTGCACACAGAGAAGGCTGAAGCAATTACCAAGGGACACTGAGACCAGGGGCTGATGGGAAGCCAAGGCTGTCTGCTCAGCCCTGAGACTCTACCCCATCCAAGTCTAGCACAGAGGCTTTTGCAATCTTGTAAGACTTAAGGTAGATCCTCACAACCAATTGGCTTGAGGTCAATTCTCCCCAGTGATACCAACAACAATCAAGACTTAACTACAACAAGACTGTGCACACCGTCCACAAAGGGGCACACCAAGAAAGCCCACCTCATGTAACTGGGGAGGCAGAGCTACTAGGCTATAGAGGACACCTAGCACAGAAAACTACTCTACCAACTCAGGGAAGCAGTGAAAATGCAGAGACAAAGGAACGAATCACAAATGAAAGAAATGGAGGAAAACAAATGATTGTATATAAACTTCAAAACCACTATTATAAGGTTTTTCAAGAATTTCCTAGAAAAGATGGATAAATTTAGTGAGACCCAAGAGGATATGGAAAAGGACCAACTAGAAATTAAACATATACTGACCACAATAAAAAATATTATACAGAGACCTAGGAGCAGACTAGAGAATCAAGTCAAAGTCAAAGATTTGAAATACAAAGAAGCAGAAAACACTCAACTAGAAAAGCAAAAAGAATACAAAAAATGTGAAGATAGTGTAAGGAGCCTCTGGGACAACTTCAAGCGTACCAACATCAGAATTATGGGGGTGCAGAAGAAGAGAGAGAGCAAGATATTGGAAACCTATTTGAAGAAATAATGACTGAAAATTTCCCCCACTTGGTGAAAGAAATAGACTTACAAGTCCAGGAAGTGCACAGAACACCAAACAAAAGGAATCCAAAGAGGACCACACCAAGACACATCATAATTAAAATACCAAGAGCAAAAGACAAAGGGAGAATATTAAAAGCAGCAAGAGAAAAACAGTTAATTACCTACAAGGGAGCACCTATACGATTGTGAGCTGATTTCTCAACAGAAACTATGTAGGCCAGATGGAAATGGCAAGAAATATTCAACTTGATGAATAGCAACCAAGATTACACAGCAAAACTATCATTCAGAATTGAAGGTCAGATAAAGAGCTTCACAGATAAGAAAAAACAAAAGGAGTTCATCAGTACCAAACCAGTATTATATGAAATGCTGAAAGGTACTCTAGAAGAAGAAGAAGACAAAGACGAAGACGAAGACGAAGGAGAAGGAGAAGGAGAAGGAGAAGGAGAAGGAGGAGGAGGAGGAGGAGGAGGAGGAAAAAATAAATTTATGAACAACAAATACATATCTATCAACAAGTGCATCTAAAAATTAAGTGAATTAAAAATCTGATGAACAGAATAAACTGGTAAATATAATAGAATCAGAGGCATAAAAAGAGAGTGGACTGAAAATTCCTAGGGGAAAGGGGTGAGGGGGTGCAGGGAGAGACTGGACAAAAATCATATACCTATGGATGAGGACAATGTGGGGGGGAGTTAAGGGCAGAGGGTGGGGTGGGAGCTGGGTGGAGGGGAGCTATGGGGAGAAAAAAAGAGGAACAATTGTATTAATCTGAATAATATTTATTAATAAAATAAAAAGAAGGCATATCCAAACAGCCACCAAGTTACCTACTGGGAAGAATGTTCCTGTCATCATTAGCTATAAAAATGTTTATTTGAACCCCTTGTTGTATTACAATATACTTGCCATCAACTATCTCTAGAGTCCTTCAGTCCAGGACTCAGGGCCATCATTCCAGGACTCAGGGCCAAGGTGGCCAAGGGAGGGCCTTGGGCCCACAGCCCCAATCTCCATCAGTACTTTGATCTGCCCCAATGATGGAAGACATTTGAGAGGATCAGGTAATAGTTTTTAAATATATATATGTAAAATCATCTTGAAATTCATTATTTAAAGTGATATGAAATCTAAGATCTTAAGAGATTGCTTATTTTCAAATGTAGCTTTAAGACAAGACCTCAGCGCTGGCCTCCTTCCTCCCCACAACCAGATTTCTCCCTCCAGCTTCTCCTGATAGAAATTCTAGAGCTCAGGCAAGATGACACCTCACTGAGAACAAAGGTTTGCTTAGAATCTTGAAGAGGAAGAGGCAAAGGGGTGGGAAAGGGGAGGCTAGGGGTTGGGCTGAGGAGACAAGTATGCAGGAGAAAGAACTCTGGTCACAAGTAGGGTGTGGATGGAAGAGAGAGGAGAATAGGTGCAGAGGAACAAATCAGCAACCATGGCAAAGTCCTTGGCTTATGTATTTCTCTAATGAGTGACTTTGAACCAGAAGTTGATGCTTCCACAGTGACCACTATCTAGTTCTTATTGCAAGGTTTAATTTCTGAACCCAAGACCTTGAAAATCTGTCTGTTTTTAAATGCTTTTTTGCTGCCCTGACATTTGATTATGCTGTATGTCTCCACATTTGGTTAACTGTCTACCAGGGTATAGAATTCTACTTTGGAAATCACCTTCCTTAAGGTTCTTGAAGCCTGTTCTATGGTTGCTCCTCAGAAGTCTGAAGCCACTCTGGTTTTCAATCTTTAGTATGTGCCTGGCTTTTCTTTCAGGAAATTTGCAGGATCCTCTCTCTATTTCTACATTCTGAAATCTGACCATGACCTGTCTTGAGATGAATCTATTTCCATCCATTGGCTGGGTGCCAGGCAGGCCCTTTCAGTCTGGGAATGTGTGTCTTCAGAGCTGGGAAGCGTTGCTCAGCTGCCATGGATATTTCCTCCTCTCTGCTGCCTTTGTCTGGATCTCTGATTACCTGGATGTTCATTCTCCTGAATGTGCAGTCTTCAATCACTCTTCTAGACTAGTGATTTTCAACCTTTCTCATCTCATGGCAACACAAACAAATTCCTGAAATTCTGTGGCACACCAAAAAATATATTTATTTTTGTGATTTGACAAAAAATATAGATGTAATATTGATTTAGTCACACCGGCTGGCTATTGTGTTGGCTATTGTCATTTTTTCACTTGACAATCTAAGGAAAAAGAGGTCAGTGCCCCTAACTAAATAGATATTGCATGTTTTAAAAATTCTTGAGGTAAACCAGTGTGTCTCTTGTGGTACTCTCACTTGAAAACCTCTGTCCTAAACTAATTATCAAATCTCTTTCTCTCTCTCTCTCTCTCTCTCTCTCTCTCTCTCTCTCTCTCTCTCCTCTTGCTCTCTTTTTGGCTCCTATTTTCTATGTTTTTGTTTTAGTTTTCATTGAATTCTTTGTTTCTGCTATGCTATTTTTTAATTTTTGGAAGTTCACTTTTGTTGTTTACTGAAGAATCCTTTCTTTTTTTAAAAAAAAAATAGCAACATCTTGTTTCATGGAAGAAATATTTTTCACCTCTCCCAGAGTATTAATATTAGCTTTTTTCCAAGCTTAATTTTCCCCCCACATAGTCTCTTTTTCCTCCAAGAGAGTTTTCTTTCACTTTGTTTTCTTTCTTCTGATATCTGCTCATCCTTGATGTCTACTGATATTTATAAGGAAGGGAAAATTTGTGTCCATGGGGAGTTTTGTTGAACATCAACGGTCCTCAATTCTAGTGTGTATTGGAGGGAAGGGCACGCAGGTCTCAGGGCCCCAATGATTCTGATGCTATAGGTTTGTCTGGAGCAGGTGCAAGAATGTGCATTTTTAGCAAGTTCTTAAGTGAGGTGGATACTGAAGGTTGGAGACCAGATGTAGAGAACCACTACCCTAACTGGCTGTCTTCTTGGGGACTCCCTGAGGTCATTTATCCTTAGGTGCTTGTTAGATTCCTCAAAGGAGGATTTTCCAATGTCATGCTCTGGGTCTAGGTCTGGCTACTAGGATTTTGTTAGCCTCAGAAGACTTGGGAGGAAGAGTGGGCCTCATCATTAGCTATGAAAATGTTTGATCCCTTGTTGTATTATGATAAACTTGCCATCAACTATTTCTAGAGCCTTTCAGTCCAGAGACCCTCTGCTTCACCCTCTCCAGAGGTTAAAAACCTCCACACTTGTCGTCAGTGGGGATGAGGGACAGTCCTTCCACTGGCCATTGTCCTGGGCAGAGGCTTGGCTGATCCTTTTAGAGTCCCACCTTTACCCCCAATTACTGGACCCACCAATTCCTGAGTGTTTGGGATGTGGCGGAACAATAAATTTACTTCTGACTTCTCGCTCTGTTGGCTTTGGATTCTTCTTTTGTGGGTCTGCAGAGATGGTTGCCTTGTCCTTCCACCTTTCAGGATTGTGTCACTTGTCTCCTCCTTCATTTTCATTATCCTTGTGGGTTTATACTCCTTTTAAGTCCCCATTCCTAGCATTTTAGTAGACTTTCAAGAGAAAAGGGAGATAAGTGAAAATGTGCAATCTGTTGTCTTTACCCAAAAGTCCCTACCAGCACTATAAAAATATCTGGTTTAGTATTAATTGTACACAATTGTGAACTATTTGTATGTGTAAGGAGGGATGTGGCCTAATTGTGACTATTTCAAGTTGATTAGCTATTTTTCTTTGTGTTCTAAAGAACGTTTCCTATTTCAAAATGATGTTTTGGTTTATTTTTCTCAAGCACATTTTCAATAATGACCCCCCAAACGAAAATATGGAGATTCTCCCTTTTTCTGGCTTCTCAGACTTGTATTAATTAGAAAACGCCCTCAAGAAACAGTAAAGCTCTAAATCAGCTTCGTTTTGATATTCGGTGCAACATATTTAAGTTGTCAGAATTTTTACATGCTTCTAATGAAGTGCTCAGCATAATGAATTGTCTAATTATCACGAAACGGGGTTCTAATGAGCGATTATCATTCCAAGCAAGAACATTGCAGGCTTTTTATTCTCCTTCTCCCAGATTGGAAGCTAACAAGTAGTTATGAAAAAACTGATGGGGAGTAGATAGTAGCACAGCACTCAGCTGAAATGACTCTTACAAGCCCAGTTTTCCTCTGAGTTTGTACGTGGCAATACGGCTTAAGAAAATGAGCCCAGCTGGTGGGGCTCAGTGGCTGAGCATTGACCAATGAAGCAGGAGGTCACAGTTCAATTCCCGGTCAGGGCACATGCCTGGGTGTCCGGCTTGATTCTCAGTAGGAAGCGTGCAAGAGGCAACCGATCAATGACTCTTTCTCATCATTGACATCTCTATCTCTTCTTCTCTGAAATCAATAAAAATATATTAAAGAAAAAGAAAATGGGTTATCAGAGCCCTCATGCACTGTTGGTGGGAATATAAATTGGTGCAGCCACTGTGGAAAACAGTATGGAAATTCCTCTAAAAGATTAAAAATAAAACTACCATATGATCCAGCAATCACTTCTGGGTGTATATATAAAAGAATGAAAATAGGATCCCAAAGAGATCATTGTACTCCCATATTCATTTGCAAGAGCCGAGATATGGAAGCAACCTAAGTGTTAGTGAACAGATGAGTGCATAAAGAAGATGTGGTATATATATGTATAGTTCAGCCATAAGAAAGAAGGGAATCATGCCATTTGTGACAACTAATTGATGCACCTAAAGAACATTATGCTAATCAGATAGAGAAAGACAAATACTGTGATTATGAGAGCGAAAAAAGCCAAACTCACAGAAACAGAGATTATCATTGTGGTTACCAGGGGCTGCGGGGTCTGAGGTGGGTGGGAAGATGTTGGTCAAAAGATACAAACTTCCAGTTATAAGGTGATTAAGTTTAATGTACAGTATAGTGATTATAATGAATAATTATGTCTTAAATACTTGAAACTTGCTAAGAGAATAGGTCTTAAATGTTCTCACTATATACAAGAAACTAATTATGTGATAGAGATGCTAGCTAAGGATATGGTTGCAATCATTTTGCAATATATGTGTCTCAGATCAACACTGTGTATACCTTAAACTCACACATTGAGTTATATCTCAATAAGGCCAGAGAGAGATATAGAAATGGGGTCTCAGATATGGTCCCTGATCTTTTCTGCTCCACGTGAGCTACCCATATTGGAGATGGATGGGTGTGGGTGCCAGGTCTGAAGTAGCTACTTAACTGATCACAGCTGTGAACTGAGTCTCATCCATAGGACACTATCCTTGCCTTCTGTCCTTTGTGTTTGCAGTGTCAGGTGATAATAGGAGTGTTAATAGCCCAAAGGTTCTTTGTTGCCATCAAACAGATGAGAGAAAGTTTGTAAACCATTGCTCTGATTAAAATAAAACCTGCATTTACTAAAATGCCCATCTCACGTAGGTCATTATGCTAGATGACTTACAATCCATTATTTTGTATTCTCACAACAACTTATGAGGTGCCTTGTATAGAGAAGAAAAGCAGAGGCTTTGAGGTACTGAGAAAAGTGGCCAAAGTCTACAAGCAAAAAATAAATAAAAATAGAGCCTGTTGCGCTGGGCTTCACTCTCCAGCTAGCCTTCGAGTGAGTAGGAAGCCATTGTCTTGGATGGACTCCTCTGGCTTTCTTTCTGATCCCTGTTTAATCCAGATTAAGCCATTTGCTCACTGCCTGCTTTCTGAAACCTTGACTAATCCTTAAAAAAAAAGTAGAGGAAACACGCATTACTTATTTTTTATTCCCCTGGTGCTCAGTGCTTTGTATGTTTTTTTCCAAAGAGAGATGAAGAGTGAAGAAAATAGCTGCCATAAAACGGGTCTGTGTTAACCTAAGAAAGGACTGGAATCCCCTTAAGGAAAATATCTCTGTTTTCTCTGAACATGGGATTAATGATTGAACCAATATGGGTTTCTGATCTTCGCTGGCAGACGTTGGCAATGAGAGTGAGGGGGAGCGGGGTAGGAGGGGCCCGCGACAGGAGCAAGGTGTTCCCCCCACAGGTGGCTCTCCTCCTTTTTCAGGATCGGGCTTCCTTGTCACCCCGCAGTGATGGCTTCATAGTGCTCCCTTCCGCAGGAATCCCACCTCTCCTCGAGTATTATCCTCTGCAAAATAGAGCAGTTATCTTCTTAGAACTCACCTCAGAGTATAATTACTCGCTTGTTTGTTGGAATTCCAGATTAGGCTGAAAGCCCCATAAAGGAAGGAACCACATCTGTTCTGTTCACTGTTGTTTCCACATCCCTAGAGCACGACCGGCTCACCGTAGACTTGGACTCAGGGTGACAGGTAAGGTAAAGAAGGAGACAGAGGAAGCACTGAGTGAAAAAATCACCATGGTAGTGGGGAGAGAGCAGCCCACCCTTCAAAAGCCCCAAAGTCACAGCTGTACACAGTCAAATAATCAACGCTGCTTCCTGGAAATGGTGAAAATTATGTTCCGTAGAATATAGGTAAGAAGAAAAAGGACATTTTGATGTAGCACAAGTATGTTTGGATAGCATGATTAAAACCAGAGGCCCTCATGTGTATGAGAGGAAGCCTTAGTTAATTGAAAAACTCATCCAACCCAACGCAATTCCCTAAAGAATCCAAGTAAATGAGACATTACTAATAATTCTTTTACCAATTCCTCAGTTCATTTTTCATCACATATTTGCTGTGTGCCCGTTCTGTAACAGAATACTTTTCTGGACATTGCTTAGAATTCCAAGCAGCAGGTAACATTGCCCTGCTCCTCTTCAGTAAATTGCAATACAATTGAAAACATAAAGAAAGTGACCCCATCTCCTATTCACACCTGAAACCAGGTGCCATGTGCCCTCACTCTTCCCAGTGAGTCCACTGTTGCCTCTGACATAGAACTGTAAAGTAAGTGACTATTATACTAAGTACATCCTCTAATCCTCATCCCTATCCACCCACATCCCTTTTATAATCTTTTTTCATAAAAAGATGCAACGCATTCCACATACTAAATACTCTATGTATTTGTAGTAAATGTCTGCTTTGTAGTTAAACAAACCCACCCACAGAGTTCACGTTTCTGTGGGTTTCCCGCATGAAGAGAACTTATCCCTGTTATCTCATCCCCTACCAAGAAGAATGCAGTGTCTCCTCCTCATCGCTCTATTTCTTAGCCCCATTCTGAAGTAGCAGTTCTGTCCAGAACCTAGGAGAGATTGGAGGCCCTTCTCCTTTGCACTTGAGAGATCCTATCTGAAGGGTCAAGCCAGATGAATATTTCTGTTGATTTTTTTTTTTAACTCCACTAACTCTAATGGCTTCCCTAAAAAGGAGATCAGTGAAGTATAAAAAGCACTGAATCAAGGTCCAGAAAACTTGCTTTCATATTCTGAGGCTGTCCCTCTCTGTGTCACCTGGGCCACACCGGTTCTTAACCTCTCTGGGTTGGGCCAGAGTCATCACCTTTCAACTCTAAAAACAAACAAACAAACAAAAAAACCAAACCAAAACAAAAAACAAACCATGAGTGTGTTTTTCATCCTAAAAGCATATGTTCTATTGACCAATATATCATGTTATATTTTCTTGGGGAGAAACAGTTTGCTGACCTGGCAGGAGTCTAAGAGCTCTGTCTGCTGAATTGTCAACAAACATGACAGAGCCCGGTAGTTGTCTAACCAAGCTCCATGGAAACCATGAACACGGAGAGGTGTCTCTTTGATGTTTCTCAGTCTCAATATTGGCTTGACTCTTGGAGCTTTGTTTCCATGAAAGCTTTCCTGCAGATGGGATGTCTTTTATCAATAAGTCCTACGGTATTGTCTAAGTTAATAACAATCTTGAACAGAAGCCGATATGAACAACTAGAACTTATTTGTGTGTGCGATGATAATTAGCTGCATAATCTGCTTCTTTGTTCTGGTGAGTGCTGCAATCCCATGTCCCTGGATAGTGATTAGACTCCCTAATTATCCAAATGACTGTTCAGCATTTATCTCTACTTCACTCTGGAGATGGGCATCTGAAGGGTACTTTCCCCTGTGCTTCTTCAATGTGAAGTAACAGCACTTACAAATCCCTCATTAAATAACCACTTAGCTACCAAGGTCATGAAACAGCATGAAGTGAAGCACTCCATCAATCATTTAAAAATAGGCTTTTTAAGTAATGTTCATTGTCACTGTCACAGCTACTTCTGCTAAGGGTGGAGGGGAGGGAATCACCACCTAATTTATTTTTGTCAAGCAGAAAGTTGCTTAAAGCAGATTCTGGATCTAAACTGGAGATTTTTTACTAAGTTAAAGGGGCTGATTTGGGGTACAAACTCCCAGAAAAGGGACTGACAGGTGACGGGGACTGTCTCTGCTCTGAACTCATGGATGGCTACCCTGTCTCTGTTTTCTCAGTTGGGTTGGTCTGGGGACACAGTCAGTAGCTGAGCCTGCCCTGTACATTCTTATTTTTTTTAATTTAATTTTCAGTTACAGTTTACATTCAATATTTTTATATTAGTTCCAGATGTGCAGCATAGTGCTTAGACAATGATATACCTTACAGTGTTCTCCCTGATATTTCCAGTACCCACCTGGCACCATCCACAGTTATTATAGTAGGATGGACCATGTTTCTTTTGTGCCTTGAGCCACAATCCAGAAGCTGCTTGTGATGCTGGTCTAGCCCAGGGAGAAATCACTCCCTCCCCATCAACACCCACCAGGCAAAATAATCAGATTATCAATTACCTGGCTGAGTGAGGACAAAATAATTGAACTAGACCATGTTGCTGGGGCGATTTCACAGCTTTGGGTTGGCATTTATCTAGCCCTGCAGCAGCAAGCTCTCTTCCCATGAACAGTCATTAATTGGATGGGTTTGTTTTCCTTAATGGATTGATAATTCTTCCTATTACGTTTAAAAATAATTTTTAAAAGTTTTAAGATAGAAACGGCAGAAACTGAAGGGGATAGCTGTAAAGGTCATCAGGCATTTAGATGTTTCTAACACAGGATTTTTCTAATAGCATTTTTCTAGCGTTATTACTCTATAAAGCCTCCAGATATTTCAAGCGATCTCACCATCTGCCTATGTCTCAGGGATGGTGAATGACTTAGCAATGCTTTTAAGAGACAGATTTGGGCATTGGGCTGCTGGTTTTACATTTTCCAAATGCTGTGTAAATGACTGAGGAGTCACCTTCTTCTTCCTCCAATGTAGGAGAGAGATGACCCAGTGGGTCCTCAGCTTTGCAGAGCCTACTTTTACCAGAATGACTGCCAAGATGATGCTTTGAAAGTCCCCTATGTTCACTTTGATCTCATAAGGAGTTGAGGGGCCGCAAAGCTACAATGTGTTACCCCATGTTTCTCTCTCTTCTTTTTCCTGTAGGAAATGGTATTGAATGGGCTTAATATGTGCCAGGAACTAGTTCAAGGGCTTAACATTTATTAAATCCTTTTATCCTCACAACAACCCTTCTGGGTAGAGGCTATCATTGTCCCCATTTTAAAGATGAGGTAGTTGAGACACAGCAGGTTTAAGCAACATGTCCAAATGCATAGCTAGTAGATGGCAGGGTCAGAATTTAAACCCAGGCTCTCTCATTCTAGTGTCCATGCTCCCTACCATTTCACGAATTGGAAATAGTGAGTGGGACTAAATGCCATCTGTGTGATAATAGTAGGAATATCATTTAGAAAAATTCTTGGGGGAAAACCAAGGGCTTAAACTGGGCAGGACTAAGACCGTATGCTCTTTTAGGTAGACAAGGCAGGAAGGGTCTGGAAAACATAACCCTGTACCTCTAAATACGAACTAGACTTCTTTTTTAAGAATCACCACCCAAGTCTTGGTATACACATAACGTGTAACTGGCTTGGTTTTCACCATGTCTCCCAATCCTGCTACCTTTCAACTTACTGTGTTCATTATTAGCTCAGCCAGGCCCAAGTTATGCCAGAAAAGGATCAGTTATATGTGCTTAGATAAAATGTGATCAGATCACAGATTTATCATGGGAAGTTAGAATCTGTGTGCCTATTCTATAACGTGTAAACATGGTCATAGGGCAGGGCCATGTATGCTTTCCCTTCATAGGCTGGAGTTCTTCCCTAGAAAGGTGTTTTCTATGGTTCACACTCCTTTCATGTGAGTTCTCTCTACTTCTTCTGTCACTATTCTCCTAGATTTTAAAACGTCTAAAGTATCCCATAAAGATTTCCATATACAGTGAAAGTATTTTGAGTTTTTGGTTTTAGCAAAACACATTCCAGTCTACCTTCATGTCCTTTAAGAAAGTAAATTTTTGCCCTACCCAGTTTGGCTCAGTGTATAGAGAGTCGGCTTGTGGACTAAAAGGTCCCAGGTTCGATTTTCTCTCATCACTGATGTTTCTATCTCTCTCCCTTCTTCCCTGAAATCAATAAAAAAAAAATATCAAAAAAAAAAGAAAAAGAAAAAGAAAAGAAAGTAAATTTTCCACTTAGAGAACAGACCGGCTCTATTCTCAGCTCTAGACAGGTGTAGTTCAGCAGGGCAGGTGAAACACCCCAGAGCTTTGCAACATACAAGTCCCCATTTGGAAGTTACACACAGGAAAAAGTTTAGCCCTAAAATGTCCATTTGGATCTACTTCCAATGACCAATGACAAAGGAATTTTGGTGTGGTGTCTGAGGGCCAAGATTTATCAGCAGAAGAGGGTCTTTTGCAGCAGAATAGGGGAGAGATCATTGGATGATAGTTAAGATAAGGGTGTCAAGATATGCACATTCAAAGGCCATTGGGCTAGTCAAGAGGCACAGGCCAGCAATGTGACTGTGAACAAGTCACTTAAAATTTGTGAGCCACAGTTTCCAAATCTATAAAAGGAATAGATCAGATAATTTCTTAAGTCCTTTGTAATTTTTAGGATTCTCTAGGATTTTGAGTTTTAGAAGAAAAGTTCTTGATAGAAATATTATTTTAACAATAATTGGTAACTACCCCAGTTTGAGCACATGTGTTAATTTGTTCATAGTCTGAGTTAGATTTACATTTGTGCCTTTGACAAAATAAGTATTGGCTTTTTAGATGTTTTGATTTACCATGAGGCTAGTTTATTGACATGGTTCTCAGAGCCCAGGGAACTGCTAATGATTCTAGCAATCTTGCAGTAGGTTATTAATTCTTTGGTATTTGGTTTGACATTTGTTTTTATTTTTCTTTCTTTTTTTAAAATATATTTTATTGATTTTTTTACAGAGAGGGAAGGAGAGGGATAGAGAGTCAGAAACATAGATAGGAGAGAAACATCGATCAGCCGCCTCCTGCACGCCCCCTACTGGGGATGTGCCCGCAACCAAGGTACATGCCCTTGACCAGAATCGAACCTGGGACCCTTCAGTCCGCAGGCCAGTGCTCTATCCACTGAGCCAAACCGGTTTCGGCTATTTTTATTTTTCAGTTTTATTGATTTAAACATCATTAGCCCAAAAATGCATCAAAGGAAAATTGCATTGACCATTTTGTTCTACTTAGTTATTTCTTTGCAATTCATCTTTTATGGCAAAACTTCCCCTGTGAACAGGCCAGACAAGCTGAGTTTGAGCTTTAGTCTTGCCTTCCAAGCAAGTGGGCAGTCTATTTGAAAGGTAATAGAAGCAAATCACAGAACAGGAGAAAACACTTGATAAATGGCTGATTTGGAACTGTCAATTTGAGAGACTATGGATCAGGAGAGGAATGAATGAAGCTATTGTATTGTATTAAAAAAAAAAAAAAGCCCAGCCAGCGTGGCTCAGTGGTAGAGTGTCGACTTATGAACCAGGAAGTCATGGTTCAATTCCCAGTCAGGGCATATACCCAGGTTGCAGGCTCAAGTCCCAGTATGGGGCGTGCAGGAGGCAGCCAATCAATGATTCTCTCTCATCATCAATGTTTCTATCTCTCTCCTTTCCGCTCTGAAAGCAATAAACATATATTTTAAAAAGAAAAAAAAGTGCAATGAACTAATTATGATAGATGTGTATCATTTCCATGGAAAAATCTCCCTGATTGATTGTAGATTGCACAACATGGATTGATTTAAGATGTCTAGATTCCCAGCAAAGAAGAGAGAGAGAATCTTTTGGGCTGTAGGACTCTTACAAACAGTATATCTTTCCTACCATGGGGTCAGAGCTTAGAAAAAAGAAAAGAATAAGAACGCCTCTGTCATCTAGAAATGTAAACATTTTTCATAAACTGATTTTTTTGAAGTCTACTTTTTCTAATTGACGTTTTAAATCCAGGGGAGATTGGGTTTATATTAAAGGAATCTCCCACTATCACCTTACCCTTCTAGATTATCTGTCATAATATTAACGTGCGTTCAGCTATGGTTGAAGGGAAGTGCGAACTGGTGGGCCTATCCCTCCACGGAAGCAGTTTTCCCCACACCCTTCTGCTGAGCTTGGGTTGGCGATCGTACTTTTATAATTGACCCATCAGTTCCCTATGTTTGGGAAATAAAAAGAGTCAGTCGCCATGTGGCAAAAGGAGACAACAAGTAATAAAAACTAGGCAGCAAAAGCAAAAATAAATAAATGACTCTATATCCAACTAGAAAGATTTTATACAACAAAGGAAACCATCGACAAAATGAAAAGGCAACCTACGTAATGGAAGAAAATGTTGCATGTATATCTAATAAGGGGTTAATATCCTAAATATAGATGGGACTACTGCAACTCAATAGAAAAGAACTAAATACCTGATTTAAAAATGGGCAGAGCCGAAACTGGTTTGGCTCAGTGGATAGAGCATCGGCCTACGGACTGAAGGGTCCCAGGTTCGATTCTGGTCAAGGGCACGTACATTGGTTGCGGGCACATCCCCAGTAGGGGGCGTGCAGGAGGCGGCTGATCGATGTCTCTCTCTCATCAATGTTTCTAGCTTTCTGTCCCTCTCCCTTCCTCTCTGTGAAAAATCAATAAAATATCTTTTTAAAAATATTTAAAAATGGGCAGAGAAACCAAAGAGAGGTTTTTTCCAAAGAAGACACACAACTGGCCAACAGGTACATTAAAAGGTGCTCAGCATCACTAGTCAACAGGGAAATGCAAATCAAAACCACAGTGAGATAGCACTGTCAGGATGGCTATTACAAAAAATATCTGTATCATAAAAGGCCTGTGGCAGACAGTGGGGCAGGAGGCGGCCAGCTGAGGCTAGGGGAAGTGAGCTATTCGTGCACGCGCTGTGCTTCTAGTTAGAAATAACAATGTTGGTGAGGATGTGGAGAAAGGCAACCTTGTGCACTGTCGGTAGATATGCAAATTGGGATAGCCACTGTGGGAAACAGTATGGAGTTTCCTCCAAAAATAAAAAATATTACTACCTGTAATCTAGCACCCTCACTTCTAGAGAATTGTCTAAAGGAAACAAAAATGCTCTCTTGAAAAAGGTATCTGCAACCCCATGTTCACTGCAACATTACTTACAATAGTGAAAACATAGAAATGGACTAAGGCGGTCGACAGATGAATAGGTAACCATGATGTGTTATGTATATATATATGTAATGGATTATTCAGCCAGAAGAAGAAGAAAATCTGCCTTTTGTGACAGCATGGAGAGAATTTGATGGCATCATGCTGAGTGAAATAGGTCAGGCAGAGAAAGACACACCATATGATATCACTTGTAAATGGAATCTCTTTTGATAATGCACCAATAGAACAGATTGGTGATTACCAGAGGTGTGGGGTGGAGGACCATGAAATGGGTGAAGAGGCTCAAAAGGCACAAACTTCCATTATAAGATAAATAGGTTCTGGCAATGCAATGTGCACCGTGGTGACTGCGGTAAACAACACTGGATTGTATATTTGAAAGTTGCAAGGAGAGTAGATCTTAAAAGCTCTCAGCATAAAAAATTTTAACTATGTATGGTGATGGATATTAATTAGACTTAGGGTGGTGATCATTTTGCAATATATACATATACCAAATCATGTTGTACACCTAAAACTAATGCAATGTTATATATCAACTATAGCTTAATAAAGATGTACTTTAATAAAAACTCATATTCCTGTAGAGATCCTATTTTGTTAGGAGTTTGTGTACTTTTACTGTACCCTTCCCCCATCACTTATCAATATTTCTTCTCCCACACTCTAGATTTCTTCCCTTTCCAAGGTCACTCTTTGCTCATCCAAGTCTCCAAAGCTGAAATCTCTAAACCTAGATTTGCAACACCATATAAAAAAATGTTGGCATATTCTCCCAGGGATTCTAATTCATTCAAATTAAACTTTAAAACGTGTGTTTTCTGTCTTAAAAATGGAGGGCAGACTGGTTTCCAGTGCTAAGTATAAGGCACTTGGAAGCTGCCACACCAGCCTAACAGCAACTAAAAAGCTGAACAGACTGAAAAGTCAACAATTCTTACTGGATTCGTAGGAGATGGGAGGACAGAGGGCAAATGCTCTCTCCAAAACTGGAGTGACAGACAGGAGAATACAGGATACAGGGAGCCATGACTTACAGGATACATGTCTATACTAACAAAAGGGTAATATGCTAATTAGACTGGGTTGACTAGACATCTTCTGGATGTCTGACTTCCTTTTGGACAGTTAGGGGATGACAAGGCTAGCAGAGGGCAGTTAGGGGGCAACCAGGCTGGCAAGGGGGCAGTTAGGGGCAGCCAGGCCAGCAAGGGACCAATTAGGGGATGATTAGGCCTGTAAGCAGACGCAATTAGGAGCAATCAGGCTGGTAGGTAGAGTGGTTAGGGGTGATCAAGCAGGTAGGCAGGTGAGCAGTTAGGAGCCAACAGTCCTGGACTGCGGGATGGGGCCTAAACGGGCAGGTGGACATCCCCTGAGGGGCCAGATTGGATAGGTTGCAGGCTGGGCTGTCCCTCTCCACATGCATGAATTTCGTGCACCAGGCCTCTTATGTGTGTGTGTGTGTGTGTGTGTGTGTGTGCGCGCGCGCGCGCACGCGCGCGCATGGATGGGGTCCCTCTGGGTTGCCTGCAGGGATTGGTCCAAAAACCGCAGTCCAATGCCACCTGCATCTCCTACCTGCCACTCTCACTCATCCTGGCCCCACTGTGCCTGCCACAAACTCGCACCCAATCAGTCCCAATGGGGAGAGGCTCATGCTGCGGTGGCAGTACTCACCAGCCATGAGATTGCATGTGGCACCCTCCCAAGAGGAGTGGCCTGTGGGATTGGGCTGAAACCAGCTCTCCAACATCCCCCAAGGGTCCAGGATTGCAAGAGGGCTCAGGCCAGGCAAAGGGACCCCACCGGTGCATGATCAAGCTGGGGAGGGACCGCAGGAGGGCTCCAGGGCACGACTGGCCCATCTCGCTCAGTCCTGGTCAGCCGAAACCCAGCAGTAAACTAACCTAACGATCAGAACATCTGCCCCCTGGTGGTCAGTGCACATTAAAGTGAACAGTTGAACCCTTGTGTACTGCTGGTAGGAATGCAGACTGACGCAGCCACTGTGAGAACAGTATGGAGTTTCCTCAAAAAACCGAAAATGGAACTCACATTTGACCCAGTAATCCCATTCCTAGGAATATATCCTAAGAAATCAGAAACACCAATCAGAAAAGATATATGCAACCCTATGTTCATAGCAACACAATTTACAATAGCTAAGATTTGGAAACAGCCTAGGTGCCCATCAGCAGATGACTGGATCAGAAAACTATGGGGCATCTACACAAAGGAATACTATGCTGCCATCAAAAAGAAGGAATTCTTACCATTTGCAACAACTTGGATGGAACTGGAGAGCATTATGCTAAGTGAAATAAGTCAGTCAATGAAAGAAAAATACCACATGATCTCACTCATTTATGGATAATAAAGAACATTATAAACTGATGAACAAAAAGGTAGATATAGAGTCAGTAAAGCATCAAACAGACTGTCAAATTACAGTGGGAAGGTTAGGGAGAGATGGAGGTAGACAAGAGATCAACCAAAGGATGTGTATGCATGCATATAAGCATAACCAATGAACATAGACACTGGAGGGTTAGGGCATGCATAGGAGTGGGGTGGAGGAGGTAATGGGAAGATATGTAGACATGTAATACATTAATAAAAAAGAAATAAAGTAAAATCCTATCTAATAAAAGAGTAAAAAAAAAGAACAAAGTGAGCAGTTGAGCAGGCTTTGCATATCATTAGCATATTAAGCTTTGATTGGTTGTTCTGCCATTTGATCTATTTGCATATTACTCTTTCATTATATAGGATATATATTAGAGGCCTGGTGCACAGATTCATGCACTGGTGGGATCCCTCAGCCTGGCCTGCATCCTCTCACAATCTGGGACCCCTGAGGGGATTTTGGAGAGCTGGTTTTGGCCTGATCCCCACAGGCCAGGCTGAGGGACCCCACCAGTGCATGAATTCATGCACCAGGCCTCCAGTATGCATGTAAGATCTTTGGTTAATCTCTTTCTGTCCCCCTTCCCTCTGAGATTCATCAGTCTGTTCCATGTTTCCATGCTTGTGCATTGAGTGTCTCTCCCTGGTGGTCAGTGTGTGTCATAGCTATCAGTCGAACAGTCAAATGGTTGCTTAGGCTTTTATATATATAGACTAGTGGCCCTGATTCATGGGTTAGTGCACAATGAAAGGGAATTAATTAGAAGAAATATTTTAATATTGCTAAATTCCCTTTCTCTATAATAGAAGTGTCAGAGATGACAGAAAATTAGTAAAATGTATATGAAAATAATATATAAATTTATTAATAAGTAAACAATAACAACATGATATAACAACAACAAAGACATAACAACAAAAACATGATATAAAAACATTGATACAAACAATGACTGATAAATTGATTAAACCTATTCTAATATCTTCCTATATACCACATTAAAAGTAAAAATACCTTCAGTGCTTGACTAATTTCCCTTGTGATGAAGTATTTTCAACTTTAATGTCACACCTCTTTGAACTCGAGAGAAAGCAACATATAACTGACCATGTCTGAAAACGGGTTCAGGTAGGAATATTTCTATTCTGTCTAGAGTTTATCCTTGTGATTTATTAATAGTCATCACAAATGCTGCCATCTCTGGAAACTGCCTTTGAATTAATTTAAATAGGAGGCCAGTGTTAGATGGGGACAAGTCAATTCTTGCAATCAGAACAACCCCTCCTTCTGCAGATCCTGTTAACACTTCAGCTTTGGTTATGTTAGGTTGCAATCTTTTTGATAATAATCTAGTACCATGACTAAGACCCCATTTACTATTACGATTTCTCAGTAGCATGTTGATTGCACCTGCTTTCAATTTTAATTTATGACATGGCATTCCCAAAGGGGCATCATCCGTTGAATCAATGGAATCATCACTTAAATGGTCTGTTGTGCCAATAGTTGGTCTTCAGACATATTTCCTCCTCCCTCTTCTCTGGGTCCGGGGTGCAGATGAACCAGATTTGGGGCTGACAGGGCCCCAGAAGCAACCTAACCTACTGGTGGGAGCATCTGCCCCCCGGTGGTCATTGTAAATCATAGCTACCAGTGAATGGTCAAATGGTCAAACAATCACTTAGATACAGTATATATATATACATACATATATATGTATGTATATATGTATATATGTATGTATATATATAATAGACACTTCTGTTGTACCTCTGGGAGCAGGACTTTTCAAGCTGTGAGAACATAAGCCATATTCAAGTATTAAACAAAGCAGTAGCCAGCGCTTAGAGGGTTAGTCTGCGGGTCTTAAACTTTTGTGTGCCCTTGGTCATATTGGCAGGTGATACAATTCCTTAGATTGCCAGCCCCAGTTAGCCCAGTTCGCCACAGCAGAAACAACTTGACCCTCACAGATGGAAGAACGTTCCCACTTGGGGCAAGTTATCAATGAAGCTGTGAGCAAGCAGTGGTATTACTAGCTCCTGCCAGAAATTAGGGTCAGGATGCCTCATTAGATAGAAGATGAACTGCCGGTGGGAATCTTGCCAGTCGTGAGGTTAGGTTTCCAGCTAATCTGGAGTTGCCCCAGGGAGGCTCGATCTGATTGGTTAGGCAAGTTACTTGGCCTAGCCAATCAGCACAGTCAAGAGGCCAGCTGTAAATGTGTGAAAGTTGGCCAATGCAGTGGCTTCTGGCAATGAAGACCGAGATGAAGCTCCCATGTCCTATTGTAACCTCTTTTCCGTTTCCAACGGGCAGAGCTACTTTCTTGCTTACCTTGCTTAAAGACCCAGAGTAAGAACCTCAGAGCCGTTGTGAGGGGAAAGAAAGCATTAAGAATTTTGTCCTTTCGGAAAAACTGTGTCAGATGACCTCTCACTCCTCTTGGCCCCTCCCCACTCCGGGCCCCTCAAGATACTTCACTGGCTTGAAGCAGGGCTTTGCCACCATCTTTTTTTTGTTTGTTTTTCCCTCTCTTCCGGAAGGACACAGCTGAATTTTAGCAGTCACTTTCTGGTAAGATTTTTTTCCTTTTTTTATTTTTTATTTTATTTTTTTTTAACGTATTTTGTGTATGTGACCCTGCCAGGCTGGGATTGACTTACCAAATAAAAGGACATTAAAAATCCACAGAGCTGGATCAATCTTTAATGAAAAACCAACAAACATTAAAAAGCTGCCACTAAGCAGCGAGGGGTTGAAGGCAACTCCAGCTAATTGGCACCCACGGTGCTTCCACTTGCTGCCAAGTTCCAGAGAACTGGCTCTCAATCCAGCCCCACCAAACTGGCCAGTTCTCCACGGGGCTCATGTTGCTCTGTTGCTAATTAGGGTGACGCAGAGTAGCCTTGTCCAAATGGACTCTCTTGTAGACACAGACGCTTCCTGAAACTTGAAGACTTTTTAAATGCTCCCGAAAACTCTAGCTGCCATTTTGTCACTTGCATTGATCCACGGTGAGGAAATTACTAAGTAGTCTCTGTTCTCACTGAATGGTGCCATAACGGCTCCCTGATGATTTGGGCACTGGAAGAATGGAGAGATATTTGGAATAAGAAATAGATTTTTGTATTGATGGAGCAATTTAAAGCAGTGTATGAACTCTGAGCCTTTAAAAGATAGAAAGAGAATGATGCTTTTTGTAAGCATTCAATTCTCAGGGTTTTTCTAGTCACTTGATTTTTTAGAGCACTCTTTCTCATCCTAGCTACACAGGCGAATCCCCTGGGTTGGGGTGGTGGTGCCCAACGCAGACCAATCATTCAGAAACTTTGAGGTGGACTGGTCATCAGTAATTCCCCTCCACTCTCTCTAGTTGATTGTATGTGATGCTGGGATTGGGAACTGCTGTTCCACAGGTATTAAGTTTTTTGTTTAAAATAACAGGTGTTTGGGGTTTTTTGTTTGTTTGTTTAATGTAGAATTGATAGAAAAGAAAGTGTGAAGACTTTGGAAAACCAGAGTTACAATTTCTATTTAGCCTCGTGGCTTTGGAAATAACCTTTCATGGGTACTTTGTACTATTACTATTTCTTTCAGATGTGTTGAAAAAAATAAGCAAGGCACTATATTAGTTTGCTTGGGCGGTCATGACAAAGTACTACAGACTGATTGGCTTATAACAGAAATTTGTTTTCTCACAGTTCTGGAGAAGTCCAAAATGAAATTATCGGTAGGGTTATTTATTCTGAGGTTGGCTTGTAGATAGCTGTATTCTTCCCATTTCTTTTTTGTTGTTTATTTGTTTGTTTTTTAATCTCACCAAAGGAGATATTTCCATTGATTTTTAGAGTGGGAGAGCAAGGGAAAGACAGAGAGAAATATCAGTGTATGAGAAACATATGGATTGGTTACCTCCTGCAAGAACCCCAATCAGGGCCCAGGCAGGGGAGGAATCTGCAACTGAGGTACATGCCCTTGACCAGAATTAGATCCAAGACCTTTTGGTCCACAGACTGACACTCTATCCACTGAGCCAAATTGGCTAGGGCTTCCCATGTTTTATGTTATCTCTTTCCTTCTGGATATCTCAGTGAATCTCCTCTTCTCATAAAGGCATCAGTCATATTGGACTAGGGCTCATCCACATGTCTTCATTTTTATCTTTATTGCTCCTTTGAAGACCTATCTTCAAATAGAGTCACCTTCTGGAGGTACTGGGGGGTTATGACTTCAACATAAAACTTTGGTGGGGGACACAATTTAGCTCAAACAGGCACTTCGACATAATAGTGAAAAATATTTTTTTTATTTTTTTGGTCATGGGGAAAGGTAAAATTTTCCTTTTAAAGACAAGTTTACTAGAAAAAAAAAGTTGCTTGGGCATGTGTAATATAAATATCTTGAATCATGGCCCATCATGATGGGAAGAGTATGCCAGAGGAAGGAAGACCACTGAAATCCCAGTGGTGGGGTATTCCAGGAGATGCCTTGTAAAGATGTAAAAGATCACCTACTCATTTGATTCTTCAATCGCCCCCATTGTTCAGACTGCCCCAGACAGCCTAGGGTGCTGTGAGAGCATGGTGTAATCCACTCCCCTTCCTGAGAGGTCTGCCCTTTCTTGGCTTTTCCAATGCTTATAAATTTTATGTTAGTATTAAAGGTAAGGTAATGTGTACAAGGCTTAGTGCTCTTGAATTCTGTATGTATGTTTAATTAAAATACTAAAAAGTGAATCCTGACATTAATAATTTACTTCCTAAATTTGTAGTTCCTGAGACACACCACTCAATCAATAGGTTTGACCCTAGGCACAGAGTTTACCTTTTATGAAGTTTAATATTTTCAGGAAGATGAGGAAGAATATACAATCAAAGTAGAGAGGTATATGGGGTGTGTGTGGTGTGTGTGTATGTGTGTGTGTGTGTGTGTGTGCGCGCGTGCGCGCTTACAGATAAGGGGACATAGTACCAGGAAAATAAAAACATAGGCCATGGTACTGTCATAGAGGACACATCTACTAGGTTGTGGGTTTAGAAGACTTGCTCTAGACCTATAAGATTCTGATTCTGAGTTGCTATTTGAATAAACCTCCCAGTCCCTTGACTTTACCAAATAAGAGCAAAGATAGGCACTATATCGTGCAAACTCTATGCTTTAAATCAACCCCTGTGCCATTCCTTCAGCAAATTGTTTCTGAGAACCTAGTGTGTACACAGCACTGTTCAGAGAGCCATGGCTAACTAAGACAAAAGGTACACGATGTACCCACTGATCTCAATGAGCTTAACGTTTAGTTGAGCAGACAACACATACACAAGTTCAACGATAAACAACACTGGAAAACTTACAGAGCAATGCAAAGGCTCTTCTGGGATGATGGCATTTAAATGCCCATGTTGTGTCCTAAAAGAAAAACTGAATCCTTTCAGAACTGAAGGTTGCAGTAAGTGATGTGAATTGAGAGCCATCCTGGAAGGTTGGACTCAGCTCCAGGAAGATGGAGGAGAGAAACATCTAGAACGGAAAGGCAAAGATAAAATGGACTAGCCATTTTTGTTTGTTTGTTTTTCACTGGTTTGTTTCAGATTGCATTTATCAGATTTGGGCTTCAGGAGAAAGTCACTGAACACATTTATAATAAAACACAAGTCAAGTTTCCGTCAATCTCTCCATTTCTAACAGGTCTTTCTTTCAGCCCTATCCCCCACTCCAAATGGGTATTCAAACAAACATATGACTTAATGACCAGCTCACACTATGACCACTGTCAGTGGGAAACTAGATCCCAGCGAGGGGCACGGTCATTTAAAAGGGTCCAGTTTGGTCCTCAGTATAAACTGGTCATTACAGAACATGTGAGACCTGACCCTCCTTCGGGAACCTGCCCAGTGTGGCTAAAATTGGCCTCCTGAATTAGACATTGCAAAGCAGAGAAAACACAACATGGGCTGAGGGACTTTCAAAAGTCTTTTCTTTCTCTAAAAGGACACCAAGCCAAAGTCAGCAAGCAGAGTAGACTCAAGTTTATAAGAGCTATCTAGATTCTACCTCAGGAATGTGAAGGAGAGTCGGGTCTTTCTTAAGCAGTATCTTTTTATCCAATTTGCTTTTTAAAAAAAGCTGCTGTTGTGTTTGGGTTGCCATCCCTTTTCTGCTATTTTTAAAATTGTTACTTTAAAATAAAAGCTAAGTCTACAGAAATCCATAGGAGATAACTGTTTTAAACAATGGAAGACTTTTTTCCAGTCCTGGTGCCAAGCTTCTTCCAACACAGGGGATGGTACTGACCTGCTCTTTGGACCTTAGAATGAGTGGCACATAGCGGGCATGATCTGCCTGCCCTTTGTCACCAGAGAGCGGGGTGTCCCTCCATTCAGCTGGCTAGGCCACAAGCCTTTGTGCAACCTGCTCTCACCCGCAGAGACCCCAGGCTATTGCTGTTATCTTTCATTAATAAGGAAAATATATCCTTCTACATGTTGGAAGGAAGCTACAACCATTGAATGGATTTTGGCTAGTGGCTAACTACATTTTCTTGTTCCTAGCTCTACTGGATGGCCAGCAGATATGAATTACAGATAAACATGTAAAATGAATGAGAACTATCTCTCCTCTTTGTCTTCCTCCTCTTCTTGCTCCACCTCTTGAATCACATCCAGTTAGGAGAAGCATCTAAAAACCCTAATTTCTCCCTTCTAGAACCTCCACTTTCCCCTAAGTTTTATACCTCCCTGGCAATAAATCCATCATGAAAAAACTTACAACATGCCACTTTTTTGATGGCATATTACCTCTGACTTTCCAATCAGGAAGATCTAGGGGTAGGGAATACCCATGATTACATGAACCAGCTGGACAACTCCCACATATGGATTTGGTGATGTCTGTGCATATGCCCCGGGATCCTGGACAGGGGGATTACAAGCCTGGGGTGATGGGGCTGCTATTACTCTACTGCAATCCATTACTACCCTGTGGGAATATGTCCCCAGGGTTATCTTAGCAGTTTTCCAGAGAAACTCAAACTCCGGAGTTTAATGTGAGATGTTCGGATTTTCCAAGGTTGGCTCATTTTTTAGAACAGTGTGAAAGCCAAACAAAACATGTCTGAGGGTCATGCTCAGCCTCCTGGCTGCCAGTGTGAGACCTCTGCCACACTCATGGCTCCCATCTTGAAGGCGACTAATGCCTCCTCTTTGCCTGGGAATTAACATTTAATGGAAACGTGGAACATTTAGTGTGAATGCTTACCTGGTTGCCATCATCCTTTGAAAATTCAACACGGAGGTGTGGGTGCTGGTGGTTAGCTACAGTTGCTTTAGCTTTATTTTGCATTTCATGTGTGTATGAGAGACAGCGTGCTCACCACACAAATGGTAAATGACTGCCCTGCCCAGATGGAGAGGAGGAGATACAAGAGGACACGAATTTCCACGTCCTCTTTTCTCCCTCTGAGCTTAGTTAAGGAGGTACCATTCTAGGTTGAAGAAACCTAGACCTTTCTGATTGGACAAATTTGGAGGAAAGCTGTAGGTGAAACATACGAATAAACTCTTTCAACTCAGACATCAGCAGGGTATAATATATTGCACAGGAGTTGTAAAAATTTGCTGTTCAATTTGGGTGTCCTCTCCTTGCCTTGCTAGACACTCTCTTATCTTCTGCCCCTTTTCAAACTTTCTACATCCATATTACATACATATGCTGCTCTCTAGCTGCCCAATACTACTTCACACTCATACTTCCATTCATATACCAATACACCGGGCCTTGTCACAAAATTTCCACTGCCTTCTGCTCAACCCAAGTTTGCTCTTAATATACAATTACAATAGAGGAAAGCTAGAGGTCACTTCAACTTCTAGAGCAATACTGACTAATATAAATATTATGTGAGCCATATGTAACCTCAAATTTTCTACTAGCCACATTTTAGTAAGTAAAGAGAAACAGGCAAAAAAATAATAATATATTTCATTACCCAAAAAATATCATCATTTGATCCTGTAATGGATATTTTTAAAAATGGTTAATGAGACATTTTACATTTTTTTGATAGTCAGACTTTAGTGTGCATTTTATGCTTATAATGCATTTCAATTTGAACTAGCTACATTTTAAATGTTCAAAACCATACGAAGCTAGTGACTACTGCTGTTTAGATAGCACAGCTCTGGAATTTAAAGAAAGAAATTTCCCTAATATAATGATCAAATTTCCACTTCCAAGTCTTTGCCAATGAGACAATTCAATTGCTTAAAATATCCTATACTGACATAATTGAATAAAAATTCAAAATATTTTTGACAAATTAAATTGGTTTATTGAATCTTACAAAATGAATGTCAACGAGGCTAAATGTAAAATTCTCTATTGAGGCTCATAAAAGTCAAATATATAAATATAGAATAAGGGAAACTGGCTTGGCAATTAATGTCTAAAAATCTGTTTTTAAAAGCAATTACTATAAGATTTTTAAAATGGACACATTCACTATGGTAACCCAGAACACAGGAAATAATTGGTCAAATCTCATAATACTGGATTAAGGAGTGCATCAGCTACGCAGGGGTTGAGAGCTCCAAATTATAAGATGATCAATATCATAGGATGTGTAAGAAAATAGAGAAAATACCACTTACCAGAACTCTTACTTGAACTTGATACTTTCTGATAAGCTCAGAGACCACGCTTGAGTTGTAACTGAAGGTCATTACTAACTGGTTTCCAAGGAAGTGTTTCTGTTTCAAGAACCCTGACTAAGATGCACATTTATATCATCCCCCTTGTACTTTGTGGAAGCTATACAGAGTCAAGTTTTAATGTAACATCAGAAAGGACTTCCTCAAAGTTAGAATTCTATTAGTTGAAAAGTTGGTTTTGTCCTTTGGGCAATGAGATATTGAGCTCCTTCATCTCCAGATATCTATAAAGGGGAGGCTAAGTTTGTGGGGGTTGTAGAGATGCTCACTTTTTTTTTTATATAGTTAAGCCCCAAAACATTAAGATCTCCTCACCAACCTTAATATTTTAAACTATAAAAACAACTTCAAAGAATTAAAATTTACATTTTATTATTCTTTTTGAATTTACATTTTAAAGAATACTTCTTTTAAAATGTCAAAGTAGACATAGATTGCATGGAGAAATTTCAGGTTTTTCAAATAGTGAAGCAATTCTTGTCTGGTTGTCCTCAACCCTAAAGAGATAGAGGGGCTAAAAATACCTGAAGGCAGCCTTTCAGCTCCAAACAATGCTATTGCTTCATAGTGCGATCCTCACCCCCAGCTTTGTAAACTCACGCCTAGAGTCCTCTCAAGAAGCAGAGTTGTGTCTGAATGAAGTATAAGGGAACTTACTTTGTTCTCTAGGCTTCCTTAAGACCACACCTCTGTGCTAGGTATACTACTGTCCCAACTATTCAGTGTTTATCCCTGTGATAGGGTTGTACCTCCCTACCCTCCCTACAATAAACTTGACCATGGAAAGTAAGTGGAAGAGAGATGTCATACCCATATGCTTAATGTATGGGATTCAGGAATTTCTATCTACAGCTAATATTGGGAATGAATTTCTTTATCTTAGGATATTGATTTTCATTAAGTTGAAAATTTTCTTGGGTGAAGAAATCCTTAAGCACATTTAAAAGAAAGAAGGGAATTAACATTTATTGAATATTTACTAGCTAGCAAATCCTGTATTAGAAACTTTATATGCATTGCTTATTTTATCATCGCAATCCTAATACTATTCCCATTTGAAAGATGGGAAAAGCTCAAAGAGTTTAGATAAATTTACCTCTTATCAGTGGTCAAAGAGGTGGCAATTGGGTTAGAACTGAGTCTGCATTTATTCATAAACCATATGTTGGCTCCCTATTTTGTCATAGACATTTAGGTTAGAACTATTGGGTTGGCAAACTGCGGCTCACAAGCCACATGTGGCTCTTTGGCCCCTTGAGTGTGGCTCTTCCACAAAATACCACAGCCTGGGAGAGTCTATTTTGAAGAAGTGACGTTAGAAGTTTAAGTTTAAAAAATGTAGCTCTCAAAAGAAATTTCAATCGTTGTTGATATTTGGCTCTGATGACTAATGAGTATGCCGACCACTTTATTCCAACCGTTAGAATAAAGATTGTAATGTGGAGGAGAGAGCAGGAGGTTGGAAGATGTCATGGATGAACCCTATGGACCCAGGATGGGGAAGGAAGCTGATCTTATTGATTTAGAATTCTGAAAGATTAGGAATGGAGGTAAGATAATCATGTGGCTCAGCCAGTTAACCTTACATGTAATAAAACTGAGTCTCAGAGAAGGAAAGTAACCTTTCCAATGTGGAAGGATAATTATTTGGATATCTAGCTAGTAAAGTTTTGCTAAATTACACTATGATTACAAACAACCTTAGCCCACAATTTCAGTGGTTTACAAAAACAAAGATCTATTTCTTACTCATGTTACACACCAGCTGTGGGTTGGCTCCAGACTACCAGGCTGCAAGCTGGCTGTGGGTTTGTTCCACATGAATCAAGGCTAAAGGAGCAGAATCTATTTGGAACATACTAATGTCATGGCAGAGGCAAAAAAAAAAAAAGTAAGGAGGGCTAATGGAAACACTGTGCTCAGATGAAGTTATCATGTCATGTCTGCTCAGATTCCATTGGCCAAAGCAGGGCTCAGGCCAAGCCTGACATCAGTGGAGCAGGGAATATACATTTTTTCACAAGGGGTCTTGGCAAGTCACATAGCAATGTGTGGGTGTCTAATTCTCTTGTAGAGAGAGGAAGTGAATAATTGGGAATAATCACACAATCTCCCATAGATATTATACTTCATGCATACTGAATTCTGCCATTCCCAATGAAGATGGTAGGCCAACCCTTGTACTCCCCTTGTCCCAGAAGATTTTGAGAAGATAAAGCATAAGCTTACTGGTTTTTATTTTGGAAAATCTAAGTTAATTAAGATGTCTCTAGAAGTGGAAGGAGGGAGGAAAGAGATAAGAGCCTTGGAGAAAGGAGAAGAGAAGAAGCTATAAGAGCAATGGAGGGAGATTTTATTCATCAGGCTTAAAAAATAAAAAGAAATTTTTAAGGAAGATCTTTAGTACTTGCAAGAGTGAAAGGAAGGCAATAAATTAACAAGATTCAAGCAAATGTGAACACGAAAACCTTGAAACAGTTGATCTTAGTTCAGTAGTTTGTTGGCCTATGTTTCTGTGGATGCTGCTGCTTGCTGACATATGTGTTTATGATTTTATGTGATCAAGATAATATGGCCATACATCCTGCTGCTAATTTTTCTTACTTCGTGTAATGGTATTAAACGTAAGTATTTTATGCTATTCCACCGGGAATTCATGATTTCCCCATGTCTCTTCACTTCAGCCACTCAACCTAATCTTCAAATAGATATTTATTTAGTGTTCCCTACACACTAAGCACTGTTCTGGGGGCAGGAGATGTAATCATGAGCAAAACAAAGTCCTTACTCATATGGAGCTGACAGTCTTGTGGGAGAAAACAGACCATAAACTATAAAAGATAAATATCTAACATGCCAAATAGTGGTAAACGAAGTAGGAGAAAAATTCAGCAGGATGTGGGGGATAAGGAGCATATGAGGTGGGGAATGGAAATGGAATTGCTGTAATTTACAGAACGGTCAAGGAGGGTCTCGCTAATGTGGGGGTTTTGGGCAGAGTCCAACAGAAGGAAAAGGGTAAGGCCTGCATTTATCTGGGGAGGAGCATTCTAATGCGAGGGAAGAGCAAGTGCCAAAGTCTTGAGATGAGAGCATGCTTACTCAGCGTGTTCAAAGAACAACAAGGGGGCCTGTTTGGGCAGCACAGAGAGAAAGGGGGATTCTGGTGGGTGACGAAGGCTGATTGGTATCAGGGAGGCATAGATCACGTAAGGCTTTCTAGATAGGGTGACCATACCTTTCATTTGCCTGAGGCAGCCCTGTTTATGCCTGTTATTCTTGCATAATTTTAATAACTCTCCCTTTGACTCTCAAACTGTCCCTGTTTGTATAATAAATTATATGCTCACTCCACTTATGGGGCCATTGTAGGGGTGTTGCCTTTTGCTCTGAGCAAAGGGAGAAGGCATTGGAGGATTTAGAGCAAAGAAGCAATATGCTGGGACTTTCATTTAAAAGGGAAGAGGCATTGGTGAAAGCAGGGAGATCAGTTTCAGGCTCCTGCAACAATCTAGGCATGAAATACCAGTGGCTTGGGTTGGAACAAGAGTAATGAAGAAGCAGTGAAACTCTGACTGAATGTTGAAGGTGGACTCCACAGGATGTAATTACTGATGGCACTGGAGAGTGAGAGAAGGAGCAGAGTCATAACGACTCTAAAGGAAAGTGTTTGAAACCCCTGATTCATTGTGTCTGATTTCCGTAAAAACCTTCACACATGATGGACTCTCCTTGCTCAAAGTTTAGGTCTTGGCACATTCCCTTTGATGTGAAGATAACACCCATCACCAAAAATAGACAATCTAGAAAACAGAGAATATGGTCTTGGAGCCCAAAGACCCACTGAATGAAGAATAATATGTTATTGGCTTCTTTCTGGCCAATAATAGGCACTGGCTCTGTAGATCAGTTCAGAGCTGCTCAGAGCTGTTACCAATTCACATAGGGGAAGTGTCTCAAAGGACAGGTGCTCCATCTGCTCTCTGACTCCATAAAGAACCACTCTTAAGCTTTGGGAGAAAATGCTATTGATGAACCTGGTCAACCCCCTTTCTGTTGCATGTGTAATTCTAAACAATCATTTTATAGCAAAAGAAGATGATTTCTGCTTTGTGCCAGAGTCTCAGTGCCATTTAGGGATGAGGAAGGAACATCAAAGACTGATAGCATTGTCAATCGGCTGGGTATAACAATAGTCCAGGCAGTTAACAACCCTTGGTTGCCACAAGAAATTCACCTAAACTCTACATTTATTTAAAAAAAAAAAGCCAGAACCAGTTTGGCTCAGTGGATAGAGCGTCGGCCTGCGGACTGAAGGGTCTCAGGTTCAATTCCAGTCAAGGGCATGTATCTCGGTTGTGGGCACATCCCCAGCAGGGGGCGTGCAGGAGGCAGCTGATCGATGTCTCTCATCGATGTTTCTGACTCTCTATCTCTCCCCCTTCCTCTCTGTAAAAAAATCAATAAAATATATTTAAAAAAATACAACAGAATGGCAAGATTATCACACAAAGTAAAATTAAGAACAGAAAGATCTAAATGGGACAAGGTAATATTAAAAGTAACAAAAGATAAAATCACACAAAATCTTTAACAGCCATAAAACTTCCTGCACTTGCATAGCAAAAATGAATATAAGACAACAAAACTATTAGAAAGCTTATGAGAATTTAATAGATCCCAATAGATATTTTAATATTACCCTTGAAGTATTAAAGATCAAGTCGTTTTAAGATAAGATTATAAATGTTTTTGAATATATAACAAGCGTAATAGTCTTGCCTAAATCCCAAAACTATAAGTTGTTGAATATTCATTATTGAATAATTCAGAAGCTCATTTAATATGGACCTTCGGTGCCATGTTCTGATCTATTGTCGGCATCCTATGTTTAAATGAAGTAGAGGCCCAGAGTGCGGGTCCGTGGGCTGTTTTCTTCGTGGCAGATACTACGCTAACAATATTTCAGCGTGTCCCAGCTCCTCCACGGTGATGACAGATGTGGCAGCAATGTTGCTCTATATCCTGTCTTAAAGGGCCCAGATCCAAAAGTTTAGGGTATTAGAGTAAAGAGAAATACTAAAAGAGGCTGCATTTGTCAATTCTGTCATTTCTTTAACATGGGCATAGTATCTTTGCTCAGATTAATCTCAATAACTCTCCAGGTCTTGAGATACATACCAAAAAATGCACAACCTGAATCTGGTCATCAGGAAACATCAGACAAATCCAAACTGAGGGATATTTGACAAAATAAGTGGCAGGTACGCTTCGTGAAAGACAAAGAAAAATGAGGAACCATTGCAGTTTAAACGAAGCTAAAGAGATAGGAAAATTAAATGCCAGGTGAGATCCTTAGTTGAATTCTGGGCCATAAAAAAGAACATGAATGGGATAACTGGAAAAATCTGAATTTCTCAGGATTAGATCGTAGCACTGTATCAATGCTAATTTCCTGATTTTGATCATTGTACATATGTCCTCTCATAATTGTGATTATGGAGGAGGCTAAATTTGGTGACTCGGATACATTTTTATATTTTTTCAAACACTACATTTCAAAATGAAAGTTTAAAAAGGAAACATTCCCCGATACGTTTCTGCGCGTAGACAGCATGCTCTGCACTCTGGCCCTGGTCATGCGGTTTCTGAGCTTGGGAATTCGCTGGGCTGGGATATCCCCATACCTTACAGCATTTGTAACAGTGTGTTTGGGCTCCCAGAGGCTGAGAGTCAGACAAGGTGACTGATGCCATGATACACAATGCGGACACAGCCTTGATCATGAGGCAGTGACAAGAACTCGGTGGTTGAGGTATTGGTGAAGCCATGCAGAGGAAGTTGGGAGTCTTTGCAAAGACACAAGCAAACTTCTTATCTTTATGCTTCACTGTGTTTTCTTCTTGTTTCCTGGCCACATTCAGCTGTAAGCTGCAACTACACCTAGATGAGGTCCCATCTCTTCCCTTTGCAGGCTGACACAAGGCATGCTAGTGGTACTAGATGCGGGCCACTGGTGCAGACTTCTGAGAATGGTGCAGGGTAGGGGGAGAGACAGGATATGGCTCCCAACCTTGCATCCCCTGCTTAGAAAAAATCCGCTGGCCTAAAGTCTGTGGTCGGACAGGCCAACCTGTTCTCTGAGAGTAAACCAAGAGTCCAACCTTCACACCTGGCTGGTGTGGCTCAGTGGTTGAGCATCAACCATGAACCAAAAGGTCACTGGTTAGATATTTGGTTGGAGCATATGCCTGGGTGGCAGGCTCCATCCCCAGTAGGGGACATGCAGGAGGCAGCTAGTCAATGATCTTTCTCTCTCATAGATGTTTCTGTCCCTCTATCCCTCCCCCTTCCTTTCTCTAAAATAAATCAATCAAAACTTAGTAAAGAAAAATAATAAAATAATTAGAGAAATAATTAGAGAGGGCAAGAGCTCCCCTCTTGGAGGAGAGGCGCTGAGAGAAGGCACCCAGAAGCCAAGGGCAGACCTTCTTCCTCCTAGATCCCCTTGCTACCTGTCCACCTTGTCCTGCATGACTGAGGTCTGCTTGGATTTTGAGGTTTCAGAAGTTTATTCTTTACTAGAGGCCTGGTGCATGAAATTTGTGCATGGGCGGCAGGGGTGGGGGATGTCTCTCAGCCCAGCCTGCACCTTCTCCAATCTGGAACTCCTTGAGGGATGTCCGACTGCCTGTTTAGGCCCGATCCCAGTTGGACATCCCTCTCACAATCCAGGACTGCTGGCTCTCAACTGCTCACCTGCCAGTCTTCCTGATTGCCCTTAACTGCTTCTGACTGTCAAACTGATCACCCCCTAACCACTTCCCTGCTAGCTTGATTGATGCCTAACTGTTCCCCTGCCAGCCTGTTTGCTCCTAACTGCCCTCCCCTGCAAGCCTGGTCACCCATAACTTCCCTCCCTGCAGACCTGGTCACCCCTAACTGACCTCCCCTGCAGACCTAGTCTCCACAACTGCTCTCCCGTGCAGGCCTGGGTTCTCCTGCAACTGCCCTTCACTTCAGGCCCAGTCACCCCTAACTTTCCTCCCCTGCAGGCCTGGTCCCTTCCAACTGCCCGCCCCTGCTGGCCATCTGGTGGTGGCCATCTTGTGTCCACATTGAGGCAGGATCTTTGACCACATGGGGCAGCCATCTTGTGTGTTGGAGTGATGGTCAATCTGCATATTACTTTTTTTAAAATATATTTTATTGATTTTTTTACAGAGAGAAAGGGAGAGGGATAGAAAGTCAGAAACATCGATGGGAGAGAGACATCGATCAGCCACCTCCTGCACGCCCCCTACTGGAGTTGTGCCCGCAAGCAAGGTACATTGCCCTTGACCGGAATCGAACCTGGGACCTTTCAGTCCGCAGACTGATGCTCTATGCACTGAGCCAAACCGGTCTCAGCTGCATATTACTCTTTTATTAGATAGGATAGAGGCCTGGTGCACAGGTTTTTCTTGAAGGGTGTCCCGGATCAGGGTGTAGGTTCCCTTAGGGTATGCGGTGGCCTGGGCAAGGGGCCTGTGGTGGTTTGCAGGCCGGCCACACACTCGGCAATCCAAGCGGAGGCCCTGGTATCTGAGATTTATTTATCTTCTACAGTTGAAACTTTGTACCTGGAGTGGAGCCAAGCCTCCTGCTCACTTCGTGGTGGCAGCCATTTCTTTTGGGATTTATTTATCTTCTATAATTGAAACTTTGTAGCCTTGAGTGGAGGCCTGTGCCCACCAGGGTGTGTGGAAAGCTTGGCTTCCTCCATTGCCAGGGAAGCCTCCCTCCTGCTTGCTCTGTGGCCGCAGTCATCTTGGTTGGTGTTGATTTGCATACTCACTCCTGATTGGTTGGTGGGCATGGCCTGTGGGTGTAGAGGAGTGGTGGTTAATTTACATATTAATCTTTTATTAGATAGGCTATTCTCATTCCCTGGAGGCAGAGGCCTGGTAAAATTCCATCCAAAGGAAAACAGCCACTGTTTGCTTTTTTCTTTATATGGGTTGTTTGGGGCTCAATTTTGTACTAAAACTGATGGATTTTTCTAGTATTCTTGCCTATCTGAAAAAAAGTTCAGCCTACACAAATTCCTCTCTGACTCAGCGAGGATGATAACATATGGTAGTTGTTCCACAGGTAACATTAGAAAAATTCAGGTTTTATAAATGTGAAATGAGCAGCATTGGCTCACAGAGCACATTTCCTGCATTTTTAATAACCCCAGCGCTGCAAAGTGAGGCTGCTGGGAAAAATCCCTGCTGTATTCTCCTTCTGCCACCCACGGGGAAAAGCACTCGGTTTGTGCTGGGGCAGGAGATCCTATCTTTCTGTTTAGACCTTCAGACATCGTGAGTGTGCCTGGCTTCCCAAGCAGGCGAGACGCTCCCGATGCAGGCACTCAATTCGGGCTTCGCCAGAAAAACCTGCAAGCCTCCTCAGCGGTGCTAATGGAATGCCAGGCGCACCCACTTCTACATTTTCTTGCGGGTGAGAAATCAAAATGGAAATTGGCGAATTGAAATTGAAATTTTGAACCCCTCGCCTAGCAACACTAAACTTCCCCTGGAGACGGGCTGCGTGGTCATCTGCATGGATGGCAAGTTCCCACCTCTCGCCGCCAGCTGCTGCTGCTGCTGGGTGAAAAATGTGTTTAAAATTAAACCTTTTTTCTTTTTTTTTAAGAAGAAAAAAAAATATATAAGACTTCAAGATAGGGCACTTTTTCCCAGAAGGACTTGCACAAATGGAAAGTTTTTAATGAATACTGATAAGTCTGAACATGAAATGAAAGATTAACAGCTCTGTGAGCCAGTGACAGATGTTGCAACCCAATATAGGAGCCTTCTCTGCCATCAGCGTCCCTCCCAATGCAATTAAAGTAGAGCCGCTCATTAATATAGAAAACCTCCCCTGCCTCTCTTCCACTGGAGAAGAGCCCCTTGGTTTCCTCCACACCAGAATGGCTGTTTTAAACCTCAGTTATAATTTATGGTCTTGGCACAGGCTTTTGTGGGGAGCCTTATTGTGGAGTCTTATTCCTACAGATCTCATTATTTTTAATTGTTTTGCAGCAACAACAGAAATTGAAGATAGACCTAAAATACACAAGCAATTCCAACTCATATTCTACGACACAGAAAAACAGCAGGACCCATCGAAACAGCATTTTCAAAGGTTTGACGCATCCAACCGACACAGCACTCATACAAATGAGGCAAACCGGAGATAAGAAGGCACAGAAGGCACATGCTTTGCGTGGTGTCCACCAATCAGTAAGAAAGCCTGGATCATGGGACTTCTGGAAGACAAGGCCAGAATGAAGAACAGCAGGGTGTGGGGTGGGGGAGGGGAGAGGAGGGGACAGTTGAACAAGATAGTCTTTGCCATGGTGATGTCATTAAGTTCCCTAATAGTCCATAGTTTAGATGTTGGTTGATTTTATTCCTCATCTCTTCTGTTATTTTAGAGAATTAACATCACAAATTTGAATGAAACTCTGTCAAATGTTAACACCCCTTTGTCTTGAACTGTAACTTGCACGTATTTCAAAAATATAAATGGAAAGACCCTGAGATTTTTTTCAGAAAATAAATTATGACCTACTTGGAAGAATCCCAGAATACAAGGAAGATACTAACTTGGAGAGGTTAGTGAGGAGGCCTGTTTATCTACAATCACAAAAGCAGCTCTCTTCCACATTGACTTGGTTTTGGTAATTAGCTACTGGAACTTGAGTTAGGGAACTATTGGTCTGAGGGAGGGTACAATGGGAAACAAAGCAGAGCATCAGAAAACCAAAGGGGTAAGTAAGTAAATGATTATTTCAGGGGTTCCTAGCTTGACTATTAATGTTACAGCATGTTATTGGTTTGCTTCCTGGCATTTATCCCAATCTGCAATTATTCACAGCATTTATTGGTCAGTTTATTGTCCCCTTCTCTAATGCAAGCTGTGTGAGGTCAGAGGGCTGGCCCGCCCTGCACAGTGCTCTAAGGCCAAGCTTCGCCCGGAGCCTGACATGTGGCAGAGAGGCCATCAGAGATGAGTTTTTCGTTTTTTCGGTGGTGGTGTTTGTAAATCCTCACCCAAGGATATAGGTTCCATTGAAATTTTTGGAGAAAATGGAAGGGAGGAAGGGGAGAGAGAGAAAAAGAGAAAAAGAAAGAGAAACATTAATATGAGATAGAGAACATTTTATATGCCTTTTTATTCTTAACTAGAGGCCCAGTGCATGAAAATTCATGCACTGGAGTGGGGGGTCCCTCAGCCCGGCCTGCCCCCTCTCACAGTCTGGAAGCTCTCAGAGGTGGAAGGCGACCCAGAGATCAGGGGAAGGCAACGTCCCCATCACACCACTGCTGCTGCCACTGTGGGCAGTGCAAGACTCAGCCGGCCCCAATTACCTGAACCTCGGGTGGCCCTGGGCAGCTGGGCAACCGACATCCAAGGTTTGCCTGCACCTCAGGTGTCGGCTGAGCAGCCACCATCCGAGCCACCTGGGCAGCTGCAGGGCTGAGGGTAGGTATGGCCACACTGCATGCCTGCCACCAACCTTCCCGCCCCTCCCCGCGCAGCTGAAAGGACTGGAGGACTCCAGCAGGGATAAGGGGACTGGGCGCCACCATCTTGTGGCTATGGATGCCGCCATCTTTGTGATGGTGTGATAACCAATTTGCATATTCCCTCTTTATTAGTTAGAATTTGCTGACAAAGCATTTCTTAACACCGTGTGTAGGGGGTGGTCGAGGAGATTACTCCTCAAAAGCCAACTGGAACCCAAAAAACCATTGTCTAAGAAAAGTGCTGTTTGTCAGCAGAGACAGAAATTATACACAGGCAAGTTTAGTTTTTTGTGGTGTTGTTATACCCTCATTTTACAAGTAGGGACCTGATAAAGGAGTTGAATAAGGACTTTGGAGCAGCTTGGATGATTGGCACTCCTGTGATGCCAGTCACTCTGAGGTGCATCCCGCTACCCTGGGCTCTGAAGGAAGGAGAGGCGCTCCCAGGGCTGAGGAGTTTGGGAACAGGGAGGAAAATGAGTGCAATCCCGGAACGCTCAGGCTAGAAGGGGCCTTCATTTAATGAGTGAATAAGTGGCACCCAGAGAGGTCAAATGATTTATACACAATGAAATCACAGAAGAAAACTAGTTGGCAGGTAGAGTATTGTTCCTCAATGGATAGAAACAGGAAGTCATATCTGATGGTGAGACACAGACTCGTCAAATCTTCTGTCCAGGCAACCCTGAGCCTAAAAGTTGTTCTCTTTGTTTGGAAGTGGGTGGGGTCAGGTTACAGACTACCCTTTTTACCCGTGCAGCACAAAGAGAAAGGAGGCAAGAAGAGACCCACATTACAGCAAATGCATAAGAGCAGTTCTAGCGGTCGCACAGAGCTGAGTAGGCGTCAATCGGGGAAAGCAGTCCCTAGAGTAACTGAAATAGCGTCAATGAAACAAGGACATTAAATTCTACACTGATGCCACTGCACTCAGAGGCAGAGAAGCTCTTGCAAAGAGCAGACCAGCTCGGGGCTGTGCGGGAGAGCACTCCCACCCCAGCCAGCGGGGACCAGGGAGGAGGGGGAGCAGTCACCGAGCCATGGCAGTGGAGAAGACGTCCTGATGCGACAGGGCGGAGACATGGCTTTCAGTCACTGCAGTCTCAGGGTTCACCGGTGGCACCCAGCACCTGGAGCTGCCACCTGCGCCACAGCGGGTCCCAGCGTGCTTTGGGAGGCACAGGTTATGCACACAGCATTGGTGACCCCTGAGCCTGTAGTGGCTGGAGGCAATGTCTCCGCCCTGTCATTCTCAGCGAGTCCTCTAGAGTCCCATGCCTGAAGAATTGTTAAAGGTAAGCATTACATTGTCCAAATTTGCCCACATTAAATCTTAGCATTTCACAAGACTGGGGGACCCAGAGTGAGCATGTTGGTGGAGAAGCACATGATGTGGGGGTGCTGTGCATGACTCCTGCTTCTCCGAGGCTCTAGAGGCAGGAAGTCTGGCAGGGCACAGGTTTACATCCCGTAGGCAGAGCTGGGTCAGATCCCTGGGGTCTCCTACTCAGTGACCCTGGCATTTGAGGTCAATGACCTTCTATTTCCTTATCTGTGTAATGTAGGCAGGGCTTTTTAAAGACTAAGTAAGTTGCCGAAACTGGTTTGGCTCAGTGGATAGAGCTTCAGCCTGTGGACTGAAAGGTCCCAGGTTCGATTCTGGTCAAGGGCATGTACCTTGGTTGCGGGCACATCCCCAGTAGGGGACGTGCAGAAGGCAACTGGTCAATGTCTCTCTCTCATGGATGTTTCTAACTCTATCCCTCTCCCTTCCTTTCTGTAAAAAAATCAATAAAATATATTTTTTTAAAAAAGACTAAATAACCTAATAAAGTGAAAAAACACTGGTCACATAGGAGGTACACATATTCATTTTCTTTTCCTCTATTGGACAATAAACCTGTGTACACTTTCCCAAATTTTTTTTAATTGTGGCAAAATACACATAACAAAAGTGACCATCTTTGCCATGTGTGAGTGTACGGTTCAGTGATGTGAAACACACTCACATTGTGCAGCCGACCTCCACAATCCCTCTCAGCTTGCAGGGCTGACCCGCTATCCCTGGGAAACAGCTCTCCATTGTCCCCAGCCCCCAAATATTTTTATCAAACCCCAACAACTTCAAACACTACTTTGAATAGCCAAGAGTCAGGTTTTTTAATTGAACTAAATTCCAGATTTAACAACAAAACAAAAAACACACAGAAATCATAGTTTTTAACAATTAGAAGTTTTTAAAGGAAAACTGATGAATAAAAATTCTCACTAGTCCCATCGGGTGGCCCAGTGGTTTGGCATTGACCTATGAACCAGGAGGTCATGGTTCGATTCCCAGTCAGGGCACATGCCCAGGTTGCAGACTCAACGCCCAGTGTGGGGTGTGCAGGAGGCAGCCAATCAATGATTCTCTCTCATCATTGATGTTCCCTCTCCCTTCCTCTCTAAAATCCATAAAAATATATTTACCAAAAAAAATTGTTACTATAGGAATATTGATCTGGTAAAACTCCATTTTAAAAAAGTTACATGGGCTCAAAATCGCCGTATTATATTCAAACTGCTGAATGGGAGCACACAGCTTCGTTACAAAGACAGCATGCATGTGCGGCAACGATTTAACATGTCGGTGTGATTGGGGCAGGAAAGAGAACAGGAAAGTCGAGTATACAATAAAGCTGTGTTTCAAGCTTCTCTGATGATAAGAATCACCCGAGATACTTGTTAAAAGTACAAATTCCTGGGCTCTCTCCCAGACCCACTGAATCAGAAAGTCCAAGTTGGATTCCAGATAAAACGTTTTAAAACAACAGTCTTCTGGAGGGCACGAGATCTGTGTCCAAGTACATGTCCATCTTTCAGAGAAGCTGCCCAGGGCTTCTGATGACAATATAACACAGCCATTGAGTATGCTAGCTCTGGTCTGTCAGACCCTGAGAGGTAATTTCAATGTTCAGTCCAAGCACTGAGGCACCCAATGAGGCTAATGGTTAGGGGATGCTGTTAGAGGCACTTGGAACAGAATCAGACCTTGGATTTGAATATAACACATGGGAGGCGGAAAAAGGGAGGGAGGATTGCATCTCCATGTCAGAGGGACCCTTCCAACATCCAAAAGAAAAAAGCATAACTTTGCACAACATGCTAGAATGTAGAACCAGCTCATAACACATAGATCTATTTGTTCTTGAACAGTAAACGCATGGCCAACTTTTCATCAAGATGGAGAGTGAAAACAAAGACTAGCTAAGCACCACCTCCTAGAGCAGTGGTTCTCAACCTTCCTAAGGCCGCGACCCTTGCATACAGTTCCTCATGTGGTGGTGACCCCCAACCATGAAATTTTGCTACTGTTATGCATCGTGATGTAAATATCTGCATTTTCCGATGATCTTAGGCGACCCCTGTGAAAGGGTCATTCGACCCCCAAAAGGGTCGTGACCCACAGGTTGAGAACCGCTGTCCTAGAGTGATCTGCCTGCAAGGTCGGCCTGCGGGACCCACTACATGTTACCTAGCTGAGAAAAAGGAGAGATCCTCCGGACTGAGATGGAAAGCCAGACAGCAAGAGGGAGTGAACTCCGGTCCTGAGTTGGGGTACCCGGTTGTTTCAGGCCAGATGAAGCCCCCAGCCCTGTTCCCCCGGCCCAGCTTCCACTAGGATGGGTTCCAAGTGAACAACCTCGCATTAGCTTCTCAAATTGATTCTTCTACGCACAGCTATAAGAGCTTTAATGCCACCATCGGTGGTGATGATCCCTTGCTCAATATCACTTATTTATTTTAAAACTCTGACATCCATCCGAAAAGGAAAATACAGACGAAAGACTTCCTTGCAAAGCTCAATGATCTCCATTGTTGAAAGTGTGTGTCTGTGTATGTGTGTGTGTGTGCGCGTGTGTGTGGGTTTCTGCATATCTTTCCCTTGCAATGGTCCAGGCGCTGACTCACACACAATTCATTTTGCCAGGTTCTCCATTGCTTTCCTTGCTCATTGTTGAAGGATTAATAGATTTGTCTTCACCAATTTCATTTCGAAGGCAGTGGTGTGGGTGGGAGAGAGGGTGGGGACTGTATTAAAACCATGCACTCCCTGTTTAAAGAAATCCCACGTACTTCTCAGTTCTGGGCTGAAGCACAGGGCCTCCGATAAATCAGCCTGTTGCCATTCCCGCTTCCTTCAGATCTGCATTCACGAAGCACAGAGCACCATTCTGAACGAACGCCCTTCAAGCCGCTGATGAAAAGCATGAGCAATTGGAAATCCCTTTGGCTCTTGCAGCATTCCATAGATCTGTGGCTGCTGAATCATGGCTCGGCCGTAAAGTGAGAACTATTCAAGGTCGGAGCCTGGTGGGTGGTACGGCAGGGAGGGAGGGCGGGGAAATACGAAACGAGGCGAATATGTCTTTGAGGGTCCTTGGGTTTTGAATATGATTAGATTCTCAAATCTGCCCAAACGTACAGCAGGATTGCAGTTCCTTCAAATAAACATACTCGGTGAAAACCTGTGCCCAATTTTCAGCAAATATAGGAAGCCGTCTCTACAGAATAAAGTAGATGTGTAGAGTGATGCGTTTGTCTGATAGGACGATCTCAGAGGTTACGTCTGCTATAACTGAAGAAGGAGAGAGACACATTTAAATCTAGAGTAAGCTTCCAAACCTCCTAGGAGTAAGATGCGTACAGGGGGGAAGGATGGGGGATGGGAATAGAACTCTGTCCTTAGTGCCAGGGAGAAATGAAGTTTTATTACAAAGTAATTTTTTAAAATATATTTTTTATTGATGTTTTACAGAGAGGAAGAGAGAGGGATAGAGAGTTAGAAACATATGTGAGAGAGAAACATCGATCAGCTGCCTACTGGGAATGTGCCCACAACTAAGGAACATGCCCTTGATCTGAATCGAACCCTGGACCCTTCAGTCTGCAGGACGATGTTCTATCCACTGAGCCAAACCCAGTTTTGGCCCAAAGCAATTTTAAACAGTAGCAAGTACATTATTTTCCCAAGGCTTTCTACTCCTCCTATTACCCATTGGTCATTATGCCAAAATAAGAGAGATAGGGAGGCATAGTATTCATAGGCATAGAGCTCCATCTACCAATATTTTGCCTGGATTCCACCCAGGAAATGCCTAGGGGCAGTAATATGAGAGAAAACATTGGGGGGAAATGAATCTAAAGCAGGAACCCCCAGAAAAGGGAGAGAAGAGAAAAGCTAAGGTAGGTCTCTCTAGGAGGTGGTGCTTAGCCAGTTTGTTTCCACTCTCCATCTTGTTGAAAAGTTGGCAATGCGTTTACTATTCAAGAACAAATAGATCTATGTGTTATGAGCTGGTTCCACATTCTAGCATGTTATGCAAAGTTATGCTTTTTTCTTTTGGATGTTGGAAGGGTCCCTCTGACATGGATGTGCATCCCTCTTCCCTCACCCCTGTGTTATATTCAAATCCCAAGGCACTGTCTTAGAAATTTGGCATTATGGGGACCTTCAGCTAGTTAGAGAAGGCCATGGCGATTGGGGAAGGTGTGCACTGGTCGAGGTGTTGAAGTGTGATGATGACTCAGGGCTCAGAAAACAAACGGATAGTGATAATTGAGCAATTAATGCTTATCAAGCCCTTACTACCTTCCAAGCACTATGCTAAAAGCTTGCCATACATCATCTCATTTAATCCACACACTATCCCAGTGAGGTAGCTGCCATTATTGTCTCACTTACAGATTAAAAAACTAGGTTTTGTGTGGCAAAGACAAGGTTACCCAGCCAGCGAAGAAAACTTCTGTTCTGGTAGAACGAGCTGGGTCTGAGCTCTGTGACTCTACCACTGTGAACTGTGTCCCAGTCAGGGTTGCCCCCTGTTCAGAAGAGCCTTCTCCCACCTCCCCTTCACTAGCCAACCTCTATTGTGCTTCTGATCTCAGCTCAAATGCCCCCTCCTCTGGGAAGCTTCTGCTCCTTAGTATTCCCATGGTCCTTGCATTTCCCTGTTATTGAACTTAACTCCCAATATTGTGAATGCTTGTTGACTGGTTTTTCCTGATTTCCTCCCAGAAGATGGTCCTCTTCCTGCTGCTCACAGTTATACACATGGTGCTTACAGGGTGTCTGATATACAGCAGGTGCTCAAAAAGTACTTCTTGGGCCGAAACCGGTTTGGCTCAGTGGATAAAGCGTCAGCCGGCGGACTGAAAGGTCCCAGGTTCGATTCTGGTCAAGGGCATGTATCCTGGTTATGGGCACATCCCCAGGAGGGGGCGGGCAGGAGGCGGCTGATCGATGTCTCTCTCTCTCATTGATGTTTTTGACTCTCTATCTCTCTCCCTCCTCTCTGTAAAAAATCAATAAAAAAAAAATATATATATATATTTTTTAAAGTATTTCTTGGATGAATGAGTCATCAAACTGCTTCCCTTACTGTTAAGGAAAGGAAATTGACAAAGATGTAGTTGCCCCTTGCCCTCAAGGAAGCTGGCGAGCAGGCAGGAAGTGGAGAGGAAACACCAGGTCTCCTGACTCCTGGCTGGGGCTCCTTCTACTTTGCTGCTGCCTCTCTCTTCCCTAGAATGTCTCAGCTCTCCTCTCCCTAGAGCCCCGCCCCAGGCCCCTCCTTCAGAGAATCTATTCCGGGTCTAAGGCACTCCTGCAATGGCTCACAGGCCACCTTAGGTTAGAAATGCCAACCTGGTTTCCAACTGCGCTCTCTAAACCTCTCCAGCCTCCTGCCCATAGCTGATGACCCCCTTCTTCTTCCCAAGGGCAATAACAATGAAACAGTAAACAAAGACCCACCCCTCACCCCCAAGACTGCCAGAGAAGGCAGAATGGATTCTCATTCCCTATTCTTGCCTCAGGTTCTAAGAGGGCTCAAACTGATGACCCCACAATCCCAGCCGGAGTGGGCCCAGATTCCCTGACACCTGCCTCCGCCTCCACTGTATTTTATTCAGCGAGGAGCCTCCATTATTCAGACCCACCCTCCGTTATTCAGACCCATCGCTTTCCCTGCCTGTGCGCTATTCTCCAAATTGAGTTATTCAAACAAATTCATCAGATTACCTCCAGAAATATCACAGGCTGGCCAAGGGATGAAAACAAATAGCACCGAGATGTCAAAGCCATTACCAAATGGGAGGCTAAGGTAGGGGGTAGGGGGGAGGGTAACTGAACTTAAAGGAGAGGAAGCACTTCAGGGAAGCCATTGAAATGACCTAGAAGTAGGTGCCCATGGATGGGAAAGGCCCAGAGAGCAAGGGTCAAGGTCACCCTGACCCATAATCCAGAAAAATAAGAGGAAAACCAGTCTCCCCAAAGGGGAGGCCATATTCCAATACATTACTGAAGTGAAAAAAAAATCTGATTTCAGGAGAAAAGTGTTGGTGCATTTTATTCTCTGTTACACGGTAAATACATTCATTCATCACTTAGCCACCCTATCTCTTTGAAATTCTGCCTACTTCATCTTGAAATATCTGTGCTGGGAGGAAAAGAATGTGCAGTTTAAGCACAAAAGCTTTAAAATGCCACAGGAGTAATATCAAAAATCAGCTTAAGAACTTAACGCAACAAGACAAAAGACCGATAAATTTCGAGCGCGTGTG
>JAAGEH010000046.1:8053581-8081478 GCA_011751065.1 Lasiurus cinereus
CTCCTCCTCCTCCTCCTTCTTCTTCTTCTTCTTCTTCTTCTTCTTTTAGTACAACTGTCGCATTGCTGCAGTTTGTAATGTGTGTGTGTGTGTTTCTGTGTGTGTGGCGGGGAGTGGGGATTGGAGATTATATAGAGAAGTCATATGCACACAAAAAGTCAACTTGGAATCATCAACAAACAACAAGTGCTGGCGAGGATGCGGAGAAAAAAGAACCCTCGTGCACTGCTGGTGGGAATGCAGCCTGGTGCAGCCACTGTGGAGAACAGTGTGGAGTTTCCTCCAAAAACTAAAAATGGAGCTCCCATTTGACCCAGTAATCCCACTCCTAGGAATATATCCTAAGAAACTAGAAACACTAATCAGAAAGGTTATATGTACCCCTATGTTCATAATGGCACAATTCACCATAGCTAAGATTTGGAAACAACCTAAATGCCCATCAGCAGATGAGTGGATCAGAAAACTATGGCACATCTACACTATGGAATATTACGCTGCCATAAAAAAGAAAGGAATTCTTACCATTTGCAGCAGCATGGATGGACCTGGAGAGCATTATGTTAAGTGAAATAAGCCAGGCAATGAAAGAAAAATACCACATGATCTCACTCATTTATGGAGAATAAAGAACATTATAACCTGATGAACAAAAAGATAGATACAGAGGCAATAAAGCACCTAACAGACTGTCAAATTACAGCAGGAAGGGTGGGGAGTGTTAGGGACAGAGGGAAATAGATCGACCAAAGGACTTGTATGCATGCATATAAGCACACCAATGGACACAAGACACTGGTGGGGGGCAGTGAGGAGGGCATCCAACAGGGGAGAGGGGAGGCTGGGGGAAAGTCAATGGGGGAAAAAAAAAACTCGAGCAAAGCAAATTATATGTAATACTTTAAACAATAAAAAATGTCAACTTGGCCAAATATAAAATTGTTTTCGACGCTTCTCCATGGTTTTCTGACAGCTAGTACTACAAAGAGGTCTGAAATAATCTGATACAGTGGTACCTCGAGATACGAGTTTAATTAGTTCCGTAACCTTGAGGCGTGGGAAACTATGAGACGCTCGAGTTGCGGTAAACTGGTGGGTCGTGTGCAGCCTGCCGATTTGCGTGATTACTCCTATCTCAAATGTTGCTCGTATTTCAAAGCAAAAATAGTTCGCTCGACAGCTCATATCTCAAAAATCTCGTATGTTAGGGCACTCGTATCTCGAGGTAGCACTGTACTTGCTCTTACAGTAATAACTTGTTGCCCTGCCAGTGTGACTCAGTGGCTGAGTGCCCACCTATGAACCAGGAGATCATGGTTCCATTCCTGCTCTGGGGACATGCCTGGGTTGCACAATTGCATGTTTTTGATATCCGTTCTTTTCTCATCTCTCTTCATATACCATCTTCCTAAATTTTTAAGACCTTTTTCTTAAAGAGTAGTTTTAGGTTCACCACAAAATTGAGAGGAGAGTACAGAGATCTCTCACATAAGCCCTGCCCCCACACATACATAGCTTTAGCCATTAACATCATTTACTAGAATGGTGCACTTTTGAACCCAGGATGAATCTACATTGAAACATCATAATCACTCAAAGTCAATAGGGTGTTTATCTTAAAGTTAACTCTTCCTATGGGTTTAGACAAATGTATAATGACATATTTTCACCATTATAATACTTTACACAGCATTTTCACTGCCTATTCATTTCTCCCTGACCCACCCTTGGAAACCAACTGACCTTTATACTATCTCCATAATTTTGCCTTTTCTAGAATGCCATCTAGTTGGAATCATGTAGTATGCAGCTTTTTCAGATCCTTTCCTTCCACTTAGCAATATGCACTTAAGGTTCCACTATGTCTTTTCATGACTTGATAGCTCATTTCTCTTTAGTACTAAATAATATTCCATTGGTTGGCTGCACCAGTTTATCCATTTACCAACTGAAGGATGTCTTGGTTGCTTCCAAGTGTGGGCAATTATGAATAAAGCTGCTATAAACCTCCATATGCAGTTGTTGTTGTTTTTAATGTGGGCAAATGTTTTCAGCTTTTTTAGATAAATACTAAGAAGCGTGATAGGTGGATTGTATGAGGAAACGATGTTCACTTTTGTAAGAAACCATCTTTTTGTGGTGGTAGAAACCAGTAGGATTCTTACTTCTCTGGGGAAGAGTGACACAAATTGGGAATGAAAGGGACTTCTGTGGTGCAAGCGGATAGGTATTATGACAATTTAATAATCTATACACTTAAATTTTGTTTACTTTTCAAAATGCACGCCGGAGTTCACTGCAAAAATATTATGTGGAAGAACTACCTAAGAAAGCAATAAGCTGTGTAGAATAAATGCACATATTTCTAGATGAAATTTTCTAAATAAAAAAGAAATTACCTTGCTAATATTTCATCTAAGTCTCTTCTCTGTGTGTGGTTTTCTGTAATTCATAAAGAGCACGTCTTCTTGTCATTGAAGATACCTTAAGATTTTACTTTTGTTTCCTGTAGTAAATATGTTTCAGAGGTCAGCTCTTTTTCAGTCTTTAGACATAGTCCTTTCCCCTTTTTAATGAGTCAAATCTCAGTTGTTGTGTCTGTTCACCTACCCTCAAATGACGGGGCATTTGGCACAGGAGTGATGCCCCTGGAATATTTACCATGTGCTTGGTAGTTTACAAATATGACAGCATTTAAAAGTGTGCTTTATTCTCACATACCCCAGCACCTTACACTAGAGAGAAAGGGAGATCTTTTTTCCCAAGTATTGGCTCTTTTAGCCCTAACGAGGTGCTAACAGCTCCTTCCTGTTACAAAGGTATCTGAGGAAATTGCCCCATGTAAGCCTTGGGAATCCTGGGTCCTTTCAGAACGGGTCCAGAATTGTCCAAGACTGGAAGGGGATAGAAAAAGGGGTTTCTATAGGTTTGCAGAAAGATACACCCCAGAGAGTGGGTGAATTCCTAGAGCCTGTGAGCTATGGGATCTGAGCTTTCTACAGGTGATAGAAACTGACCCCCTGCTCAAGTGAAAGGGGCTTAGACCTGGGACTGCCTGACCTTCACCACAGGCCTGCCCAGGAGTCATCACCTGGAACCTGCCTGGAGCAGCAGCTGCGGTGTGTGCCGAGGACCTGACCTCCACCGAGGAAAGGGCTGTAGGAACAGCAGCATGAAGAGCAGGGACTACAGCTGAAACTGGTTTGGCTCAGTGGATAGAGCATCAGCCTGGGGACTGAAAGGTCCCAGGTTCCATTCCCGTCAAGGGCATGTACCTTGGTTGTGGGGCACATCCCCAGTAGGGGGCGTGCAGGAAGCAGCTGATTGATGCTTCTCTCTCATTGATGTTTCTAAATCTCTATCCCTCTTCCTTTCTCTCTGTAAAAAATCAATAAAATATATTAAAAAAAAAGAGCAGGGACCACAGAGTCTAAGTACAAAGGGCCTGTTCCCAATTTTGAGGGGCCATGTAAGCCAACTGATACTTAGCTTCTCGCTGCCCTTGAGAAGTGGAGGGTGAGGGTCCAGAGCTTACTGTATTTAGAATAATCCAGACATGTAACTGTCACTGCGCGTGGGTTTTATGGAACAAGTCATCCTGGTTACACATAAAATGTTCCAGGAAATCTTCAGGGTACCTACTAGGCAGGCATCAGCATTCCCATTCTACAGATAAGAAAACAGAGGCACCAGACTGGGAAGTGATTTTCTCAAGGTCCACAGCTCATTGTGGCAGTCATTTGAATAATGATTCAAATCCAGGACCAGCAGATGACCAAGCTCTTAGCCATTACATCTCCTTACCCCTAGGTCTTGAGAGTTACGGGAGCCTCCATCTTTCCATGTGTCTTTCTTCTTCTTCTCCGAACCTCTGACCTTAGATTGTCCCTTCAAGTTGATGACTAACGCTGATGTATAAGAAAGAGGAATGCTCATTTACTATTCTTTGGAAATGACCAATGAATTGATAGAGGAAAACAGGAACCATAACAAATATTGTTGCTAAGGCTTAAGATATGATTATGTCTATTTCCAAGGCTTCGATGAAAACAACGTCCAAGTTTGGCTTTCCCTATTTTATAGTCCTGGCTACCCACCAAGTAAGACTCATACGAATAGCGAGTTTGCAGGTTGTTGTTTTTGGTGCAGTGTAATTTTATAACAGACCCGAGCGGCCTTCACAACAAATGCGCTATTGTCCTGGGCGTTTTATTACGCAGTCGATGACATGACCACGTGGGACGAGGGCCCCCTCCCTGCCCCCTGAGCGTGGTGCCTCCTTGGAAACGCAGGCAAGGCCAGGGGGCGAGCAGGGACGTTCTCCACATGTGGTGACTGATGTCCCAGCCCTCGCTGCCCCATCGCTAGCTCCAGAACAGCCCGTGGCTCTGTGTGGAGAACTGGTTACCCTGAGTTCGCAGAAGGAAGAATGCCTTCTTTAAGTCCTAATTCTCCAGAGGCTATCAAGTGAGCACAGGGAAAAGCATGAAGTCAGTCCGGCCTCTGACTCCACATTTCAAAGGGAGCAGTGCGTGATCGAAAATTAAAGTGGTTGGAAAACAGCGTTGGTGCACATTTTAAAATCACGGTACGTAAACGCTTCGTTTTTTTACCTCATCTCTCAAGTGAGTCGTTGTTGTTTTTTTTTTAATACGAATTATATCATCGCCTGTTTCTAAGAGGGATGATCCAGGCAGTATTGCAAAGACGGGATGGAAAGGGCTGAAGAACAATCGCTTACACAAAATCCCAAAGCGCTTGCTGTAGCTGAGGGATCGGACCCAGGCCTGCAGCAGAAACAGGCCAGACCTCGGTACCAGGCACAGGGTGGCCAAATGGGCTGTCCCAGTCCTAAAAGCAGAGGGACATGCTCAGCGTAGGCCACTTGTTGTGAAAACCTGGGAGCTATCCATTGCATCATATGTATTCAGTTACATATTCAAAAGTAATTTATGACCACACCAGTCAAGAACAGGGAATGAATGAGCAAAGAATATAAATATATATCCTGGGTTCTGCCTAATTCCTCTTAAGCCTGTGGCAAAGTGATACCGCCTCAGCCCCAGCCCCTCCACCTTCTCTCGGACCAGCCACCACTGAATGCCATTTCAGCCAATAATGTGGGTTCTGAAGTTCTCATTTATAACACATGTTGGCTGTGTGCTTTGAGGTTCAGCGCTAAAGCAAACGATGAGGAATGCAGCTATTTTCACCCAGGTATAGAATATAGGACTCATTAATCAAAATTCTCATATAGCTTTTTTTGTCAGCTGGGATATATAATTTTCCCAAAGTCCACAAGTTTAGACCTTATTAAGATTATGTAACTCTTAATTTTCTCCCGTAGCGGGAATGAAAAACCATACTGATCTTTCTAAAAACAATTTGGCAATATAAATCAAGAGTTTGAAGAACGTCTGTCTGTTCTCAGTGGGAAATGGTTATAAAAAAATAATCAGGGGTGTGGACATAGATTCGATATAAAGATGTTTATCAAAGTGTATTTACAATAGAGAAAATAATGAAAAAAGATCTAAGTGCCCCACAATAAGAAAATGAAGTATGATCTCTTTATATGAAGAAATATTACACAGCCATTAAAAAGCATGTCTAGCCCTAGCTGGTTTGGCTCAGTGGATAGAGAGTCAGCATACGGACTGAAGGGTCTGAGGTTGGATTCCTGCCAAGGGCATATGTCCAAGTTGCAGGCTTGATCCCCATTAGGGGGTATGCAGGAGGCAGCTAATTAATTATTCCCTCTCATCATTGATGTTTCTATCTCTCTGTTCCCTTCCTCTCTAAAATCAATAAAGAAATATTTAAAAAGAAAAAGAAAAAAGCATGGCTGGCCTGCTGGTTTGGCTCAGTGGTTGAGTGTTAACCCATGACCCAGGAGGTCACCGATTTGATTTGATTTCCCATCAGGGCATGTGCCCTGGTTTCAGGCTTGATCCCCAGGAGGGGGTGTGAAGGAGGCAACTGATCAATGATTTTCTCTTATCATTGATGTTTCTATCTCTCCTCTCCCTTTCTCTCTCTCTAAAATCAATAAAAACGTATTTTCAAAAAGCATGTCTGAAAAATTATACTAATACTAAATTATGATACTAAAACTGAGCAGCAGTCATTAGTAAAAAATTAAGATATCAAACATCACATTTTCTATGGTTGTGATAATCTAATGTTTATGCATAGAATAAATACTGAACGAAAAGACAGTGAGTTGCATTGGTAGTGATTGCTGGGTGGTGCCAATTCTATTTTCTTCTCCACATTTTTTTGTATTTCCCATAATTTCTACAATGATCATGTATGAGTTTCGTAATCATAAAAGTAATAATACAAATGAAAGTCATCATGTCAGGTTTGTACAAAGCTCTGTACAAGGTAAGAAGCTATGGAACAGAAGTCGCTCTGTATACATAGCTCTTCAAAGAGTGGTCCCCATGTTAAGCTCACCCCGGTTCTCAAAAGCCCTCCAGGGGGAGAAAAATGCAGTGATGAGCCCTGGACCTGTAAACCAGTCCGGGCCTCCTCCCAGGCTAAGGACGCATCCTCCGTGGTGAGAGGCTTACCGAACAACCTCGGCTAAAGCATGCATCCGCCTAACCCCCAGGACATGACCTAGCAAGTCACTTTCAGGCAAATCTGAGAGAGGGGCAGCGGGCCCCAGGTAACACGATGCGCCCAGAACATGTCTTGGGCTCTGACAGGTGCAAACAGCTCCACTCGGCTAAATATAAACCGACTCGGGCAGTTTCGAAAGTCTCTCCCTCTTTCTATTCTCATCAGGCACAAGAATGTTCTCTTTTTTAGTTCTGACCCGTGGTTATTTTTATTTAGAGTTGCTCTGCAATGCTTTTTATTCAATGAGAAGCGATGTTATAATTCCAAGAGTGAAAAAAACAAGACGGTTTTTCTTCCAAAATCTTGGATAATTCTAAGAATGAAAAAAAAAAGCAACGATTTTTTTTTTTCCCCAAAATTTTGGCTGATGGTAGGACCTCGGTTTGGGCTGTCTTTGAAATGTGTCAAATTGAAAAGGAGATAAGATATTAACAATATTTAAAAAAAACAGAAAACGTTCTGGATGAGTACAAAGCTGATGTTAACACGTGCCTACAGAGACGTCGTTTTAATCAGCAGAGCGGAAATTCTTGAGCGGAAGGTAGAGAGCTCTGGACCTTTGCCAGTGGCTGCCATGCTCTCTCCGTTACCCCTAAACTCTAACTCCCCCTTCAGGATGCTGCTCCATGGTCCCTTCTTCAGTAGCCTTCTCTGCCCTTCCCCACTCCCTCCCCACCTCCACGGTACACATGCACAGCCTTCTTGCTGGCTCCCCACACGCAGAGATTTACCTCCCAGGCGTTCATCCTACATCGCTATTTAATCGCAGAGCTTCTCGAGAGTAAGGTATTTTTCATTTTTTCCATCTCTAGCACCAAGATTTACAGTAGTTCTTCAATAATGGGTTGTTGAATGAATAAACAAGTGTGTAAGAAGGAACTGAAGGAGTCACCAGTAAGCCCACACTGAAGGAAGAAAAGGCACTAATAGACCTGAAAAAGAACAATTTATGGGAAAATAATAATGATCAGACAATGCTAGTCTTCTTTACTTAGTTGAGGAGGGGATGGTTGTCTTATTGAATGAAATTAAAACTAAAATGCCAGATATTATAAAAGGAATTTGGTATGCATTGGCCAAAGGGCTGAAATCATCCATTTTCGCTTTCTTTCTGCAATAAAATGAGAAGGTACGGGAAGATCTCCGTGTCCAATGGCCAGCCCACCTGTCAGGCTCAGGGCTCTGGGACTGCAATGCATTCTGCTGGAACACTCCCTCCAGACCTTGTACCCCAGATCCATTCTGATCGCAAATGAAACTGTGCTCTTTTCAAACTCATGGATGCCACACTCCTACCTACCAAGGCTGTGGTGTGCCGCAACTAAGTTTAGCCTCACTCTCCTGGTCTGAAATAGGCATCGAAACCACAGGGGAAATTACTACCCCTGGTTTCCTAGATCTATGTAAGGAAGATGCTTCCAAACCCTAATGCTGGAAAATTGTATTTACTTGTTCCAACTTCTTCCCAGTTTGGTGCAGATCACCCTTTGCCTGCATGCATTTTGCAATACCTGTTGGCTCTTTATCTTTGCCCACTCCGTTAACTCGCTGCGCTGGGGAAACGCAAGCCAACCCTTGGCTTAATAAATCTTCAACCCACTCATCAGCTCATAAAGGGGGTTTAGAATTGGGAAAGGGAGTATTGCACGGAAGCTTTATTTGCCAACCGCCTACCAACAGCTGGTTTCGCAGGTGGTCCTTTATCAGATTTGCCCATTGAAAGAGAAAAATGAGGACTAATGATGGCCCTTCAGACAGGGAGAGCATGTCTGGGGAAACTCGGTAAGCTGAAGGCCTGTATTGGATCACTGTAACTGACTAGCGTTTTAGTCTTAGATCCCTAGTAAAATTAGGAGGTGCTCTTCTAGCCCTGAAAGCAGAATTTTCCAAATGCCTCATTCAACAAAATGAATTTTCATAACGCTAAATATTTCCAAAGTAAAGGACCTTACTCTGAAAATACATCCTCCCTGCTTCCTATTGTTATTGCTGTTAAAAAGAACATTTAAAAATATAAAATAAAAGGATAGTAACAAGATGTTAAGATGTTGTTTTTTTAATTCAATATCTTTACTTGGCACTTTAAAAAGCTGGCACACCTCTATCAGCTTCCAAAAGTCATTAATATTAGAAAACTAGGATCCTCAGCCAGAAAGTGACCAGCTCAAAGCTGATTGATCATAAAGGAGATTATACAAATGATTATATAAATGTAAATTTGTTATTCTCATAAAAGAGGCGGGATTATTGGTCTCTTAGAATCTCATCATTCTCTACAGCATAGAGATAGATCATGGAAACCCTGTAGGTCCAGGTCATTTTTAAAAAAATATATTTTATTGATTTTTTTACAGAAAGGAAGAGAGAGAGTTAGAAACATTGATGAGAGAGAGACATTGATCAGCTGCCTCCTGCACAACGCCCTACTGAGGATGTGCCCGAAACCAAGGTACGTGACTTTGAATGTAATCGAACCTGGGACCTTTCAGTCCGCAGGCTAATGCTCTATCCACTGAACCAAACCGGTTTCGGCCAGGTCATTTTTTAAAAAATCTTCATTGTTGAAAGTATTACATATGTCCTCTTTCAACCTATTGACCTCTTCTAGCCTGCCCCTGCTCCCTACCCCCTGCCCCAGCCTTCACACCCTATTGTCTGTGTCCATGGGTTATGCATATATGCACACAAGTTCTTTGATTGCACTTTTCCCACCCACCTTCCTCCTCCTTCCTCCAGGTCACTTTTTAAAAAAAATATATTTTAATTTTTTTTTTACAGAGAGGAAGGGAGAGGGATAGAAAGTCAGAAACATCGATGAGAGAGAGACATCGATCAGCCGCCTCCTGCACGCCCCCCACTGGGGATGTGCCCGCAAGCAAGTACATGCCCTTGACCGGAATCGAACCCTAGACCCTTCAGTCCGGAGGCCAACGCTCTATCCACTGAGCCAAACCGGTCTTGGTCTCCAGGTCACTTTTACAACAGATTCAATAATGTGTTACCTTCCATGCATTTAGTCCTTTGCCCCAATATCAACATTATTATTTTTTTAAATGTACTATATTCCTTTCACAGTAATACCTGGACCATGACAGGCACAAAGCCAGCATTCAAGAGCTGTGTTTTTTGTTTTGTAGGGGGTTTTGTGTGTTTTTTTAAAAATATATTTTTTAAAAAAATATTTTGACCTCAGAGAAGAAGGGAGAGAGAGAGAAACATCCAGGACGAGAGAGAATCATGGATGGGCCAGCGGTCCGAGTCCACAACCCCCGCCCCTATTGCACCAGGAATCAAACCCTGACCCCCAGGTTCACAGATCGAGGCTCACCCACTGAACCCCCTCAGCGGGGCCCCAGGCTCTGCGAGTAGCGGACCCAGAGAAGGGGAAACACACCCAAGTCCTTCCCCCGGGCTTCCCGGTCCGGGCTCCCCGGGCCCCGCAGGTGGAGGGGGAGGTCGCGGTCCGCGGGGCGCCCCGCAGCCCCAGAGCAGCGGGGGGCGGGGCCGGCGGGAAAGTATAGGAAGGTCTCTGCCCGCGGGGACTGCGCCCCAAGGAGGAAACTGCGGAACCGGCGTTCCTTCCTTCGGGAGGGAGCGCCCCGGCCCCCGGCGCCCGGCCCCCCGCTCGCGAAGCAGCGGCCCCGGCCCTCCGGGCGCGCCGCGCGGGTCACGTGGCGCCGCGCGCTGTCCCCGGAGCGGGGCGCCCCGGCCATTGGCCGCCGCCCGCGTCCCGGCAACGCCCATTGGCTGCGGGGGGCGCTCACGTGCGAGGGGCTCTGGGATGGCACCCCGAGCCGGCAGAGGGGCCCGAAAGTTCAAGAGCGCGGCGCGGCGGCCGGCAGCCGCAGACCCGGGAGCCGCAGACCCGGGAGCCGGCGCAGACCCGGGGGGCGGGCACGGACCGGCGTCTCCCGCTGCCCCGGCCGCCCCGGCCCCCGTGCGCCCGCGGCTGCAGCCTCCGCACCGCGGGGCTTAGGAGCTGCGCCAGGTACGTGCTTCCCCCGCGGGGGGCGCGCCGCGGGGACCCTCGTTGGCTGCTGCCATCTGCGCTCTCTGCGCCCGACGCGCTCTCGACGGGCTCCCGGGAGCTGTGGCTCCTCCGTGGGGCGGGCAGTCCGCGGGCCGAGGTGCGATGGAGCCTGCCCGGACCTGGGTGCCCACCCCCCGAGGTGCGCGCCCCGGGGCTGGGGCTTAGCGTGCCCTTCCTTGCCCCGCTAATTGCCCCTGCAGAGTGGCTGCGGAGTGGGGCGAGGGGGTCTGGAGCGCAAAGAAACGTCGATTCTTCTCTCCCAGGGCCTCGCCTCCCCGTAGAAAACTCCAGGAAACTCACTTTGTAGTTTCTCGGGCCGCGGAGAGCGAGCGGGGAGACCGGGAGCGCAGCGTCAGCCCTGTCCCCTGGCCTCCCGTCCCGGGACTGGGCGGCGCTGCGCCAGGCGGCCGCGTGGGGGCGCTCGCGCGGCGCGGCTGGGGCCGGGGTCACCCCTGCACCCCGCCCCGGGATCGTCGTTTGGGCTCCTCCTCCTCCTCCTCCTCCTCCTCCACCTCCTCCTCCTCCAGGAACTGAGCCTAGACCCGTGGTGGCGGCCGCCTCTCCGATACAGCTCCGGGCGAGCTGGGGAGGGGGCTGCCCCGCAGCCTCAGAGGTAGGTGCCCCCCCCCCCGACAGGCAGAGGAAGATCTTAAGAGGGGCTGGGGGTGGGGGTGCAGGTGGGTCCCAGAGGGATCCAGGTCATCGTGACCTGTGGAATCTTCCAGCCTGGACGCTCCACTCCTCTGAACACAGAAAAAGGGGTGTGTGTGTGGACGAGACTCTGCCAAAGAGGAGACAGAGGGCCTGGGAGGACTTGGGAGAAGATGTGGGGGCCCTCGGGGGCGTTGTTTCCTGCAGGAGGGAAGGGAAATTGAGGGGAGACTTGACTTGGGAGCGTGGTGGACAGTTGCTAGAAGGGGTTGGCGCCTGTGGTTGGTGCGGCCAGGCCTCCCTGGGAGACCCGAGGTGCCTGCCGAGAAGAGAGCGTGAGGGCTGGGAGCTGGGGTGCAGAGGGGAGAGGACATACCTGGTTCCTTTGGGCAGGGCTGCCCAGGAGCCAGGGATGGAGGGAGACCAGCTGGAGGCCTCGCCGCAGCAAACTGGAAGTTGAGGTGTCCGGGGAAAGTTAGTGGGGAGAGAAGAACCATCAGGCATTCTCAGTGACCGTGAAGGTCAGCGCCAGAAGGGGCCTCCGAGGGGGAAAGCTGGAGCCCAGAGAGGGTGAGTGACCTGCAGCGAGTGGCACAGCCAGGTAGGTGGACGCCTGCCTGGGCCAGGGCCCTGTGCTCCACGTTGGACGCTTAGATGGCAGGCGCTGGGCCGTTTTAACTTATCGCTTGTCTGTCGTCTGCTGCCTCGCCCACCGATACTCATCTCAAAGATGCCGTGGGTGATCGTGGCAGGATGGAATAGTACAAGTGGCTTTCACGGCTGTGGATAAGGGCCCCAACGATCGGCGTGCAAAGAGAACGCTGTCTACTTTATTCGTCCTGTGTCACCCGAACCTTTTGGGAGGGGACAAAGGAATGCCGAAGGGGTCGATGACGGTGTCCTTTAAAAATTATAACCTGCTGCAACCGCTTACCTAATGCTTTGGTGTTCCTGGGTCCAAGGGAAGGGGGGATTATTGGTGCATCTGATTTTTCTGTCTTTACAGTACTTATCAAAGTACAAGAGAATGGAAAGAGAAATGGCTTGGCCTCAATACCAAAACAAAACGAATTTTTTTAAAAAATTACTTACTATAAAAGGCATAAGCAGAAAGTCAGTAGGTCAGCTTCCTAGAACTATGAAGGTCATGGGGTTATTTTCTGTTTCAAGCCTATAGTTTTCGCAAGAGAAGTCACCAGGACGTCCAGCCCTAGCCAGCTTGGGCTGGTGGTGTGTAATTTCCTCCTGGTGGAACAGGGAAATCCCTGATGCCCAGCTGTCCGTGTTCTGTGGTTATTGGGGCGGTTTAGGGTTTGCCCCCTAGTGACCAGGAACACTGAAATCTACCCTTGGGCATGGCCCAGGCAGGCATCTTTTGGATGCAAAGTTTTTGAGCATCCATACCGGTCGGAGCAAGAACTGCTGATGCTCTCACGACCCTGTCCTGCGCCCTGCTGGGTCAAATGGGTGTCTTCTCGGTCTGTTTTCCGCCCGGTCAGCCTTGGTTGCCCATATTCCCTGGTCTGGGGGAGGGAAAGGGCTGGAGCAGCAGGACAGTCTCTCAGGAGAAGGGTCCTGAGGGGTAGCCGGGTGCATCCTGGGGTGGCGCTGCTCATTTTTATGCCACTTGAAGATAAAAATGCCGGTCCAGGTGCCTTCCTTTCAGGGCGTAGGAAACTATTACCTTGCATGTCTCCGTTGCTAGAACTACTTCTGGGTGATGGTCATTCCTGTCACGGTCCATTGGGGAATTCCTGAGCGGGACGGTCAGGAGGAAGGCCTGCACTAAATCAGCACTTGGGTGGTTGATTCCTGGAGAATGTTCCAGTTAATAAAAATGGGAATCTGCATGTGAGGACAGGCAAAGGGGCCGATAGTCACATCGTGTCCGAGATGGAGGCCTCACCTCCGGTTACGGTCAGACTCAGAGAAGGGGTTCTGGTCAGGGGTTGCTTGTGCAATGCTTCTGGGGCAGTAACCCTGGGGTCAAAAGGTAGTTAACCTCACTTTTGCTTTTCGTAGAAAAAAACGTTGCAAAACCGATTAGGCTCTAGATTCTAGAAGGTGCCAGGGGAATTGTTCAATTAGCTCTGGCTCTGGCTGGAACCTCACCTCCCGATCCCCGGCTCTCCTTGTTCTTACAGCTTAGTGGTCAAAGGGATCTTGGGAAAATTTAATTTACACTTGGCTGGGTCCAGAGTCACTTTACCAGGTCTTCATTCTCTCACTGATCCCCTTATTTTAGAATTCGGTTTACACAATATCTTGAGAGTTTCCCAACCTTCCTCTAATGAACTGATGGACTGTTTTAGCGCCGTGCAGGAAAGCACGTACGAGGTTCGGTTTGCAGGCTAGCTGGCTGGGCAGAGAGAACTGCAGCTGACCTTGTGCTGACTCAGACGAGGAGGAAGCGGCTATGGCCACGGAGGAACTCTTCCTCCCCCTGCTCATGCCCAAGGTGTCGATGATGGACAGAGTAGGAGGGGCTTTGCCCCTGTTCAGGTCCCCACCCCACCCCAACCTCTCTCTCTCTCTCTAACTCTCTCTTAAACCAACTTCCTGTGTTGAAGTTAAATCTGAAGGTGTGATTCCAATACACTCTTAACAAAGTTTTGCAACCAGGGGAAAACTAAAATGCAAGTACTTTGCAGGTTTACCTGTTTGTTTTCATTGAACCCATTGGTCAGCACTCTTAAAAGTTACCTTGCCCAATGAAGTCAGAATTCTCCTTTCCAGAACAATTGCATGGCCATACGAACAGATAACAGAAAGCAAATGGCCCCTATAATTTTCACTCCTTTGACCTTGTGAGAGAGGAAACAGCAAGACAGATGCCCTTCAAAAATGAATGTTTAGGGGGTGGGTGGGAAGTGATCAACCAAAGAACCTGTGTGCCTATGTGCATCACCCATGGACACAGACAATAGGGTGGTGAAGGCCTGAGGGAGGGGGCAGGGACGGGCTAGAAGGGGTTCAGTGGTGGGGAAAAAGGGGACATAGGTAATACTTTCCATAATAAAGATTAAAAATAGCAAAATACATGTTTAGAGAACTGCGTTGTGGCTACTTATTATTGTTTTATTTTCCTCTGAACGTGTGTGTCTCTCCAGTTTGGTCATCGCTAAGCGCCTGCTGCCTCTAGGGAAGTGCTGTCCTTTTGGGAAATGGGATCAAACCCGTTATGTCCCTGGCTTTCTCATTTTTTGTCAGTTTTTTAAAAAATATATTTTACTGATTTTTCACAGAGAGGAAGGGAAAGGGATAGAAAGCCAGAAACATCGATGAGAGAGAAACATCGATCAGGCGCCTCCTGCACGCCCCCTACTGGGGATGTGCCCGCAACCAAGATACATGCCCTTGACCGGAATAGAATCTGGGACCCTTCAGTCCGCAGGCCGACGCTCTATCCACTGAGCCAAACCGGTTTTGGCAGTTTCTGTCACTGTCTTTGATTAATCTGGACCACTCTTGAGTTAATACTGAGGCGGTAGCCGTGTGGACAGAGACGCAGAAAAGCAGTGTCAGTCTGATCTCATGGCTGTTGCTTTTTCTTTCTTTCTTTCTCCCTCTGCCAGCGTTCTAGCCTGCTCGCCTGACCCCACGATGGCCGTGGACATCGAGTGCAGATACAGCTGCATGGCCCCTTCCTTGCGCAGAGAGAGGTTCGCCTTCAAGATCTCGCCGAAGCCGAGCAAACCCCTGAGGCCTTGTATTCAGCTGAGCAGCAAGAATGAAGCCAGCGGAGTGGTGGCCCCAGCCGTCCAGGAGAAAAAGGTGAAAAAGCGAGTGTCCTTCGCAGACAACCAGGGGCTGGCCCTGACAATGGTCAAAGTGTTCTCGGAATTTGATGACCCGTTAGATATTCCGTTTAACATCACTGAGCTCCTAGACAACATCGTGAGTCTGACGACAGCAGAGAGCGAGAGCTTTGTGTTGGATTTTTCTCAGCCTTCGGCAGATTACCTAGACTTTAGAAACCGGCTTCAGACCGACCACGTCTGCCTGGAGAACTGCGTGCTGAAGGACAAAGCGGTGGCCGGCACCGTGAAGGTGCAGAACCTGGCCTTCGAGAAGACGGTGAAGATCAGGATGACCTTCGACACCTGGAAAAGCTTCACAGACTTCCCCTGTTGGTACGTCAAGGACACTTACTCCAGTTCAGACAGGGACACGTTCTCCTTTGACATCCGCCTGCCCGAGAAAATCCAGTCTTACGAGAGGATGGAGTTCGCCGTGTGCTACGAGTGCAACGGGCAGACGTACTGGGACAGCAACAAAGGCAAGAACTACCGCATCACCTGGGCGGAATTAAAGTCCGCCCAGGGCCCGGCCGAGCCGCGGAACGGAGCCGATCTGGGCATCTCCTTTGACCAGTTCGGAAGCCCGCGGTGCTCCTACGGTCTGTTCCCCGAGTGGCCGAGTTACCTAGGGTATGAAAAGCTAGGGCCCTACTATTAGGGACCCCGTGTGATGGAGCCCAGCTGAGCGGGTGCCCAAGGGCCCCGCCGCGGTCACCGTGGGACGGAGATGGAACAGCCAAGAGAAGAGCCGAACTGCCCTTCGGCACACTTTCCGAAAAGAAAGGATCCTATTCACTTCTTCCTTCCACCAGCAAGTCCAGGCCGGCTTCGACCACCGAACCAGTCTCACACTCAGCGTGGCCGCGGTGCGCCGGGCAGCTTGGCACCCGTGGCAGCCGGGATGGTGCCAGCGAAGGTCTGGACAGGAGCCAGGCCTGCAGGCCGGGCTGGCGAGGCGAGAGAGGACGGTGGCTTCCTAACGACGCGACTCGGAGGGTGCCCGTGCTGTGTGGAGGAGCGGCCGAGGGAAGCCAGCCGCCTGGATGTCACTCCATCCCCGGCCACCTCTGGCCCCTTGCCGTGCTCTGGCTCCTCTCCACGCAGCCAGGCCTTCCTACCTCCTGCTGCTCTCTCGTTCTTCACATTTGGTCTCCGTGCTTTTATTTTTATTTTTTATTTTTGGTGTTTTTCTTCGACGGTTCATCTGATGTTCAGGAAAAGATAATAAAGGCAGATCGGCCTGGGAGACAGGCATTTCCTGGTGCTGGGCCGCGGGTGTATTCCAGCGGAGGGTGGCCCGCAGAGTAACTGGCATCCGTGCAGCGGGACAGCTTGATGGCTCAGGACCGGCAGGACCGCCGCGAGCGGGACACGTTTTGCTTCTCCTCTTGGCTTTGGGGGGGAGCTTTCTGAGCACTCAGACTTCCCCGGGGTCCCCGGAAGGCTCACGTACCAGGGGTGTTTCAACTTGCTCGGCGGGTTGGCAGGCGTCTCCTGTCTTCATCCGAGGATGGGAGATCGCCCTTTCTGGAGACTCGTCTTGGACACTGTGTTCAGGGCACGTGGATTGGCAGATCCCATCTATCCCTCGAAGCCTTCCGAACACGTTTGCTTTGATTTTGACTGTGATTTTTCAGGACCCGGGACCTTGTTTTACCAGCACCCAGGGACTTTGATTGGGGCGTCCTTCTTTATGGTGTGTGAGTACGTGAAAGGGGCAGAGAAGGGAAAACCTATGTTCTCCTACGTCTGCCGCCTCTGAAGTAGCAGACATTCATTGTTCTCCACCATAATGGGCAAAAGAATGAAAAATCTGGCGGGCCATGTTGTTGCGAGACTCCTGGGACTTTCGCTGTCGGATGGATCCCCAGATCCTGTGATTATTTTGAGGGCAAGACTGGTTTGTACTTGGGGGTGTTGAAAATATTTTTACAGGGGTATGTGTAGAAGGTTTGGGGTTTTTCTGTTTTTGTTTTTGTTTTTGGAGATTAAATGACTGTCTCGTTTTCCTTTTGCCTGATTTACTCAAGTGAGCTTTTCCTAAGGGAGGCAGGAAGTGGGATGCACAGCTACTGGACTCTGCAGGCAGAGAGTCTCCTTCCGTTTGCTTTTTCCAAGTCACTCAGCAAACACCTCCCAGCTGCTTCGTAGATCCTGTCAGATGTTGGGCAGGTACAGAGTGTTTTGGCTTCGGGAGTTTGGTGGGTGTTTTTTTTTTTTTCTTTTTCTTTGAACTTTAAAATGTTTTAACTTTTTAAACGCTCTTTAAGTTGTGTTTGATGTAATTCTTATTCCTAAAACTGGCTGTTACTAGTCTGCAATCGCGTGCTTTATTGTTTATGCCTCTCCCAGGTGGGCAGCACTGAGGGAGGCCATTGGTAATGTAATTTATGGGGAAAATCACATTTACTTATGCCGAAACGGGGCAGGATTTTATCCAAGCATATCTTACATCAAGTACACAGAGAGCACTTTGTGTTACAAGTCTGGTGGTCAGAGCTATAAAGAGTGTAAAATCTACATTGAATAGAAGCAACATTTTGATTTTGTTTTAAGAAGTCTCCCCCCCACCCCCCGCTCCTCCTCCATTTCAGGAAAGGTACGAGGTGCACTGTCATTGACATGTCCCCCGACTACAGGTGATGAGATCATGCTGTGTTCATGAGGAAAACGCCTCAAGTGACTTGTGAATGGCTGTCAATAACAGTGATCCTCAGGCATTCCTGTGTCAAAATTTGAAATAGGGTAATTCGCTGATAAGTATCTCTTCTAAACCAGCCATAAACCCTCTCCCCCTCCACCCCCTGCTTTGCTCCCAGCTCTCCCCAGATATTTTTGCTGGCGGCTCTGCTTGCACGCCCCCCAGCCAGTGCACCTGGGACACTCACCCCACAGGGCAAGTCCTCACCCGCTAGCAAAGACCCTGCTCTCACTAAGGAATCTGGTCGCCCGACTTCCCTGTCAGCACTGCCCTGCAGTGAGGTGGCAGGATCCGAAGAACACTGTCTCCTCACCTCGCAGTCCTCCTGCCTTCCGTCCGGCTCTGCCCCAGAACAGGAGGAGCCTCTGCATGGCTCACCCTCAGCCCGCAGGGCGGCAGGCTGGGGCGAGGGCCATGTTCCCGGCTGTAGACTTCCCTGCAGCCTGACCTGGAGGGGTGGCCCTCAGACGGCTCCTGCTTGTGATGACAAATGGCCTCCTCCAGTCCGGGGTCCTTCCCGAATCGCCCCAGAAAGCCCAGCCTCCTGCTGCTGGGGTGGTGCTCCAGGAATGGGCAAGCAGCTCCATTTTGGATTCCTATTTATTCCCCCTGTGCCCTGGGGAGCACTTGCAAATTAGGTGCAATAAATAAGCTGGACTATATATAAAGAGAGGATAAACAAGCTGTCAATGTTTCTTGGAAGAGAGGAAGCATCTGAGTGGGTTTCTTTCTCTCTCTCGTGTAATATTCTTGTTATATGGGAGCTGGTGAGAAATAGGGGTATGTAGTTCTCTAGAAATTAAGTTTCTAGAATCAAGGTAGAATTTATTTTTTTTCCTCTGAAATGTAATTTTAATGGTGGCAAAAACATGACTCACTCAATGTTTTTTTTAAAGATGTAAAGTTTGAACTGCTAAACGAGTTTGTGGTTTTGATCTTTGCGTATAATTTGCTTTATGAAAACAAGCGTCACTTTGTAGGCACTGGGATATATATATATATATATATATATATATATATGCCCCAAAAGTGTGTTTGCTCACTTTTTTGAAATGCCTGTTTCTGGTTCTGAATGGACAGTGAATGGAAATCTTGGTTGTTTTTTCACTCGTTTCCTCTTTTAAAATTCCTCCACTGGATGTGGTTTGCCGGATCAGGCCCCGTGGCTCTGCTCCGGGAGGTCCCAACCTCCTTCTCTCTGCAGACGTGAGCACTGACCGGGGAGAGCGAAACTGACAGCGGGGTCTTACCGGGTCCTCCAAAGACAGTGTGGCAGCTACTGCCCTTCCCGAAGTGGGGCACATCTGGGTCCGGGAAGGGTAGCTGTGGTTCTGGGCGGCTTCTCCCCACTGTGGGGGGCAGCCCGGGTTGTAAAGCTGTGAATGTTTTTACCGTTCTGTTCTCGGTTCTTAGAGGTTGCTGGGGCGGGAAGGGGAGGTGGGGGGCAGCGGTGAGGATGATGTTTCCCTTCGATGTCAATGTGAATGTCCGGCTGGAGTGACTCAGCTTCCTTCGACGCCTAAAAGTGCCTTGTCAAGAAATTTCCACGTTTAAAAAAATAAATAAATATTTTTGTACACAATGTTAAAGGGGAAATGCACTTTAAAAATCACAAGAATGGATGTATTTTGTGTGGTATAAGAGAGTGGTTTGTATCAAATGCAAAAACGTAATAAAGGTAGAAGAAAAAAAACACAACGAAAGTGTCCTGTGTTCAAAATGCCTCACTTCTGAGAGTCAGGCTGGGGAGAAAGCGTTTCACACCCCGGGTCTCCACATCCAGAGCACAGGTTTGCAAAGGGATGGATCGCATCCGGGGGCTGCGCCAGCGAAGCTGTGAGGCCGAGGAAGGGATGGGAACCGCTTTGGTAGCCATCCCAGTAGCTGATGAGAGCTCCGAGAATAAGTGCACAGGGGCCAGCACTGTTATGAACCGTTAGTTGTTGTTGTTTTTAACATATATTTTATTTTTTAATTAAACTTACCGGGGTGACATTGGTTAGTAAGATTACGTAGGTTTCACATGTACATTTCTAGGATACATCATCTGTATGTTGCATCGTGTGCCCGCCACCAAAGTCACTTTCCATCACTTTCCATCACCATCTATTGACCCCCTTTCTCTTTTGCGACCCCCACTCTGTTGTGTGTCTGTGAGTTTTGTTTGTGGCTTTCAGTTTCACATCCCACATTTGAGTGAAATCACATGCTTCGTAACTTTTCCTGGCTGGCCTACTTCGCTTAGCATGTTGTTCTGAATTCATTTTTAAATATGTTTTTATTGATTTCAGAGAAGGCAAGAGAAAGAGAGAGAAACATCAGTGATGATGGAGAATCATTGAACGGTTGCCTCCTACATGTCCCACACTGAGGATCAGCCTGCAACCGGGCACATGCCCTAACCGGGAATCAAACCCTGACCTCCTGGTTCATAAGCCGACTGAACCATGCCAGCCGGGCCTGAATTTATTTGTAAAGATCCAAGGACCAGTCACTTCTGACGCTCTCACTGGCTCTTGGCTTAGTATATTCAAAGGTGGGAAAACTGTAAGTGCCTCTCTGTAAGAGCTTTAACTGCTTGGTCCCATTGTAACCAGCACAGCCAGCTCCTGATGGCACCCCCTGTCCACTGGTCATCGACGTTCACCCTAAAGATTTCCAGAGATGTCTCATTTCAGAGCTCAGAAGTGGGGCTGGAGGCAGAGGCAAATCGCAGCCGGGTGTTTCCTGCCCGTCTGTGTCTGCCACCCGGGGAAGACAGCAGCGGGTCTGCAGGGGAGAGGGGTACAGGTGAATAGGGACAAACAGCTCATACATAACCGCCTTCCCCGGGAATATCAACACTGTCCACAATTTCCTCCCGTAGAAGTGGGAAGGGGACAGAAAGAACACTCTTGTGTCCATTTGAGGTTCGGAATGATTTTACTGATCATCTAATTCTGATTTATGAGACAGACATCTCAGACCATCTGGAGTTAAAAAAAAAAAAAAAAAGGAAAAACACTTTCCTCGAGCGATGTTCCCAGAATAGCAAACATCCAGCTCTCTGAGTAATTCAGTTGAACGTGACTGCTGACCTGCCATGTGCCAGGCAGTGCTGCGTGCCTTCTCGACCCGCCCCTGGGAGAGATGTTGATGTTTTGGGTGACTCCCCGGAAAGCAGGGTGCTCTGCTGTCCAGTGATGTCAGGAGTTGGGAAGCTTAGGTCTGGCCTAGACCCTGCCACCTCCCATCAACTGCGCTGCAGGGGCTCTCGGAGGTTCTAGCAGGAATAGGGCACCAAGGGCTCTCGCAGCGTCCTGAGTCCTTTTGAGAGTTGGCCAGCGTGTCCCTTTTCCCAATGCTTCTAAATACGCACTTCCAAGAAGTACCAGGGACGCTCTGTGTTCTTCCTGGGATCCCGGGCCTGAGCAGCATCCAGACAACAGCGTGGGCTCCGTAAAGTGCCGGCGCTCCAGCTGGAAGGGCAGCAGCCGCTGCTGAGGGGAAAGGACCGGCAGGCCCTGGGTGTGTCTCCTACAGCCACATAGTCAGTGACGAAGCGAGAGGACCAGATGGATCTGTTGTTGTTTTTTCCCAAGAATCATCCCCCCAAACTGGAGTCACTCTCCCAGAGCTGAGACTGAAAGGGTGATTCTGAAAAGAAGACCCTCACGTCGGAGATGCAATCCCTGTGGGTGATCAGACACGGGCATCTGTGTGTACAACAGGCACATCCCTCCCAGGGGCTTCCTCGGCACATGCAAGGGCTGCCGGCCCATGGAAGGGGAAGCTGGAGACGGCTCTAACCATGTCAAATCTTTGAGACAGGTGACAACTAATGAAAACAGACATTTTAAAAACATGGTGTAGGACACGTATGCACACACACCTGCACATACATCTGAGCACATGTACGGCAGCATAAAAGTGAACATTAAATAATTAGGTAGCCGAGGGCCCGATGGGACAGGATGTAATTGATGGTAGGTAGGAACTCACCAATGGAGCCTTGGCTGCGGAGGCATCTAAGAGACAGGATGCAGGATTGGAGGCCTCGGCATGTCCTTGCCCCAGAACAGACCCTGCTGGAGCACAGGAAGGCGTTAGCTCTCATTCCTCTCCCGCCGCCATTGCTGACGCTTGGAGAAGAGGTGGAGAGGGAATCTCAACCAACACCTTTGTGTCCACAGGGGTTCTCTGGTAGGTGACATGTCTCCACAAATGCCATGCGCCTCCCAGCATCAGGCCTTCTGCTGGAGCAATTAGGCAAAGGTAGGATGAGGATACACAACACACTTTGGGGGCCAAAGACATTTATAATGATCCAGGATTCTGGCCTTTTACCCCAACAAGCAAGACCGGCTGGCTAGGTCAGGTGTTGGCAACCTTTACCTGCAAAGGGTCAGACAATAAATATATTAGGTTGTTTTGGGCCACATAGGGTCTCTCACATATTCCTATTTAAAAAAAAAATTATTTCTTTTTAAATGCAAACACTATTCTTAGCTGTGGGCCATACAAAACAGGCCAGGGCTGGACTTGACTTGCGGCCTGGAGTTGGCTGACTCTGGCTGAGGAGTCCAATAGGCACAGTGAGACTTCAGAACCAACCTGTGGACCCTCAGCTAAGCCCGGAGTCAACTTTTCCATTTGTTTGTTTGTTTAAAGACCATAAAATGAATGGTCCAAACTGGGATGCTTTGAGAATGAACGGGGTGCTATGAATTACAGGAGCAGCCAGGGCAAGCCCTACTGTGTGCCTGGGGCTTTTCCTTAGACCTTTGGGGAACTCGGAAAGCCATGGGCTCGAGCAGTGCTGGCTGGGCAGTGCCTTTTTGGATGGGTTTTCACGGAGTATAATTGTGTCTGTGGCTTAGATGTGTTTTTGTTGGCTAGCTTTTCTGTTTCCTAACTGTGGTGCTGATGACCTAAAGCCCTCTGGAAACCCTGGCCAATTCACTCTTCAGGGTAGAAAGTTTAGAAGGAAATGGGTTATTAATGGTTTGGGTTTATATCCTACTACTTTTCCCCCCTCTCCCCTCCCCACCCCCAAAATCTCTGTCCCCAAGAAAGAGGGCATGGCAAAGCTCCCCAAGAAAGCTGTTCATTGTAGGCACAGACACAGGCCAAATCTAAGCATGATTCCAAGAGCCAGTCCCCAGACTGAAGTGCCCCGGGAATCCTGCCACCTAGAGGGTCTCAGCTCATCTTTCCCTGACCCAGCAAGTTCAAGACGCCTTAAGCATCACAGGAGGCCAAGGAGATGGAAATTCATCTCCAAAGTGTTATGGGCCTTGACCTTGAAGAACCCCGCTCCCCTCCTGAAGGCCATCTTTGTGAAGTGGACATATTGTGGGTGGGAAATAGGCTCTTTCCCGGGACCGAGAGGAAAGCATTTCCGGGATTCACGCACAGGAGGCTGGGACCTGGCAAGGAGGTTTATCTGTGGTATAACAGCCAGAGTTCTCCTGGCTTCTCCATCTCCCATCTCTCCTTGTCCCGCCATGGAATAAGTCCAAGGCCAAGGCAAAGACCATGCCCTCCCTGAGTTTCTGTGTCACAGTTCTTGGGAGTCTGTCACAGGCCCCAAAAGGCCACTAGACTGGCATGGGTGGGAGAGAGCACGAATAAACCTGAGAGTGCAGGTCCCGAGCAAGAGAGAGAGCTTCTTTTTTCCATGAAACTGTGTATTCTCAGGCTGGGGAGGAACCTGAAGCGTATCCAAAATAACTAATCAGCTTCCCACACTTTCCCGGCTTGCACTGGGGTCCACCCCTAGCCAGTGATCTGTTCCCCAGGTTAGACCATCAGGCCTCTAGGGTCAAGCACCTCCCCTGGCAACACTTTGACTTTACTGCTCATGTCCTTATCTCCCCTCCCCCTCCCCCTCTACAATCTGGTACCTGATGGGGAAGGGAGGGGTGTTGATCCCCTTGAAGGGACAGCACAGAGATTCCCTGGGCTGTGAAGCCATAACCACCTAGTGAGGCCAACAGCTGACTATGCGCAACAATGTCGGACTCTCCCTTTGCTCTTTCCTTTCAAAAACTCAGTAAGGACCAGTAGCAGGCACAAGCTCTTCCTTTTAATGTTGCCATCTCCTCCTCTGGCATTTACACTGCCCGGTGCTGGAGGAGGGACTGTAAGGTCAGTGCTGTGGGCACTGGGACAGGTTTTCATGCAGTCCCAGAATATTCCAGGAGAACTCTCCCTCACCACAGACGGGAAGCTTTCCGGGTCATCCCTCTTTCACTCATCACTGCTTGCACTGCTAGAGAGGGGGAGAAGGAGAAATTAGTTACCACTTCCGGGCTCACTCCCAGGGCCCCCTAGTTAATTCCCCTCCGGTGGATATCTTGGTTTCATTTGACTGTGGACTAGCCCAGTGACATCTCATTGATCTTATTATCATATTCGAATAAAAATGAACTGAATAGTTAATTATTCACCATTAATCAATTATCTGTTGAAACGACGCTGAAATAGCCCCCAAGTATTTTCATAAATTCTTTTCCCATTTGCACATTTGCTCATGCAATAAGCACTTGCTCATTTGACTCCTCTAGTCTCCAGTTGCTTTTCTCATCTATTGATCAATCACCTTGTCATATTGGATCCTCATGTTTTGTATTAGTCATATGTTTTTGCATGCAGACACACACACACACACACACACACACACACACACAGAGAGAGAGAGAGAGAGAGAGACTTAGAAAAAGTATTTTCTCTACAAAAATCCCTCTTACAATGGTTCACTTTTCTGCTTTGAAACGGGAAGTTTCTGGCTCAGAGCTTCTCTGGGGGAGGCCTTCTCTGTGGTCCCCAGGGCCAAGGGCAGCACTGAATGGGGACAGTCTGCGGCAGTGGCTGGAACAGGACATAGAGTGACACCAGGCACTGGCTCTCCTCCCTGACATGGCAAGGCTCACTCCTTACCTGCTCAGCCTCTCCACTCTCTCTGAGACAGGGATCCCGAGATACCGGGTCCCTAACTGCAACTTCGGCTTCTCGGCAAACACAGACAAGAACAGCTGGCGGCTTTCAAATATTATACGAAGCATCAGAATCTGTTTTTAAATCAAATCTTACATAACCCCAATTTTCAAAATCGATAGGACCAGAGCTGCCCCAGATGGAAATTTCAGGCCACCGGGAAGCACACGCATTGCCTCCTTTCCAGACTCCTGAGGCTGCAGAATCCTCAGTGAGAACCTTTCCTTAGAACTCAGAACCCAGCTCCTGCTTCCTAGGCTAGTGAACGAAGTTCAAGGATATCCTATAAAAGAAAGCAAAAGCCAGCTAACAAACAAAACCTCTATGGGAGGAAAATACAATGACTTAACCTCATAGTATGCAAAGGGACTTTGGTTAGGTCTTGGCTGTGTTATCAAGGATAGTTATCATCTCCTTTCACACAAAAAATCATCAGCTTGTTCACACCGAACCACATTTGAATTGTGTATGATCATACATATCATCTTATATCTTCATACAAAAACTCCTTGACAAGGCAACTTCTATTCTATATTAACAATAACGTATTAAACAAAATCACTGAGTGTCTCTAAGGGCAAGGTTATAATTGGGACCAAGTACTCTGGGAAACAGAAAAGACATATCACTGTCACCACGCTATTTATACTCTCCCAATGGTTATTTTAGTCTTTCTTCTCCCAAACCGTACACGTTTTACTCTGTTTATTTACCCCAAACTAAGCCCAGACAGTCCTAATGTTTCTTTTTTTTATTATTATTAAATTTCTTGCCTGGCTGGTATGACCCAGTGATTGAGTGTCAACCTATGATCCAGGAGGCCATGGTTCAATTCCCAGTCAGGGCACATGCCCGGGTTGTGGGATTAGTCCTCCCACATGTAGTGCAGGAGTCAACTGATCAAAGATTCTCTCTCTCCCTCTCCCTTCCTCTCTGAAATCAATAAAAAAAATATTTTTTTAAAAGTAAACATTTTGAGATAAATGTAGACTCACATGCAACTTTAAGAAGTGATAGAGAGAACCATTTACTGTTCACCAGTGTTCCCCAATTGTAACATCTGGCCAAACAGTGTCATAGTCAGGTGGCCAACATTGAGGCAGTCAAGACAGAACCTTTCTGCCACAAAGACCTCTCTGCTATTAGGCACACTGACCCTCCCCCTCTCATCCCTCCATTCCTCACCACCATCTGAGCCCCGGTCCTTGACCTCTGGCAACCACCAATCTGTTCTCCATCTCTATCATTTTGAGAATGTCATATGAATGAAATCATATGTAATTTTTTTGGGGTAGCTTTTTCCACTCAGCATAATTCCCTGACATTCATCCAACTTGTTCCATGTGTCAGATTTGTACGTTTTTATTGCTGAGTATTAATTATTCCCTTGTATAGATGTTCTGCAGTTTAATAATTACTGTAATGTTAAGAGCACTTGAGTTGTTTTTAGTTTGGGGTTACTACAAATAAAGCTGTCATAAATATTTGTGTATAGACTTTTCCATTTATTAGGGTAAATGGCCAAGAGTGTAATTGCTGGGTCATATGCTAATCCTATTCCATGTTGAGGTTTTTGTGTTTTTTTAAGTATATATTATTATTGCTTTCAGAGAGAAAGGGAGAGGGAGAGAGATAGGAACAACGATAAGAGAGAATCATTGATTGGCTACCTCCTGCACGCCCCCTCCTGGGGACTGAGCCTGCAACCCTGGCATGTGCTCTGACTGGGGATTATGGAACACGGACCTCCTGATTCATAGGTCGATGCTCAACCTCTGAGTCACGCTGGCCAGGGGCCCATGTTGAGTTTTATAGGAAACTGAAAACTGTTTTTAAGTGTGGCTGTACCATTTTATACCACTGATGATGAGTACAATGTCTCCACATCCTTGTTAGCTTTTGGCAGTTTCACTGTTTTTTATTTTCGCAGTTCTGAGAGGTATACAGTGGCATCTCATTGTAGTTTTCATTTGCATTGCCCTAACAGGTAACCAGTTAGTACTTTTTCACATACTAATTTGCCTGCTGTGTATATTCTGTGGGGAAATATCTGTTCAGGTCTTTTGCTATGTTATTAATTGAATTGTTTGGGGATTTTTTAACCTGTTGAGTTGTGCGAGTTCTTTATGTATTCTGGATACTAGTCCTTTGTCAGTTTGAAAATATTTTCTTTTAGTCTATAGCTTGCCTTTTTGTCATCTTCACATGGACTTTTCCAGAACAAAAGTTTTTACTTTTTATCAGTTTATTAACTTTTAGTTAACTTTTAGTTTATTAACTTTTAGTCCCCATAAAGGGACTATGCTTTAGGTGTCAAATCTAAGAATTCTTTGCCCAGTCTTAGATCTCAAAGATTTTTTGGATGTGTTTTTCTCTAAAAGTTTTATATTTTAAATTTAAATACATGATTCACTTTGAGTTAATTTTTGTAGAAAGTGAGAGAGTTAGGCCGAGTTTCATTCCCTTTTCCTTGAGTATATCCACTGTTTCAGCTGACAAGTCTGACCTGCCTCCATTGAACTGCTTTTGTATCCTTGTCAAACAGTTGGGCATATTTGTGTGGGTATTTCTGGGTCCCCTGTTCTGTTCCAGGGATGTATGTGTCTATACCTCACACAGCCTTAATTACTGTAGTCATACAATAACATCTAATAGCAAGTAGAGTGATTCTTCCCACTTCATTCTTCTTTTACACAATTACTTTAGCTATTCCAGGGATTACCTTTTCGTATACATTTTTTAAATATATATTTTATTGATTTTTTCTGAGAGGAAGGGAGAAGGATAGAGAGTCAGAAACATCAGTGAGAGACAAACATCTATCAGCTGCTTCCTGCATGCCCCCAACTGGGGATGTGCCCGCTACCAAGATACATGCCCTTGACCAGAATCGAACCTGGGACCCTTCAGTCTGCAGGCTGACGCTCTATCCACTGAGCCAAACCGGCTTCCGCTCATATACATTTTTTAATAATCTTCACTAGTAACTATAAGTGGCTTTCTGATGCACTTTCTGTAATTGCAAGCAAACACACACACACACACACACACACACACACACACAGAGAGAGAGAGAGAGAGAGAGAGAGAGAGAGAGAGAGAGAGAGAGA
>JAAGEH010000046.1:8081488-8175033 GCA_011751065.1 Lasiurus cinereus
AGAGAGAGAGAGAGAGAGAGAGAGAGAGAGAGAGAGAGAGAGAGAGAGAGAGATCTGGATATAAGCATCCAGAGGATGGTCTTTCTAGTGTTACCAGGGGCTCCACTTTCACTCTCAGTTTTCCCTGACACTCTATCATCCCTGTGGCATGCGGCCATGAATCAGAGTATTTTATAAAACTCGAGGGGAAAAACTGCAGAGCCACAAACTATATGAATTCATGAGATCCCGGCTTCCTTTTACAAATGCAGATAACAAGGCCCAGAGAGGTTGGGAGACTTGCAGAAAGTTTAACAGAGAACTCATGCCAGAAGCACCGACAACAGGGCCCTGACTACAGTGGAGCTGGATGTCCTGCCACTCCACCTGACCTTGAAGTAGCACAGTTCAGCAGCAAGGCCATTGGCCAACCTAGATCAAGGTCATTCTTGCACCAACTTCTGCCAGCCTTTCAATCAGAGGCAGGCAGAAGGCATAGGGGAAGCGGGGAGAGAAGGTGAAATAGAAAACAGCTTTACTTCGACTTCTGCCCCTCTTAACCAGTTCAGCAGGTTACAGCTTCCAGGCCCATCACAACGTGAACAATGGAGGTGAGAGAACATACAGAAAAAGAGACACTGACCTGGTGCTTTGGTTAGTGGTCTAGCAGGAAGGAGGAATCAACTGCTAATCACCACTAATCAGCCAGTCATTGTGGGTGATTATGTAAGTCTCCCATCCTGCCCCTTGCCCTCAAGGAGTTATCAATTTAGAAGAGCTGGCAAATACTTGTTGCCCAAGTGATGGGAAATATGAGCTCATCATTAGGTAACAGAGGGTGAAGAATATAATCTCTTACTGAGAACCACCGAAAAATTAATTGTTCTTTTCTTCCTCTTTTGTTAGGCATGATGGGTATCTAGACCCGTTGAAGGATATTCTGCTGATTTAACAATGGTCAAGTCTGTGCTGACAGCCCCATCCCTGCTGCAATAACCAGGCCCAAGGGCACTACAAAATGCACAGGCACCTCCGTCCTTCCACCCTCCGGGCCTTAATTCCAGTCCTGATGTAGACTTAGGGATGCCTCAGACCCTCTTACGTCAACATGCACACCACACTGGTAGATGGGCTGCCTTCTAGTTTAATTCCTAAGGCGTACCGGTGAACAAAGGAGCAACCATTGTAGATAATCCCAATCCAGCCTTTGCTTATCTTTTCTTCTAATTGAGAAACAAGCACTTGACTTCCTTTCTCACCTCCCTAATTGAGTCCACCAGTCACTGGGAAGGCACAAGAAGCGGGTAACAGGTCCTGAATAAGATGACATTAGAGCACAGTTGCAGGGGCAGCTGGTGATGACCTTTGCAAGGATAATGTCAGAGCAGAGTAGAGAGGCAGCCTCGCGTAGTTGGGAGGATGGCTACATACAGGGGACCGAGCAAGTAAACACACTAAGGATAATGGGACACACAGAAATAGAGACAGACAATAGATGTCAAAGTATCCGCGTGTACACACATAAGTGTGTATGTGAACATGCGTGCATAAGAAATGCATTTATTTCCTAATTCTGTCCACCGAGAAGGCCTGGGAGAAGCAACATTCTAGTAGCAAAGGGCACACTTAGCACCCAGATCTTGACGTCAAAATATGACTCTCCACAAAAAGAAGACAAGGCTCCTTAGAGGACGGGTTGATCCAGAGCTGTACAAGATAAGCTTGTTTTCTATAGTGTGCTAGCCACCCCCATTGCTCACATTTTTGATAGGCCTGAAAGCTGTAACCTTCTGAGCAGCTCGCCGTGGAGGACATGCTCAAAAATGATGGGCACAAATCAAAAGGGATCCTGCTGTCAGAATCTGGGTCAATTTGAACACCAAAATAATTAATGATAACAATGGGCTATCAGACACTGAATAATAGATTATAATGAGTAATAACTCATTTGTTTACAAACAAATTAATCTAAAAGTGGGAGATGATAAATTTTCTCTTTACTGTAGAATACTAACGAGTACGGGTGTAAAGAATGATCCAATTAGAAAATGACCGTTTGACAAATATCATAGTAATAATACATTCAGGCAAGACTCATCAATGGGTGCTAAAATAAGTGGTGAAAGTGGAATGAGTAATGGGATGTCCGTGATACTTATTAATTACAAATTAAAAAACTTTACAGGAGAGAAATGGGGCAGACACTATCTTAATCAAGCGATCAAAGTTACCATGGGGACACGAAGTTCTGAGGACAAAGTGTCATCAGGGGCCGCTTGATAGGCTGCAGGGAGAACACAAAATCACTTTTGTCTCATTCACCCCTCAAAGTACATAACCTGAGGCTCATCACCAGGAAGCACCGGGCAAACCCCAGTGGAGCGTCATTCTACAAAACTTGCATCAAAGTCAAGGGCATCAAACTCATTCCGGAGAGATTGGGGCATGTGACTGAGAATTGAAGTCTTTGCTAGCCACTACATCATGGGTAACACCTGAAAAGCTTATGGGTGAAAGCTATACAGTTCTTTCACCCATATTCTCGCAACTTTCCAGTAACTTTGAAATTGTTTTAAAATTTATTTATTTTTCTCAGAATTAAGAGAGATTGACAACTACAGGTTGGAAAGATGACATCAATGACAGTAATGTGCATGGCAATGCTTCCCAACGTGCAGTCGGCAGACAGACGCTCGTCTGCAACTTTCCCTTGCATCGGGAGAAGGAGCATGTGCCATACCGTATGCCAACCGCCTCCCAAAGCACACCGCGCTGCAGCTGAGGGGTTATTTAAGGCCCCGCTGTCCCCATGAAGGATGTAGTACATCGATTCCTTTCTGGATCAAGCCTCCCATGTTATCAGAGACGGACGATAGAACCTGGACTGAAACTTCATAAAGGAGCTTGTTAAATCACAGTACTCTCCTGTGACAGTCACAGTTGAAGATAGTCATAATCATATGAACTCAAATGTCTAGTTCAAAACACAGTCCTCGATGCATTTTGGATGAAAGTGATCAGCACCGATAGGACCCAGCATAAGCTACAAGGGCAGGCCCGATAATCTCCTGGGCTTTTTCTGTTCGAGATGTTTCCTTCTCTTGACATCTCTTCAGTCCTTAAAGGAGGGGAACATACCTTCACACTCCCTTCGTCTACCATTAATTCTTCACCAAGTGACTCTTGCCATGAGAAAGCTAAGCTAATTAAAGAAACACGTTTAGACAAATTAGTGAAGATAAAAAGTTTCATGCAGCTTTAAGTCCTCCTTATACATAAAAAAGATGTTTCTTAGAGATTCCATGCTTAGTGCTTGTGTCTAGCAAACTGTAAAACAAACATCTGTACTTGATTTTACAAGTTCTTGGCCATCTATTCATAATTCTCTTATATGGACAAAATCTTTTTTGGCATGTTCTTCTCACATGATTGAAGACAGTTCTTCCTGCTGGTTTTACATTTTGCCCTTTTGGTAAATTCTCTTTGCTAATTCTAAACTGGTATAAGCATTTTGGTGGTGTGTTTTCTTTTTTTAATCCTGGGGATATGCTTACTGATTTTAGAGAGAGGGGAAGGAGAGAGAGAGGAAGATGGAGAAAGAAAGAGAGAGGGAGAGAGAGAGAGAAAATATCAATGTGAGAAAAAACATTGATTGGTTGCCTTCCATATGTCCCCCAACCCAGGGATCAAACCTGTAACCTAGGCATGTGCCCTGACCTAGAATCGAACCCGAAGCCTCAGTATTTGGGAGGATGCTCCAAAACAACGGAGCCAAACTAGCAGGGAAAACCTCTTTTCTTTTTAAACTTCCTGTGCTTATGCGTCAACCCATACTGCTCTGCTTCTGTTGCCAAGAATGCGTGTTGCCAGGGTAAACAAGATCACCTGCTTGGGACACTGTTTTTCAGAATGGCAGGAACTTCAGGATCCAGTACCTTGGAAGCTGTACACCACGTGGGGTCACATGGCCTCTTGGGCCATCCAAGTTCGCCCGTTGGAGGAGCAATCAAAGAACCAGCAGGATCTTCGGTGCCAGCCCAGCGTTGTCAGCATTGCTGCACGTTCAGGAAGAACATAAACACCGCTACCTTGACCCAGGGAACCGATGGTCCTTGCTGCACCCGTTCTGTAGCACTTGGAGGTGACACAAAACACGGGGATGTCTGCCCAGGGCTGATTGCTCCCTTCGAACTGAGGCTGTTTGTCCCAGATCTCCAGAAACTCTCATCAACACCGCTACGCTCGAATGTGTGAGCAGCACACCTGTGAGCAGACTCCTGGAGAAGAAAGAGAAGGTTTTCAGAGATCAGCAGGAACCCTGAAAAATAGATCATGTTGCCACAATGTGGTGGCTGCCAGTTCAGAACCCTGGGAATGGAGCTACCTCGGAGATACCCTTTCATTTCTAAACTTGGAAATCAAGATGCTTCTTACTGTGGCCTCTGCCTACCTCTCCAGCCACATTTCCTGCCACCCGCTGACTACCTTCCACCAATGCCAATTTGCATGGTGGTGTCCACATCCCCCAGGCTTTGTTCTAAAATCCCTTCTGCTCTGTCGACCAAAGGCCCAGTGCTTGGCTCAGAGGGAACACTCAGGCCTGGTTGTCGAACTGAGCCACTCAGACCTCGGGTCCCTTTTTGGCTGGCCACACAAGCTGGAGAGTTTACTTGCTGGTTGTTCTTTAAGGCTGCTTTGTGGTTTATTTCCGACAAATGAAAGATCTGATGCGCTAAAACCATATCAGAGACATAGAAGCTGATCAGAATTTTAAGGTAGAGAAAATAACCTTTGCATTAGATGAACCAATAATACAACATAACCTCTACAAATACCTCAGGTAATAAGAGGAATTGTCTCTGCCAAACTGAAAAATACACAAGGTGTGACAATGTCTACTCCCATGTTAACAAAGCAGCATTTATCAAGGTTCTTGGTTGCTATGGTAATTTTCTCAGTTGACCTGATTATTAATGAGGATTTTAAGGTCCCATCATTCCTCATCATTAAGATAAGTTTATAATTCTTCATGCAAACTAGAATACGTTTGAAGGTCAGAAGGATTAATATACATAATTATATACATAATTACCCCAATGCAACCTGTATAAATAGGACAATTCCTGGAAATTTGGGATATATCACCACACTGCCCATCAGGCTTTATGGTGTCCATACAAACAGACCCTCAACAAGTGTTTCCTGACTGAATGTACTTTAGTGTTTTCTACCCAGCTTCCTTAAGAGCAGAGATGATGTCTCATGCTTCCTCTAGATTGCTCGTAACGTTGAATACATAATAGCTGTTCAAAAATGCCTGTTAATTGACTCATGGTGATGTTCTTCCCAAATGAAAGTTCCTCATGGGTAGCTAGTAATTTAAGAAGGGAACTTTGTTGAGAAGTTAAGGCTAGAATGTTTGGGTGGGTCACCAACATAGAGGAGATAGTGTTAGATAGATATACAAATTCTCCCAAGATACTACATATACTGAAAAAAACAAGTCAATCATGAGACCTGACATGCTTCTAAATCCGCCTGTCTTTTCTGAACTAGGACATGATAGAGATCATGGACTTTTACTGATCTTACTACTTTATAAAGTAGGAGAAGGGGGAGGGGAGAACTTGGAGATTATTTTGTTTAGGGAAAGAAATAATAAAATGAATAATTTTGGGCTAGTTTTGATAATGATGATGGAGCACAATAATAATAAAAATATACACTCATACTTTTGACACAACGAAAACCTTGGACCACCTGTGACTCCTATTGCTTTATTTTATAGATGAGGAAACTAAGGCACAGAGAAGTTAAATGGCATCAGTTACCGACTTCTCTTCTGAGAATGTCTTGTAGTGAGAATTTGATAGCACTTAATTATCCATCAGTCATGACTTCAGCAGTCCTGGGAAAATCTAAACCTTCATTCTAAGACATGAATATTTTCTCCCTTGAAACAAGGAAGTGAAAACTTCTCAAAAGTTTTGCCAAGATAAGATTAAGATTCTCTTCTTGTTTGGTGACACTAACCCCCAGCAGGTGTAGGTTAGTAAATGAGCATCTGTTCTTGAAGCAGCGGAAGCATGATGAGGGAGAAGGCAAACAGAAGTCCTAAGCAAAAGCGATGACCTCCGGCCCCCATGAGTGAAAACCTGGCCCTTGTCATCTTTGGCACATAAATGTCAATATCTGATAGAGATGTCCCCTGGGAAAAACAAGAAACAAAAAACTGAGAGGTTCAGTCTCAGAGGATATTGAGGACATAATAATATGACAAACCAGAAAGCTGCATGTAAATACTGTTACAGTGTTAGCAGTGACCAGAAATGTCACCCTGGAGGTCACTTTATGTTTCCAAGACTCTTCTAATATTTCAAGGGTCTTCATCATCACAAAATTATGGGAGTCAACATCTTGGCATCTATCATTCACACATGAGTCACTGGAAGGTGCAAATTCATTTCCCACAGTTACACAGTGAGTCAAAAGGAAAGAACAGGGTATGCTAATAACCTACGGAAGCCATTTCTGGAATGATCAGGATAGGCCTCTGCCAGCTGTGGCCCAAGTTGCTGTGCTCCAAAGATTGCCCTAGCACAGTGAGTCTGCACCATACCTCCTTCTACTCCACTGCTTTCTTTTTCAAACAGGATAATTTTTTTCAGCACTATTAATAATATTAAAAAATAAATAAAAGGTAAGGGATTATGGGGGGAGGGGAAAGGTAGACTTAAAGATTCCAAGAACTAATAAGATTCTGGTGCCAGGAAGGAATTTTAGTCAGGACTTTCAATCTTTAATTTACTTAATGAAAACTTGTGGATTGATGAATTCCCAGAGAACAGGTCCCTCATCCAACCCATCGTGCTAGGTGAGTCTGGGATTGAGCATAGTGAGACTAAGGTGCAGCCATGGAGACTGAGTTCCACAAGAGAATTTGGAATGTAAACACATCTTCCTCCACCTCTGAACAGGTTAAACGGGTAGATTCTTTCTGTACGTGAAAAAGGTTAATCAGCCAGCCCAAGAGAGATGACTATTAGACTCTTAAGTCTGCTCCCTTTGTAGGAGCTAGAGCTCTAGAGGCAAAAAGTGCCCCAACCAGAACCAAGGCACTCCAAGGATTCACACAGGTCAACCACACTGACTCGAACACAGTGGATCCGGGTGGCGTCAAAGATTGAAGAGCACCATGTTAAGAAGGAAAGATCCTGGTGTTATTATTTGAGTTTACGTACTGGAAGCCATCTGGAGATTGATGATAATCAATAACGCTTATCGTGGATACCGTTAAATTCATGGCCCACAATCAAAATTGTGCCGAGATTTCTTCTTCATTCCTGGACACCAAAGATAAACCTTAGAATTAGGTTGTTAAGTGGTTTTGGAAAAGATATCAGAGTTCCCCTAGACTTCCTGATGAGCAAGGAGCGGTAAAGTAAGGCATGGGACCTGCCCAACATCACACCAGGAGTTGGCAACAATGAGGTCTGCAGTGAGATCCCTGGACTCTTAGATGAAAGCAAGCTTTCTGCAGATGCAGCGATTTCCTTGGGCGTGGCACTTGCAAGGACCACTGGGACCCAAACAGATACTGTCCCTATCGAGGAAGCAGACAAGGGCATCGGAAAGGTAAATATTCAGGGTATGCATTTACATGACCATGAACTATGCTGCCACGTTTTGTCTGCAGAGAAGGAGAAGTAAAACCCTATCTAGCCCATGATAGATAGAAAAGAGCCTTCAAGTCTGGCAGATCCAGACTTGAGTCCTTCTGCCACACGTACTCAGCTATGTGACTGCAGACAAATCACTTTATCTCATTAATTCACTTGCATAATAAGGGTAATGACTACACCTAATTTAAAGGTTTGAGGAGGGCTAAATGAGATCCTGTGTGTGGCACATTTAGCACTGTGCTTTGCAAAGTCTATATGAGCTGCCATGATTACTTTGGCTTCCGTGTGTTGGTTGGCCGCGGCCAATCAGCTGCATGCAAAGTCGCCTTGAAGGCTGCCCATATCCAAGAGGACCCTCTTCTGTGCACTAGAGGCCAGTGTCCTGAGATGTGGTTTCCATGGGTCTTACAGAAATTTTAGCAGAGCTGTTATAGGGATCCTCAGCCTGGATCTAATTCTCTCACTCCAAGAGCTGAACATAGATTTGGGAGATAAGTCAGAAAGATTTTCCCCCCTCCCCCCACAAAAAAAAAATCCTAAAGAGGTCATTGAAGAATGAGTTGGATTCAGAAAGGATTGGGGTAAGGGATTCCGGGGATAGGTGTCTTGTGAGAAAAGTTCAAAGGCAATGAATGATCTTGTCTTCCCAGGAAACAAAGAAGATAGTCAGCAAGCAGACTGGCTGGAAGGGAGCTGCATGTACTAACCCCGCCCCCCAGACGAGCAGGCAGATCATGACCCAAGGTTATTGTTGGCTCAGTCTGTCGCCATTCAAAAAACAACCTGCACATTTGGATTAAAGCTAAGCAAACAATGATCCGACTCTGTGGGCCAGATGTATCCTCCGGGAGGTGGGAAGAAGAAAACAGAAATCCCCCCTCACCTCATGCAGGGAAGGTATGTTTTTTATGCCAAACAGAGCTCTCTGCTGACACAAAAAGGCAAGCTTTCTGTGGTTGGCATGATGGAGTTCCCAGACAGGGGAAGGCAGAGGGGGTCTTTCCTCCCATATGAAACCAAGGAGAGCGGTTTGCCCTCAAGATAAAGAGTTAGTGGCAATTTAAAGAAATGAGAGAATGAGGTCGCCCTGCCCCCTCCTATGGGGAACCCGCTCTTTATGTGATGGTCCTTGCACGTTTTACACAGTCTCTCCCTCTCTCCAGGAGGCACTTGCTTATCTAACCACTTGGGATTTTTTTTTCTACTGCTTTCAGAGAGGGTGTCTCTAGCACTGGGTCATAAGCCCCACAAGTCAGCGGGTACTTCCTCACCCCTTTCCCATACTGCAGTCTTTACTGCCCAGGCCTCTATGCGTAGGCTCACTGGGCACAGGCTGCCACAACCCGCTGATCAGCAGGGGCTCTGAGAGAGGTGTCCGCTGATAAACTGGCCCCTGCTGTGTTGTTCAGTGTCTGTAACTCTGAGAGCACAACTGATTTCTCCTATCTCGCTGCAGAAATTCCATGGTGCAAGGGAGGAAGGAGCCCAGCCTGAGCCAGACCCGGCTTTGTAAAAAGTCTATAGCAGGACCAGAGGATGTTAGGGGTGAAAGCATTAGTATATGAAAAAATAAAGAAAAGAAAAGAAGGGAGAAAGAAAGAAAGAAAAAAAGAAAGAAAGAAAGGAAGGAAGGAAGGAAGGAAGAAAGGAAGGAAGGAAGGAAGGAAGAAAGGAAGAAAGGAAGAAAGAAGCCATCATGTCAGAGAAGAACTACGTATAAACTCCACACTTAACTGTGCAACTTGGAAAAAAACATTTCTAATCTATCATTGGAATCCAGAAGCTACAAGTAGCTATTGAGTGTCCGCAGACACAAAACACTAAGTCAGCTAGGGGCGGGCAGAGAAAACTGCTAAAAATTAAAGCTGAATTGAAGAAGGAGGAGGATTGGCCTCTCGGGCCTGATGATCTGGTGCACTATGCGGTTTTACCAAAAATGTTTTTAAATGCATAGACGAGCTTCCAAGAAAACAAGTGAAATTCTCAGGTCCCAGAAATGAAGAGGAAAGTTTAAAAGAGCACAGCCACCCTCCCCCTTCCTCCTGAAAACCCATGTGCTGACCTGACTTTGTGTCTTCTCAAGGGGAGAGGATGGAAGAATGAGAATCACGTGACATGGTGATTTAGGGCAGAGCCGCTCAAACCTTTCTATGCCCATGAATCACCTGGGGTCTCCGTAAGAGAAAAATTGGAATTCTGTAGGTCTGCATTTCTACAACTTCTGCATTTCTAACCAAATTAGCAAAACTGCAGAGAGAATATGTGAACTGTCAAGTAGGTTACTGTGATTTGTAATTGTGAAATAGATGTGCACAGTTTGCCCATTATGAAACCAGAGAGATAAAGAGAGAGAAAATATGAAAGGGTGTTAAGAAAAACAGAAGATAGAAAAGGACCCACATTTAATTGGAGTTTGAAAGTTGGGGAGGATGGGTGTGAATTTAGATTTGAAGATATGGAGACATTAGTCCCAGACAGAACAGAGAAAAATAAATCTATATGGCCACACCCTTGGTGAAGCTACAGTACGCACACACACACACATTAAAAGCAGCCAGAGGAAAAAGTGAGAAAAAGGAAAAACAGAGAAACAGAGAAGGGAACAGGAAAGAAAAGTAAAAGGGAGGGAAGGCAAAGAAAATAATGATCTGAAACAGTATCTTACCATTCCCCACATTGTCTAGTAACCTTCTACTTGTCTTTTGTGTCTCATCTGAAATGTCCTATCTCCCAGAAAGAATTTTCTGACTCCCCTAGGGGTGGCTGGGTACTTCACCTTTGTTTCCACGACACTGTTTTCACATCTGTCTTCCACTACATTTTTAAGTAAAAGAAAAGAAAAGGAGAAGGAAGGCAAAGGGAGGAGAAAGAGAGAAAAAAAACATAAATTACACAAAGGAAAACAGCCTGACAAAAGGCTTTCAACAGCTACAACAGACACTGGAGTAATATTTCTGAGTGCTGAGGGGAAAGCATCTTCATCTAGAATCTCTACAGGGCCAAACTCTCAAATGAAAGTGGAGATGAAATAAAGATAGAGTCAAAGATTGTGCGAATGTATTACTCAGACAGCCTCATGGAAGTGTGTGCTTGAAGAAGGAAACTGAACGGAAATGGAAGAATCAATAACAACATAGCAAGAGGTGGGCAAGAAAAGGACAGAGAACCTGCAGGGCATTTCTGGTGAAAGGCATTGTTGAAATGCACCCACATTCTCCTTCTAGGAACTCTGTGCTGAGACAGTGGAGTGGGGCCTAGCTGGCCACAGCAGATGGTTCCTTTGGTGACTAAGAGGAAAATAAAGACACAGAGGCAGATGACCTCTCCCTTCCTCTGCTGGCATTCTCTATCTGACATATACACTTCGTTTTATTTGTTTCTGGACTCTCTCCTACTAGAATCTAAACTCTCCGAAGGCAGGGACTTGACCTATGGTCTCCCCTGGCCTGGCACACACGTGGTGCTCATGTATTATTGAACACACACACAAAAAAAGAGAGGTAGGTGGTGCAGAGAGATTTCAAAGGTGTGGGGTTTAGACTTCCTTCTCAGGAGAACAGGTGGGATGTGGTGGGATGTATCCAGTACTTATCTACCAGGTCCTGGGCTACCCACGACACACATCATCTCATTTTACATGGGCTATGGAATAACACAGACCACATGCTAGTGAGCAAAATGAGCTGGTCTTTCAACCTGGGGTAAAATCCAAGCAGAGCATTCTCGTCTCGATTCCTTGTTTCTACCCATTACTACCTGTTTCTAAGGAAGATGTAGGCTGTGATCTTGCATCCAGTGTCAGGTCCTACGTCCAACTGGTCATTGGGAATAAGATCCTGTTCTGTGTGCTTGGGTAAAGCTTTCACACTCTGGACCTATCCACCCTCGGCATCACTTAGTGATGTAGTAATTCCAGTTTCCTAACACCTACCCACATGGACCCCCACACCACAGGAAGCCTGAAATTCCGGTTCTAACCATGAATCATTAAAAACGAGGAGGCCCCATCTTGACTGGAAGCCAGCCGCACCTCCTTGTCACCAGGCTGTCCCACCCTCTGTGTTCGCAGCTGCACCCTCCCGAGGCCCCTGGGGCCCACTGTTCAAGGCAGAGAGGCTCTCCAGTTCTCATCCCTCCCCCAACCACAGCCATGCAGCCAGTTTTAGATGCACAGTGACCAGAACAGGTTTTCTAAGGAATGGTGTTGGACACTGTGTCCTCATTCAAAGTCCTGATAGCGTGAGGGTAACCCTGTAAACACAGACCTCGGGGCAAAGAGCGAGAATTCTCTCTCTTCCTCACTCACAGCCAACACAGAAATGGGAAAGAGCTTTGGGAGGACAGGCGAGGTAGCCGTCCAGCCACCCAGAAAATTCCCTATGCACCTATGGGAGGACATGACAATGAGAAATGTCCCCATGGAGAAGCACAGAGGGCATGCTCCCCCCTCTCTCCCTTCTCCCTCCCTTGTTTGACAGATCACATTTACTGCCCCTTGCGTGCTTTCCCCAGCACCTTCTCCTGGGATTGACACAAGCTCAAAATCACACAAACACACAATCTGCTCAGTCTTCTCTTCACCACCACCTTTCTCTGCTTTCTTACTCTCCCTCAACCCCTGGGAAAACGCCCTCCACTTCTAAACATCGGCATTGCTCCCCCGAATCAACCCCAGTAGCATCCCAGCCTTCTCTCATGGTCCTTTCTTAGTCCCTGTAAGGTAGCTACAGCGAAGTGTTTTCTCCAGGCAGCTGCTTGAGTGTAAAAGCTCATGTTGGTCTTCCTTGCTAACCCAGAGCTGTGTTCATCGTAGTGTTCAATGAGTGCGAGAAGGAAGGGATATTTACATTATGATTTGGGAAATGATGTCAATGCATATCTTCTTCTTTCAAAGGAGTGAATCTCCGACCTCAGGGACCTTGGAGAAATTATAAAAGATCTGATTTCAGACCCACTTGGACGATGTGAAATCAAGTTCTGTGACCTCATTGCTCCCGGGGTGAGTCAGCTGGCTGAGTGAGTGCCCTCTTGCCCCACGCACTAAGTATATTTGTATAAGAGGTCCTGCTCTCATTCGAGGCCACCTCTTTTTATCGGCAATTCACCAGCCTGCAATGCAGGTCAGCAGATTCTACCGTATTCAGAGAAGAAGTGAAATATTAGCTTGAATGTTCTCCCATGTCCTCCAGAAAATTATTGAGTCATTGGCCAGGAACTAGCTCCTGTTTGTTCAGCCTGGAGTAGAGTGAATGGGAAAAGGTAAATAGAAGACAGACTCAGATCCTGATGAGCTTTCCTTCTTGGTTTGGGAAGATTAAAGCCCAAAGTAATTTGTGAGCCTCATAGGCCCTTTTAACCAGCACAGTAATTCCTAGGGACAGGCAGGAACCTGGTTGAAAGGACTGTTAGGGAGACCTTCCTGGAGGAGTGGGGTGGGAAGCTTGTCTTTGTGCAGTGGGATGGTGGTGGCGATTTCTGGAGAAGCCTGGGTCTTGGGTCTGTGGCACTATATGAAGCCACCAGCAGGACCCTTCCAGGGACACTTGAGAAGGTCCTGATGGAAGGAAGGATGTGAAATGCTGCAGACACTCTTCATTTCCCTGCAAAGGGCCTGGGATGAGAATGAGGTCATGGGGGTGGAGGAGGGGAGGCCTGCCAGGCCGGTAAATGGTCGAGAGGGGCCCCAAGTGTGCTCCCTCGTGGCTCTCCCACCTACAATGTGGAGACCAAGGCTTTGTGCACCCAGAGATAAAGCCTGAGTGCAGCCTGCGATAAGAACTGGTTTCTTCCTGAACCGGCCATCCCTGTCTCAGGGGTAGTTTCCATTTAAAAGCGAGCTCCGGGGAAAGCAGATGTGGTGCCTGCGACCTGGGGTGGAGCTTACAAACACCGAAAAGGGGCTGACATGCAGGGATGCCTCTGCTGATAGTGGTGGTTATATTTAGTCCTGAGCTCAAGTTAAACACCAGGCCACCTGCAACATGCACCAAGAGAGCACCAAGAACAAACACGAGTGCAGGGCCAGTAAAAATAAAAGAGCAAAGTGCAGACTCCAAAGAATAAATATGCACAGGCTCTGGCTGGAGATACGATGGGGTAGGTGGAGCTGGTCGCTGAGGCAAGGTCAAGGTCAATAGCAATGGGTCACTGTGGAATGGTTTTTCCCCTTGTTCTTTCTGGGGAGCAGAGTTCTGAGGGCCTTCAGCAGGGTGAGGGGAGCTCAGCTGCATTTCCTTACCCCGCACCCCACACCACCCCGCACCCCATGCTGACCCTTCTGTCCAGGGTGGAACATGCACAGTCTTCCAGAGAGCAATGGAGCTGCTGGCTGAAAGTCACCTGTGCAAGTCAGTAAGGTTTACGCTCTTGATTCCTGAGCCTTTCAACCTGCTTGCATGCTATCATTCTCCCCACCAGAACACTTCTGTTTTTTGCTTCATGTAGCAAGCTTTCTCTCCAATGGGTGTAATTCATGTGGTAACTCACAGATCTGCAAAACACTGTAGTTTTTTATTCACTGCTCCAAGCTGTAGGCCCTTAAAGACAATGAGGGACAGAGTTTATTTATGCAAAATGCTTGGCCCTTCATGGATAGTCAACATATACTGTGGAATGAATGAATGAATGAATGAATGAATGAAAGAAAAACAGTCTCACAGTGGTTCTGAATTGTTTTGAATCATGGATTTATTTGAAATTGAATGGAAGCTGGGATCATCTTCCTATAAAATGCTGATGTACAAAGCATACAAAAGTGAGACTACACAGTCTGAGAAGGATCACCACGCTCTAGCACAGTGGTTCTCAACCTTTCTAATGCCAAGACCCTTTAATGCAGTTCCTCATATTGTGGTGACCCCCAACCACAAAATTATTTTCGTTGCTACTTCATAACTATAGTTTTGCTAGCAGGGTCGCCTAAGACCATCAGAAAACACAGATATTTACATTACGATTCATAACAGTAGCAAACTACAGCTATGAGGTAGCAACGAAAATAATTTTATGGTTGGGGGTCACTACAATATGAGGAACTGTATTAAAGGGTCGTGGCATTAGAAAGGTTGAGAAACACTGCTTAGCAGAAAAGGCTCTAGATTTTAAGCCAGGATGAAAAAGTTAGTCCTTCTAAGAAAAAAGTGAAGTGGAAAAAGGAACCTGGAACTGACATGCACCAAGAACCCAAGGCTTCGACTTGTAATCTTCTTTAATCCTCATCTACATTCCACAGATGAGGAAAATGAAATTTAAATAGTGTTTTCACTGTTAGCAAAATGTCAGACCCGGTATTTAATCCACGTCTCTGACTCCCAAACTCCTGTTCTTCCTGCTATATCATTCTGCCTCCAAATATTATAGGTTCTCAGAATTCCTCACACCATCAAATCCTTTTTATTGTGTTTTCCTAGATGAGGTCCTTTAAAGAACTATGATCTAAACCTTGCAACAATATATATATTTTAAATATAGTCATCATCTGGATTAGACAATTTTAAATGATTTCTGTTGAGTTCTAGAGAAATCTATACATTGACTTCTAAATGTATTTGCACATTATATTTTGCTTAGATTCTTAGATCAACAGTTAAAGTACAATGAAACTGACATCTCAACTAAATATAACCCCTCCCATGGACACAGAACCTCTTTCCTGGGTCTGAGAAGAAAGCAAAGCACAAGATAAGTGTCTTGACTTTACCAGTAGCACCCCCCAGCTCAGTCTCCCTCACACTGTGGCTAAGAATACAAATTCAGGTGTCAGAAAGACCTGACTTCTCACATCTTTACTATCAAACAAGAGACCTTGCCAAGTTATTTAATTCCCAAATTTTTCAGTGGCCTCATCTGTAAATGAGGATAATCATAATGCACACCTCAGCAGGTTTATTGGGGGTATTAGGGACTAATGCATTTAAAATTCTTAGCACAAATGCCTGGCATGTGAGAAATGTATAGTAATTGTCGGCTATTAAGTTTCCTCTTCACCATCATTGTCTACATCTCCCTAATTCTACAGTGAGCTGACATGAACAGAATGATGACCTGGAGGTCGAATAGAACTGGACGTTTCTTAGAAAATTTAAACATAAATTTACCATATAATTAAGAAATCCCACTCCAAGTCATCTACTGCCAAAAAAAAGAAAGCATGTATCCCACATAAATATGCAAAGGGTTATAGCAATATTATTTATAATAACCAAAAATTGAAAACAACCCAAAGGTCCATCAACAGGTCAGTGGATAAACAAACTGGCATATCACACAACAGAATACTATTCTACAGTAGAAAGTGTGTACTCTTGATACACACTACAACTTGGACGAATCTCAAAATAAATATGCTGAATGAAAAAAGCCATACCAAAAAAAAAAAAGGCCATATACTGTATGATTATTTATGTAAAATTCTAGGAAATTCAAACTAGTCAGTAGTGTTACCAATCAGTTATTGCTTGACGCAGACCAAAGGGAAGAGGGATCATAAGAAAATATTGAGGGTGGTGAATATGCTCACTATATTGTGGTGATGGTCTTATGAATATACACACATGTCAAACTTACCCAATTGTGTATTTTAAATATGTATGTGCAGCTTATTGTGTGTAATTTATATCTGAATAAAGCTGTTTAAAAACTCTTTACAATGGCTCTCATTGCTTTCAGAATAAAAACTATACCTTTTAAACATTTTTTCATTGATTTCAGAGAGGAAGGGAGAGGGAGAGGGAGATAGAAATATCAGTGATGAGAGAGAATCATTGATCAGCTGCTTCCTATACATCCTTCACTGGGGATTGAGCCCACAATCAGGGCATGTGCCCTGGCCAGAAATTGAATCATGACCTCCTGTTTCCTAAGTCGATGATCAAACACTAAGCCATGCCAGTTGGGCAAAGCTATGCTCTTTATGATGTATTATGTTCCACTCATTTTCTTGTTCTTCCTTTCTTTTTTGGAAATCTCCCCTCTTATTAAATGGCAATTTTTTTCTGGGGAGAGACCATGTTTGTTTGGTTTACTATTGGACCCCCAGTGCCCATAACAGTGTCTGCTATAAAGGCAAATTGCTAATGAATAAATAAGAAATATACAGTCATTAAGGCCAAAGAGTAGAATGGAAAATGTATACTCTAGTAAGGGCAGAGGAGGGAGAAGGAACAGTGGGATTTAATTGCCAGAGAGGCATTATGGGAGGTAAAGCCCAGTGTCCAAAGGCGGTAAGAGTATAAATAGAAAGAGAGAAAGAGGGGCCTCCCCCACCCCTTCATTTTCAGAGTAACACTTGACACTATCCAGCAGCGAGATTGATATTGTCCAAGTGCTTTCATATGTGTTCCTCCTGGGAGCGCCCCCATGGGAGAGAAAGGCCATTGCCTTGAGGTGCTTGGTCTTAGTGTGGGGCTTACTTCCATCTCTTAATTAGGAACCCAATGTAGGCATCTTTAGACACCCCAGTTCCAATGCCTTGCTTTTCCCCCCATTGTCTTAGGCCCTTGGAAGGAAGGGGGGCTCTCACCAGGCACCTCTTTCTAAATTCAGCAGGAAGCACTTAAAGGGCCTGGCTTTGTTTGGAAGGGAGAAGAGAGGAAGCAAAGCATCTGAAAGGGTACTGTTTGCTTTTCGTTCAATGCTAAAGTCAAATAGGACGTGTTTGCTCTCCGCTGAATACCCAGGAATGAAAGGTTTGTATTTGAACCTCATGAATGGGACAGAGTAAATGTACTCTCTGCCTCACGTCCACAGCACATTTAGATAGTGCTTGAAGTTTGCCAAGTACTCTCGTAGACATTATCTCACTTGATCCCCAGGGCAACCGTAAGATGAAAGTGGGGATTATGATGATTTCCATATCGTGGATGACCCAGTGCCCTGGAGCTCCATAGATGTTTCTCTAATGAGGTCACTAAGGTTAAGTGACTTGCCCAGAGTAGTCAGAGTTGGGTTAATCAATGTTTTCCCCCCTGATCCCTATCAATGACCCTCAAACACACAGCAAAGCCTTCCTTTAAACCTCGACCCATGGAGATGGGTATCCCTCGATAACACAGACCTGGTGTTTGCCATGCGGCCACTCCTGGCCATCACACAGGAAGATAGCGAGAAGAGCGAGAAGAGGCACCCATTATGGAACACCCAGAATGCGCCAGGTGATTTCTTTAGCATCTCATTTCATCTTCGCAACATTCCCAAGGAGCAGGTTATATCATCTCCTTGCAGACGATGAAAGGAAGGCACAGCAAGATAAATGAACTTTCTTGAAGTCACATGCTGTTCCAACAGCAGTAAAAAGGATCTGAGATTCAAACCAGACCTGGCTCCAACGCCTGTTCTCTTTCCATTGCACCACGATGGCTTTGAACCTGGGAATTACCTTTGGGTCTGTCCTATCATCCACCACCCTATTCCAGGTACCGCCTCCCTCCCCCCATACATATACACACACAAGCCATAAGGGAATTACAAAGTTTTTAAAACAGAAAGGATCTCCCGAAGCTTAATTTGGTTTCACTTTAGCAAAGCACGTCAGGGTTTCCTGTCTTTGGACAGACTGCCATTGTTAAACGCCAGGGAAGGGCCAGTCTGGTATGAGATGAAATACCTAGTGATCCCCAAAGCAATGAACCCCAGCAGGAACTCACACTGTAAAACAAGCCAAATAATGAGAAACACATTTACGTTCCCCAACCAGCGCGAAGAGGGAAGATGCGGTCTTTTGTTCTGAGCAGTTGGGTTGCTGGAAACTTGTCATCCAACGAAACGCTGGACAGAGAGAAGGAACAGAGGCAAGCTCTCTCTCCTTCGTGGTGGAGCGAGCGGCTGAGGCACCTGGCTGGAAGGTCTGGCCTCCTTCAAAAGATTTCACGAATTGAAAAGTTTGAGAGCCTTGGTCCTTCCAGCGGCTGCAGTGGGAGGGTTTGTGAGGCAAGGTATCCAGTCTTAACTCTTTAAAGAACAGCCTCTGGGCCATTGCCCAAGTCAGCACTGAGAAAGGAGGTGAGAGTTCCCGCCTAGGAAGACTGCTGGCTGCCTGGGCTGGCTGTGAGTCCGCCGTGGTCCTCTCTGTCCATATGCAATAGGCCGTTGTTTTAGGAGCAATGTCAAGAAATACCCCAGCTAATTTCTGGAGCTTGTCAAGAAATACCCCAGCTAATCTCTCCTTTTTCCTCAATGTCCTGTCTGCTACTTGTGATTTTCTCCAGCAAAGCTTTTACATTGCTAATAATTGCTGTTGTCATAAGCAATTAGTGTATGACAGTGTTGAAGCTAGCTGATGGGTTTGTGGGGTGTCATAATTCCTGAAGGGTTTTGGTCTGCAATGAATGATAAATAACACTTACAATGCATTAGCATCCCACCTTAAAACTTAGAACTATCTGTCTCTTTAAAAAAAATAATAATTACTGTTAAGTCTTCACTGTCTTACTAACACTGTTTATCAGATGCTGTGCCTTTTCATCTTGTGGTCCCTTGGTTTCCTCATAACTATATCCTGACTCAGCAAATGGCTTCTTCTGGAAGATAAGGCTTTCTAGAACATGCAGAGACTTAGGTTCTATTTCCTGAAACGTGTGCTTGGCTCTCTTGGACATATGTGAGATTTTCTGACTCCAGGTCAGGGGTTAACCTGGATGTGTTCTCTGAGGACTGGTATAGCTCCCCAGAACCCCTCTGTTTCTTTGTGAAGGAGTTCAAAGAACAGATGAGATCAGGCATCTTCATGGGAAAACCACAGAACTTCTGCGGCGATACCTGTGCCATGGCCTATGGCACTCACTGCTGAGAGGGGGCAAACCCAAGGGACCGCACCGTGTCATTCTCTCCATCACCACAAGGCTGTAGAAGTTTTCAAGTTCTAGATGATCCATTCCTACCCGATACCAGCCCCAGGTCATGAAAGTCTGCTCTGGCAACGCACAAGTACCCAAGTTGAAGCTAAACTAGTGCGGGGTGAATACGTCTCTAAACCAAAATGAAGAAGTGATGCCATTGACTTGGAACAAGAAATTCTGTGAAATCATAAACCACATCTCAGATGTTTTTCAATTAGCCTATATGTTAATTGTATGTGTATGTAGCTACTATTACTGACCCCCGCCCCCCCCAAAAATACTGATACATAAGACATCGTTCTACCATCAAATTCAAAGGCAATGCCACAAGTGTATGTAATGCATAACGGCTATAATCGGCAACATACACACATTTTTCACAGGAATGCTATAGAACTCAAGTAAAACTCCATGTCACGCAACCAGTGTCTAGAGCAGGCCAAATTGGCCTTCACTGTGCTTATCTCCCCTCAAAGAATATTATACATACACACATGTATGTACTTATCTGTTTATAGATTTGTTATGGGTTGGAACGTGTCACCTAAAATTTCATATGTTGAAGTCCTAACCCCCAATGCTCAGCATGTGACCTTATTTGCAAATAGGATCGTTGCAGATGTAACTAGTTAAGATGAGGTCATACTGGAATAAGGTGGAACTCGAATTCCAATATGACTCGTGTGCTCATAAAAAAGGAGAAATGTGGAAACAGACACACACAGAGCAAACACCACGTGAGCATGAAGAAAGAGAAGAGCGTCCAGGAGTGCCAGCAAACCACCAAAAGCCAGGAGAGGGGTGTGGAACAGGTCCCCCCTCATAGCACTCAGAAGGAACCAAGCCTGCTGACACCTTGAACTTGACCTTCTGACCTCCAGAACTGTGGGAAAATCAATCTTGGTTATTTAAACCACCTGCTTTGTGTTACCTTGTTACAGTAGCCCTAGCAAACTAATACAAATTATATCTGTAAATATATGAAGCACCATGTTTCAAGAACTCAAAATATGAGGAAGTAAAACTTGGAATTCGGTTCTAGTGGCAGACCACTACCCACAGTCCTGGCTTCTTCCTGCCAGCTCAGAGCCCAATAGGTTGATAAGTGTGGGAAGAAAAAATGGTTCATTCGGTGCCAAGTACACTTCAGTTAAGTTCCATGTTTGTTAATCCATGATAAGAGGAAGTTTCTATATGCTAGTCTCTATTTCCCATGCTTGGCCATGTCAATTTTTCCCCAATAACTACTAACACCATTACTTACCAGACCAATGAACTATTTTGTGGATATAAATATTTGCTTGTTCTACTGGCCACAGGTACACTGGTGTGCCTGACCGGTCACCGTAGATAATATGGTGTAGAGAGAACATTCCTGAACAGAATGAGGGCTGATACCCTTCCAATTTCTCAAGTATCCAAAACTCTTTCAGCATCAGAAATTAACACTTCCACTACTGGGTCCTTTTGGGGATATTTAGGAATGTCTGTCTCTTTAAAACTTGTGTACGGATTCTGACATATCATTGCAAATTCAGAAATCTGCATTGCAGCCTCAAATGCGCATTCGAATGTTGGAGAACTTGGACAGTTTGTTCCTACGTGCTGCTATATACAAACCAGACTAACGTTTTCCCTTGGGATTCTTTTGCAAAATCTCAGAACATTAGACCTTGACCTAAGAACCAGTGTCGAACTTATTTTCCCTGATGGATTCATTTATAGAAAGGCAAAGTTCAGACTTCAGCAATTGGCACTCAAATGCACACACAAGAAAGAAAAAAGAAAAACCTACTTGAGCACAATACCACCGAAATGTATTAATAAAAAATTCAAACTTTCTTTCTTGTGTATTGATTTAGTAGAATGTTGGAGAAGGGCTGGTGGGAGATAGAATCCATTTTCTGGGTATTCTAGAACAAAAATATATTGGCCTGCAATGTTATTGTAAACTTACACATGAGACTAGAGGAACGCATATGTGTAAATATAAAAATCCTCGAAGTTTGAAAAACTTTGTTGTTAAAATCATGTGTGCTCTTTGCTGAACGTGAAGGCAATCTTTAGTTCTCTAAATTCTGAATATTAGAAAGTAATATTACACATTATAAAATTTAGAAAACATAGAAAATAAAAATTACCCTTAATTTCACGACTCACAAACAGTTTTGAATATTTCTTTTCTTTATTACTCTTAACTCGCCTCTCTTAAATTGTAATTATACTGAAAAGTCAGGGGTTTTTTTATGTGTTTCTTCCACTTACCATTACTTTGAAATCATTTTCTTACTTCACTTCTTCCTTCTCTAAAGCACAATCTATCACTAATGATAGTTGTCATTATCTATCGAGAAGGACTGGGGTATGAGATGAGGGGGACCTCCTCATTAATTCCCTTTTGCACCATTTACACTTTTAAACAACCTGCATGTGTTACTTTTCAGATTCGAAAACAAATGCATCTATCTTCATGGGCTATGTGACCCCATCCTATAGATGTACTTAAACATATTTAGATATTTCCCATGCTTGGCATATCAACTTTTCCACAGTATTTTACTCTAACACAGATGCTACAGTGAGTGCCCTTCACATGCATGCTCAGTGGCATCATGGATTACTTCCTTTGGCTGGATTCCTGTAACTGGAATTATTGGCTCAACGCATGGGAACTTCTAAAGGCTTTTGCATATTTGTGCAAATTGTTTTCCAAGATACGGTACCAAGGAGCCCTCCCACCAGCCCATACTCCTGAGCTCACCTCGCCTGGCCTCTCATTGCTACTGGGTCCTTTTTGGGATATTTAGAAATGTCTGTCTTTTCCTCTCTTCCAAAATATCAGGAGGAGGAGGAAGTAGTGGTTATTCCTGAATCATTGGGTCCAGCAAGTGTCCGGGGTCCTTGGATTAGGTTTGCTTTCTAAGAGGTGGGATTTTCATAATCACTCCAGTGTGCGTGGTGCCTCTGTGTTAAACACCGCCATGCAGATGGGAAGTGTGATATGGAGTGAGACTGAGTCATTTAAAAAAAGGCGAGTTCTGATCTTATCTTGCTGCCAGTCATCCTTCATTCAAAAGCAGCACACCCTCTTTCCATCAGTTGTGTCAGATGTTCTTCTGGGTAATTTCAGGGAACTCTGGTTGCTCACATTCACCTCCTCCTCCTCTGGACTCACTAGCACTGGCATTCCCACCAGCAAATGCACCTGTACCCAACTCACCACACCTCTTATTTCTTCACCAAAAAGTGAGACCGGTTCTCCTATCTAATCTCCCTCTTCTTCCTAATGATGTAAAATAAGCCACAAAAAAAAAAAAAAACAAGATTTGTTTGTGACCCAAAACTTGTCATTGGGGAGGACGAGGTAGGAAGAGCAACAGAGGAATTGAGTGATGTGCACAGGACTCTGTGTTTCCTCCTCACAGGGAGACAGACGTGAGCATCTTCTCGCCCTGAATTTTACGCCTGGAGAACCAGTGACCCACCAGTGGTCCATGCAGTACACTTTCCAAACTCCTGCATCCACGTCTTTCTCAGAAAAGAAAGATGACTCTAAAACCCCCTCTAGAATAAGACCCAGGCTCCATGTTCGTGACCACTGTGTGCCAGAACAGGAGAATAATCTGGAAAACCCACTTGATCAACTGTACCTTCTTTCTGTATGGTTTGTAGGCAACAAGGGGGCATAGGTCAGTCAATGGCGGCAGAAGAGAAAAATGAGAATGAGGTAGGAAATATATTATTCCCACTGCACATTTGAGGAAACAGACATCATAATGCTATTGCCATTGAGCTGCAGTTTGGTCCTAAGATCTGGCTAATCCCAAAGTCTGGGCCACCCCATTGTAGTCCAAGTGCTGATCCTGTGCTGGGTTAGGACATAACATAATTTTGCACCTTGGGGTGGAAGACAGAAGGAACACCTGTTAACTCACCGCGTGACCTGGGAATGTGCTCAGTCTGCTTTGTGGAAACGCTCACCTTCACACGTCCCCGTGTCCGACCAGTCAGCATGCTAAGACCCGACAGAATAATGTGACTGTGAGCAATGGGGCCGGTTCCTGAAATCGCCCAGGAGAATGGGCCTGACTCATCTGACAGAAATGAAGGTGCGCTTCTTCCAAATAAAGAGTGAGATGCAGCAAGATGAAACCACCACTTCCCCTGCTGAATGGGCTTTGGCCCACTCTGTGCCATCTCGCCCACCACCTATATGTGTGTGTGGGTGCAGCCCCTCTGGGAGATCCAGTATTGACCTCCCCGCAGTTTACACAGCCTTCCGCTTGCATCACGGCCCAGACTTCCTGCCCACACCGCTGTGGTTGGCTGATCTCCACTCCTAACTCCTTTCCTCTTTCACTTTCACCAAAAAGATGCTGAGAGTTTGGGCAGGATGGGCACCGGTGGGCCAAAAGGATCAAATAAATGCAGCTTCAGCAACATGAATTCGTTGAATGCTTCTTAATAATTGGGGTGGGAAACTAAGTCCCTGAATGGCTCACTTGGCCTGAAGTATTCAGATAACACTCTTTTCATTTTACCTACAGAGCCTCAAGCCCAGAACAGACGCAGGCGCTGGGATAGATGCAGAGAAGGGGCCGTGAGCTCTGCTTTCTCCAGGGTCAAAGAGCCTCTTCGGAGCCCGATCCTGCCCTGCTGAGCGCACAGCCTCTGCTGGCCCGGAGAGCCAGGGTCAGCAGCAGTTTTGGACATGATGGCTCCAGAGACCACATACCCTGGAGTGAGTCAGGCATGTACCTCTGCGAACCGGTGTGAGTCCTAGACTTTCTTCCCCAGTCTGGCAGGCATAGGTGACTAACCGGTCCCAGTTTGCCTCGGGACTTCCCCAGGGTAGTATTGAAAGTCGCCCTTCCTAGGAAATCTTTCAGTCCCTGGCAAGCTGGGGAGCTGGTCATCCTAGCCAGGAAGTGAGGGAGGAGCCATCCTCCAGTGCTGGGCCTGCCCGTGTCTGCCTCTGCCTCTCCCCACAAAAGCAGAGCAGCCTGTAACCCTTGTGGGCCTCTGCGCCCATTTAGCTGCAGGTGAAGGGCCTGTATGTCAGCTGGGCAGAGAGCAGGATATCCAGATGTAGCCATTTAGATTTTGTGTTACTGCTCTGAACTGTGATGTGTGTATGTGTGTGTGCACATGTGTGCTTTCTTTTGTTAAATATATTTTATTGATTTTTTACAGAGAGGAAGGGAGAGAGAGAGGGATAGAAAGTTAGAAACATCCATGAGAGAGACATTGATCAGCTGCCTCCTGCACACTCCCCACTGGGGATGTGCCCACAACCAAGGTACATGCCCTTGACTGGAATCGAACCTGGGACCTCTCAGTCCACAGGCTGATGCTCCATCCACTGAGCCAAACCGGTTTCGGCCACATGTGTGCTTTAACATACATACATAAGTAATACATGATCATTATAAAAAATTTAAAATAAAGATAAGACAAAGGGATCAAAATTATGCATAATCCTACCACCCAGCAGTAACCAATTTGATAATTTTTTTTCATAGATGCCCTTGTAGGTGATAATATAGGCATACAGATAGGAATAAATAATGGGAAGTCCATTCCAGGAAAATATAGGAACAAAAAAAAATGATGCTTTGAAGCTGTTGTTCACTCAATAGTATGTGGCAATAAATATATTTTTACAATATCGTTTTCAATGGCCACAGAATATTCCATAATATGTTTATACCACAGGTTACTCAACCAAATCGATTAGGTAGGGCATTTAGGCTGTTTTCAATTTTTAATATTTTTATTGATTTTTTACAGAGAGGAAAGGAGCGGGATAGAGAGTTAGAAACATCGATGAGAGGGAGACATTGATCAGCTGCCTCTTGTACGCCCCCCACTGTGGATGTGCCCGCAACCAAGGTACATACCCTTGACCGGAATCGAACCTGGGACCCCTCAGTCCACAGACCAACGCTCTATCCACTGAGCCAAACCGGTTTCGGCTGTTTTCAATTTTTCAAGGTTATATACAGTGCTGAAACCAAAATGCTTGTTGCTGTATCACTGAACACATTCTTTTTTTATTTGTTAGAATAAGTTCTTAAAAGTGGGATTGCTGGGTCAAAGAAATTGCATTGTTTTCAAACTGAAGTCTCATGCATGGGCCCTCAAGGCAAAGGGGGCTGAACAATGTAATTGTTGTGTGTTTTTTTATTATTTGAGAAGGTAAGCAACTAGAGAACTGAAAACATAGAGCAGTGTCAGGAAGGTTTAGGGTAGATAGCATGCATACAATTCCATTCCTGGGAAAGAAAAGGTACAGTGAGAAACAGGAAGTTACAAAGTCAGAGAGCTCCAACTATGTGGGATTTGTTTCACAATAATGTGGCAGGCTGGAGAGAAGAGGGTGAGGCAGTACCGATTATAAGTAGATGGTTGTTGAAGCTGCTGATAGGTACACGGAAGGTCATGGTTCTTCTTTAGTGCGTGCGTGAACCTTTTCATAATAAAAAAGTAATCTTTAAAAAGGCATCAAAAGCAGAAAAAGAGTAGAACTAAGCAATTATTTCTGAACTCTCCGTGGTATGCTCTGTCCAGGGAGCATATACGATGTAATAAAAGATCTTTGGATGGGAGTTATTCGCATAGCACAATCACTGTTTAAACAACATTCCTAAAGAAAAAGATAGATGACTTTTTCACTGACAGCAAGTCAAGATAAGGCATTATTACCACAGGCCTGGTGTTTGCTTCATCTGACAAATACACCTTGACCACTAGTTCCTTTCAATGGAGCAAAAAAGGGTCAGAATGACTAAGCCACTCTCTAGGTCACAAGCAAATCAAACGAAAGAAACCCAGTGAAATTTGAATTCCATGTAGATAGCAAATACATTTTTTAGTATACGTGTTTCCCATGTAATATTTAAGACATGCCTATAGTAAAAATGTATTTGTTACTTAATTGCAAATTTAAGTGGGTATCCTATATTTTACCTGAAATTCAAATTTAAATAGATATTCCATACTTTTCTAGTTAACTGTACTTTTTTTTAAATATTCTTATTGATTTTTAGAGGAAGAGGGAGAGGGAAATAGAAACATCAATGATGAGAGAGAATCATTGATTGGCTGCCTCCTGCACAACCCTCATTGAGGACTGAGCCCGCAACCCAGGCAAGTGCCCTTGACTGGAATCAAACCCAGAACCTTTCAGTTCACAGGCCAACACTCTATCCACTGAGCCAAACCAGCTAGGGCTGGCAACTCTACTTTCAATGGCTTAGAGAATGCAGGAGTTTCCTTCCTCCCCACCATTCTCCAACTCTCGCCACACCTTATCTCTCTCTGAACTGTCTAAACTAGACTCCTGTAATTATGAGTCTCCAGGTATTTCACCACCAACTTTTCTTTTATTGCTGGCATTTTTTCTGACCCTAGTCAAGCTGGACTCTCAGCCTGACCTTCTGGCCCTTGAAGTGGGAAGGAGAGAAGTCATTTGCCTAAACATTCCCAAGCTCTCTCAAGCTAGACTTAGCTGTCCCACAAGTTCCTTTCAATAGCCTTCCAACAGGGCTGAAATTAAGATCCCTGAGATGTATGGGTCATGCCTGTGGCTGTATCCTCTATACCAGCCATCACCAACCAGTGGTCCGCAGACCACCGGTGGTCCCTGAGGTCCGAAAGGTTGGCTACCACTGCTCTATCCATCCAGATGGGCACCATGGAATCTGGACTTCAAATAAAAGAAAGAGTGATTTCATGCTAAAAGGCAGGAGATACATCCTCATTTAAACTAACTCTGTCTCAGTTTGTCATTGCAAGTTTGGGACTGTACAGTTTTTGTAACAGGGAAGGAAGGCCCTTTGGTCTTGCCTTGCCTATTGGTCACTTGACAACCCTTAGCATCTCCGCTGGAAGTGAGCCAGAGGAAGGAAGTGATAAAATATCATGAGTCAACATATTACTTGCCAGAAGTTCTGGTAAAAGGAGTAAGAGGACTTTAAAGGAAAAGAAATATGTAGAAAACAATAGTTTTGGGGAATTTGGGGGTTTCTTTTCTTCTGCTCCTGTAAGCCAGAGACAAATCAAGGGTCAAGTCTCATAGCTGGACCTCTCCTGATGGAAGTTCCTAGACAGAGACTACATTCCCTTTCCTGGAGTCATAGAAAAGGCCTACCCTTCGTGACTTCTACTCTGAGATTAAACAACTGTTAGAGTTCTTGTGGGGGATATACAGAGGGGATAGGACAAAGGCCAAATTCTTCATGAGGTTCGAATGTGGGCTGCTGAGGAGTCTCTACAAAGAACTAAACTATTTGCTTTGCATGGAACAGGATTTTTTAAAGCATTCCTGTTTGGTGAGGAAGACAGGGTTTTAGTGGATCACAGAACAAGGAGAGAGGCGAAGAAGTGGGTGGCAGAGGGAAAGGAAGATCTGAGTGTTACCAGTAAGCGGGCCCTAGAGGGAAGGGTGGTCAGAGAAAACTTGCTGTGCTAGGGGGTTCTAGGACAGTGATATCTAGCATCCGCTCTGCAAAAATATTATCTATTATAGAAAACTTCAAGCATCTACAAAAGTAAACAGAGGAGTATAAAGGACCTCCATGTACCAGGCCCAACTTCAACAATTAATTCACAGCCAATCTTGTTTCATCTAAAATGCACCCTCCCTTCCCATTAATTATTGTGAAGGAAATTCCAGACTGGTATTTCACTGGGAAACATTTTAGTATAGTATTCAGTTTTAGGTAGTAACCTCTTCTAGGCTGTACTATGGTTGGACATTAAATGAAAATTCACACCAGAAGGCGCCTGGAGACATGGAGGTCAAATCTATTCAGATACAGACATTTGAACTTGAGCAATTCTTTCTGCTAGCTAATTCTGTACACATTTCAAATGCCAGCAATAGCCAACATTCTGCATTATCCACACTAGCTTAAAGAAACCAGGAACCTTTTACGGTGTTGATGTTTGTGGTGTTTGTTTTTTTGTGTTTTTTTTTTTCTCTCATTAGAACAATACATTGGTTCAGGGAGAATGAAAATAGTTCATAGCTGAATTCACATCAGTGTTTCCAAAGTAAAATGGACATAGGAATTCAAGTCTCCAAGTCCATTTTCTAGACTAAGGAGTTAACCTTGCCCTTTGGGCCTTCCTGCATGCTTTCGACACTCAAGTGATTCTGCTGGATTGTTCTACCCGTTTATCAAAGGCCTACTGTCAGCGTTTTGTGTGTGTGTGTGTGTTTTAATTAATGTCATTTCTTTCCTGAAGTAAAAGTCATAATAAATCTTTTCCTCCTCCCCATGCGTTTTTTCTGACACCCATAAAGAACTTTCCTTTCAAAGTCCTGTCTTCTTACCTCCTCTCCTTAAAGCTTTCCTTGACATCTGCCTTCCAGGTAAGACAACACCCTGCAGAGCTCCTAATCGTGCCAGTTTAGTCTTTTAAATGGTTTTTTTTAATCACCAGTAAAATCTTTGCTCACTCAGCACTCTCAGCCATCCTCTCCTCTGAGAACTGAGGTTTGCATACTTGCTAATGATCCCATAATGCCGCCTTGCCTCTGAGGTGCAAGGGCCCCACCGAGAAAAGATAATCCTCTCCTGCCCTCCTGGTTCCCAGACTTGAGCACGTACCCGAATACCTGCAGGGCTTGTCAGCACAGACTGCTGGAGACCCTGATTCGGCGGCTCTGGGTGGGCCTGAGAACGTGCATTTATATGCAAAGATGAAAATGACCTTGTCTCTGGCCTCTCCAAGATTGCAGTGTGATGGGCAAATCCCTCCTTTCATCCCGGTAGTACTTCAGAATTTGAAAATTGATTTCATACCCCTACTCCTACCCCTCCCCACACCCCGCTTTTTTAAAAACTAAACCACACCACAACCCTGGGAGGGAAGTAGGATCCAGATAGATTCAGGGTCGGAAAAACATGCATTTGTATTCCAACTCTACCAAATATTAGCTCTGTGATGTTGGACAAGTTACTTAAACTCTCAAAGCCCGAGTTATCTACGAGAAGAATCAAAACCTCCCAGGTAGATAAAGCCCCTGTGTGCGAAAATGCTTTCCAAGCTGCAGTGTTCTATGAATACATAACATTAGAAAACAGAGAGCCTGTGGTTGGTGTCGGCTCGGCCACCGGAGCATTGTGGGAGCACAGAAGCAGCAGTGGAAGAAGGGTGTTTTTACTGTGTGTTTGGGTTTGGATTTCTTTGGCATTTCACATGCCCCTCTTTTATGAGAGGCACTGTGTTATTGACAAAGGGGAACTGAAGCAATTATTAAATAGCAAAGCTACTGATTTCAGACTGGGGACAAACCTCCCGGCTGTGTGACAATGCTCTCCTCTGCTCCTCCTCACCCATCTCCTTCCCGGGCTGCTGCAGGCCACCTGGTCCCCCACTTCTATGGGAGCAGCTATTGCTCCAAGGTGCATGCCCTTCCCACATCCCTCGCTGTCTCCTGGTCCCCGCAACCCTCGCTGAGGCCTCAGGAAGAATGCAGTCTGACCCATGTCCGGAAGGCTGAGATGCAAATGGTTCTCTCTTCACTAGAGGGTACAGGTCAGCGTCCTGGCATTCTTCCTCCCTTCTTTTCCCTGTGCACTGTCACCGTCTACTTTGGGCTGTTTCACAACTTGCAGTGAAGGGGCAGGCATCTCGACACCCGGCCAACATGCTTGCACAAGGGGAGGCATGCTCTTTGTCTGCTGGAGGCATTCGTGAAAAAAGGTGGCATTTCCTCAAGGCTCTACAAGTTTTCGAAAGACAAGGAATTGAGCTGATGAAGAAGGTATTAGGAGATGAAGGACACGCAGGAAAATGCACCAGGAGTTGGAGGGTACAGGAAGGTGATTACTCTCATGACCCAGGTGGACAAGGAGTTTCAAGCCACGTTGCAGAAAGCTTTGAGTAGCAGGGAAAGGAGGGAGACAGGATTCAGTGGGCAGCCAAGTCGTTCAAATCGGCAGCTCCATATGCTCAGATCAGGAGCACCGGGCTGAGGATGGGAGAATGAGGAATGATAGGACACACTTTCCCTCTCCTTCCCTTATTGCTAAACACGCCTGAACGTTTCAACCATTTATCAGGCTTTACAAGCTCCCTTCTCTGGATATAATTTTCTTTTCCTCATCCAAAGAGAAGCACATGGCATTACCAAAGGCACTTGAGTAATTTAAACAAGCAAACTCTTCATGGATGGCTAAATCTAATTCCCCTCCCTCTACCCCCCCACCCTTCCCCCCACCCTGCCTCTTTATCTTTCTGGGTAACTTCATTGGGAGTGCTTGAGAGAAGGTCAAGTTCAAGGTCCACGTGGGTTCTCACTTGTCTACCGTGTCACCGCTTGGAGCGCTGGTCACATTGAAATCCTTCATCTCATCCTGACTTGGGATTGCTCTGATTTATAGTTGAACCTGATACGTGGCGTGTTTTCCCCCTTAGGGAGGTTTATGGATGCCAGCCTGAAATTCACACCCTCTCTGCTGCACCCTAAAATGTGTCACATGATTGTTTGCATTTTCTTAAACGTTTCTTTTTTTCCCTTTCACGGTCATGATAGTTAAGCTCTCAAGGACCCTTACATTGTTCCTCCCTCTCCATTTCCCGAGCTGGGAAGGGTGAGCTGTCTGTGGCTGAGGAGCGCACGCCTGGGGGATCATTTGTGGATTCTCTGAGCCCCTGTTGTAAGTCTCTTTAGCAGCAACACGGCAGACAAACACTACTAAAGCCCCACTTCTCCTGATAAAGGGCGGTGCTATTCCAGATGAAAACCACGACCCACCTCGCTGGACACACAGGTCCCCCCGCCTGGGTTTCTGTGGGAGCTCTCAGGAGTTCTCAGTGCCTCTCGGTGTTTCATTTTTATATTCAAAACTCCTCAGTAGCTTCTCAGCCCCAAACCCTGCTAACCCTGGCCAGTGTGTGCCTCCATCATTTCCTCCTTTTTCTTTTAATATATATATTTTTATTGTTTAAAGTATTACAAATAGTAGTACATGTCTCCTTTTTTTTTTCCCCTATGGATCTCCCCCCAGCCTTCCCCACCCTCTAGTACATGCCCTCACCTGTCCCCACCACCACCACCACCAATGTCTTGTATCCACTGGCTACATGCATACAAGTCCTTCAGTTGATCTCTTACAGCCCCGCCCCTCAAACCTCCCCTCCCTTCCCACTGTAGTGTGACAGTCTATTCTCTGCTTCTTTGCCTCTGTATCTGTTCCCCTCCTCCCCCCCCTGATTCTTGTCTTTAAAAACATCTTGCCTCTGCAGGCTAGAAATAAACTTATAAGAACAAAAAATGTTTGAGTCTCAATGTCAATGTCCAATAGTTATGAGTCCCAGTTTCAATGTCAGACAGTTCCTTATGTGTACACGTCAGCAATGGTATCTGGATGGTGGACAAATGGTGGCGATGCCGGTCCGACCGTCTCTAGTTTGGTCCTAAGCATCCTGTGGTGATGGACGTTCGTATGGCAAGGCGTTGTTAGCGTCTTCCATCTCTGGACTGTTTCTCCTCTTGTCTTCGTGGCTGGCGCAGACGTGTCAGTTCCTCTCTGTGGCAGGAGTCCACTTGGTCTTGGAGTTGTTTCCTGAAAGTATACAAACATATTCTCGACTAAAAGTTAATAAAGGAATCCTTTCTATAAAATTGACCTGGGGTCCTTTTTATATTTGCCTACCCGCTTTTCCTTTGGCTTATTTTGACACCATGTGTGTTTTTCCTGGGTGTCTTACTGTTAGCATTACAAATGAAATTAATTTTCTACAGGGAAAATTTTCTAGATGTAATTTACTTGCCGGATATTTTTCCTTACATGATATTATCCTACTCTCCCTCTTTTCTTCTTCTTTTTTTTGATTAATGGAGAATTTTGTACAGTTTTTTTAATGCAATCCATCATTTCCTCTTCCTATGGAACACGGACACCGGAGGAAAGCTCAGAACAGATCGGATTTTCCCTCGGTGTGGAAACACGCTTCATTTTGCTTACAAAAGGGAGAGGTCTGTAGCCTGGCTGATGAAACAAGATGTTTTGATTGGAAGAGGTTCTTCCCTCACGTAGCCAGTGTGGAGGCAGAGGCCGAGTCACTTGAAAACAATGTGTATGGCCTGTGACTCATTAGAAAGGACGGCGTCCTGGCATATTTCATCGCCGAGCAGGGAGTCATTCCCTTATAGGGCCTTGGGCTCCGCTCTGACTCTGGAGAGGGAAGATGGACTTTTGTGGGAGACCCGTTTACCCAGCCCGGACCCAGTGAGGCAGGTAAACGTGCGACCCGCTCTGCCACGGCCAAGGTTAGTTACTTCCTGTGGTACTGGAGGCAAAAACGTGGCTGTGCGGCTCTGGATTAGAAAGACAAGAAAATGCAGATTTTTCCATAAAAGGACGAACAGAAACCAAGAAGACTACGCCCTTTGTTATCATTTTTTACTGGTCAACATGTTTTTACGGATTTCAGAGAGGAAGAGAGCGACAGAAACATCAATGAGGAGAGAGAATCCTTAGCCGGCTGCCTTTTGCACACACACCCTTGCCTCTGATTGGGGATCAAGCCCACAACTGAGGCATGTGACCTGATGGGAAAGCAAACAGTGACCTCCTGGCTCACAGGTCGATGCTCAACCACTGAGCCACACCAGCAGGCTATGCCCTTTATTATGAAAGCTTCGGGAGTTATAAAGGGGGGGAGGGACAGACAGAAAGTACCCATATCTATGTGGGCACTATAAAAATAAAGTACATGTTTACTGAATCGTGGTTTTTTATGAGAGACTCTAAATGTTGATATTTTTTATAGGGTGAATTATTAATAAGTAAAAGACCCTAAAACAGAAGTTTTACTGGACTAGTTTTGTCCCAGTCTTCACAGTTCAGGGTGAGAACAGGTGATGCATGTCTAAGCTTATTTAAAAAGTAAGAGGCTTTCTAATACCACAAATATCTCACACCAGAAAAAAGATTATTCAGTGACATTTAAAAAAATCTGACAACATATGTCTGCATAGAAAAAAACTAAATATAAAATGACTAAAAACCTTGTAATTTATTTTTTAATTTTTTAAAAGTATATATGTTTTTACTGATTTTTAGGAAGAGAGGAAGGGAGAGAGAGAGAGATAAACATTAACCAGCTGCCTCCCGCAACCCAGGGATTGAGCCAGCAACCCAGGCATGTGCCCTGACAGGGAATCGAACTAGTAACCTTGTGGTACATGAGTCAGCCCTAAACTGCTGAGCCACACTGGCTGGGCAAAAAAAATCTTGTAATTTTTAAAGTGAAAAATGAACTGGAAAAAAAATAATCATGAACACTCTTCTACTTGGTATTAACTAGTTTCTACCATGCTCTGGTCTCCACCGTGATCTGTTTTCTAATGTGCTCACCAGTGATGAAAGGGACTCTCCCTCCTTCTAAATATCCCACACATGCCCTCTCTCATGCTATCCCTCCCAGAAAGTATTCAGAACCATAAGAGGCGGGGGCAATACCCTTTAATAGCAAAGAAGTCTCTGTTTAGAGAATACATAATGCCTTGCAGTTTGGGATGATTTGACAGATTAATGGCACTATAAGGTGGTTAAGATCCAGCCTTCGGTGGTGATAAATAATACTGACTCTCCGCTCTTCCAAACCCAAGGACAGAGCTGTGATACAGTTCCTGGCTGAGAAGATAACCAATATTCAAATTGACTGACAGCCAGACAAAGGATTATATACCTTTGTTCCCTGATGAATTTTGGTAGCTAACAGATGAAAACTCCTGAAGGTGAGCAGGATGGAAGGTGGAAAGAAAACCACAGACTGAAAGTGCAGGGAAGAGCTTTTGTACTGCAAAGAGGCAAAAAAGAATGCTGTAGTCTGATCTCCACGAAAGGACTTCAGGCTGAGGAGGGTCTCCCAGCTCTGGGGCAAGATTTTCAGTTCGCCAGAGAGCACTCTGTGTGAACCCCATGCTCAGCCTCCCTCTGGGGAACCACTTTCATGGGCAGGTGGTTCTGTTCCTTCATGGCTCCAACTAAAGGAGGGAGTGCACCTGCTGAAGAGCTGATCACAAAAGAGTAGACTTTTATACCAAAGTGCCGATTCCCGGGGGTTTCGGAGAGTAAAAGAAGAAACAGAAAGCGGATTGGTGGTTATGTAGGGCTGGAGCAGGTAAGGGGTGAGGAGTGATAGCCAGCGGAAATGAGGTTTCTGCTGTTCTCAAATCAATTGTAGAGATGGCTGCATAGATCCGTGAATATACACATTAAATGAGCGGCTTGTATGTGATGTAAACTATATGTCCATAAAGCTTTTTTTTCTAAGCCTATAAGAAATTAGAAGAGTCATATGGTGTGAGAAGAAGCTTTAAGACAGCAAACTCACAGGGCTAGGAGGCAGAGACTGGGTACCACTGATTCTGGCAAAGAAAGGTCTGCTAAGCGCAGAACCACAGGGAAACTTGAAATTGTGCTATTCCACATTTCAGGCCTCCTTGGCGAGCTGTGCCTCTCTTATTGTCTACATATCACTGTTCCCAAAGTCCAATGGAACTTGCCCTGCTGGAGCTCACCAACCACGGGTGTGAGGAATGGGAATGGAAGGTGGAAGCTGTAAGACTAAATCACAAGGGAACATTTTGCATGTTTCCCTGCAGAATGGGGGACCAATTAAAAGGGTCAGTTATCCTGTTCTATCTGCAGGAAGCATTTCTCAGATGGGAACTAGAGGCTGGCAAGGGTTTTTTTGTTCCTTTACATAATTAGGACATCACTTACAAGACTTGTACTTTTTGGGTGTCCCCAAAAACTCCTCACATAGGATTGGCATTAACAGAAATTTAACCAACACTTTCTGCTTTTAATTATATTGCATTCCAAAAAGGGAGCTTAAAGGTTAGCCATTTTATGATGGGTGTGCCTTCTACTTCCAAATGTAATAGCTGGAATATAAACTGTAGGAAAGGAAAAGCATTTATTAAACACCAAAGCTCCTTTGAGGAATGACTGAGTCGAGTTTACTGGTTATCATTAGTTTTATTAAAATGGCCAGGAAAAGGCTGAGCTAGCAGATGCCTGTAACCATACGATCCTCCGTGTAGAATAATGTCCTGTGTTATACTGTGTAAACACAAGGACTTTCCCTGAGAGTCCAATAGCTTTAGCAACAGCTCCCTCTTCAAATATGCCAAGAAAGATGTGTTGCTTTGGGTTACGGACACTGGAAAATCAACAGAACAAAACACCCAGAGGAACTGAGCAGAGAGAGGGCTGAGCCCGGTCACCCTCCGTCTCTGAAGAGCTGCAGAGTGACAAAGCTGACCACAATGCCCTTGAACAGTTCTCTGCCCCCTCCCCGACCACCACCACCACACCCCCGCCAGGCCCTATGCACATGGTCTGTCAAAATGCTGAGGAAAAGAGATTCAACATGACATCAGCCCCAAGTTAGAGACATATTTCACAGAGCCACAGTTTAAAAGAAAAAATTCAACTTTGACCTATTTGACCTCTACTCATGAGACTGAAGCCAGGCCCTTTCAGATCCCAAGTGTTCTTACCGTGTGCCTCTGCAAGGACCAAATGCCCTGGGGAAGTGGGTTAATTGGTCCCTTCGAGAAGGAGTTCTCATGGGTATTAATTGTGAATGCTCTGTGGGTAACTAAGTGGTTGGGAAAAAGCCTTTCTGTCCACACTGGCAGCTCTGCCAGTTCTGAACACCGCCTATGCCTCACCAAACCTAACGAGGTCTCCTTACACTGCCTTATAGATGCTCTGACTTAAGCCATCCTTGTCCTCTGCACACACTCATCTTGAGGATAACACATCATGATGAGGGCATAACTAGTTTATACTTTAAGTGCTTGCAGACATGTTTGATCTTCATACCTGACACAGGCCTTCTCAGAGAAAAGTTACTGCGTTTTCTTGACCACTAAAGTCATGTTTCTTTATATTACCACAAAAAAAAAAAATGTAAGTCACAATAAAAGATCTTTCTAAAATACATTGCTACAGAGGAGAAACCAAGATGGTGGCATAGGTAAACACTTGAAATTGCTGCCTCACACACCAACTTCAAAATTACAACTAAAAGACAAAATGGACATCATCCAGAACCACAGGAAGGCAGAGTAAGTGGAAATTCTACAACTAGAAGGGAAGAGAAAAAGCACACTGAGACTCAGAGGACCTGTGGAAGTAAAGGTAGAGGTATGGAGGAGCATGCGTGCATGCAAAGAGGGCTGGCAACTGAGTACGCACTGTCTTTTTCAAGCAGGAGGGAGATAAAAGCTCCCGACTGCTCTTAACTCCAGTCTCAGGTGAGATTCTGGGGACCCAGACTCATACGGGGAAAAACTGGACTGTCTGGCAGCAGGCAGAGCTCCAGGGCAGCTTTCTTTCACAGGTGCTTGCAACAATTACAGCGGGACACTGAGAACCAGGGGCCTCTTAAGCCATCACTGTTTGCTCCACCCTGAGATCCTGCCCCATGAAGCCCTTGCTAATTGCTCCGCTCAGCCCCATCCAAGCTGAGTGCAGAGGCTTTAGCATATGAATGGCCTGGTCCTTTGAATTTTAAACTTACCTAACAAGCTCCAGCTGAGTCAGTGACACCCAGAGCATCCAAAAGAAGGCCCAAGGCTCTGCAGCAACTTTCATTGCTTCACAGCTGGGCCTCATATGGACACCTCCAAAATCCAAACAAAGAAGAGGATTCTGCAGATCTCTCTGTAGCTTCTGCTAGGTGGCCTCAGGCAGATGCTAAATTAGCACTCCTTGGAAATCCAAGAGCCAGTGTACCCAGGGATCAGAGTGGGACCATCCAGATTACAACTTTTCAAATCTATAAGGGACACACTCAGGGGGCAGACTCAGTGAGCATCAAAGCCCCACTGAAGCAAATCTTGTCTCATAAGGGTGTCTCCAGCACAGAAGTTTTCCCATCGTAGACACAACTGATCCTCACAGCCAATTGGCCTGGAGATCAATTCCTCCCAGTGATCCCAAGAACAATCAAGGCTTAACTACAATAAGCCTGTGCACACAGCCCATAATGGCATGCACCAAGAGTGTCCACTTCAGGTAACTGGGGAGGCTGAGCCCCTGGGCCCTATAGGACACCTAGCACACAATGCTACGCTATCAACTCAAGGAAGCAGCCAAAATGTAGAGACAAAGAAACAGATCACAAATGAAAGAAATGGAGGAAAGCAAACAACTGGATATAGAGTTCAAAACCATGGTTATAAAGTTTTTCAAGAATTTTTTAGAAAAGGCCGATAAATTTAATGAGACCCTCGAGGATATGAAAAAGGACCAACTATTAAGCATACACTGACTGAAATAAAAAATAATATACAGAGATCTAACAGCAGACTATAGGAACGCAAGAATCAAGTCAAAAATTTGAAATACAAAGAAGCAGAAAACACCCAACCGTAAAAGCAAAAAGAATCCAAAAATATGAAGATAGTGTAAGGAGCCTCTGTGACAACTTCAAGCATACCAACATCAGAATTATAGGGGTGCAAGATACTGAAAACCTATTTGAAGAAATAATGACTGAAAACTTCCCCCACCTTGTGAAAGAAATAGACTTACAAGTCCAGGAAGCTCACAGAACTCCAAACAAAAGGAATTCAAAGAGGACCACACCAAGACACCTCATAATTAAATGCCAAGAGCAAAAGACATAGAGAGAATATTAAAAGAAGCAAGAGAAAAACAGTTCATTACCTACAAGGGAGCACCCATACGATTGTCAGCTGATTTCTCAACAGAAACTCTGCCGGCCAGATGGGAGTGTCAAAAAATATTCAAAGTGATGAATAGCAAGAACCTATAACCAAGATTACTCTATCCAGCAAAGCTATCATTCAGAATTGAAGGGCAGATAAAGAGATTCACAGATAAGAAAAAGCTAAAGGAGTTCATCACCACCAAACCAGTATTATATGAAATGCTGAAAGTTATTCTTTAAGAAGAAGAAAAAGGTAATGATAAAAATTATGAACAACAAATACATATCTATCAACAAGTGAATCTAAAAATCAAGTGAATAAAAAAATCTGATGAACAGAATAAACTGGTGAATATAATAGAATTAGGGGCATAGAAAGGGAGTGAACTGACAATTCTTGGGGGAGATTGCGGGAAGAGATTGGACAAAAATCATATACCTATGGATGAGGACAGTGCAGGGGGGAGGTAAGGGCATACAGTGAGGTGAGAACTTGGTGAAAGGGAGCTATGGGAAGAAAGGGAAAAGGAACAATTGTAATAATCTGAACAATAAAGATTTATTAAAAATAAAAAATAAATAAAAATAAATAGAAACAAATAAAAAACAAAAATAAAATAAAAATTAAAAGAATTTTCAAAAAATATTTGCCTATCATATTAACAAGGAATTTTATTAAGTTATAATAATACCCACTAGAGGCATGGTGCACAAAATTTGTGCACAGGGGTCATGGGGGCCCCAGCCCAGTGTACTTTCTCTTACAATCCAGGATGCCTGCAGGATTGGGCCTAAACTACCTAAACTGGCAGTTGGACATCCCTCTTGCAATTGAGGACTGCTGGCTCCTAACCACTCGCCTGCCTGCCTGCTTGACGCCCCTAACTGCTCACCTGATGCCCCTAACTGCTTCTGCCTTGGCCCCCATTACAGTGGCTTTGTCTGGAAGGATGTCTGGAACCACATCCAGAAAGTCCTTCAGCTGTCTGGTCTAATTAGCATATTACACTTTTATTATTATAGACTATAATACCCAGGTTCAGAGAGGAGCAAGGGAAAGGATCTCCATAGACAATGCCGAGGAGACTATGAATTTTGACATTTGGGGGAACGTGATTGGATAATATGGATCCAAAGCCTTTACATGTTCAACTCTTTGATATCATAATTCTTTCATTCTTTAATATTATTTGAATGCCTGCCAAGTGCTGAACACTCAAAGTGCAGTGAAGAACAACACAGGCCAGCTTCCTGCCCTCAAGAAGCTTACATTTTCATGAAGAGAAAGACAATGAAAAATCACACAGGTAAACAGAGGAGATAAATTCAGGCAGTGATAAATCCGAGGAAGAAAAGTAAACCATAGAGACGATGGATCCTGCAGCTGAAAGAGGAGGTTGCTTCTCTTGGTGTCATGAAAGACCCCTGTGGTCAAGAGGACCTCAAACAGTCAGCTTCCCACTCACCCTATTAAGAGAGCCCCCGAGAGAAAAGAAAACACAAAACCACGCCCCCCTTTTCTGGCCTTCCCGAAGACCAGGGTAAGGAGGGAGATGTAAAGGCAGTTGTTAGGCAGAGCTTCCAGAAACAGTTGTTCGAAGGTGAGACAGTGTCAGGTCAACCACATGTAATAAGATTTCAAAGATAACTGGGGGAAAAAAACATTTGAATTTCCAAAGAGATACATTAATGGTAAGGAAAAGAGCAATTCTGGCTCAGTTATGGCTCTGAAAATATTTATCTTCTGCATCCTCTACCTTTTTTAGTCATGAAGTTTTAAGTGAAATTGTGCAAGGTTTGGTAGATACTTCTTGCTCAAAGGAGTGGGGAGGGAATACTATGGAATATATAGATGCTATAATTCTCTGTGCTAATATGTATTGAAAACTTGTGTAACACAGGATAGCAGCCAAATGGGGTAGAAAGAATATTGGAGTGGGAGTCCATCGACCTGGCTTCCAGCCCCAGTTCTGCTCTAAAAGGCTGTGCAGTCTTGGCAATCAGTCACCTGAATAACCACGGATCCGATCCTCTGCTTCAAGTGAGGAAATTGGACGAGCTTGTCTCTAAGGCCTCATCCACCTTTTGTAAGCCATTTCTTCTCTTTTCCCTCCCTCTGCTGTTAACATTACACACACACACACACACACACACACACACACACACACACACACAAATATATAGACCGAAGATTAAATCCCACTAGAACTTTAGAATGAACCGGTCCAAAGAGAGAAAAAATCGTAATCATAAAATAATGACTATTTATGCCCAGAAAACTTAATACAGATTTTAGGGTGATAAAAGAATGTGCCTATAATATTTACATGTAACGTATTTTCTATGTATGAATAAGGTACCTTGTAGCTAAATCAATAACCAAGACTTCTATTTGTAGAATGCTTTAGTGCAGCGGTTCTCAACCTGTGGGTCGAGAACAGCTAGCAGGGTCTCCTAAGACCATCAGAAAACACAGATATTTACATTAAGATTCTTAACAGTAGCAAATTACCGGTATGAAGTAGCAACAAAAATAATTTTAAGGTTGGGGATCACCACAACATAAAGAACTGTATTAAAGGGTTGCGGCATTAGGAAGGTTGAGAACCACTGCTTTAGTGTTTCCCAAGCAATCTTATGTCATATTGCTTTCACTTTTGAGCCTCCAACAACTTTAGGAAATCGGTAAGGCAATGAGAATTACTTCTTCACCAATAAATAGAGGTAGACCTCAAAGTGTTAAATGACTTGCCCAAGTTTACTTACCAACTGGGACCTTGTCCGGTTCTCTGGCATTTATTCCCGCCTGCCACATGGCGGGCCAATGGAATGACTGTCGCCCCAGAAACTTCCCTCGCCCCCCCATGTCACTGTTCTGTCCACCCATTCTCATTCCTCAGCTGAAATCACTGAGGACACCAGAACAGCGAAGCAATGGGACACCCAAGCTTCCCTAAGCTAGAAGCTGTCACCGAGACACTCAACCAGCTACTCCGCTGTCAGCCTGCAGAGCAGTCCCATCTTCCTTTAATTTCAGATAGGAAAATGGAATGCATAAAATAGGTTACACCCCTTCGTTTAAAAATAATGGCTAGCATTATATACCCATCATTCATAATAGAACTCATCTTGAATAACAAAACAGCCTACATCTGCACAAAACAGTTCATTGGATTCCTTTCTGCCCTTGGTTTGTCGCCCACTTTTCAGCCTGCCTAACAACCCAGAACAATGTGAACTCTAAATCAAATCCCTGCACGCATTGGTGAGTTCAAACGACACCAGGCATAAGTGCTGTATAAGGACCACAGTTGGCCCTGGCAGAGTGGCTCAGTTGATTGGAGCATCGCCCCCTACACCAAAAGGTTGCAGGTTTGATCCCCAATTGGGAGGTAGCCAATCAACATTCATCTTTCTCTCTCTCCCTAAAACATATCTTCGGGTGAGGATTTAAAAAAAAAAAAAAAGAAGAACCACACTGGTTGCCTAGGTACCAAATATTTACTTTCACCCAACTAAATTAAACAGGAATATATGAAAATCGTAAAAGGGTAAACCAAATGCCACAATCTTGTTATCATTTTTGTCAGTCATTAAAATGGATAAAACCACTGCCCCTTCTGAGTTCTCAGGGCAGGGATTAAGTCTCATGGCCTCGATACCTGGAGCTCTTTCCATGAGCAAATGTGCTTCTAATGTTAACAAAATCATTCATTAAAGCTCCATCGCCCACCACGCCACCTAAGAGGCTTTAAAAAAGAAATAGTCCTTGACTCCACCTTTTTCACACTTCACATTCACTCCAGGAAATCCTGGCTCTCCCAGATGCCCAGGCCTTCTCAGCGCCTCCGTGGCCAGTGAGGCCTCTGGATACTCGCATCAGTCTCCTAACTGGTCTCCTTGCTTCTGCCCTCACTGCCTGCAATCTGTTTCTAAGGCAGCATGGGACAGGTTATATGTCTTCTAGTTCAAAGCTTCCAGGGTCTTGCATCTGACTCTGAGGAAGGCCCAAATCCTTACAACCGCCCCCAAATGCTGCAAGATTCACCCCTGTCCCTTTCCTGGCCTCAACTTCTATTCCTCCACCTGCCCACCAATCCGTTTCAGCCTCCCTGGTTTCCTTGCTGTTCTTGACACGCAGCAGGCAGACCTGTCACTTTGGCTGGTGCCTCTGTCCCAAGCAATCTAATCCCAGAGTTCCCTGTTCATTGTCTCACCTCTTTCAAGTCTTTGCTCCAATGTCACCTTCTCATCCTATTTAAAAATGCTGCAGGCACCCCTATCCCCGCAATGCTCTCATTTCCCCCTTACCCAGCAGTCCCTTCCCCTCATACTTACACCTTCTAACCCTCAAAATATTCACCTTATTTATGTTCACTCTCTTCCTCTTCTCACTAGAAAGTACACTCTACAAAGGTAGGGATTTTTGTCTGTTATTTTTCACTGTGTCTAAAACAGTGTTCGACACATAGAAGGCCCATAATAATTATTTGTTGAAAATGTGAATTAAAATAAATAAAAGAAATAAATAAAAAGAAAATGTGAATAAATGTAGATGACTAATCCTTGTTTTGCAAACCACAAACTAATATGGTTGCTAAGCATGGATCCCCAAACTGCTGAATTTCTGATCTGCAAGCTGCGTTTTCTATGTGACTACTGAAGTGTTAGCCAACCCTGAGACAATGCTCATTGGCCTCCTTCTGCAATTAGAAGTTATGAGGAGAAGAACAGACCAGAGTTGGGCAAATGTATGAAAAAGAAGAAATAAGGAGCTAACTAGGAAAGGGAGTTTAACTTCAAGAATAATTGAAGAAATATATCGCAAAGCAATAAGACCATTTTTAAACTATTAAGTTAGCAAAGGTTTTTTTAAAAAATTATAATACTCAGGGCTGGCAAAAGGACAAAGAAACACTACTTTTAGCCACTGCCCTTTAGAAATTGGAGCCCTTTTAGAAACTTATTTGGTGAGTGTGTTAAAATAGTCAGGAATTAATTTGTGCAATTTTACCCTACATGTGGAAAAAGCTTGATGGGCAAAGATTTTATTACAACTGCATTTATAAAAGCGAAATTTGGGAGCAACCTAAATGGTCCATCATAAGGAGATGATTAAGCAAACTGTACATGGCTCATCAACTTGATTCCATTTTTTAATGACTCATTAATAACTTAACAATGTGGAAAAGTCCTATGTAACCCCCTATCCCACCAGAGCAGGGGGAAAAATTGGGGGAAGTGGTTAATTAAATATAAACAGGGGTGGGCCCAGGACAGAGCCCCACACCTGGATTCCAGGTTGTTTGACACTGTCCCCTTATCCCAAATCCTCAGACTGACCTCAGATCTTCTCTCTCCTGTGTCTGAGAATAATTCCAATGCCCAGAAACATTATACTTCCCAACTCCTATTCCCTATCTCTCCTTGGAGTTGAGAAGCCCTACAAATGTAGGCACCCAGTGCCCTGCCCTGAAACCCTGCTGTTGCCAAGGGACATGTATGAATGAGGCCCCAGAGTGACCTCCCTCCAAATAATTAAACAGTAAGTACAAACAGAAATGAAAGAATGGAGGTGTTAGACAACAAATGTACTTGTAGAAAAGTAAACCCAAATCCTATAAAAAATTGAATCAAAATCAGGCCGAAGTGAGCACATCATGGAATATGTTGATGGGTCTAATTTGGCCCTCTGGAGTTGTTTTATAATAGGAATCTACCAAAAATGAGTTCAGTCACAGGTTATTTTAAATACGCCCCAAAATGCCATTGTCACTACAAGTTTATACTGCCTTTGACACATCCCACTCCACGGCGTTGCTTTGACACAGTAAAATACTTGGATCCCCTTGGAGGAGTTCGGGCAGAATAGATCAGGAATCAGATAAACTTCATACGTGAAAGTGGGAATGGGAGCTCATTTTCATACCAGGTAGCATATTGGGCCTTAGGACCTTGTATGTTGCTGTTTACTCACCTCAATGGATATATCTGCTTTCACTTCAGAAGGATCTGCTGAATATTATGCTCAGTCTTCAACTGTTTTTGAAGTCTCTTGGTGGGGACAGCCGAGACTGAGTGCTTGGCTGCTTTTCAGAAGAGAGTTTTTAGGGTTGGTACCTCCAAAGTTCTTACCTGGTCCCTCAGCAATTCTCTAACACCGACTGGGTGTCCCACAGTTCAGTCCAAACCTGACACGAACCACCAGGAGTAAGCATTCGACCTGTAAGTGAAGGAGGAATCGCCTCACAAGACTGCCCCCACTTCAGACGCCGGAAACATTATGTGTAGGTGGGGCCCCCAGCCACCCACACTTCTGCCTGGCTGACTACCAATTCTGGTTTCCATACAAGCATCAAATCATTCTGCTGCACAGCTGAAGCTAATATAATGTTATGTGTCAATTATATCTCAAATTTTTTTTTAATCCAAAAACGTGGGAGTTTCTAAGACACCCCCCCTCAAGTTTAATAATTTGTTAGAACACCTCACAGAACCCAGCAAAGAGCTGTATAGTGGGTCCTCCTTATCCATGGTTTTGCTTTCTGCTATTTTATTTACCCCTCTTCAATCTCCATCTGAAAATATTAAATGGAAAATTCCAGAAATAAACAACTCCTAAGTTTTCAATCACAAGCCACTCTCAGCTCTGCCCCACCTGGGACATTCCTCATCCCTTCGTTCAGGGTCTCTACAGATGTAGATACTCCCTACCTATGGGTCACCTAATAGCCAACCGGATGATCAGATCAACTGTCACAATGTCCAAGTGCTTATGTCCAACTCACCGTTATTTTCCTTAATAAGGGCCCAAAGTGCAAGACTAGAGATGCTGATGATTGAGATATGCCACGTAGAAGCCGTAAAGTGCTTCTGTTAAGTGAAAATGCATCTATGTACAGGAAAAAACCATAGTATATATAGAGTTCTGTACTATTCACAGTTTCAGGCATCCACTGTGGGACTTGGAACATATCCTTGGATAAGGGGGACTACTGTATTTATAACTACAGTTTTATCTTAAAGGACACAACACAAATGAAAAAGATGTACAAGGGAAGGTAAGGGGGAGGCAGAGCCCAGAACTTCCGAGCCCTCAGATGCTCCACTCTTCCAGAACCCTGATGTGTTCATCAACCGGAAGCTCCTCAGAACCTCATTGTCCAAGTCTTTATCGAGGTCTCCTTATGTAGGCACAGAGGATGGGTTGAAGTCAATCTCCAGCTCCTCTGCTCTCCCTCGAGGTTGGCAGTGAGGCTGAAAGCTCTAACCCTCCAACCTCCTGCCGGGTATTTCTGCTGCGACCAATCCCTCCCTTGAAATTATCCAAGGGTTCACCATGAGTCACCTCATTACTCTACACTCAGATTGAGCCAGAAAGGAGCTCGTTATGAAGAACAAAAGATAAGTGTATCACTCAGAAAATTCCAAGGGTTTTTGAAGTTCTGTGCCAGGAACCTGGGACAAAGACCAAATATATTTTTTATTATATCACAGCTCTGAAATGTTTTCTGGGTAATATCCCTTTACTTCAGTTTTCTTAAATGTAGCCTGAAATTGCTGAGTTTAACTTCCTTGACAACCATGACCCATGCTTTTACAGTTCTGGAGCTAACACACACTAAACACAGTTCTTTGGGCAAAGCATGCACCTCCATATGTATGCACTTAGTGTGCTTCTCAATTAATAATCAATAATGCTGGCATGTGCTACTTGGGCCAGAACACAGCTGGTGTTAGTGGGAGAGCATGGCCAGGATCCCAGGAGACCGAGGGCTCTGGGAGAGTTAGATCAATTAGATTAAGCGTAAGGTGTTGACTCTTCTCAAACTAGTGGTGTTCATTCAGATTCTTCTGGTATCAAGAGATAGAAACCTGACTCAGATTTGTTTAAAGAAGATTTATTTTTTAAAATTATATATAATAAAAATGATATATAATATGCTAACTAGACCCAACGTCCTTTCAGATGAAGCCAGGGCAGCAAGGGAAGCCTGGGTCCTGGGTGCCAGAAGGAAGCCAGTGCTGGCAGCTGGGGAAAGGAAGGCCTACTCTGGTACAATTTTCCTGCATCAGGCCTCTAGTGTGTGTGTGTGTGTGTGTGTGTGTGTATAAAAGCCTAATATGCAAATTGTCCCCTCAGGATTTCCACCAGGAGACCAGGAGTTCGATCACTCACTATGACATGCACTGACAACTAGGAAGTGGCGTGGAACAAAGGAAGGTCTCAGCTGGCAGCTGGAAGCTTGGGAAGGGAGGCCCTGGCAAGCAGCTGGAAGGAAGACCCCAGCCAGCAGCCAGAAGGCCCCAATCAGCCTTGACTGACAGCCAGGCCAAGGAATTGCATACACTGGGTCTCTAGTGTGTGTGTGTGTGTGTGTGTGTGTGTGTGTGTGTGTGTGTGTGTGTGTATTACATACATATTACATAAGTATAGCTCATGGAATAAAAGAAGAGCTCTTTGTTCATCCATGATCAGAAAGACAAGAAACTCTGGGACTCCAGACATGGAAACCGTGATTCCATACCATTAGGTCTTTGCCACTTAGACTCTCAGTGTCTGTCCTTATCTCTTTCTCAGCTCCTATTCTCCCAAATATTATTTCTTTTTTGGTATGTTAGTTGTCTTCTCTTTTAGCCAATCAGCTTTTTCCCTGACACCATAGCAACAGCTTGGAGACTACAGAGAAAAGGGTCTTCCCACCTAAGACTTCAGTTAGAAATATCCAAGGCTTGGGTTCATGTTCTTTGAGAAGCAGGAGAGGCCAAAGAAAATATTGCACCAATTTACATTATTACGTAATGCAGAGCCAGCCACTCTTAGGAATACTTAGTAGCCCCAATCCCAAACTGGGGAGTCAGGCATGCTCAGCAACAGGAGATGAGTTGTGGTCAAGGCCAAGTAGAGGTCAAGGAAGAGAGCCAATGTTGCCGTGGGAGAAAACCAAGGAAACCCTCCGTAGAGTGAGTCAGCCTGGGACATTGCTGGGATCATAGCTGAGGATACATACAGAGGTTGCATTCAAGGAACAGCTGGAATTCCTTCAGTGCTCCTACTGTGAAAGCCACGGGATGGTGTGAAGATTCCCTCAGAAATGCCTTCACTGAGTTATGATTTAATGCAGTGCTCTCAGCTTTTATCAAGAATTCAGATAAGAAATGGCATTTAAGAAACATTTGTGGTCTTCAGAAAATCCAAAACAGAATGCATTGTTTTTAACTCTTATGTAATGAGCATAATATTCTGCTCACAATTTAGAGCAAGAGAAATATGTCTCTCCAGGCAAATGTGTGCTGATTTTTATCAGACAGCCAGAGGCCCGGTGCACGAAATTCGTGCATAGAGGAAGGAGGGGTGTCCCTCAGCCTGGCCTGCACCCTCTCCAATCTGGGACCCCTCGAAGGATCTCCTACTGCTGGTTTACAGGAATCGGGCCTAAACAGGCAGTCAGACATCCCTTTCGCAATCCAGGACTGCTGGCTCCTAACCACTCACCTCCTTGCCTCCCTTCCTGATATTCCCTAACCACTCTACCTGCCAGCCTACTCATCCCCCAAATATGCCCCCTGCCAGCCTGATCTTCCCCAACTACCCCCCATGCCAGTGTGCTCGCCCCCAACTGCCTTCCCTGCCAGCCTTCTCACCCCCAACTGTCCCCCCCCCGGCTGGTTTGACCATGCCCACCTTCCCTCCCCACTGACCTGCTCACCCCCAACTGTCCCCCTGCTGGCTGCTTACTCCAAACTGTCCCCCCATTGTCCTGATCACCTCCAACTGACCCCCACTGATGGGGTGAGAGACTAAGGGCTGTTTTCAGGCTGGCCACACCCCCAGTGGGGTCCCTTACCCCATGGGAGTGTGGCCAGGCTGGGTGAGGAGCTGAGGGCTGTTTCAGGCTGGCCATGGTGATCCAGGCTCCAAGCCCCTCCTTTTTTCCTTTGCTTTCTTTTTTTTTTTCAGCGGCTCCTTGAGTGGAGGCCAGGGCCAACTGGAAGCAGGGATTTATTTATCTTCTATAATTGAAACTTGTAGCCTTGAGTGGAGGCCAGGGCCAGCTGCACACAGTTATCTGGGATTTATTTCTCTTCTACAATTGAAACTTTGTAGCCTTTAGCAGAGACCAGAGCCAGCCAGGGCGGTGGGAAGCTTGGTTTCCTCCATTGCTGGGGGCAACTCAAGTCTCCTGCTCGCTCCAGCTCTGTGGCTGCCACCATCTTGGAAGGGCTAATTTGTATACTCACTCCTGATTGGCTATGGGTGTAAGAGAGTGATGGTTAATTTGCATGTTTCTCTTTTATTAGTGTAGATATGAAGTATACAATGTGTTTCCCTTTTTGCACGGGCCCCTGCAAACCAGAAGTTAAATTCAGTGCTTCATTGTCCTAATATCATCCTAGGTTCTTGGATGCCTTTTAATGAGTTCTCGTTTTCCTTTCTGTCTTGACCCACTTTGTGGTGTTTTTTTCTAACTTTTTAATTGGGAAGTAGAGTACACATACAAAGACACATAGCACAATGATGACCTCAAGATAAATACCCATATAACCACTACCCAGGTCAATAAACAAGAATAGCCAGCATTCCCAAGCCCTTTTCGTCTTCTTCCCAAAAACCATGCATCCTCTTTCTCCACTATTCCTTCTTTATTATTCTGACTGCTTTGCTTCTTTATATATTCCTATCTCTCAACTCTATAAGTTTAGTTTTTTGCTTTTAACTTCACATAACTAGAATCACTCAATATGTATTCTTTTGTTACTGGCTAATTTCACACAATATTACATTTGAGTATGTATACAATCCCTTATTGTTCATATTTTCTGTACATTTTTTATATCTGTATAGTATGCCATTACATGGCTAAATCACAACTCTATTTTGCTATTGATAGACATTATATTTTTATTTTCTTTTCTTGAATTACTAAGGTGGCTGAGTACGCCCATGTTTATGGGTATTTTGGAAATCTTCTCATTGGACCATCGTTTTTAATTCATCTTTCTGAACCAAGGAAATGGATTCCCCCTAGAGCCTCCAGAAGGAACACAGCCCTGCCAGCACCTTGACTTTAGCCTAGTGAGACCGATTTCAAAGATAATAAATTTATGTTCTTTTAAGCTACTAAGTGTGTGGTAATTTGTTAGAATAGCAACAGGAAATTAATAAACAAAGAAAGGGAAGAAGTCTGCTTAGATACTTAAAATAGCTTATATTTTTAAAATGTAAAGATATATTTGCATTATTAATATACTACAGCATTGTCCATTTTCCAAATTTAATATCCCTTCATTTAAAGTAAAAAATTATTTCTAAAATTGAGGTATAATTTACATATAGTGATATGTACAGATCTTAAGTGCATAGTTCGAAGACTTTTGACAGAGGCCAACATCTGGGTAAATAACACCCAACTCAAGATATAGAACATTTCCACTCCTCCCGAAATCCCGCATGTCCCTTCCTAGCCGTTTCCCAACACCTCCCTGCCTCCACCACCCAGGCAGCCACTGATCTGATTTCTATTCCCACAGGTTAGTTTTCTCTCTTTTAGAACTTCAAATAAAAGCCACACACAATATCTACTTTCCTGTGTCTGATGAGAACGCTCACTTTGAAGTTAAAGACTCCAATACAAATCCTGGTTCTTCCACTTACCAACTCTGTGAACTTGACAAAGCGCCAGGCTTTCAGAGGCTGTTTCCATGGAGAATAGAGGCTGCCCACCTCAGAGCTTCTGTGACAGCCAGAGAGGATATGCTAAAACGGTATGTCATTTCTCAAATAATAGATGCTTGTTTCCAACCCAAAACAAAAATTGGATGCTGACCACCTTTGGGTAATGGTATAATAAGTGACTTTTTAAAAGTGCAATTAGTATCCATATATATTAGGATATATATATATATATATATATATATATATATATATATATATATATCACACACACACACATATATATATATATATTTATACACATATTTATAATATTTATACATATACAGTGGTACCTTAAGATACGAGTTTAATTCTTTCCATAATCTTGAGGCGTGGGAAACTATGAGACGCTTGAGTCTCGGTAAACTGGTGGGTCATGTGCAGCCGGCCGATCCGTGCAATTACTCGTGTCTCAAATGTTGCTCTTATTTCAAAGCAAAAATCGCTTGCTCGACAGCTCATATCTCAAAAATCTCGTATGTTAGGGCACTCGTATCTCGAGGTACCACTGTATTGCACAAAAGTGTAATTAGTATCCATACATATTAGTATACATATATATTTATCTATCTCAAATTTGTAATTACCATATATTTCTTTTAAATTAGAAAAATAATTTTAAAATAAACTAGCACAGGAATGTTAACCAACTATTTTATATCACAACCCTTTCTTTATTAGATTTTTGTTTTAATATTCTATTTCAATGAATAATTATAATTTTCAAATATGTACTTGTGCCAATCATATCAACTATGATGTCACACTTCTAACTTGACCATCCTGTCATCAGCTAGCCCAAAAGATCTCTGTTCTGGTAGCAGGATTTTGCAGCCTCTATCTCTCTACCACTTAGAACTGTTCTATTTTCAATTTTATATATATTGACTTTAGAAAGAGAGATTTTTTGTTTCACTTATTTATGCATTCATTCGTTGATTCTTATATGTATCCTGACCGGGGATTAAACCCATAACCTTGGTGTGTGGGAACAATACTATAACCAACTTAGCTACCCAGCCAGGGCCACTGAGAACTGTTTTTAGATATGGATACTAATGGCACTTTTACAAAAATGAGTTAGCTTCCATAAACGGCACAAATACCTGAACGTTAATGATGCCAATCAAATGTCAACTATTTTACCAGAACTTTATTCTTCCTCATTTACAAAGTGCTATTATAGACCATCCATAAGGGACAGAGGACTGCCGCGTGATAGGACTGTCAGTAGCTACAACCAGTGGGTGTATGTTTAATATTAGGAACCAAGAGGGAATGACTTCCTAGAATTGGTCTATGCAACCATCCCCGTCGCAGCTCTGATGAGAGGAAGAGAGCAGGGAAGAGAGAGATAAAAGACCTTGCCAGGAAGTTTAATAGGATGCAGCAGTTGGAATTCACAGAAACTGCCCCATAGAACAAACCTCCCTGTCAGAATGGCACGGATCGGTGTGACGGCGAATTTAAACAGGAGCAAACAGTAACAGTTTGCATTTACTGAGTGGTTACTGTATTAAGTAATCTTATAAACATTAATGCTTTCGTTTCTCACCACCACCCTCGGAGATCAGGGCGTTTGCGCCCCATTTAACACAAGGCCACTTGCTTGGCAGCGCCGCGTGGCCTCAGAGCCAGGCTCTGGATTGCCGCGCTGTGCTCCCTTCTCTAATGATGGCTGCAAAACGATAGCATTTCAAGCTTGAATTGTGAGCAATTACAGCAGAAAAGACAACATTCTCGGGAAGTCGTGTGTGAAGAAGACGTGATTATTCAAACACATCCCTGTGGAGGATGCGCAATTACCTGGGATGCTCAAGAAGATCAAAATATACACGCTCAGGACAACGAAAGAAGCAGCTGCAGTCAGGATGAAGCGGCAGTCAGTCTTAGAAGTAACCCCGATGCCCTGTGGCAAGGTAGTGTAGTTATTACAAGAAGTCATCTTACTCTCTCTACTTTAATTAAGAATTTAGAGCCGAGACCGGTTTGGCTCAGTGGATAGAGCGTCGGCCAGTGGACTGAAAGGTCCCAGGTTCGATTCTGGTCAGGGGCATGTACCTTGCTTGCGGGTACATCTCCAGTGTGGGGTGTGCAGGAGGCGGCTGATCGATGTCTCTCTCTCATCGATGTTTCTGACTTTCTATCTGACGTCTTTGTCTTTCAGATGAAAATCATCACTTTTAAAGCATTTAAACCAGCATCCACAATATCTTGATATGGAGCATGCTCCCTTCCTTTCTGTGAAAAATCAATAAAATATATATTTTTTTAAATTAAGAATTTAGCAAATAACATGTCGTTCATTCCGTAGTCCCAGTTTTGTTCCTCTCAGTTCATCCTTTCTGCTATCGTTTTAAAGTCCCAAATAAAGTCCCAAGGCTAATTGGAGGCCAGTGTCAGAACCAGGTGAACTGAGCTCACGTGAAGAAGTACAGCCTGACAAAGTTTATTTCCACCTGAGTGTGCCGCTGGGAGTCACCTTTACACCATCTCTCTGATCCCCACCAACAGGAGCACAACAGGACAGATACTATGATCTGCATTTCATAAGGAAGACGTAAAATGGCCCAAAGATATGAAGGGATGTACCCAACACCAACCAGCAAGTTTGAAACCTGTGACTGGAATCTCAGCTTCTCCTTCTCCAATCCTGATCCATTGTAGTGACAACTTTCCAGATGTATTAATAAACAAAAAAAACTGGCCGATTTGGCCCGCCTGCTGGGGAGGTGTCAGTGAGGGGTGAAATGTTCTGAAAGTGGACTGAGATAAGAAGGGAGAGTTTCTAGAATAAACTTAGAAAGTGAAATAGTCATATAACAACAAATGTCATATTTTTAGCACTTAGAATGTACCAGAGTTTGCAAAGTGATATATATATCCCCAAAAATGTGTACACACACTTTGAATAATTATAAAGACAGTGTTTATTAAAATGCATTTCATTTTCAAAATTAAGCTATCAGCTGTTAAGATGTGTATATATTTTGGGGGAACATATATATACATATTAGGTGAACCTTTAATAATAGTGGATTTTATAATCAAAGAAACACGATAATTTCAAGAGAAACATCAACAGTGCTTTATTCAAAGTAATGTCCATCCCTAGCTACACATTCCCACATCTTTCAGGGAATTTGTGGATACTGTCCCAATAGGACTTTTCTTGTTGTGAGGCAAACCATTCAGAGACCTGATTTTCCACTTCTTCATGTGTTTTGAAGTTCTGCTCAGAAAGTGCACGTGCCATCGATTGGGACAAGTGGTAATCTGAAGGAGCAAGCTCTGGTGAATACAGTGAGTGGGTTAATAATTCCCAGGCAAGAACTTTTAACTGGTTTTGAAGTGTGTGATGGTGCGTCATCATGAAGCAAAATTACTTTGCCATGTCTTCTGGAACATTCTGGTCGTTTCATGATCAAAGCATGGTTCAAATTGATTGTTGTCAGTAGTATTAACGGTTTCACCTGGTTTTAGAAGCTCATAATACACCACACCTTCCTCATCCCACCAAATGCAGAGCATTGTCTTCTTTCTGAAGCGATTTGGCCTTGCAGTCAATGTTGATGGTTGACCTGGATCAACCCATGATTGTGTGCGTTCGGGATTCTCAAAATAAATCCACTTTTCATCGCCAGTCACAGTTTGATGCAAAAAAAGACTTTCTTTCATACCATTGAAACAGCATTTTACTAATGACTTTTTGGTTTGTCTTTTGTTCAGTTGAAATGGCACCCACTTTCCTTCCTTTAAAATCTTTCTTGTAAAGGATCAGAAATTATTTGCTGAGCAACGTTTAATCTTTCTGCAAGTTGTTTTTGAGTCTGACATGCATCTTCATCCAATAATGCTTGTAATTGTTGGTCTTCAAACTTTTTCGGTTGACCTGGACATCTTTGTCTTTCAGATGAAAATCATCACTTTTAAAGCATTTAAACCAGTGCCCACAATATCTTGATATGGAGCATGCTCCCCATAAGCTTCCTGAAGTATTTAGCAGCACTTTTCTTAAAAAATAAAGTAATGAATTAAAACTTTCCACAAATGCGTTTTTTTTGGCACGATATTCGACATTTTTAAGTGTAAAAATATCTATGATGTTAACACCTTCAGAAAATTTGACATAGTTTTGAAGCTTGTGGTCAACACAACAAAATAGCATACATATCAAATTGCATATATATCAACATACGTATAACTCCATCGATTGGAAAAATTCTGCATTATTAATCTGTACTCCTAGTATGTGTGTGTGTGTGTGTGTACAAATATATATATGTATATATATATGTATATGTATATATATGTATATGTATATATACACACACATACATACATACATAGGCAGTCCTCAGGTTATGTCAGACTCAACATACGTCATTTTGTGGTTACATCGCCATCTCCCATTTATTTATTTTAAAAAAAGTCTTGTCATTTTGACGTATATACATATGTGCTTTATGTTTTTTACTATTTATTTACCACAATTTAAGGTCAGGAATTGTTATCTTTCCTTTAAATTTTTTTTTCACTGTTTCACTTTATTACTGTTGTGTATGTGCTCCAAGTGAGTGACATAGGTGCTTATGTAGGTTGCTTCTGACTTACGGCAAACATCGCATTATGTTGCACTATAGAAATGGATCTCTGATATAACCCAAGAACCTACGGCATATACATATATATCTATAATAATAAAAGTGTAATATGCTAATTAGTCCGGACATCCTTCTGGACGTCTTTCCTTCTGGACAAAGCCACAGGAGGTGGGGGCCATGGCAGAGGGGGCAGAGGCCCCTGGCCATAGTGGTGGTAGGTAGGGGCTGTCGCAGAGGCCCCTGGCCAGAGATGTGGCAGGTGGGGCTGGAGCCAAGACCCTTACACAAATTTTGTGCATATCCTATCTAATAAAAGAGTAATATGCAAATTGACTATCACTCCAACACACAAGATGGCTACCCCATGTGGTCAAAGATGGCTGCCCCCAGGTGGACACGAGATGGCCACCACAAGTTGGCCATCAAGGGAGTGCAGTTGGGAGGGAACAGGCCTGCAAGGGAGGGCAGTTGTGGGTGATCAGGCCAGCAGAGGAGAACAGTTGGGAAGGACCAGGCCTGCAAGGGAGGGTAGTTGGAGACAATCAAGCCTTCAGGGGAGGGCAGTTAGGGGTGACCAGGCTGGCAAAGGAGGGAAGTTGGGGGCAATCGGGCCTGCAGGAAAGAGCAGTTGGGTGGGACCCAGGCCTGCAGGGGAGGGCAGTTAGGGGCAATCAGGCTGGCAGGAGAGTGGTTAGTGGGTAATCAGGCTGACAGGCAGAAGCAGTTAGGAACAATCAGGAAGGCAGGCAGGTGAGCAGTTGGGAGCCAGCAGTCCTGAATTGTGAGAGGGATGTCGGACTGCCCATTTAGGTGGGATCAGGCCTAAATAGGCAGTTGGACATCCCTTGAGGGGTCCCAAATTGGAGAGGGTGCAGGCTGGGCTGAGGGACACACCTCCTCCCCCCCTCCCTCCCGTGCATGAATTTTGTGCACCGGGCCTCTAGTATATAATATATATTATTAGCTCTATTTTACAGATAGGAGAAGTGAAGGTTAATCAGGTTAACTTACCAAGGTAATAGTCTGAATCCTATGTAATGGGAGCTGTGTGCTCAGGTCCACACTCAGCTCAGCCTAATGCTTCCACAGAAATGGGAACTCTCAGTGATTTGGGCTGCACTCAGCGTGCCTCGCCTGCATGGCTGTCCGCTCTCCCTCTCTAACCTGGAGCCCTGAACTACGAGGCTGTTTGTGCAAGTGCTCACTTTGACGCAGGCAATCCCTCCAGTCCTCTGGGAGGCCGGGGTTCTGATGCTTTTGTGACATCCCCCTCTCTCAATTCAGGAGGATCTGAATAAGCCCGTGTTTATTCCCTGTGTGGGAATGTTTACTGGAACTCACAGTGGGGCACACAATTTAAGAAAAACAATGCTTGCCCAGCCAGCGTGGCACAGTGGTTGAGTGTTGACCTATGAACCTGGAGATCATGGTTCAATTCCCAGTCAGGACACATGCCCAGGTTGTGATCTAGATCCCCACTGTGGAGTGTGCAGGAGGCAACCAGTCAATGATTCTCTCTCATCATTGATGTTTCTATCTCTCTAGCCCTCTCTTCTCTGCTCTAAAATCAATAAAAATATTTTAAAAGAAAAATATAAAGAATGCTTTAATACAGTATTTTGAAAAAAATCAGTTAATATGAAAATATTTATTTTAAATAAAGATGGGAGATCCTGCCCACACCTGCACCAGTCACCTAGCCTCAGCCCTGTCAGATCCTGGCTATGTTTAAATTATTAATATTCTGTTCATTGTGCATGTTTTTTGCATTGACATATTTTTATTTACTTTATTTTATTTTATGTATTTTTTTTTTACAGAGAGGATGGGAGAGGGATAGAAAGTTAGAAACATCGATGAGAGAAACATCGATCAGCTGCCTCCTGCACACCCCCACGGGGGATGTGCCCACAACCCAGGTACATGCCCTTGACCGGAATTGAACCAGGGACCCGTCAGTCTGCAGGCTGATGCTCTATCCACTGAACCAAACGGGTTTCGGCTTGATATATTTTTAATATGGCACTAAAATATTATGTATCTCGAGACAGAGGGTTTTATTTGAGTCCCCTTAAATTTCATACCCAAGGCCTCCTTGCTTCACCCTATCCCAGTCCAGGACTAAGTACGTAAAAGACAGAATTGCAGACTCCAGTTCCCAGGGTTCCCATGTCCTTCCCTGTCCTGTCTTTATGTCAGTTGTTTGACAGCCACATGCACTCAAGTACCTAGCAGAGCCGTAAGGAAGGAGGAGAGAGCATCTCTCCATGGTGCGGGGTGGCCGAGCCGGGGAAGGGTTTGGCTGTGTTTCTTTCTCTTTCTCACAGGACACTTCTTCCTCCATCCGCTAAGCCCTTTGCCGCGAGGGAAATTCCTCTCTTTGACGCCCTCCAGTCAGCGCTGACATGTCATTTTAATTATTGAATTCCTGTCACTGTTTCTCTAAGGCAGGGGGGTCTCCGTCTTTAAAGAACTAATCCCTGTGCCCAGGCTGCTTCCCAGATCCATTAAGTCCGTGTCTCCGAGGCCGGAGCCTGGTGTCCACAGTCTTAAAGCCTCCTGCTGAGCCGGGGTGCAGGCAGGGCTGGAAGGATGGCCCAGCGCACGGCTGCCTGGGCCTTTTCCTCTGTCCGAGGGTTTCCCTGCGGTCCTCCAGGAGGACATCAGCCGGGGCTCCATAGGGTGATGTACATTTCCTCTGGCTTCCCCACATACGAGCTTTGTCATCTTCCAAGAGACTGGATGTTTGTTTCCTCGGCTGGACCCTGGGGACAGGAACAGAGTTCACCCCGTGGGGTGGTTGGAAGGAATCGAGCCGAGGCGCCTGAGACACCCAGCCCAGCCTGGTGCGTGTGCCTGCATGCACCCTCACTGGGAGCCGTTCGCGTGATGAGTTATGAATCCATCCTGCCAGCAACATGGCAAGGAGCCAGCGGATAAACAGATCAAGGTGGAGCTGCTCTGGGGAGCCAGGGGCGGGGCCGCCCTCAGACCCCCCTCTCCTTCCCAGGGTGCTGCTCTGCGGAACCCCGAGGGGCTCTGGGAAGTAGTAATGGGAAGGTGGCTAGTACAGGCCGTAATGACACTGCGGCCCCAGTTTTACAGTGGGGAGTGGCTTGCTCGGCCTCAGAGCTCCTGGCGCCCGTTCTGGTCCCTCTTCTGGTGGCAGCATCGGCTGGCCAGGTTCAGGCCGCTCTGCGGCCACAGGGCCCAGGGGAGCAGGGCTGCTTGGCCCGGGGGCTTCCGTGGCCTCCGGCTTCTTCGTGGAGGGAGCCTCAGAGTTCACAGAGCCATCCCAGGACCTTGCTCTCCGTGCCCGGTGCCCTGGCTGGCAAGTGTCTGCCTGGCTCTGAGGCGTGTGGGAGTGGCTGGAGACCCAAACATGTGTCCTGGCGGGAAGCAGAAGGGTGTTGAGGTGCCATGGGGGGGTGGTGGGGGAGGATCCCCAGGGTGTCCACAGGGGATGACACTCCCTCTGGGAAAGAGTGGCTGCTTTGTTCCCACCAAGCAGGGCTGGGCTCGCTCTGCGTGTCGTGGGCAGTGTTGATGGTTTCACCCCCACCGGTCCAAAGTCTCGGCCCAGCTCAGAGACCCTGGCCACCTCGGGCTGGCTCTGAAGGGAAGGCAGACTGACTCTGAAGGGGAGGCAGAAGGGATAGAGGGGGGCCAGTGTGGCAGGTTGGCTGGGCCTCAGAATGGTCTGTGCACCAAGGGGGTTCTGGTTCCTCTTCCCGGAGGGAGGCCCGGGTGGGTCCTGCCGGCCCAGCAGTTACTCCCATGGCTTCCTTTCTTCCCACCAACTGAGCGTCTTTCTCGCTTTGCAGAAAGGGGCGCTCCCGCTGAAACCGGTTTGGCTCAGTGGATAGAGCATCAGCCTGCGGACTGAAGGGTCCCAGGTTCCATTCTGGTCAAGGGCACGCACCTGGGTGGCAGGCTCGATCCCCAGTAGCGGGTGTGCAGGAGGCAGCCGATCGATGTTTCTCATGGATGTTTCTAACTCTCTATCCCTCTCCTTTCCTCTCTAAAAAATCAATAAGATATATTTTTTAAAAAAGAAAAGTGTGGGACGCTCCTTGTACCACGCTAACCGCCGAATAAACTCCCCGAGAGCAAGAGTGTTTTGTGTTTTCCTCCCCCGAGCCCATCACAGGCCTGTTCGGGGAGAAAGTTGATATTTCACGACAGCCGGAGCGGGAAGTGTATGCCTCGATTGTTCTTCGGAGAGGCTATTTCAGGGAGACGCGCAGTCATTGGGCTCTTTAATGGCAGGTAACAGAAGCCAGCTTGTGCCGGCCGCGGCCACAGAGGGGAATTTATTATGAGGATAAAGGAGCATCTTATGGAAGCGACGACAGGAGTGTGGCCAGGCCTCAGGAAGGAACTGAGGCCTGGAGAGGCGCCAGGACACCTCCGCGTGTTTCATCTCTGACGCTTCCCATGTGTGCTCTCTTTGTCTCTCTCTCTCTCTAACCGGTTTTCACTGCCTCTGTCCGCAGGGAGAAACGCCACTGTCACTCAGAGGTCCGCTCTTCACCTCTGCCCGGGATGACTGGTGGCTTTCAGTAAAAATTCCTGGGAAAAAGGACCCGGGAGGGGTCAGGTTCCCCCCCCACGATGCTCGGTGGATGGACGGCAACAGTGGCCGTCTTCTCTGCACGGTTTCCAAGATCTGGCTGCCGATCACAGTCCCTCGTGGGATATTCTTGTTTTTGTTTTTATATACCGACCCGGGCTCCACCTCAGAACCTATAGCGGCAGGAGCGGGGACGCTGCACTAAAAATTCCTCCGGAGATTCTGATGATAAATGAGATTGGAGGGCCCATGAAACCCACGTCGCGGGCGCCCATTAATCTTCCTCCTAAGGACTCGTGAGAGGCTGCCTTTTAAGCTGTCTGTTTGCCGAGGTATTACTATGGGTCTGGAATGCGCAATTCATTTCAGGGCAAACAGACGGGAGTGGGCCGGGAACTCCCCACCCACCCCGCCGAGCACCTGCAGAAGAACCAGTCCAGTGGCAATCTGAGACGCCGGCCGGAGCGGGATCCCGCATCCCTGTTCTTAAAGGCTTCGTGGTCAGCACTTCTGGCCCAGATTTCCAGAACCGCGCTGACCAGGTGAGCCCTGGCTGAGTGTTCGCCGAGCAGACGATACAGCAGGCTGGGTCAGTGTGAGTCAAGAACGGGCTAGAACCTAGGGCTTCAGAAGGAGGGGAAATAGAACTCTGCTGGGAAAATACAACCGGAGAGAACCAAGCTGTGCTTCATGTTCCCACGTTTTTACCCCGCCTGCAGGCTGTTTCTGCTGCCTGGTAAACGATCGCCCCTGGTGACGCCCACTGGCTTGTTCTTTCAGACTGAACTGTGTCTCCACTGAGAGAAAGCGCCTCTGACTCCTCAGTCCCCCGATCTTCGCTTCTGCCCCTGGAATACCCTCTGCGGACCTCGACCACAGAGTGGATTGTACTCATTTTGCTTCTCCAGCGCCTCCACTTGATGATGGGGCGTTGGCACTTCGGTAAATAAAACCTACATGAGGGCCGAGACCGGTTTGGCTCAGTGGATAGAGCGTCGGCCTGCGGACTGAAGGGTCCCAGGTTCGATTCCGGTTGGGGGCAAGTACCTGGCTTGCGGGCTTGTCTCCAGTGTGGGGCGTGAAGGAGGCGGCTGATCGATGTCTCTCTCTGATCGATGTTTCTGACTTTCTATCTCTCTCCCTCTCTGTAAAAAAAAAAAAATCAATAAAATTTAAAAACAAAACAAAACAAAACCTACATGAGGGTTGGTGTGAACTGTCCTACTGAACTGCTGCAGGACAAGCCTGCTAATCTGGCCCCTGGCAGCCCTCCTGTCCCTCACACCCCCTTAATTCCCACAGTCAAAGCCGTTTTGCTTTTGCCCACCATCTCAATGCCATCCCAGGTTCTGTGGGCACTCATCCCTTAATCACAGAAAATTTAGACAGCCCTGCACCCAGTGTGTCATGCTAGTATGACACCCTGATGAATCTGGAAGATGTTTTACTTGTGTTTTACTCTATGAGACTCTAGCTCCATCAGCCGTACTTCCTAGAGGGGCATGATTCGGGTATTACCTCATCGAATCCCCACAATAAGCCTACAAAGAATGCTTTATGGGGTAAAACTGGGAGTCAGAACGGGTAAGTAACCGACCTAAGCCACACCCCCAGTAAGTGTCAGAACCAAGATCAAAACCCAGATCTGACCCAAAATCTTATGCTGTAAAACACCAGGCCGCACTGGAGTCTCTTTTTAAGCTTACTCTATGCAGTCAGTTGCTTAGTTAACTAGGAACTTTGTATAGCTAGTTATCAATCCCTGTGTCTGCCTCCTAACTGAGTGTCTGCCTCATTTTCTCAATTAGAATGAAATAGCGTTTGTTGGCTGAATATAAGCAATATAATTACAGTGGTACCTCGAGATACGAGTGCCCTAACATATGAGATTTTTGAGATACGAGCCGGCGAGCGAGCGATTTTTGCTTTGAAATATGAAAAACATTTGAGATAGGAGTAATCGAGCAGATCGGCCGGCTGCACACGACCCACCAGTTTACTGCGACTCGAGTGTCTCATAGTTTCCCACGCCTCAAGGTTACGGAACGAATTAAACTCGTATCTCGAGGTACCACTGTATATTGATCTGAACTAAAAAAATAGTGCCTAACCTTCTCTTATTGGTTATCAAGGAAAGAATGATTTTCTAGAGAGAGCTATTGGAAAGTTTCTAACAGAATGGAAGTCTAGGCCTATTTTCATCTCATCTACTTGCCAAGGCTGAGGAACAGATCTCTCACGGTTATCCCCATTTTCCACAAGACATTCCTGAACGTCCAGGAAGCCCACTGTGCTGATTGAGAAGTGGCCCTACACAGCAGGGTCTGAAAATGCTTATCGAGAGAGGTGACGGAGCCAGCCACAGCTCTCAGAATAGTCATAACTGAGTCACGAAAGAACCACACCAGCTGGGTCTGAAATTGGGCGGTTAGGGGAGGGGCACAACATACAAATTTCCCAACATACCACTCACATATCTGACAGCGCACCCTTTCTGGTCTTAAAGGAGCAGTTCTTACGGAGACACGAGAGCTCCAGATGATATCAGAAATGGTTTGCATCAATGACAAGTGAGAAGTCGAAAACTAAATTTTAAATAAACCCTAATGATGCAGCCTCTCCTCACTGAACTGTGGTTCAAAGGCTAGAAACCTAAAGAGATGAACTTGGACCTCAGAGCGGAATCCACCCCACCCATTCTGACAAAAGACATGAAACACAGACTGCAAGGGGGCAGGGCCGGGCCTCTGTCTCCAGAGGCCGCACTGGTCCAGAGGCTGGCAGAGATGACACGTTCCAGGCAGATACATGACCCTACCTTTGGGAGCAAAAGGGGGACGGGCTGATTCAAGCAGGCGCGGGGGTCGCCTTCTGAAAGCATAAGGTGTTCCTCTAGCTTCATGAGCAAACTTTTCATTCCAGATGCGAAGGACAATACATCGAGGCTGCCTCCGAGGGCAGAAAGCCACAGCAGCCTGCAGCGGGCAAGCGAAGCATCCCCATAAGCATAAAGAACAGGGAACTTGCAGTTGTACCCCAGATTCTGAATGTGAGTGATGAGCAGGTGACAGAAGTATAGATTGGGAGGAGGGAGAAGAGAGGGGATAGCCACGTGTTTGTGTCTTAATATATCAACTCTAAATGCTGGACACACTCATAACATATCCAGGAAGCTGGTAGAAAAGAAGTTCTGGAACTTAAAATAGAGGTCTGGGCAATAGATTTTTGGGACCATTTGCAGGGAGGTGAGAGTACCCTATGTGTCACAGAGACAAGAAATCAAGGTGAGGACGGAGCACATAAGCTTCGGGGAACGTACACTGGCTGAGGCCTTCTGGTTACACAGACCCCAATGCCTCCTCTTCTTTCTACAGAGGTTCCTCTCCGCCCGAGGAATGCTCGCCTCATTCTCTCCCCTTCTACAGAAGTGGTAAATTTTCTTCCCAAACCTGACAGTCAAGTACAGCCTTAGAATAAATGACTTCACTCTGGTTCATAAAAGGCCATAAAAAATGTTGCAGTAGAGTGATCTTGGAGTGGATTAATAACCTTTCTCCAGGATAAAGAACTGTGGTGTCTAAAACAGCGTAAGATTCTTACCGCGTCCCATTAATCTGTACAGTAGTTGAGAGAAAAAAAAAAATACTTATGAAAACGGTTTCAATTGTTACATCGGTGCTTTATTGCATCTAATTTTCAGAAGCTCCCCTTCTTCCTCTCCTCCCCACATACTAACTCGTAGAAGAGAAGGAGGTTGCCTTTAGAAGGAATGCAGGACGTAAAGCAGGTTTTATGACTTGCAGGCCTATTTATTATATTTTACCTGTCTTTCCTGAATTTCCTGAACCGTCCCTAAGTCATTGTTTGAGGTTCCCACATGCTTCTCCCTGGACACACAGAATGAATGGGAAGCCGTGGTCACTGTGTTCTTTATACGTTTGGCGCAAGCTCGCCCAGGGGCCGTGCAATCGCTGGGACACTCAGCAGAGCAAGCGGTTGGGTTTCAGCTGTCCGCACTGGCAACTGTTCCCTAACAGAACATATACCCAGCGGGCAGGCAGTCCCAACACGGCTCGGGGCCGAATGAGCACTGGAGGGAGGTGGGAAGAATGCTAACCCAGGTTCCTTGACATTATCAGATAAAGGGGACTCAAGAGGCTTGGTGTTGGCTGGTGGACAGATAAGCTTTCTGACATTAATGCAGGTTGGTTTGCTTTACACTCCCCCTACAAAAGATTAACCCAGTTTCCCCAGCGCCCATGAAGGAAGTCCTGAATAAAAGCTTTTATCAAATGTGAACTAAAAAAAAAGAAAGAAAGAAAGAAAGAAAAGAAAGCCCCAGATCACTGATGGAAACATTTTACAAACATACAGAAAAAAAAAAAATACTTCTGAAGGTCTTCATATGGAGTATGGCTAAGCCTATCAATGAGACCTCAAAACCTTCAAGGGGGCCCTTGAGCAAGGTGACACCCTCACCTTTCACACATGCCCTTCCCTGGAACTGAACCATGTGAAAAACGAGAGAACCAGGTCCACAATGTCTTCCCTTCTGCAAACCAGAGGCACTCAGGTTCACCCGGAGCTCCTGTTGCTTCCTTGGGGGGTTTCCTCGCCTTCCCTGTCCTGTATTTCCATTAAGAGAGATGTGGAGATGGGGTGTTGGAGAATTGTTAGGATGGTCAAAAGTGGGATGGGGGGGAAAGCGGGTACTGGGGAAGGACAGATTTTAATTTAACAAGTGGGCCACTTCCATCTCCAGATTCAGACAAGAAATATGTCACCCTTGGTGGAAGCCCAGCCAGCAAAGCAGCAAAGGAATGTGGGCTGCTACCAATGGTTTCTCTCACACATAATTTTCCCGTATTTACAATATTCCTGCTTACAACACTCACTGACTGAAAGGTACTTTGGAACGGTCAAAACAAGAATGGTTTAGTGATGCCAATCATTTTAAACCTAACTTGGAATACTTTTCAGGACTACCAGAATTTTTATGATGCACTAAATAAAAGGTATGGAAAAACACTTTTCATGATGTGATCATGACACATTTATTCTAACTACAATGAAGCTCCACTTATTTAGTCCCATGAGCTTATTAATAGCACCTATTAACAGAAAGTGAATTAAGATTTTAGTTGCCACACCAGTTAATGAAAAAATAACATATTGTATTATCTTGTTTTTTTTAAAAAAACTTGTATTCTCTATGATTTTTTTTTACTGCTTTGAGTGATCTTTTATAAGGGGGTGATCTGTGATAGTCTTAATGATTTTTATAATATTCTTCAAAATTCATTAACACAGCATTTGAATTTTCAAGTCAGATTTTTTCTGACAGAAAGGAAGTCTAAGTTGGTTATCTGAGATGGTTATTTGAGACAGTGGAGTAAATCTGGTTTTGATGAATTATATGTTTAATGAAATATATATTATAATAGTAATATATTTAGAACATCAATCCTATCCAACTATATCTGAAAAGGTATTTTGAAGGTAGCAGGTTGGATTTTCCAACTGGATTAATTTACTGGATCAAATAGTTTTTCTAAGTGAAAAACTAACAGGCACAATTAATAATTATTTGAGACTTGGTAAAGCCTATTGGATTTAAATGCCCAAATTTGAGAATGAACAATTCTAAATAACAAAGTCTTCTAAAAGTCAGGCAGCTTCCAATTCTCTGTTTTCAACAAAAACAAACAATAAGCTAATCATGTCAGCTGAAACCTAACTAAAAACAATGTGACTTATAGTATTGAACTTAAGAAATTGAATAAAACTATGTTAATAAAGCTACTTCCATTCCCATCTCTTTATTTAGGAGCTATGTTTCAGCATCACATAGATAGAAATAAAAGGCATACATAAAATTGACGCTGAACCCTTTTTCATTCTAACAGTGCCATAATCATCCAAGTACACATAAACTAAACAGAAAATTTAATCTCATTAAAAGAGGATCTGTCTCCCCCTTTATATTGAATTTATTGGGGTGACACTGGTTAACAAAATTATCCAGGTTTCAGGTGCACAATCCCACAACACATCATCTGTGCACTGTATTGTATGTTCACCACCCAAGTCAAGTTCATCACCATTTATCCCCCTATACCCTATTCCTTTAAAAAATATGTTATTTTAGTTGCAAAAAAGTATGATAATCAATATGGCCTTCAGGTATAAAAATATATAGTAAATCCTATGGCAACAAACGCCACAATATGGAACTCTGGTCTAGTGGAACTGGCCCACATCCTCCAACCCTCCCCCCCATTCCCAGCACTTTAAGTTTCTCTGGAGAAGGCATGTGGTATTAGTGGTGGTGGTTAAAAAGTAATGGCCTTGTGATCAGTGGGGACTTTCTCAATTTAGTGAGCAGTTTGTACAATAAGTTTCAGTGCCTTTACAAAAAAGTTTTACTACCTTTACTTTTGTCCTTTCTGTGATAGTACAGACTAAAACATACTTTTAAAAAATTATTAGCCCTAGCTGGTCTGGCTCAGTGGATAAAGTGTTAGCCTGCAGACTGAAGGGTCCCAGGTTTGATTCTAGTCAAGGACACATGTCTGGGTTGCAGGCTGGATCCTCAGTAGAGGGAGTGCAAGAGGCAGTCTATCAATGATTCTCCTCATTGATGTTTCTATCTCCCCCCTCTCCCTTCCTCTCTGAAATCAATAACAATATATTTTTAAAATATTATTATTATTGCAGTAATATGACCCTGTATGTTCACAATTCAATTTTTGGATCCCATCTAGGTATTAGGTCATATTAGAATAAAATCTTGTGGGAAAATTGCAATGAAAACATAAGATCAAAGAGAAAAAGAAAAGATGTAAAATTGTAAACATCTTTATGTATTTTCTGTATGGTTGATGATATTAGGACTCCATTGGATATATTTGAAAGAGTGGTGAACACTTTTTAAAAATGCCAATATTTATTCTATGCTGGAAATTATGTCTTTTGCCCATGTTTAAGAACAGCATTTAATGTGCAAAGGAACAGAATATCTTTTTTAAACTATTTTTTTTAATGATTTGCACAGGTAGTGCTCGTGAAAAACAAAAAGTTTAAAAATCAGTGCTTTAGAAAGAGGAATCTTAAGCAATGACCCTTTTCAAGGCCAAAGATACTAGGAGCAAATTCTTTTTTATCAGCAGGACATAGACTGAACGAGGAAGGAGAGCTTAACATTTGTTTGCTTTTTCTGGCCCCTAGAGGGAAAGCCAAGCATAGACAGGATGAAGCGTTTCTGCTATTGAGTTGGAGTCTCCAAAAACGCATTTATGAACCTGTTACAGGGAAGGGCACAGCTCGTATCTCCAATTCTACCCCAGCAGCAACCCCTTCTTTATCAGAGCAATCAAGACCTAAGTTCTCTACCCTCTGCATTTCTAGGAAAAGGTGCTGACCTCATGGAATATATTTTATCACCACTCATCATTCTTAACCAAGCATCCTTTACATGTTAGGTTCTAGGGATACAACATGTAAAAACCCGCACTTGAGGAATTTATAATCTCATTGGAGAAACAGAAAAGACACTGAGATCCATACAGATCTGTGTCGTACAAATTAAGGGGCCAATGAGTATAATAAAAAAATGTGATGAGCAGCCCCCCCAGTGTGGCTCTGTGATTGAGCATCGACCTGTGAACCAGGTCACAGTTCAGTTCCAGGTCAGGGCACATACCCAAGTTGCAAGCTTGATCCTCAGTGAAGGGTGTACAGGAGGCAGCCAATCAATGTTTCTCATCACTGATGTTTCTCTTTCTCCCCACTCTCCCTTCCTCTCTGAAATACACACACACACACACATACACACACACACACACACACACACACACTAGTGGCTCAATGCATGAAATACATGCACATTAAAAGGGGGACCTAGAGTCAAGTCCCCACCCACCCACATGTGCCTCAAAATCACGAGACTCAGACCCGGCCACCCTCCCCGCATTGGGCTAGATCCACACCTGGCTAGTCCCACCCTTGTCAAGACCCGCCTGGTGAGGGGTGTAGCCTCAGGTCCCCTGTCAAGCCCCACTGTCAGGGGGTTGTAGCCTCGCATCCCCCATCAAGCCCCGCTGGGCGGGGGCATGAACTGAGTTGCCCTGACCCAGCACTTGGGGTGCACCTTGAGGTCCCCCATCAAGTCCTACTGTGTGGGGAGCACGGCCTGAGGTCCCCCATCAAGCCCCGCCATACAGGGGGGCACAAGCCTCAGGTCCCCTGGCCCAGTGCTGGGGCAGAGGGTGCGGCCTGAGGTCCCACAGCCTGGTGCTGGGGTGTGGGGTGTGGCCTGAAGTCCTCTGTCAAGCCCCACCTGGTGGGGGACATGGCCTGAGGTCCCCCGGCTTGATGCTGGGGCAGGAGGAGCAGCCTGAGGTCCCCTAGCCTACCACCAGGACAGGAAGCACACCTTGAAGTCCCCCGTTAAACCCCCTGGGTAGGGGGCATGGCCTCAGGTCCCCTGGCCTGATGTTGGGGCAGGGGGTCTTGACCTGAGGTCCCCTATCAAGCCCTGCCAGGTTGGGGAGTGTAGCATGAAGTCCCCTGTCAAGCCCAATTCGGGTAGGGTTAGGGTTAGGGTTAGGTCCCTGCTGATTGCTCATTAAGGCTCCTTAAGGGAAGTTGGCCTCAGCTGTGGGTACAGCCATCTTTGTGATTGAGTGATGGTCAATTAGCATATTCCCTCTTTATTAGATAGAATATAGAAATGTGATGAACAAATGGAATTATTGCTAAATGTCAGGATAGTCTGTAGAAGACAGGAATCCAAGTAGGTCTTTAAAAAACCAGGACCAAGACAATGAGATTCATGGGCTGACTTGCTGGGAACAGAAGTAGGATGGTGTAGGTGTGATGCAGGTATGACGGTAACAGGAATAGTGATGAGTCCAGAGCAGATGGCTGCTATGAAACTTGGAAGGAAGATAGAAACCAGACTGCGGAAGGTCTTAAATGCCAAAGGAGAGCTGTGCGTTATCCGATGAGAAATGTGAAGGTTTCTGAGATAAATATGCAACGTTTTAGGAATCTTTTAAAAAATAAGTCATATAGGAAGAGACAGCAAGAGAGATAGATGAGTCAGTTCCATTTTAGCATAGCCTGGGTAGCTAGGATGGAAGCAACTTGTCGCAAGGATACTGTGCATGAAAAAATCAAGGTCATTGTGCTAAAAGGGGCGGGTAAACCACAGGTAATTCCCAGGTTTCACTCCCTGTGATAACCACTGTCCCACTGACAGTAAATCCAAAGGGAACGCAGGTTTATGTTTGAAGGAGCAGGGCCAGCAGGCAAGAATGGACACATGAAGGAAAAGGCTCCATCTCCAAGTCTTCAGCCAGCACCAACCATCCAGAAAATCATACATTTCTCCTATTTTGTTCTCTTGCTCAACTCAGGGTAAAATAAATTAGTATTCCAACCTGGTCATTGATCATACTGTACCCACAATGATTTATCAGTATTCACCCTAAATAAATTTTCCTTGAGAATATTCAAAAACAGATCTAGCTAACACTTCAGACTCATCAGCTTCTGTCTTACTTGTCTTGCTGCACGATTCATAAAAACAATTACTTAGCCAAAAACGGTGTGGCTCAGTGGATAGAGCATCAGCCTGCGGACTGAAAGGTCCCAGGTTCAATTCTGGTCAAGGGCATGTACCTTGGTTGTGGGCACATCCCCAGTAGGGGGTGTGCTGGAGGCAGCTGATCGATGTTTCTCTCTCATCGATGTTTCAAACTCTCTATCTCCCTTCCTCTCTGTAAAAAATCAATAAAATATATTTACAAAACAAACAATTACCTCCACTCCTCAGCCCCTCATCAGCCAAGCTTAAGTCCTTTGACCTCTGTCTCATTATAGATTCATTATAGCCCTCACTTTCAGCATGCTGGGGAAAATTTAGAACATAAATCTTTTTCTTTTCCCACTGATCCCTGTCTCCAACAAGCCTTGCAAGCTTGTGACCTTGGAAATTAACAGTATGTGTATGTTTGTTCCATTCAAAGAATGAACATCAAATTACTTCCTGATAGACACTGAGTACACTCAGACGATGAAAGTGTCCAGCTTAAAATGCAGCAGGAAGATGTCCAGACTGTGTAGGGTGACATATCTGTTCATAGACAATCAAGTGAGCTGAAGTCGATCAGGGGAGGTGGCACAGCAAAGCGTAAAAGTGCAAGGCTCAACTGAGACTGCCTTCTATTGGAAACTCCCACTACTTCAACTTTGGCAAGCTAACTCCGAACCTCAATTTTTCCATCTGTAAAATGCAGATAACCCTGCAGGATTCCACATTAGGAGAAATTCTTATTGTACCTTAGCATCCTTACTACAGTTGATTTCTTATTTGATGGAACCTTATATTGCTCTAGGTCAGTGGTCGGCAAACAGAGCGGATTGCAGCTCTGTTGACTAATGAGTTTGCCGACCATCGCTCTGGGTCAAAGAGGGAGGAATAGGTCAACCTTTTCTGCAAAGGGAGAGACAGTGATATTTTCGGCCCTGCTGGTCAGATGGTCTCTGTTGCAAGTACTCAACTCTGCTATTGTGGCACAAAGCTATCAGAGACAGCATGCAAACAAATGAGCATGCTAGCTGTGTTCCAAGACAACTTTATTTGTAAAAACTGAAATGTAATTTCATATAGTTTCATATGATGAGGTACAGCATTCCTGTGACACCCATCATGAACTGAAATGGCATAAAGCGAAGAGTATACCCACTTCCCCAAAATTCGCATTATGCCACTTTGCTTTTACTGAAGACCTGCTTTAATATGGTTAACAGCTTTTTTTCATAAAAGCAAAAATCTTTGGTTTTCACTCAGCTAGTGAAAACAGGTACTAATGTAGGTCTTCTATAAAAGCAAAGAGGCATAATGTGGACTTTTTGAAAGTAAAGGATACTGATATCATTCTCTTAATTTTTTTCAGCTACTTAAAAATGTTAAAGCCAGTACAGGCCATAGAAAAACACTCAGGAGGGCAGATTTGGCCTATGGGAGGAAGTTTGCTGGCTTTGGAAGCTTTGTGGGGGCAGGGAAATTGAAATACAGGTTCATGGTGCAGAAGAGGAAACTTCTCGGTATAATTTTGAAAAAGGACATTTAAAGCTGTCATTCATTTACTAGAGGCCCGGTGCACAAAATTCATGCACGAGAGAGAGGTGGGGGTTTCCCTCAGCCCAGCCTGCACCAATATGGGACTCCTCAAGGGATGTCTGATCCTGTAGGATTGGGCCTAAACAGGCAGTTGGACATCCCTCTCACAATCCAGGACTGCTGGCTCCCAACTGCTTGCCTGCCTGCCTTCCTGATTGCACCTAACCACTTCTGCCTGCCAGCCTGATCACCCCCTAACCACTCCCCTACCAGCCTGGTTGATGTCTAACAGCTCCCTTGCAAGCCTATTTGCCCCAACTGCCCCCCCCCTGCAGTCCTGGTCCCCCCCAACTACTCTTCCCTGCAGGCCCAGTTGCCCACAACTTCGCTCCTCTGCTGGCCTGGTCATCCCTAACTTCTCTCCCCTGCAGGCTTGATTGCCCCCAACTGCCTTCCCTTGCAGGCCTGGTTCCTCCCAACTGCCCTCCCCTGGTGGCCTGATCACCCACAACTGTCCTCTCTTGCAGGCCATCTTGTGGTGGCCATCTTATATCCACATGGGGGCAGGATCTTTGACCACATGGGGGCAGCCATCTGGTGTGTTGATGGTCCATTTGCATATTACTCTTTTATTAAATAGGATAGAGGCCTGGTGCATGGGTGGGGCCAGCTGGTTTTCCCTAAAGGGTGTCCTGGATCAGGGTGGGGTATTCTTGGGACATGGGGTGGCCAGGACGAGGAACCTGTGGTGGTTTGCAGGCTGGCCACGCCCCCCACTCCCTCCCCAGCAACCCAAGAGGAGGCTCTGGTATCTGGAATTTATCTTCTACAATTGAAACTTTGTACCTGGAGTGGAGCCAAGCCTCCTGCTCACTCTGGCCGCAGCCATTTCTGTTGGGACTTATCTTCTATAATTGAAACTTTGTAGCCTTAAGCAGAGGCCAAGGCAGGCCAGGGCTGCAGAAAGCTTGGCTTCCTCCACTACCAGGGGGCAACCCTAGCCTCCTGCTCTCTCCAGCTCCATGGCTGCTGCCATTTTTGTTGGAATTTATTTATCTCCTATAATTGAAATTTTGTAGCATTGAGTGGAGGCTTGGGCCAGCCAGGGTGTGCAGAAAGCTTGGCTTCCTCCATCACCGGGGAAACCTAAGCCTCCCGCCTGCTCTCTCCATGGCAGCAGCCATCTTGGTTAGGATTAATTTGCATACTCACTCCTGATTGGTTGGTGGGCGTGGCTGGTAGTGTAGCCAAGGCATGGTCAATTTGCATATTGCTCTTTTATTGGATAGGATTAACACTAAACTTGATTTGGGAATCACACACCGTCGGGAATCAAAGATGGAGAAGTCCTAGTTCCTGCTCTCAAGGAATGCATGCTTCTTCACAGGTTACTTAGTCTTCCTTCAAAACACAAACTATCCAATCTATCCCATTTTGCAGCACATGCAAGCATATTCACATCAGGGGCAGGTAGTTGGTCTGGTGACTCCCCTTACAGCCTATGCCAAACATAGTTATCCTGACCACCCTACTTCCTCCTGTCTTCAATTTTACCACCAGTTCTTTTCCTCTCCTCCAAATTACTGTTTTGCATGATCATTGGGGATAATATTCATCATGATGCACTAAAGAGAGCAAGACAACTGGCCCCATCTTTAAAAAATGACCATATCCCTTTTAATAGATAATGTTAGGGACGCCTATGGTTTTTCATTTCAATCCAGGTAGAAACTTGTCCCTAAGAAACAGGTTAAACAGGTTTATTTTGGGGCAAAAAAAAAAAAAAACACTCAAAAAAGTTTTTTCACAGTAAATGTTTTCAAGTATTTTATCCAAAAGAACACAAAACAAACCATGGATAAAATACAGGGCTCTGGTATATACCTCAGAACAAGTGAAAAGTAGAGAGCAAAAAATTGACATAGTTAATTGTTAAAGAAAAAACAAAAGGTGTTTTTGTAAAGAATAAATAATGAATATCATTATAGTACATTTAGTATATTACAATACTGAAGAAAATAAAACCTGAAAAGAATAAATTATTATTGATTTTCTGAAATACTAGATGGCATTCATCCCTTAAGCATTTCCCTTGCAAAAAATCAAAAAGTAGAAAGCAGTATTCCCTATGTTTAATTTCATCTCATCAGAACAGGCATGATTAAGTTTCAGCAAAATCCAATGAAAAGTCCACTTGGCCCAACCTGCGTGGCTCAATGGTTGAATGTCAACCTATGAACCAGGAGGTCACAGTTCAATTCCCAGCCTGGGTTGTGGGCTCAATCCTGCACAGGGCATGCAGGAGGCGGCCAAATGATGGTTCTCTTTCATCACTGATGTTACTATCTCTCTGTCCCTTCTTCTGTGAAATCAATAAAAATATATTAAAAACAAAATATCCAATTGGTTGGAAGGGCAGAGACTCAACAAAGCAATTAAAAATGAGATCAGAGGAAGTGAGGTCAGCAAGATGAAGGGTTAGGCAATTCCAATACTCATCTTCCCACAAAAACAATAAACAACTACAAACCAAAAAGGGCTGGGATGGGGAAAATGGGATGACATAGGACAAAGGATACAAACTTTCAGTTATAAAAACAATAAAATCTGAGGATCTAATGTACAACATGGTGACGATGGTTAAACACTATTATATCCTTGAAAGTTGCTGAGACCTTAGGCATTCTTAACAAAAAAAAAAAAAAATTAATGAGGTGATACATGTGTTAACTATTTTGATCTTGGTAATCTTTTTACAATGGATATCAAATTATCACATTTACACTTTAAATATATACAATTATATTTGTCCATTATTACTGGATAAAGTCTAAAAAAATGAATTAGGACTATAAAGCATCACCAGATAAAATATTTGAGCCAAAGGATATTGAGAGCTTATAATGCTGAGGTCTTCACAATAAATACAAAATTAGCTTCTTGGCACTTTAGTACTTAGCAAAAAGAAAAATCAGCAAAGAAATTAGCAGCCTGACTTACAAAGAAACAAGAGGAGGGCAATGTAGTATTTCTTTGCTATTCTCAGATTTCCCACTTGCAGCTTCAGCTATAGAGCAACTCTGGACGCTGGTGAAAGGTAATTCCAGTTTTACCATGGCATGAATCTGAATTCTATGGTAATGTGGTTAATGTGGCAAAATCATCCAAGGAGTATGTCCAATGGATCTCTTAGCATCCACATTTCAATAGTGATTTGCTATTCTCTACTCCTCTGCCATGGCACAGTAGCTCAGCAAGGATTGGAAGGGAATTCTTTAAAACTTTCAGTAATAATATACAGTATATTATATGGTGGTTTCTGTTGTTCAAAATCTCAGCTTTTATTCACTTCACCTCCAGAGTTTACTGTAAAACCTAAAACTTCTAGATGTTTCACTATAATCCATATCTGTTTGTCTAAGGGCATCATATACCCCTGTGTCTTCTATTGTCCACCTGTTATTCTCTAATTATGCTGATTCTACAACTACTACCCAAGGGCAGAAATTCATTCTTTTAAGTAAGAATCCTACAGCACTGTGTATATTTTCATACCAAGAAAAATACCTACTTCTATCCTATCCATCAGGGTTGAAAAGCCTCCATAAAATTCATGATTATAACACATAAATCATTAAAATAAAGGAGCAGCACAATTATTAAAAAAGAAAGAATGTGCCCGGCTAGTTCAGTTGGTAGAGCATGAGATTCTTAAAAAAGAAAAAAGCAATGTCGATGTACACAGTCCATGGAAAAAATACAATGCCAATAAAATTGTTTAAGAAAGCTATAGGGGAAAATGCAAGTCTGAAAATATGTATTTGTAGCTTCTAAATAAAGAGTTTTCCTTTCTCAACTCTGTGAACACATTTTGTTTTTACAACTAGTTAAGAATTAACTGTTCAACATTTAGTGGTCATCACGTAAAATCAGTGTTTAATAATAAAACGTAAAACATAAAACATGGTATAGAAAGCATTACTTGACTTTATTAACCTCACTCACAATGTTGAATACAAAGGAAAAATTCGGTAATGATCCTTAATTTTAAGTCTACTTCAAAGCATGGTTTCTTGGATTTAAGAATTAGGGCAGATATATGTCATGAGAAGGCAGGGAATCAAAAAGTCCAGTCCCCAAATCCCACTGGTTTATCTATGTATTATAAAATCTGAGGTATAGCCCTGATATTCCTTTAAATGGTATTTTCTTCTGATTTTGCATTGTCATCAATACTGAATTTTTAACCAGACCCTATAATCTATCACAAGCCTTACAATTACAAATTGAAAACAGACAAGTATGTGTACCGAGTGCTTTATGAAATTCACCACAGTTGAACTTCACATATAAACTTCAAAAATCAATAGGAGTATAATATGCTTAGAAACCAAAAGCTATATAAGGTCCACCTTCCAATCTTTTCTGCAATTTAAGAAGTAATTTGAAATAATGACATTAATGTAGAAATACATTATATATGTAAATTCAATGAGATGACAACTAAAAGGAAACTCAATAAACCTTTGCATTTAAAACCAAAAGAAACACATCTTAGACACCTTAAACTATAAAATTCAGTTCTAAAGGAACTGTTACCATGTAACAATTACTGCTCATATAAAAGTGCTGGTGACAAATAATTCAATATGCCCTCTCCACAGAATCTGTTCACATATATGTATCTATAACTGTAAATAAGATTTTATATCTAAGGTGCTTTAATTTTGCACTGCAAGAGTAGTGCAAAATTTCATCTGCTACCCCTTTGTAGCAACTCCAGTTATAGTGAATGATCCATAAGCAAAAGGCAAAAATGCTGTTATTTTCTAGAATGTGGCATTTGTGGAGGTGGAGCGCCCTCTATTGGTAATGAGGAAGACACACTCATTAACTGTCCTGCATGCATTTTTTCATTAATTCGGAGTTCACATCCATCCTGCAGCATTCGAACTGCTATTCGGGCAATATTCTTCGAGTCATCAAGGCCACTGTGAGGCCGCCCATCATAATCCATTCCTAGTTTTTCAAGCATTATTGTCAGTTTGGTTTGGCCTCTAGGAACCTGAAAAATAAACAAGCAGTAAATAATTCTTTATTATTCTAACAGCAAGTATGAAGAAATAGAAATAGAAAATTAATAGTAATAACTAAATAAAGTTAAGCAAAGGGCAAATACTCCTGGTTAATTAAAGTAAACTAATAATACAAACAAACCTCCAGGGCTCTAGTGTTTTGAATGGAAGTACATATTGACAGGTGGAATCCTCAAGACATCTAAAAAGTTTACAGTTTTATAATTTAACAAATCATTTATGAAAGAAAATGTGTTGTTCTTCTAAACTGAAGCTCTACCATTTTAACCCATACTAATTCTTTTTCACGTGGTATTTTTCTGTAATGTATTATTTTACTTGAAAGACTCCTTAGACAGAGATATGGAACATATCTGACATTTCTGGATGATGAAAAATAATGAAGATCAAGGATAAAAGATGCCCTGGCCAGTGTGGCTCAGTAGGTTGAAACATCGTCCCATGCACCAAAGGGTCTCAGGTTCGATTCCCAGTCAGGGCACATACCCAGGTTGCGGGTTAAATCCCAGGTCAGGGTATGTATGGGAGGCAACTGACCAATGTTTCCCTCTCACATTAATGTTTGTTTTTCTCTCTCCCTCTCCTAAGTCAATAGAAAACATATCTTTGGTAAGGATCTTTTAAAAAAAGAATAAAAGACAATGCCACATATTTTTCAGCCTATTTAAATACTCGCTCCATTTAGATAAATATAAAAATCTCACACACTCCTTAAATTTCACTTTTGAGAATCACTGATCTATCTTTAGTATATCCTTCTTTGAAAGACTGGTTAGGCTTCACATTTTACATAAATGGTTTATATCACCTACACACCTAGAAGCCTCAGCTGCTCAGCTTCACAATTTCAGTTGTACTGTTCACTCACTACACAAGGAAAGACTAACCAACGTCTTTTAAGTGGGAGATTTAAACAGGAACTCCATAAAAGAAGAAATCCAAATGGCTAATGATCATAGGAAAAGGAGCTCAACCTCATGAGTAATTAGGCAAATGCAATTTAGAATCTCAAGATGGCATCACACATCCAACAGACTATTTCTTTATTTTTAATCCTCACCCGAGAATGTTTTTCCACTGATTTTCAGGGAGAGGAGAAGAGAGAGGGAAAGACAGAGAGAAACAATGAACACTGATGTGAGAGAAACACATCAATTGGTTGCCTCCTGAACAGGCCAGGGAGGAGCCTGCAACTGATGTTCATGCCCTTGACCGGCATTGAACCCAGGGCCCTTGGTCTGCAGGCTCATACTCTATCCACTGAACCAAACCGGCTAGGTTAGATTTACATTTTAAATGTATGATTATACCAGATGCTGGCTAAAACATGACACAATTATCAATTCATATATTCTTCAGGTGAAACGTGCAAACTGATGTACCTCCTTTGGAAAATCGTTTGCATTATCTAGTAATGCCAATGATACACATATCCTATACCCCAGCAATTCCCCTCCTAGGTTTATAGCTTAGAAAAATGAGTGCACAAAGACACCAGAAGACATACACAAGAATGTTCCTAGCACTACTGCTCATAAAAGCCTCAAACCAAAACCCAAATGGTCAGCCAAAGTGCACCAGATACACTGTGGTATAGTCACACAATGGGATTCTCAATAAAATAAATGAGCTACAGCCATATGCACACACAACATGGAAAATCTCAACTGTAACATTGGGAGGGAAAAATCAAAGTAAACAAAACAGTAGCATGGTGCTAATTATATCATGTTCAAAAATAGGCAAAACCTACCTTTATGATATAGAGATAAACATATACATATAAAGGCTGTACAGAAAAGCAAGAAAATTATTCCTATTAAAAGTATGGATTAGGGAAGCTCTGGGAGGATGGGGGGATGATTAAGTGGAAATTACAAGGGATTCACTTTAAACAACCTGTCAAACTCCACTTTCCTATATTCATAATTCTCAGTTGTAAGAAATGTTAAAACCACACACAAAAAACATTTTAAAACAACTTTTCTCATGAACCTACTTTAGGATGTGCTTCACCAAAATGAAGTAGTAAAGAGAGATGACAGAGAAGAAAAGGAAATCTCCTAGGTGATTTTAGAAGCCTGAACAACAAATAGTTCAGATCAGAACAGGATTGAAGGCTCCAGGAAGTTATTCCCCAAAGGAAAAAATAAAACACACACACACAAAAAAAACAGACAAACTACCCTGATGTTCTGAATACAGATACTGAGAAGTGATTTGCAGTTTCAATGGAAAGGAACAGGATAAGAAAACTAAAGTTAATCATTAAATCTGAGGAGAAGCTATGAACACAATCCATCATCATCTATAATAATGCAAGCGTAATATGCTAATTAGACCAGACATCCTTGCGGATGACCTTCCGGACAAGAGAACCCTGGGTCCTGGTGCCAGAAGGAAGCCAGTGCCCGCAGCTGGGGGAAGGCAGGCTTACTCTTGCGCAAGTTTTGTGCATCGGGCTCTCGTAGGAATATAAACACTGAATAATGATTCAGTTGTAGAGGTAATGTAACTATATCGGAAAGATGCAGGGAGGACATGCAAAACGGTGGCTTTTCAAAAGCTAAATCTTCATCTTCCACTGCAGGAGCTTAATAGATACCTCAAACTGAAATTCAGGAAATAGTATAAACACATAATTTAGAAATATTAAGGTCAGTATTAGAAGAAATAGCTTTAAAAAGTTCAAAGTGTTTGTCTCAGAAGAACAGAAACCAGTACTGATAAACCATGGTGGAAAACTGCCAACTGTTAACAGCTTTGAAATATTATATTTTAAAATTTTTCATTTAATAAATGTTTCACATGTATAAAATTTGATAAAATTAAAATTCAGTGGTGATTAACTGTTCCACAAACAATCCACATATTGAATACCCCAACAGTTTCAAACCTGTTATTGACAATCATATTAAGCTATTTAACATAACAGATTAAAAAACAGTTTCTCTTTCTAAACTCATATGAACATACTAATTAGGAATCTGAAAAGTAACAATTAATTTTATGGCCTTTTCCTGTGAAAAGCACCTTGTAAAATAATAAATTAATGTGCATGCAAACATAATAAACTTATCAACAGCTTAAAAATATAATAAAAAATAGAAACTGTACCTTGTAAAAGTTTCCATATGACTTTCGAATATTGATCCACTTTTTAGCAAAAGGAGGATATTTGAGCCTGCTGAGCCGGCACTGAATGTTCAGGAACTTACTCATATCCCACGAACTTGTAAATCAAAAATAGGAAATAAATGAATAAAATAAATGCTATACTATTTTTACAAGTGTAAAAATAACTCATTCTATGTTTTTTATTTACATAACACCTTTCTTATACTTGCACATAACATAGAGCTTAGAAAATTAAAATCTCTTCTAATACTAATTCAAAAACTTTAACAAAAAAATAAAAAGTTGGGTATATCAAATTTTTTTCAGAAATTAACCTATTAGGGTTATCTTGATTATTTTTATGGTTCTGATTATCTAAGCAAACCTCTCTTGTTGAATATTTTTTCATAATTCTAAAATAATTCCGCTAAGCTTACTTTTAGTGTCAGGTTTATCATATTGGGAAGTTTTGTGAGGGTATATTTTGAAATACAATAAAATTAAATGAACAAAAATACTTGAAAGAGATCAAAGGAGCTGGTATCAGGTAGTTAGAAAAAAAACACAACTCTCAACTCAGCTACTGTACTGGCAACAGGAGTATTTTCAAACGTATTTTAAGAAAATTAAAAGTAAGTGCCTGTTCCCAGGATCCCATTGCTTCTACCAATGTGTAATATCCTCTCATGCAACTTCAGTAAAGTCCCCACCTACAGAGATGCTTGCCTGGCTGCCCAAATTACGTGTGGAGTTATCAATGACTGCCTTTATTAGTGCTCTGGTTAATTCCATAGGTTTTGAATGGTTTATCCCAGAATGTGAAGTTTTTACAGAATCGCACACACTGTGTTACAACAAAAACATCTGTATACTTGAGCAGAAATGTTGATCATTCGTGTTTGAAATCAATGAGATTTCTAAAGAGGTCCCATCAACATTTTTCCAAACATACATTGTTAAAACATCACTAAAATGTGATTAAATGCAATGCTCTTTCCTTGTTGTTTATGAGGGTCTCTAAACACTTAAGGAGGTGACATCATAGCTGGAGTGTACAATCTGAAAATGTAGTGTCCACACTTTGAAACGGAAGTTGTTTAGAACTTCCTTCTTGAACCTGAATAGCATTATGGGAGGAGCTGCTTTGGCACAGCTTCTTTTGATGTTCCTCATTTCCCAGTTAGTCTTTCATTTCACAAATGCCTTTGGAGCAAACATTTTTAACTCAACACTACAGTAAGTGCTATATGAAAGACCACCACGTAGCCAAAGTCCCTGCTCTGAGAGGATTTTTAATCTCTGCAAACCTAAGTCTTATGTACATAAAGTATATCAGAATATTTAGTCAGATGCTAATATGAATGGTACCCATCAGAGAAATTTTTATATGACTCCAAGAAAAAAATATCAATGTGAATTGTAGTGTTCAGAGTAAACATGTGGTAGGCCTTCAATAATAACAAAGAAGTGGTAAAGGAAGAGAGCCTTCCAATAGAGAGAAAAGCATATGTACATAGGAAAAGGATAAACCTTATGATTTGTGGGCCAGCCTGACTAAAGTAAAAAAGAATAGGCTACAAAGGTAGAGTGCATCAGAGGAGAGATCCTTAAATGCAAGACTGAAGAGATGGACTTTTCTGAGCAAGAAAGTGTCCTTATGAAATAGTTTTAGTTTTACATATTAATATGTATCTTTTTCTAGCCTTCCAGTTCTGGATTAGACTTTTTTCATTGCTTTCAATAACAAAAGGAAAAATATTGCCTGCTTTAGTAAATAATATTCTTATGGTTATTCTAAAAGTTAAATAAGGACATCCTTAATCTTAAAAAGTAAAAATATTATAAATTTTTCTACTTACCCATCTGTTAATATGCAATACTTATACTTTGTTCCTAATTCCTTCAATTTCATCCAGTCAATTACTTTTTTCAGTACCTGAGGGAAGGTATCAGCTCTGTCTACCTGATCCTGAAGATATAAAAGTAAAATACACAAAAATCAGATTTGCTACATGTAGTCATACAAAATACCCAGACACAAACACTGGAGGGAAAGGAGCAGAGTGCGAATCTTATCAATAATGTTTTAAATTCTTCATGATTTCCTTGGCTGAGATACAACTAACATTTCATTTTTAAAATAACTAAAAATGGTTTATAGCCAAGTAGTAGTGGACTACTTTCAAGTGAAGCACATAATCCTCCCAAAATTAAGACTTAACATCATCCCCAATGGTTCTCTTTTTGCAGGCCTCAATCTAGTAGCTTACCAATTCTCTGGAGTAGAGAAAAGGGAACTCTCTTCTCACTGAAACCCATAGCCCTCTACACTAATTTATCTCGAAGCTCACATCTTTCTACCACATACTACTGTCAAAATGTAGACCTTACCCATCACATCACTTTCATACTTAAAATCCTCCACACACTTTCCAAGGCGTTCAGGATAAAAAGACACAGGAGACTCTTCATGACAGGGCAGACCTCAGCTACCACTTAGGTTTATATGGGAGCATATGCCTGCCACCCATCATGAACTACTGACAATCCTGCTGTTACACCTAAAACGCCCAGTCATTCTTTCCCACCTATTGACCTATTGTGACTCAGCCCAAGTTCACCAACGTGAGCAAGTTTCTCCCAGGACAGCCCTCTGTCACAGGAAGCCCTTTTTTTAGATGCCTATGATACCCTGTTGAAACACTAACTTACTTGTCAGCTTCCTAACCATATTGTAACCACCGGTTCTTCTTTGTGTCCTCCTGAATATAGATTGTTAACTGAACTGAGAGACTAACTTGATCATCTTTGTAGCCTTGGCAAATAGTATAGTAGGCATTTAAATATTTGTTGAGTCAGTGAATGAATGAATAAATTAATAAAGGAGCTAAATAAATGAACAAAGGGCCTGCCATATTAGAATACAACCAAAAATCAGAGACTAAAAAAACTATCTCTCTCTATATAAAGTAGAGAAATATGCAAATTAGGTCAGGATGCCATAATATTAACGATCACCTCAGGAGGAGGAGATGGACACAGCCCCGAGCCTGAGAGAAGAATACGCAGGTGCAGCCTGGAGCTTAAGAGTAGAACACACAAGGGCACTTGCTCCGAGCCTCTGCAGCGCCCCCAGCGGGGACACACACACACACACACACAGCACCTGCTCTGAGCCTCGCCAGAGGACGGACGGACGGACATACACGGACACACACACACACACACACACACACACACAGCACCTGCTCTGAACCTCCCCAGTAGACACACACATGCACACACATACATACAGCACCTACCCCCAACCCCTCCACAGCACAGTCTGACATGCCCTCATCCTTCTCCCTATCTCATCCTGGAATTATTGTTCCTTATTTTGACAGTCACTTGAGTGAACCAAGTAGCACTATCACATCCCAGTTAAAAAATCATCAATTACAGTAAACTAAACTTTCACTTCATCTCAGCCACTATTTCCGAGGCTGTACTCTAAGCCTTATCACCACCTGCAACTGCTAACATCAGAAATCATAGCATGGCCCTGGCCAGTGTTTCTCAGTGGTTAGAGCATCCACCTGCCCACTGAGAGATCTCAGATTCAAGGGCACAAACCTGGGTTGCAGGTTCAATCCTCAGCCCTGTTCAGGGCAGATGCAGGAGACAACCAATTTATGTGTCTCTCTCACCTCTCTCTCTCTCTCTCTCTCTCTCTCTCTCTCTCTCTCTCTCTCAAAATCAATGGAAAAGTATTCTCTAGGGAGGATTAACAAACAAAAAAATAAATCATAGCATGTTGTCCCTGACGTCCTATTATATGATTTCTTCTTCTTTTTTTGTTTTCCTGGCTATCAATGATCTCTTGCCAGAAACCAAATATTGTCTCACTAATAGAAAGATGTGGACAGGAGACCAGAAGGCTGGTCAATCTTAACTGCTCTGAAATGTCAGAGCTAATCACTCACTGTTTAGTGGAAACATTGTTAGCTGAAGCAGCCTCTACCTGTTTGTTTCTTATAAACTTCTGTTCTTGTAATTTCCTGCCTAAAGGTCATGGGTGCATCCCATAGCCTTAATAAAAGGGAAAAAAAGGCCAGAGCAAGGATAGTCTTTTCCACTAGAACAGTGGTTCTCAACCTGTGGGTTTCGACTGTTGAAAACCGCTGCTGTAGAGCCTAAGACAATTGGAAAACACAAAGTAAAAATTAGTTATGAAGTAGCAACAAAAATAATTTCATGGTTGGGGATCACCACAACATGAGGAACTGTATTAAAGGGTCATGGCATTAGAAAGGTTGAGAACCACTGCACTAGAGGAAGGCTCCCACCTGGCCCCCCAATATCGCCAAATTAATACTTTTCTAATCTTTCTTTTCATTTGCGTGCGGCCTCCTCCAGAACTCGAACCCTGAACTGGGAACCCTGAACCTCGCAGGACTTGAAAGAGGTTCCCACAATCTCCTCCTCTCCCTCCCCATTCATATTCTTTGCACAGACTAGGCTGTGGGTTCACCTGCATCAGTGGAGAAATAGAGCCCCCATTAGGTATTTCAAACAGAATTTAATATTGGGAATTGGTTACCAAAAGAGGTGGAAAGGAAAGACTAGAAGAGGGGGGGGGAAAGTGAAGTTAGAGATTAATAGCTACAGGAAGCCATTCTCACTCTCATGGATGAAGGGGTCAGACCATACCCTGTTGAGGCTGCTGAGAACTTGCCGCTGCCATTGGAACAGTGCTGCCAAGGAAGAGAGCAGCCTGCAGACTGCACTGCCTCTGTCCCTGCCCTGCCCCTGTCTCTGCCCCTGCCCCTGCCCCCACCCCTGCTAAGCCCAGTGAGGAGCAGAGAGTGGAGCTTCTCCACTGCTGCCAGAGCATCTAGGAAACACAGTTTCCCCTGAACCACAGGAAAGCACAGAAGGGCCTAGATGGCGCTCTGAGGCAACAGACAAAACCTGCCCTTTGCCTTTTCGGCATTTATTCTCACCCTTTACCCTATATTAAACTTCCAGGAACCATAGCAGGGTAACGCAAAACCCCTTAAATAATTGAAGATGCTGTCACTTTTCCAAAAGAGAGACACAAGGCCTCATCAGTTATTATTTCCACCTCTGGGTGATCTGCTCTTATTTCAATTTTCTTAAAATAAAGGTAATCATCAGTAATATTTTTATCTCTAATAATAAAAGCGTAATATGCTAATTAGACTGGACAGCCAAACCACCTTCCAGACATCATTCTGGACATTCTTCTGGACAAAGTTGTGGCAGCAGGAAGCGAGGCAGAGGCAGTTAGGGGTGATCAGGCAGGCAGAGGAGGTTAAGGGAGATGAGGCAGGTAAGCAAAATGGTTAGGGGCAATCAGGCAGGCAGGCAAATAATTAGGGGTTATCAGGCAAGCAGGCAGAGTGGTTAGGGGCAATCAGGCAGGCAGGCAGAGGAGATAGGGGAGATGAGGCAGGCAGGTTAAGTGATTAGGGATGATCAGGCAGGCAGATGAGCAGTTAGGGGCAATCAGGTAGGCAGGCAGAGTGGTTAAGGGTGATAAGGTAGGCAGGCAGAGTGGTTAGGCAGTTAGGCAGAGTGGTTAGGGGTGATCAGACAGGCAGGCAGGCAGGCAAGCAAGCAAGCAAGCAAGCGGTTAGGAGCCAGTGATCTCGAACTGCGAGAGGATGCAGGCTGGGCTGAGGGACCGCCCCTCCCCTGCACAAATTTCGTGCAGCGGGCTTCTACTACTGTATATAAAATAAGGCTGAAAACAGATATATTTTTAACTTTAGCTCCAAGTTTAGCACAGTAATGCTTATTTTACTAACACTGCAAACAAATGAACCTTTAGATTCATCATTACAACTCCTTCAAAGGAAAAATTGAGAAAAATTTTAGATATAAAATTTGCTTTTCTATTTCTTAAGCATTACAATATTAAAAATCTTTACCAAGCAAGAAAAGTAAATATTAACTTAAACTATGAAAGACATCACTAATTTCAAAACAACTTTCAAACTCCTGAAAAAGGAACATAGAATTATAACCTGAGTAATTCCAGTTAAATTGATGCAGAAATCAGAAAGCTGGGTGTTAACTTCTGGTCTCACATACTGCTGAAACGTATCTTCCTGTAAGAAAAGGACAGCAAGTTAATGTCTTTTTATGACTTAAGATTCGTGACACATGATACATGACAAATGCAACCACACAAGATTATAACTCTAGGTGCTTAGAGCATAGAACTTCTAGTTTTAACAATTTAAGGGTAATTCCCTGTTCCCAAAGCATTCTAATTTTCCTCCTAATAATCCATTTTAATTAGGGCAGCGCTGATAAATTCTCTAGAAACACTCCAATTTTTTAAAATTATGTTTGTTTTAAAGTTTTTACAATAAAGCAAGTGTCTGCAAGCAAGCCAGCAAACTGAAGTTTAAATAAGTATTTTACAGAGTAACATGATGTAGATAATTTTGTTTGTAATACTTGAAACTGTCAGACTATTAAATGCAACCTCTACTTCAAGATACTAAAAGCTTTTAAAATTATAATCCCTTTAAATATCTGTCTTTAGTTAAAACAAATTACCTCTAGATTACTGCTCTCTCATTTACTCCTCCATAGTTCTTACTATTATACTAAGATTCCATTAAACTGAACTCTAAAGTCAAAATTTGACTCTGATATCTCATAGTACTGGGAGTAACTTTTGAGTAGATGAAATGTTATGATATATTCTCTCTCAGATTTTACAAGGCAAATAGTATTATTATGGAGAATTCCATAATAATAATAATTATTATTATGGTGACTTCCTGAACTAGTAACATGGATAACTAGTATCTAAAGGATATATATTTACATGGTTTAGAAGCCTAGGTTATGAGAGTTATTTCCCCCATAAACTTTTCACCAGAAAGATGGCCAGTTCTAAGTTGAAACGTGACTTCTATAAATTATCAATTCCAGAGATCAGAGGATACATTAGCCTATAGCAGTGGTTCTCAACCCTAACTGCATATTAACTGAGAAGCATTAAAAATTATTGACATCAGGGACACCAGCATAGAACAACTAACCCAGAATCTCTGGGATAAGAGCCAGGCATCAGTACTTTTTTTCACAACCCAGGTGATTCTGAAGTCTAGCCAAATATGTGTTCTAAGCAAACAGAAAAAACACTAATTTTAGCCACTGGAAAAAGAGAAAGTAGACTCTAAAATTATTTTATTATAGCTTTCCTATTAATCAAGCTGATACAAAGCACACAGCAAGAGCAAAAGGCCCACTTAGAATTCTAATTCTAGCTGAAACAGCAACTGAGATCCTTTGCCTTACTAACCAATCCCAGAATAGTTATTGCGAAAAGTAAAATTAAAATATAACAATTCACTTACTATTTCTAAGGTACCAGTATTCAGTAAAACAACAGGAAATTCAATGATTTCATGTATGAACTCGGGTGGGTTACCCTCTTCACAAGTGGCTTCAAAGTCAATAATACAAATGTAGTCGTAGTAACTGTCAGCACAATTGTCCTCTTTCAACATCAGCTTCTGCTTCTTATAATAGTTTTTCAGCCTCTTCTTTAGTACATCCTTTACTCCTCTAAGGAAAATAATAAAATTAACTGTTAGGTGAATTTCATGGTCAAGAATCTGAACTCTTACCTGCTGTCACTGGATTGAACACCTACAGTGACAGCATAATTTAGTAAATGTTAACTAAAATAAACGTAAAAAAAAAAGACTCAAAGCTCATTTAGCCAAGAATAAATTAGTGTTTAATACAGCATCAGTATTTTCTTTTGCAAGTAGCTTTTCACTTGTAGTATATAAGGGCATTTTCTTCAATATATTCTGGTACTTCGAACCATAAGCCTTGTCAGCATACACTACCTACATAGTCATATTGCTTTAAGATTAAGATGACACACATGACACAAAAACTGAAAATACTGACTTCAGAGTATAAATATTCAAGGAAATTGAACATATTGTGCTATCTCTTTCTTTTGGTTTTTGCAGGTTAGACAACTAAAAAAGTCCATATGAATATGAAAACATATGAGCTTAGTATATAAACCTGAATGTCTGTTAGTTATTTAATTAGGAAAACTAATTCAGAAGGCACCTTAGGCCCTGGCAGAGTAATTCGGTCGGGAACAGCATCCCAATTCGCCTAGGTCACGGTTCAATCTCCAGTCAAAGCACATACAAGACTTAACCAATGAATGCATAAATAAGTGGAACAACAAATCAATGTTTCTCTCTCAAAATCAATACATTAAAAAAAAAAAAGGATACCCTAGAGTGACCTGTATGCAGAAAAACATTGTGATACTCAGTAAGTTAATTAGATGTAGCTTTTTAAATTTACCATGGATAGAATATGATTTAGATTTCAGTATTACAGGTATTTTTAAAATACATGTTCCACAAATGGAGAGTGGGAAATGGTTGTTCTAACTAGGTAACAATGGCTGGTAATGGTGGTCACCCACATTCTTCAAACAGTATTTTTTCAAAAAAATTAAGAATAGCCCTAACCGGTTTGGTTCCATGGGCAGAGCATCAGCCTGCGTGAGGACTGAAAGGTCCTGGATTCGATTCCAGTCAAAAGCATGTACCTGGGTTGCGGCCACATCCCCAGTAGGGGTTGTGCAGGAGGCAACTGACCAATGTTTCTAACTCTATCCCTCTCCCTTCCTCTCTGTAAAAAACAATAATATATATATATTAAATTAAGAGTAACAACCAGTGCTCAGACTTCCTTCAGGACCTATTGGTTGAGTCCTATAAATGGCCTGCAAATGCATAATGGCAGTAAAAATGAGATCTTATTAATTGATATGTAGGACAAGTAAGGTATTTTGGTCACATCAGCAATTAGTGACTACTAAAAAAAAAAAATGGTTTTAACTTTGGTTTTCCTTTCTAAACTACAACTGAAACGCAATCCTGTCCATGAAAATATTGATAATTAACCAGTTAGTTGTTTTAAGACAAAATACCTTAATATACTTATTTATTGGCTTGAGACTTTCCAAATTACTAACACCTACCAAGGAAACCCCTTAAACACCTTCCAAAGCTGTGTCAGGTGACAGCTTTGGATTACTTTGTCTTAATTTCTTTTCTCTTTCCTTTTTTTGGGAGAAACTATTATTTTACTAAAAGGTTGCCTGTAAACCTAAAGGCAATACAAACATATAACTAGTTGCTCCAGAGAAAAACTTCCATTTTTTACATCCTCATCCCTCCATATTCAAATCATAATTTTTGCCAATTCCAACTCAGAAAAATTCAGAGTTCCCATCAGCTTCCTGGACTATGGCAAATGCTTCCACTCTCACAACCCTCCTATTCATGTTCACACTGCTTGAGAACTAAGCGCCAATGCCAACGTACTGATGAAAATATCTTCATGGCTCCCTTCTGCTTACAAAGTAAAATACAAACTTTTACACAGTTTCTTCACAACTTGGCTATGACCTATCATTTCAGTATCCTCTTCAGATGCTCCCACTCCCACGGGATATAGCATACTGTAGACAAAGCATACTGCGATTCATTGCCTGAATATGTAGTATGCTTTCATGTTCTGTAATTTTGGTTGTACATAGAAAAAAAAAAAGGTCATGTAACAGAAAACATACAAACAAAAATTGGTAGGAGTTCTTAGTTTTTCTTTTTCTTTTTTTTTTAATATATTTTATTGATTTTTTTGCAAAGAGGAAGGGAGAGGGATAAAGAATTAGAAACAATGATGAGAGAGAAACTGCCTCCAGCACACTCCCCCCAATGGGGATGTGCCCAAAGGTACAGGCCCTTGAATGGACTCGAACCTGAGACCCTTCAGTCCGCAGGCTGACACTCTATCCACCAAGCCAAACCATTATGGGCGTTTTTAGTTCTTTTTGCCTGAAATAGATCTATTTGGCACATTAATTCAAATGTCACTTCTGAATTCCTAGACAGGCTTTTTTGTGTATTCTATACCTAACTTGGCCAGACCTCCAATATAGTACTGCTCACTCCGCATTGTGATTATTTGTTTCCCAAAGACTATGAGCTTTCCAAAGTGGGGAATGTATCTGTTTTACCTTTAGAACTTTAATGCCTAGAATTCAGTAAGTGCTTGTGTGTGTGTGTGTGTGTGTGTGTGTGTTTTATATATATATAAAAATGTATTCACATACATCTAAATCTCTAGCTCTCATGCAAGTCAGGAGTAAGCAATTGGTCTTCACATCTAGGAAAGACAAAAGTTTTGCTCAAAAAAATCCATTGGTTACAGGTTGCACCTTCATTAAAAAATAACGAAAAAGTCAAGGGGCCAGACCAGCATAGCTCAATGATTGAGCTTCGACCTATAAACCAGGAGGTCATTTCCAGGTCAGGGCACATGCCCAGGTTGTGGGCTCAATCTCCCATTGGAGGGAAGGAAGAAGGGGTGCAGGAGACAGCCAATCAATGATACTCTCTCATCACTGATGTTCCTATTTCTCCCTCTTCCTTCTTCTCTGAAATCAATAAATATATATATATATATATTTTTTAAAAAGAGTTAAGGGAAAATGAAGTAAAAATTTTCTTCACAAATTAAGATGTAGACAACCTAGAAGAAAAAAATACATATTGCTCCTCTGGAAAATAGTAGAGGCTCTAGCTTAAAGGAAAGAGGAGCAATACTCCTTATAAGAGAAGAAGGATTCAGGGATACCCAGAAACAATAACCATTTTCATCTGCTATATGTAGTCAATTTTTTCCTTGATGCCTAGAAGTTCTATTGTCTATCAAAACTTGCATGTTTTTTCTGGATTTCCAAAGCTCATTCCTTCCTCATGCCCCAAGTCAAAATAACTTGTTTTGCAAGAAAATTAACAAAATCTAATGTATACATCTCACTGAAGGTACACAAACACACACGCACAGCTGGCTAAACTGCACTGAACTTTCATTCCATATACATCATGCAAACTATTATTTTGCCTAGTTTAGGAATCAAAACAGAAAAAAAATACTTCCTGGTTGGTGAATGACTTTTTAAAATAACCTGGTTTCAAAGAACTCTCCTTACAAAATTATATATATAAAAGGCTAATGTGCAGTGTCCCCTCGGGAATTCGATCGCTCACTATGATGTGCACTGACCACCAGGGGCGGTGCAGAACGAAGGAAGGCCCCTGGCAGGCAGCAAGAAGGCCCTGGTCAGCCCGGATTGCAGGCCAGGCCTAGGGACCCAACCTGTGCACTAATTTTATGAACTGGCCCTCTAGTGATACATATGGACAAAAGAAATTACTCAACCGCATTATAAAATATTATCAGGCAACCAAATGAGCAAATGAAAGAACTTAAAACACTTGGCATAATAAGATAGATATTCCTATAAACTACGGGTAGGCTGTCAAAATATTCAGACTTCAACTCCCCAGTCCTAGTCAATCACCTAAAAGACTGACAGAAAAAAGTTGCACACACAGATTCAAGTACAGACAAGAATATAATTTACAGTTATTTGAATTTTTAATAATGGCAATTTCTTTATGGTAAGATTATTTTTAACTTTTTCAGTGTTTTCAAGATTTTCTAGGATGAGCACGTACTATGTTTATAATTTTATTTACCTGGTTTCAAGCTTGAATTCTGAAAGTTTAGCTCTGAGTTCGTCCTTACTCATTCTATTAATGCAACCATTTGTAATAGCAATCTCTTTGTAAACTGGGTCACTGAAATCACTTGAATTGGAGGTAATGAACTTAGATTCTTTTGTTTCTTGGCCATCATATCTACATCGTTGCTTTTTCTACAAAAAAAAAGAAAAAAGAAAAAGATATAGTTTAAAATTAGTACAAGCATCTTGAAGATTCAAACTTGAGGATGGGGTCTCTTTGTGCTCCATGTTCAATGAAACATGCCTGTTGCAATCATGGGAAGCAAGGCAAAATAGGAAGAGATGTGTTTCCAATACAAATGAGAATGTTCTCTCCTGAGTCAAGAAGTTCCTTATAAACAATGAAGCGAAGTAAAAAGAGCAATGATGTTGAGAGTACAAAGCCCACAGCTGACCATTTACCAGCAGCATGACCTTAGGTAGTTACTAATTAACTTCTGGTTTTCCATTTCCTTATCTATAAAACAAAGCATAATAATAATTGTCTCAAATGGTATTTGGTATTGGTAATGGTAAATAGTATTTAGGTAAGATTATTATAAGGATTAAATGAGATTATGTGTATCAGGCTCCTAATACTATGCCCTCCTTGGCTAGTAATGTGTTAATTTTACTTATTACTACCACAGATCTATTATAGAACAGATCTTTTCACTAACAATATTCTAAAATTTACAAACTAATTTTTAAATTACTCATTACATTATGCATGTATAAAACAATGACCTCCTGAGAATTTTTTCACCTGACTTCATTTCACAATGCTAACAGAAATTGCCCAATATAAAAACAACATAGACTAGAAATCTAATTCAAAATTTCCTAGTACCCAAGGTAAAAAAGAAAATGTATTCAGTTTCAAGCGATTTCCAAAAGTCACATTTAACAGTTATGCAGGATAACTATATTATGATGTTATAAACTTTTCTTCTTTTCTTAAATAATTTTTTTTGCCTGGCCAGCATGGCTCAGTGGTTGAGTGTCAGACCTATGAATCAGAAGGTCACTGTTGGATTTCCGGTCAAGGTACATGCCAGGTTGCCAGCTTGATCCCTAGTGTGGGACATGCAGGAGGCAGCTGACCAATGATTCTCTCCCTTCATTGATGTTTCTCTCTCTCTCTCTCTCTCCCTCTCCCTTCCTTCTGAAATCAATAAAAATGTTAAAAATAAAACTGCATCCAGACACTAAAAAAAAACACCTTAAAATAGCAGCATTTAACTGGACTAATACTCTTCCAAAGGAAGAGTTCTGATGGAATTGAAACCTCTTTGTTAAAAATACAAAAATGCAACACTCATTTACAAATACAATTGATATTAGGAATAATGGAAATTTATTTAGCTAACTTCCAACCAAAAAAAAAAAAAAAACCTGTGCTTGAGAATGAAAAAAAACACACACAACCCACATCATCATTTATTAAGAGTATCCAACAATAGATCTTTAACAAATATAGCAGTCACGAAAACCAATCTGGAACACAGACCCAGGCCTTCCTACGTCACCGTTATCTCAAAGTTTTAAGACTGAAATATCATGAAGTACATTCACTTACATTTCTCTTATTACCATCAACTTCAAAAATTATTCTTAAACTGACTTACTTGATGTTGTTGTTGGCAAGGCCACAGGCGGAAGAGGGAAAAGAGGTGAAAGAAGAAATGTTCTCTAGAGAGAAGGCACCCGGAAGACCTTCTTCAGAGTAACATGCAAAGGGGAATGCGGTCACTGTGCAGAAGCCCCAGAAGCCCCCAGGAAGAGCACGCAGGGCAAAGGCAGCACACCAAGACCCTTCAAGAAGGCAAGGCAGCCGAAACCGGTGTGGCTCAGTGGACAGAGCGACGGCCTGAGGACTGAAAGGTCCCAGGTTCGATTCCGGTCAAGGGCATGTATCTTGGTGGCGGGCCCATCCCCACAAGGGGGAGTGCAGAAGGCGGCTGATTGATGTCTCTCTCATCGATGTTTCTAACTCTCTATTCCTCTCTCTTCCTTTCTGTAAAAAAATCAATATATTTTTTTTAAAAAAGAAGGCAAGGCAGGCAGCCAGGCGCCCTGGGAGCCAAAGGGAAGAACTGTGTGCTGAAGTAGTTGCTAGGGACAAAGGAACCCCGCCCTGGGGGTGGGGGGGAGGTGAGGGGGGCAGCAAACTGGAGGCGAAGGAGGGGAGCCACCCCACGCCGTCAGATGGACAAATTAAAAAATAAAAAAGATCATTCCCGCTGCTGCTTGGAGAACTAGCTGTCGGATGGGAGCAGCACAGGCGAAGGAAGCCTCTTGCAAGTAAGCATCCACTCTATGAGGCGCTCCACATTAATTGGTTATGAACAGGAAATGACGAATTTTAGTAATAGATTGTTTTACACTCCGCAGCGCTGGTCAAAATAACTATCTTCATCCGGTTAGGCTCAGTGGATAGAACCGTCGGTCGGTCTGCGGACTGAAGGGTCCCGGGTTCGATTCCGATCAAGGGCGCGTACCTTGGTTTCGGGCACATCCCCAGTGGGAGGCATGCAAAGAGGCAGCTGATCGAAGTCTCTCTCTCTCATCGATGTTTCTCTCTATCCCTCTCTCTTCCTTTCTGTGGAAAATCAATAAAATATATATATTTTTTAAAAAAGGCAGCTCTTGAGTCCGTTTTTACAATTGTGCCACTGCAACTACTACCAGCGCACCTTCGAAATCATGAAGAAAATTAGCCGAAGCCGGTCTGGCTCAGTGGCTAGAGCATCGGCCTGCTGACTGAAGGGTCCCGGGTTCGATTCCGGTCAGGGGCACGTACCTTGGTTGCGGGCACATCCCCAGTGTGGGGCAGCTGATTGATGCTTCTCTCTCATCGATGTTTCTAGTTCTCTATCCCTCTCCCTTCCTCTCTGTAAAAAATCAATAAAATATTTATTAAAAAAAAAAAAAAAGAAAGAAAGAAAATTAGCCGAGACCGGTTTGGCTCAGTGGATAGAGCGTCGGCCTGCGGACTGAAAGGTCCCGGGTTCGATTCTGGTCGGGGGCAGGTACCTTGCTTGCGGGCACATCTCCACTGTGGGGCGTGCAGGAGGCGGCTGATCGATGTCTCTCTCTCATCGATGTTTCTGACTTTCTATCCCTCTTCCTTCCTCTCTGTAAAACATCAATAAATCATATTTTTTTTAAAAATAAGATAAAAAGAAAATTAGCTACACGTATGTCTATATGACAGTCATAAATGGACAGAAATGAAGGACGAAGCTGCTGACAGACACAAAAGGCTGGAAGGAGATGGGCCCCAGGTCTCCAGTGACACACACACACACACACACACACACACACACACAGAGTGTGATTTTAGGAAAACACACACACACACACAGTGTGATTTTAGGAAAACACACACACACGGTGTGATTTTACACACACACACACACACACACGGTGTGATTTTACACACACACACACAC
>JAAGEH010000046.1:8175043-8203856 GCA_011751065.1 Lasiurus cinereus
ACACACACACACACACGGTGTGATTTTACACACACACACACACACACAGTGTGATTTTAGGAAAACACACACACACACACACACACACACACACACGGTGTGACTTTGGGAAAACTCCCGGCCTGACACACACACACACACACACACACACAGTGTGATCACACACACACACACACACACACACACGGTGTGATCACACAAACACACACACACACACAGTGTGATCACACACACACACACACACACACACACACACACACGCACACACACACGGTGTGACTTTGGGAAAACTCCCGGCCTGCCATTCGCGCTCCGGCAGGGGAGAAGGACCCAGCAGCAGCGTGCACCCCGCGTTTGGAGGGGCTCCCCTCGCAGCTCCCCAGACCCCGCGCACGCGCCCCCCGCCCAGAGGCAATCCGGCCCGGCGAGCTCCGGCACCGCCGCCCGGACAGGCTCCCGCGCGGGGCGGAAGCAGCGCGGCGGCCGGGCGGGGACCCCGCGGGGCGCCCCGGAAGGAAGGGGCGGCGGGCGCGGGGCGGCGGGCGCGGGGCGGCGGGCGGGCGTCTCACCTCGGGATGCCGCAGCGGCGGCTCCTCCCCGGTCCCGGACCGCGGCGGCGAGTCCTGCCGCGCGTGAGCCACGGCCTGGCCGCCGGGCTGTGGGCTCCGGGCCGCCTCCATGCCGGGGGTCGCGTGAGGAGACCCGCACCGGGGGGGCCGACGCCCGCTCCCGCTCCCGCTGCCAAACTCGGGGACCTCGCCTCGCGACGCGGGAAGAAGCACCGGCTGCGGTTCCCGCGGCGGCGGCCACACAAACTCCAGCGGACGCCTCCCACTTCCGGGAGCGCGCGGCGGCGGCCACACGCCGCGCAGGCGCAGTGAGCCGGCGCGCCGGGGGACCCAGCGTCTGGGCGGAGGCGGGCGGAAGGGGGCGCTCGCGAGTGGGAAACGGGCCTTCCCGCCCCTCCGCGGGATGGCGGGCTCTTTTGGAAGTTCCTCCGGGGGTGCAGACGCCGGTCCTTAGAGGATGCCACAGAGTGGATGTCCCCGTCGACGTTTTCTGAGAAGGAGAGGTGAATTTTAACCCTAGCAAATTAAAAAAAGAGACGACTTCTTCCGGACAACAAGGAAAAAAATGGGTCGGGACAACCAAAAAGAAAACAACAAAAAAGAACTGGAACGTCATGTATGAAACAGCTGTCTTCTGGCTATGGGACCGTGGTGCCTGACAGAAGAGAAAGCAGGTGCCCCTCTCCCACCCCGGCCTTCCGCCGGGAGGTAACGGGCCGGAAGAGGAGGAGGAGGAGCCCAGCGGCTGCGGGAAACGGAGAAGACAGAGGGCTTAGTGAGGGGACCGGAATGGGATGGGGTGCAGGGGGTTTGTAGGCCAACTGGTTGGAATTGTTTTTTTTAAATATACAGCGGTACCTCGAGATACGAGTTTAATTCGTTCCGTCACCTTGAGGCGTGGGGAAACTATGAGACGCTCGAGTCGAAGGAAAATGGTGGGTCGTGTGCAGCGGGCCGATCCGCGCGATGACTCCTGTCTCAAATGTTGCTCGTCTTTCAAAGCAAAAATCGCTCGCTCGGCGGCTCGTCTCTCAAACATCTCGTAGGTTAGGGCACTCGTATCTCGAGGTGCCACTGTATTTTGTTGATTTTTTCACAGAGAGGAAGGGAGAGGGATAGAAAGTCAGAAACATCGATGAGAGAGAGACATGGATCAGCCGCCTCCTGCACGCCCCACAGTGGGGATGTGCCCGCCACCAAGGTGCATGCCCCCGACCGGAATCGAACCCGGGACCTTACAGTCCGCAAGCCGACGCTCTATCCGCTGAGCCAAACCCGTCTCAGCTGGTTGGAATTTTTGATTTGGAGTTCAGGGAGAAAAGAGTTTCAGAAATCTACGTAGAAGTACCCTGGAATCTTCATTAGAATAAAAATCGGTGACTACGTCGTGGGAGACTCCACAAGGCCCGGAAAAGAACAATTTGGGGGGAAGCAGTAAGCCGCACACTTCTCAGAGCTCCCCCGGGACTAGGTAGGAATCCTGAGTTCCCTGCAGCCAGAGTTGAATATGTCCTAATTCCCTCCAAAGGGCTGGCACAAAACCTAGGACTCAAGAACATTAAATTCGGTATACCAGGCATCCAGTCAAAAGTGAATAGACATGCCAAGGAATAAGAAAAAAAAAATATCACACAGGCGATTGAACCATCCAAAAAGGACAAAAGTGATGGCATTGATAAGCAATTATAAATGCACTCAGTCTGCTCAAGTATTTAAAGGAAAAGATGGCAGGAGAGAGATGAATTTTTGTGTGTGTGTTTTTTTGTTTGTTTTTGAAAGATGAAGCAAGTTGAATTTCTGGAGATGAAAAATAACTGAAATTGCATGACTCTCTGGGTGGAGCATTATTAGCACAACAGGCACTGCAGAAAAAATAATGAATTTGCAGACACAGCAATAAATGCAATCCAAAATATAGCACAGAGACAAAATAGACTGGAAAAAAAAAAAAAGAGCCTCAGTGACATATGGGACAATATATTAGAGGCTAATTGCAGCCTCAGAAAGGGGATGAGAGTGAAGAAAAAAATATTTGAAGAAGTAATGGGGAAAAGTGTTGCAAATTTAATGAAGCACATAAACTACAGATCCAAGAAGCTCAAAGAAACCCAAATAGAATAACTATACAGGAAACAATAGGATAAATCATAATCACGCTGGTAAAAAATTGATAAAGAATATCTAAAAGAGGTACATTATATACAAAGAACTGATAAGAAATTTTATAACTTCTCATTAGAAACTATGCAAGTTAAAAGAAAATGAAATGACAATTCTAAAGTTTAAAACGAAACTGTCAACTTAGAATTCTATACTCAGCAGGGTGAAACAGACTTTTTTCAACAAGCCCAGGAAAGCCACTTCCTGAGATAGAGCCATCTCAGCAGACTTGCATGCCTCTGAGGAAGAAAAACAGATGCTTATTATAGCCACTGGGATTGTTTTTATTCAGTATTATTATAAAAATAGCGAATACAGTATTATTTTAAGCCACATGGTAATGAGTGAGGACATATAATTCCCTAATAGAGAATGGGATACAATTGGAAATATACCACAGTTATTTTACTTCTGATATCACCTGTGTCTTCCTAAGTGGACTATATTTTTCCCCTTAAAACTACAGACTTGCCTTTGTGTTTATAAAGTAAGGTTTATAGACTCAAAAATTATAAAGACTTCTAAGGTATAACTCCTGAACTAATATTCTCTTTTTACTAGGATTTATTCATTTTCTCTTCAGATAATGACTTTCAGTCTTGACACACAGCTACAGAGGAATAAATGAGAATTGTTCATCTCATTTTTCTCTAAAGGTATCTTTATTATTGAAGAAGAAAAACAATGACCCAATGAACATTATCAGGATCCACATTACATGAACATTAATAAGCACAAAGCATAAGCTGTTTCACTTGAACTTCTTTATTTGATATATGTGACTCAACTGTCAAGAAGATTCACTATCAAGGCTTGGTAACCAATCTATACTTCAAATGATGTCTCATATATTAGTACTGCTGCCTGTATCTATGGGGATGCTAAGATCCAATAACCATTCATTCATTCAAAAAATATTTATTGAGCACCTTTTATGTGCCAGGAATTATCATTAAACAAAATGACAAAAACTTTGCCCTGGTGGATTTCACATTCAAGAAGCAGATTACAGACAATAAACAAAAGAAATAAGTGAAGTGTTTACAATATGGAGAAATATTAAGCAGGTAAGGATTGTTGCAATTTTAAATAGAGTGTTTATAAGAGACCTCCCTAATGATGTGCTGTTAGAACAAAGACCTGAAAAAAGGAGCAAACTGTGAGGATATCTGGGGAAAGAGAATTTCAGGTAGAGCAAGCACCAAGTGATAACATCCCTAAACTGAGAACATGCCTGGAATGTTCAAGAAGTTACAGTGTCTCATACAGATGCTCCTTGACTGAAGATGGGGTTAGGTCCTGATAAACTTACTAAGTTGAAAATACTGTAAGTCCGTATGAATAAATACCATGCTATAGTATGTTGGTTGTTTACCCCAACAAAGGAGAAATCCCAATGATGTTAGCGCCTTTTGCCTAAAAAAATACTATGTGCCAGTTAAACAGCTAAAGGGGAAAGCCTCCCTAAATGTTTCAGGCATGGCACAAACTTAAAAGAGAATGTTTACAATTGGTTATTCTCTTTAAATGCAGTTGGATTTTATATTATCCACTGTTTCATCTATATATTAAATAATTTCCTTGTAAAAGGACCTTTTCCTTCTCTATTTATACAATTTCTAACTTAAAAAGACAAACCAAACCAAGCACTTCCCTCAACCTCAGAAACCCTACAGATACTACACGCTCTTTCTTCCTCTTCTCTCCTCTCCTTTTTCTTCTCCTCTCCTCTCCTCTCCTCTGGAGATGAATCTCTTGGGAAAAAAAGTTCTCTTCATCATCATTCACTGTATAACTTACCCTAATTTGGATTCCATCCCCACTGTCTAGGCCCTTTACTGTTCCTTTGAGATCACCAGTTATCTCCATGTGGTTAAACCCTGTTGGCTCTTGTCAGAGCTCATCCCCGATGAGTATCCAACATTATTTACCTACTGAAATACTGTCTTACTTTGGTCTCCATAACAACACACTTGCCTGGCTTCCTTTATTTCTCTCTGGCATTTCTTCTTAATCTCCCTGGTCAGTTCACCCTCTTATATTCAATTGCATGGTCTAGGAATTCTTTCAGAGTTGGATATTAGACCCTCTTCTTTTCCATTATATTCTTTTTTTGGTAGGATTTTTTTTCATCTTTATTGTTGAAAATATTACATATGTCCCCTTCCCCCCCCCCCCCCCGCCATTGACCCCTCTAGCCCACCCTACCCTCTGCCCCAGGCCTTCACCACCCTATTGTCTGTGTCCATGGGTTATGCATGTTAGGCATATAAGTTCTCTGGTTGATCTCTTCCCACCCACCTACTCCCACCTTCCCTCTGAGATTCAACAGTCTGTTCCATGCTTTCGTGTCTCTGGACCTGTTTTGTTCAACAGTTTATTTTGTTCATTAGATTCCACATATGAGTAAGATTATGTGATACTTGTTATATTCTTTTCTCAGTATAAACTTTCACCTTAGGTGTTCTTATTCATTCTTGTAGCTTTATTTAACATTAATTTGCCAATGGCTTCAAAACTTGTATTTCTACCCAAGATCTTAATTCTGACCACCAGATCCACATATCTCATTGCCTACCTAAAAATACACCACACTCAACATATCCAAAAGTAAACTCGTCTTTCCACCAAAACTTACAATTTCTCTGTTGTTTCTTTTCTCAGCAAATGATTCTACAATCTGTACAGTTGATCCGGCCAGAAATATGGAATTCACTTTTGACATTTCATCTTCTTCACCTTGCTTAGCCAAGATGCCTTCAATGCTCAAAATGATCTGGCTTGTGCTTATCTCTCCAAATTCAGCATGAGATACCTTCTATCTCTTTCCATATTAACTACTATCAGTACCTCAATATCCTATGCTAGTTCTCATGTTGGAGCTTTTCCAGGCTAATTTCTGTGATTCTCTAGTTTAGAGATTAAACTTTACTTCTCCAGAATGTTTTCCCCAAATCTCCAGATTTTACTGAGTTTTGCCCTTTATGAGATCGGCCTTTTCCCTTGGAACATTTTTTTTTTTTTACAATAAAGGTTGAACTGTGTAAGAAAAAGACTTAAATGTCAGTGGTTTAAATGACATCGAAATTTATTTCTCTTGGAAGTTAAAGCTTGGCTTTGTAAGGCAAAGATGTCCAAGGGCCATGGGTTTTCCTATCTTGCTGCACAATTTCTAGTATGTTGGTCTCATCCCCATGTTCCAGACAGTTTGGCATTCTATGTGCAGTCTAGCCAGTGGAGAGAGGAAGAAACTGAAAGGGAAAATGTGCATTTCCTTTTAAGGTCACACCCAGAATTATGCACGTTATTTATGCTTCTATTCCATCTCTTGGAACTTTGTCACATAACCACACACTAGTTGCAAAAGAGGCTGGGGGAAATGTTGCCATGGTTCTATAAACAGTTAACTGTTAACAGTTAAAAGTCTATTTTTGAAAAAGGGAAGATCAAATATTCTGATAACTAATAGTCTCTGCCACAATCCTGGTGAACATATATGTTCATGCAACCCTTATTCCAGCACATAATGCACGCTCATCCCTTCCCCAGTGGAGACAACCCCCAGATCCTTTTCAGCTAGTGCACCCAGATCAATATCTATTATCTCTTGGTAATGATGTTGGGCCTCTCCATCAGGCCCAGATGGGCTCGTCTTGATCCGGCCACTTATAAACCAAAAGACAAGTTATCCTCTCTGCCCATACCCAATATAAAATAGTAGGAGCGGTAGCAGGATAGCGGGAATAAGAATGGTTATTAGGGGGAAAAATAAGAATGGAAAACATAGATAGTTGCTGGGCCATAAAAATGAGCAGAAACTGAAAAGACTCTAGACCCAGATTGATTAAGCACTATTTTTGCGCTCAGCAAGATTGATAGGAGAGGGGGTTATCTTTCCCATCTCTAACTTCTGTGGCTCCCATCTGGCAATATACATTTGTCTTATATTTGCTTAGCAGGAACTCCTTCGCTATGTAAAATGTTTGAAAGTAAAAAAAAAAATCAGCGCATATGAGATATACATTTTATATACATAAAAATGTGTCAGTTAAATAATTCCTTATTCTAATAGGTTCTTTTCTTGTCTAATATTATGCAATTGCTTAGAAACATTTGCAAGATCTGATATACAAATTATGCCCTATCTCATCTAGAACACAAAACAAACAAGGTCCTCTTCTCTACTCACAACATGAGGATGTGTTAGTCTTGCTGACAAGCTCAGACCTGCATGACAATCCAGTAACAAGAGAGGGTGTACAAATTTTGAGCCTTTTTGTTAAATAGGTCATCCAAGAACATGTATTTTGCACATTTTTATATGTGCTTGTTTAAATAAGCATGCTTAAATATGCATATGAAAGATTTCAGATTTTAAATTGAGCAGAAGAAACAATTTGGATTTTTGGTATATAAACCACAGTGGATTTTTAATTTATAAAGAACTTCAGAGATTTATTTATAAACTAGAGGCCCAGTGCATTAGATTCATGCACTGGTGGTGGGGGATCCCTCAGTCTGGCCTGTTCCCTCTTCCAGTTCGGGACCCCTCAGGGGATGTCCGATCTGGCTTAAGCTAGTATTTAGACATTCCTCTTGCAGTCCAGGATCCCTGGTTCCCGCCACCACTGCTGCACTTGCCAGCTGTGAACCCAGCTTCTGGCTGAGGGGCGCTGACCACCAGGGGGCAGCTCCTGTGTTGAGCATCTGCCCCCTGTTGATCAGTGTGAGTCATAGCTACTGGTCATTCCACCATTTGGTCAATTTGCATATTATGCTTTTATTACAGGATATTGAATTATAAACAATTCATTTGAAGGCTATAATTCAACTAAGATTAAGAAATAAGAAAAACAAAATAAGCATGGATTATATTTTGCCTGGCCAGTGTGGCTCAGAGGTTGAGTGTCAACCCATGCACCAAGGGGTTGGCTGCCAGTTCTATTCCAATCAGGGCACATACCTGGGTTCCATCCCCAGGAGGGGGTGTGCAGGAGGCAGCCAATTGATGATGTTCCTCTCTCATTGATGTTTCTATCTCTCTATCCTTCTCCCTTTCTCTCACTCTAAAAATGAATAAAAACATATTTTAAAAAAGAAATAGAATGCTTTCTATAAACACAATTTATATTTGTACTTTTGTTCTGTTTCCTAATGTCCTTATATTGTATCAGAAACTCATCAAATTATTTTGAAAATTAAGCTTTTCTCTGATTACAAAAGTCACACATATTCAGTTGAGAAGATTTTTAAAATAGATGCATTCCACTGAGATTTTAATAGCAGTGACAGCAGGTAGCCTCTCTTTATGATGATTGGCAGGCTAGTTTCTTGAATGCCACCAGGGTGATAAATCCAAAAATTGCTCTAGCTGATGTATAAGTAGGCTTCTATGCTGTGGAGATGCTAACAGATTTTCAGTTTTAGTTTGGGAAGGTAGCAGGGTAGGGTTAGGGGAGATGCAGCAGGGGGAGAAATTAAAATTTTTTTAATTGGTAAAAAAATTATATCTAAATAAATAGTAAATTTTTGAAAAGTTTTATCACTACTCTTTTTGGAATTTAATAATATATTGCTGAATATAACAAACATTTACTGTTAATTATGATAGGTGCTGTTAATAAAACTTGGTCCTGGCACTTTAGGATTAATATTCTTTCTGGGGAAAGAGACCTATGAAAACAAATTAATTAGGGTTCAATTTCTTATGTACCACATTAAAAACCTTTCAATGCAGTGAAGAACAAGATAAATTCTTCTAAAAGAAAATGTTTCAGAAAAATGCTTTACAGAAGAACTGGATCTTACAGAATGAGTAGACACTTTTGAACTTCCAAGTTAAAGTGGTAGATTGAACATATGAGTTTAATTTTACTCCCTCTTGAACAAACATAAAGATGGGAAATGTTTTGTTTCAAAACCTACACCACAAGATTAGATGAATCAGAGAGAAAACAACAGCAACAAAAGTTTTTGTATTATTGTTATTTTTTTAAGTCGCCCTCGAGTTCCATCCACTGCCAGACAGTCCAGTTTCTCCCCAAATGAGTCTGGTCCCCAGAGTCTCTCTTTGGTATTTAATATCTACAGTCTTCGTGCCTTAGCCAAAACTTGGAAAGAGACCCATTTCTTATATCTTGGAGTTCAGTGCAGTCAGGAGCTTTTGTCTCTCTCCTGTTTGAGAAAGGCAACCACACACTCAGCTGGCCGCCCTCTCCACGCGCCTCGGTACCTGCAGCTCCTCTGAGTCTCAGTGTGCTTTTCTCTTTTCCTTCCTGTAGTTCTGGATGATGTCCGCTTTGTCGTTTAGTTGTAGTTTTGAAATTGTTTTGCGAGGCACCAGTTTAAGTGTTTACCTATGCTGCCATCTTAGTTTCTCCAAGTCCTGATCCCTTTAAATGAAGAATAATATTTGGACAACATTTCTATAGGGATGTCATTGCTTATGAGCCCTCTTGTAAACATATCAGCCACAGTTGCTGCCACACAAATGGTAATACGAGGTTATGAGTCCATTGTTCTGCTTAAGTTTAACTGTAGTTAAATTATCCCAAATAAAGCAAAATCTCTTTTACATGGAAAACATAAATTTCTTATCCAAGGCTATTTGTTGGAGAAGGACAACATGAGTGATATTTTGGTTTTGTTCCACTTATGAATCTTAAACTACGCACATGTCTTGTTTTTACATCAAGAATAGTAATACTAGCTAACACTTAGTAAAGGGTGTTATAAAAGGCTCTTCACATATACAAGATATAAAAAAATGGGTCTCTTTCCAAGTTTTGGCTAATGCATGAAGACAGTAGATATTAAATACCAAAGTGAGTTGTAAGACAGACCACCCCAGAGGGCTTACAAAGTAGGATGAAAAATTGTTTATACAACCCTCGCCTACTTGAGCCAAGTCAATGATATAAAAGAGCTGAAGTTGAGAGAAAAAGTTTTGAAGAAAATGAATTTGGAGAGAGGTGCTCTCCAGTTCCTTTCCCATCCACACCAAGGGAGAATGAGAAATTTACTAGGACAGAAGTCTTCTTGCCTGGTTGCAAGAATCGCTTTGTGGGGAAATAGGAGGAATGTTACTTATTAGCATGCAGATTCTTAGGCCCTTCCCCTGGAGATTTTGATTCAGCAACCTGGAATCATTGCTTCATAGGTGCCCTAGGTGAACTTATTGTCAGGTGTATTTGGGGAAAACTGATCAACTACACAGCCTGGAATGGGACTGCTGGGTCAAAGGTAGAAATTCATCATTTCACTCTTCTCCAGAAAGACTGGTCCATTTGGCTCTTCACCTCACCTACTGATTCTGTGTTTTTAATGCCCAGCATTATGTCTCCAATCAGTTATCATTTATGACTATTTGCTGTACATTATCAAGTTCTCCTTTATGTACTTGAAGGAGAGCATGATGTTGTATTTATGTTTTATTTCCTCCCTAGTTCACAGTTGCAGATTCATTTGTCATTTACTGTTTCACCTGTTTTCTTTTATCACAGTTACGCTTCTCTGTTGTTATTTTTTCCTTTGAGTTATAATCTCTCTGTATATTGGGTGCCTTGTCTGGTAATGTAAACCTCAGTAGAAGGTCTTTAGCTCAGGCCCTAGATTGTGTTGAGTTTAGGAAGAGAAAGCTAGAGAAAATGTGTGTGTTGGTGGTTTGAGGGAGTGGTGGTAGGGATAGAGTGGAGAGAGAGAAAATACTTAGAATGTTAATTTAGGTTTATCTTTCTTATACGCCTGCCTGGGAAATCTAGGTCCTAAGAACCATCTCTGTTTCCCTTGGTTGTAACCACCTAAAAGGGTTTGAGATGTGATAGGACAGGTAGAAAGAAGGACACACAAGAACTGGAGGATCTGTCTTTTCCTATTGTCATTTTTTATGAATTTCTGGAATCTTGGTAGGGTCCCTGTAGTGCCCAATGTCTCTCTGTTGTCTGCAGCCAGCCCTGGGTTAGCAGGTTTTTTTTTCTTTCCAAAAACAGTGGCATCGGGGGCAGTGACACACCCAGGGCAGGTGAGGGATGGAAGGAAACATTATGTATTCCCCATTGGTGCACCCAGCCATCTTCTGCCCATGGTGCTGTCTACCTATCTCTCTCTCCTGGTTTAGGATGTAACCAGGGATATCTCACAGATTTCACATCAGCTCCTCAGGTCTTTCAAACTCCCTGTTGGCAGAGCTCCAGAGAGAAAGGCAGCAGCCATATTACTGTGCCCTCTTTTCCAGCATCGGTCATTCTGTTCAATATTCAAAGGGAGGGAGTCTCATTGGCTTGGGCTGGGTCATGTGGCCACACTTTAATTAGGGCAGGACATCCTGATTGACAGTCACAGCAAGACTAATAAAATCATAATACAATAGTAACTAGGTAATGCAAAGTTAGAGAAGTTTTGTGCAACTAATTAGGAGAACCTTGAATCAATGATTTCATTTATATGGCCACTGCCCTGTGCTTATACTACAGTCTAATGGAGCGTGAATCTTTCTGAAACAGTAAAAGTGCTTTAAGTAGTTGATGCTTGACATCAATCCAATGCCAATAACCCATTAGCCAGCCTCTTATTTTGCTATAGCTCTTACCTACTTCACATTCAGTAACATCACACTAATACTTTGAAATTGACCACAGTGAGAGAATGTTTATCCCACAGAAACCAGCAAAAAATACAAACTTGGACCCTTGTTTTCAGAGAACCAGTACCAGCATACCCCAGGCCAGATTGTCTCTGAAGGACACTATAGGCCCAGGACTCTTCAGTGTGATTCTATTACAGCCAATAGATTAAAAGTCTGAAATGAATGGGACTATTGTTTACTCATTTGGTTTTACTTCATCAACACCCACATAAAAATGTAAATTGAAAACATGTACCCTAAGGAATTTTTTAATATAGTCCTTTTGAATCTCTTTCTCTCTATGGTAGATAGGATTCTTGGAGGTTACTAAAGTAGAAATTATCTGCATTAAAGTCAGGTGGAAAAGAAAGATACAGCTTTGACCTACAAGAATGTGATATTTGGGATTGTGAAGGGAGAATAAATAACCTTTTTCTTGTATCAGTCTCTGTCCCAGGAGGCCTTGGGTTATTAATGTAACTGCTCGAGCAAATAGTACTTCTCCTGGGAGAACTGGTTCTTGTTTGGCTACTCCCAAGACAAGCTGCACAAAACCTATTAGTCAGACAGCCGGAAACACCTAGTTAGGCCTCCTTAGACTCCCCTCATCAGCTTTGACTATCTGGAACATGATACTAACTAAAGATAACTGTGCAGTGGGCCTGTCTGCCAGGGAATCGGAACACAGCCACTGGGAGGATTCCCTCACGGGGCACTCTCGGTCTTCAGTCTATTATTCTTTACTCACAACAGCCCTTTATTGAAACAGTTTCTATAACCAGTCTCCTCTGGGTCATGAATGCCTTCAAAATTCAGCTCTAAAGTCATAGACTAGTAAGTCCAGAAAGGGCCTCAGGGATATTTTACTCCAATCTTCCTTTCACAGGTGAGGTCCAGAGAAAGAGGGTCACTTGCCCAGAGTAATAGCAAAGCACTGGCCAAGGGAGAATTAGAACTCGGGACTGCCAAGCCCCAGCCCAGGTCCTTTCCGCGGACATTCTGCCCTTCCCTCTTTCACCGTCTCCTTTGGGGGTGGGAGAGAAGAGGCACCACTGGGGGAAAGGAGGCAGCATCTTTATTACCAGCAAACTACAATAGTCACAGGTTTCAGGGATCCCTAAATCCATGAGAATGTCCACATGGACAGAGTGTTCAACTAGTGGACAGAGATTTCATCGAATTTAATTTGTAATGCAACTATTCTATTTAATTGATTGAGTCATTTCTTTCAAATCTTTCTGAGGTACTCCCCAAATAATAACTGAATAGAGAGTCACAAAAAGGAGAGAATTTAATCAAAATATTTTAGTTCTTCCTTTTAGAAGTAATTCAAGGACAAATAAATATAGGAAGCCTTACTTCATTCATCTAATTGGATAAACTTCTCAATAAATTCCACCATTATGCCCCTAACAGAAAGCAGAATCCTCTAAGTTTCAATTCAAAGAAAAACAGTTTCTAAACAAAACAAAACTTAACAAATCATTGTAGCCTCAAGCTAACTTTAAAAAGAAAATAATGTTACATTATTAATGTTTTTGCAAAGTCCTTTTAGAGCAAAAATCATAAATTATAAAAATAGATTTTCATGTATGGGAATGTAAACATTTTAATGGAAGCATAGCAATTCTATGTTTTCATTTATTTATTACCTGAATTATATTTGGATGGTTCTCATTGTTTGCATGGGATAAGCTAGTTCACTTTTATATCATATGAGAGGCCCGGTGCATGAAATTTGTGCAGGGGGGGTGGTGTCCCTCAGCCCAGCCAGTACCCTCTACAATCTGGGACCCCTCGAAGGATGTCTGACTGACTCCCTGTTTAGACCCGATCCTACTGGGCCTCAATAGGCATTCAGACATCCTTCTCACAATCCAGCCGGGATCGGGCCTAAATGGGCAGTCGGACATCTCTTTCACAATGCAGGACTGCTGGCTCCCAACCACTTGCCTGCCTGCCTTCCTGACTGTCCCTAACCGTTTCTGCCTGCCAGCCTGATCACCCCCTAACCACTCCCCTACCAGCCTAATTGATGTCTAACTGCTCCCCTATCAGCCTGATTGCCTTTAACTGGCCTCCCCTGCAGACCTGGCCATCCCTAACTGCCCTCCCCTGTAGGTCTGGTCACCCCAACTGCTCTCCCCTGCAGGCTTGGGTCTCCCCCAACTGTCCTTCCCTACAGGCCCAATTGCCCCCAACTTACCTCCTCTGTTGGCTTGGTCACCCCTAACTGCCCTCCCTTGCAGGCCTGGTCCCTCCCAACTGTTCTCCCCTGCTGACCATCTTGTGGTGGCCATCTTGTGTCCACATGGGGGTAGGATCTTTGACCACATAGAGGAAGCCATCTTGTGTGTTGCAGTGATGGTCAATCCACATATTACTTCTTTATTAGATAGGATAGAGGCCTGGTGCATAGGTGTGGGCCAGCTGCTTTGCCCTGAAGGGTGTCCTGGATCAGGGTGGGGATTCACTTGGGGTGTGGAGTGGCCTGGGCAAGGGGCCTGTGGTGGTTTTCAGGCCGGCCACACACACCCCTTCCCCCCCACACCCCTGGTGATCCAAGTAAAGGCCATGGTATCTGAGATTTACTTATCTTTTATAATTGAAACTTTGTAGCCTTGAGCAGAGCCCTGGGCCAGCCAGAATGGGCATGAAGCTTGGCTTCCTCCATTGCCAGAGAAACCCAAGCCTCCTGTTCCCTCTGTGGCTGCAGCCATCTTGGTTGGGTTCTTGCTTCTGATTGGTGGATGTGGCTTGTGGGTATAGCAGAGGTATGGTCAATTTGCATATTATTCTTTTATTAGATAGGACTGGAGGCCCAGTGCATGAAATTCATGCACTGGTAGGGTCCCTAGTGGCTGGCTGCTGGCTTTTGGCCAGGTACTTCCTCTGTTCCCCCAGCAGGTGCCTCCCCCCCACCCCTTGAACTCTCAGACGAACTCCTGGTAGAGGGGACAATTTGCATACTATGCTTTTATTATATAGGATATAGCATTGCCAAATTACAAGGCTAAAATGGTATGTGCATCAGAAGTCTCAGAGACTGGCTGCCCCACCTTGCAGGTGAGAGAAGTGATACACAGGGAGGTCATGGGACCCACCCAAGTCATAGAGTTAATTAGCCTCAGAGCAAGAAATAGACTCTATGTGTCCTGACTGCAGAATGTATGCTGCTGATCATTCTCACAAAGTTTATAAAGCATCTTTTAATACCAATGTCCGTGTTTTCATTGGCTATATGAAAATTATACCACGTTTACTAAATGTTTTCGTGAGTTACACACTGTTGTGTACAGGTGTAACATCAGAATGTTTATGCTTTGTTAATAACTCTCCCATTAGTCCTTAAATATCACAGTGTTTGCAGGGCCGCAGGAAAAGAGCTCAGATTTGGGATTCAGAAGTAATGCCGAGTTTGACCCCCAATCTGTTATGCATAAGGACAGTAGTTGGTTAAGTTGTGTGATCTACTAAAGCCTTCGAGCCTCAGTTTTCTCATCAAAAAAATGGAACAATCAATGCCTACTTTGGTAAGATTAATGCAAAGCCCCTGAAATCATGGATTTAGAGGGGTAGGAATGAGGAGAGAATTACTTTTGACATTTGAAATCTACTATATTTCTGACCTGTTTGAATGTATTCATTCATAAAATATTTATTAGACATCCTCTATAGCCAAACATTGTTCTAGATTCTGGAAATACAATAGTGAGCCAGACAAGCAATACTTTTGGAGTGGAGGGAGGGCATCAGCCAGTAGGTCTATGAGGGGACATGTAATGAAGCTGTTTTTACACTGGTTAGAAAAGCTTCAAAGTGGACTGGGCTGCTACTAAGGGAATGAACTATTGTTAAGAATCATTGCTGGGATGACACTCAGAATCAGAAGGCAAACAAGAACTCTAGCTGGTTTGGCTCAGTGGATAGAACGTTGGCCTGTGGATTGAAAGGTCCCAGGTTTGATTCTGGTCAAAGGCATATACATTGGTTGTAGGCACATCCCCAGTAGGAGTTGTGCAGGAGGCAGCTGATTGATTTTTTTTCTCTCGTTGAAGTTTCTGACTCCCTATCTCTCTTCCTTCCTCTCTGTAAAAAATTAATAAAAAATATATATATTTTTTAAAAGGCAAGCAAAAAGCAAGTCCTCCCTCCTCTGACCTCGGGGCTCCTAGAGTCTACCAGAGAGCTAGTTAGCAAAGCAAAGAAGTGGTTCACAATCCAACTGCTGCTTAGAATTCTAAACCTTTTATTACAAAACAACAACTACTCAAGAGCAGTGTGCATCTGTGTGGTTTTCTTTACTTTTCCAAGAAAACATCTATGAGTTGGTTATTCTGAAGTACTTAACTCTTAACAAGAAATTTACTAAAATGCCATGGGGAGAGGAGAAGAAAGTGAGGGATTCAGAAGGTAAGAGAGACCTGTGGGGGAAAGAATCAGGAAGTTTGAGAGATGACACTGAGAAGAACTTTGGGAGAAGAAAGCCTCTATGAAGAACTTTTAAGTTTCCCCACAAGATATGCACACTAGTCTACTCCATTTCCCTACAAAATCTGCAATAAAATTTGCAGCCCTAACTGGTTTGGCTCAGTCTATAGAGCGTTGGGTCTGGATCAAAGGGTCTCGGGTTCAATTCTGGTCAAGGGCTCATACCTAGGTTGCAGGTTCCCTGGCTTGGATGTGTTCAAGAGGCAACCAATTGATGTGTTTCTCTCACATCAATATTTCTCTCTGTCTTTCCCTCTCTCTTCCACTTTCTAAAAATCAGTGAAAAAATATCCTTAGGTGAGGATTTAAAAAAAAATTTGCAAAACTCACAAATTTTTGGACTTGGATTTTATCATCATCATCATCATCATCATCATCATCATCAGGATAGGTAATATGCACATTGGTGCAGAACACAAAATGGACAAAAGAGCACACAATAATTATCTGCCTTCCAACCAACAAAATAAATATGATATCAAATGAATTATGTTGGGGCTCGTTTTCAGAAAACAAACCCCACCTGACTAGCACAAAGAACATCATTGTAGATATGCAGTACTGTGTCAGATTCACTGGAAAGGTGAACAAAACAGAACCTAAGCTGAGTTTATGGGAACACCTCCCAACGCCTCAGTACAGACCTAGGCCACCAATAGAGCATCTGTTCCTCATCGAGCCAGGAACTTACTGACTGCTTAAATGTCCATATGGGTCACAGTCTTCCCCTCCCGCCCCTCTCACCTCTGTCTTCCCCTCCCCTTGTCCTCCTCTCCCCTGGTGGTGGGAAAGAACTGAAGTGATTATCAGTCTAACTCGCCAGTCCATTCTTTTTTTTTATGTTGTTTTTTTTTTTACTTTCAATATTATTTTCCCAGCCTGATTTTTCAATTTCAATACCACAGCTCATCTTCTCTCATCATGCATTATATATGAAGGCCCTAGTCTATTCTGTGGAGCCCTGAGGGCCAGAAACATACTGGCCGCACAAATGTGGAATTAGCATTTATAGAGCATGAGTGGACAGAAATGTTAGATATGGGATCTTCTGAGAGAAAATAAATCAAGCCTAATAAGTAAAGCCTGAAAAAATAAAGCCTAATGTGGGCTTTTGGAGGATTAACAAGATAGAGGTTCAAGGCCGGGAATGGCCAAAAAGGTGGGGGACAGACTCATAACTGAATATTGAAAATCTATTAAGTTGCCTCCCATCCATGTTCAAAGGAAAAACTCTCTAAGAATATAAAATGATTTTAAAATACTTTTTGTTTGCATTTTAGAATGTGTACTTCTTCCTGGAGGCATATTGGCTGTGTTCTGAATCCTAAATCCAATTTTTATTCCTTTTCATAATACTATCCTATATAATAAAAGGGTAATATGCAAATCAACTGAACAGCTGAACCACCAGTCACGGTGATGCACACTGACCACCAGGAGGCAGACGCTCAACACAGGAGCTGCCCCCTGGTAGTCAGTGCACTCCCACAGGAGGAGTGCCACTCAGCCACAAGCCAGGCTGACAGCTGGCAAGTGCAGTGACCTTCCTCTGCGGCAGTGCTAAGGTTGTCTGACTGACGGCTTAGGACATCCCCTGAAGGCTCCTGGACTGCAAAAGGGTGCAGGCTGGGCTGAGCTCCCCTTCATCCTCCAGTGCACAAATGTCATGCACTGGACCGCTAGTGATGATCATAAAAAAAGCAGTTATCTAGTGAACACTTTCTACCAAGCATATGCTAAGTGATTCACACATATTATCTCCTTTAAGCCTCACACCTGTGTGATGCAGGTGCTGTCTAACCTCATTTGACAGATGACATTGGGTCTTAGATAAATTAACCAGCCCGAGGTCATAATGCTAGTTAATATTTCAGGATGAATACAATACTGTGGCCCAAATCTCCTTTGTGGAAGCCTCCAAACGTATTTATCTACTTCGTGAAAGCTCTGGACTGGCAACAGAGACAATTGTTCTCTCTTTCATATCCAGTTGCCAGATTAGTGCTCTTTGCTCTGGCTGCAGGTTGGAACAATCCAATGAGCTGGTAAAATTGATGCTGAGGCCAGTGCAGTCTGAATGCCATGAGTTGACATCACTATAGAACAAGTTAAGTTCAAATGGATTGAGATGGAAAAAAGCAGGGGGTGGGCAGGGCACTATCATTGCCTTGAAAACGTCATGTTAAATTCATGACTGGGGAAATGTGAATTAAGAGAGACAAAGAGATAGCACTACAGTCAGCTTTTAGCTTCAATGAGTGGGAGGTTAAGTGGAGGGAGTAATGGATAATGAAACAAATGTAGGGTCACTGGTTTTCTATTTCCTAAGAAGATGGTTATAAAACCCTGAGCCCCATCCAGCTGATGTGGTTCAGTGGCTGAACATTGGCCTATGAACCAGGAGGTCACTGTTTGATTTCCAGTCAGGGCACAGGCCAGGATTGTGGGCTTGATCCCCAATAGGGGGCTTGCAGGAGCAGCTGATCAATGATTCTCTCTCATCATTGAGGTTTCTGTCTCTCCCTCTCCCTTCCTCTCTGAAATCAATAACAAAATACATTTTTTGAAAAATCCTAAGCCTCAAATTCAGGAGAAAAATACTGAGATGTATTTCAAAATAATAATTCTCAAAATTAATCCCACTGGGGACAGATAGTTTGCAAAAATAAGAACACAAAACTAATAAAATTAGAAAAAGAGTATCATAAAGATGGACCCAGGCATCACCATTTTTTAAATGCTTCCCAAGAGATCCCAATGCGAGGACAGGATTGAGATTTATTGCCTCATCTCTTCCCTTTTAATCCAGTCTTCCTTCCCTGCACATCCCCACTTCACTATTTGGTGTCTGACATTCAGAATGTGCCTGTGATTTATGTTATTTCCAGACAAACAAATGATACTTAGCTCTATAGAAGGGATGCTATGGTCAAGCCAGTTTGACATGGTTTCTGTAGAGGATGTGTTTGGAGAAGCAGAAGCTGAGAATACTGCCTCTAAGTCCCACCATTTCATTCAGCTCAGTTCCCTGAGCAGACAAACCAGTTTAGTCATGCAGACAAAGCTTAATTTAGCTTATTTTGCAAGATTAACTTGATGTGGGTAATTTCTTGTTATGCCTTTGGAAATATATGCATAACTTGAACTGTTTCCCAGGATTAATATGAGGTAACAATCTGAAAATTCTAGTATCATAACCAATCACTGTGAAGAATAAACAGTCACGGCTTTCTCACTAGATAAGCTGCTTTATTAGAATATACCCCTGAGGCTCATTCCGTGATTTGCTTGGAGTGCTCAGTGCTCCAGGTTTGCACTGTCTTTTTGGTGTGTGCAGAATAAACTTTTACTAGTTACTACTTCGGTGATTCATTAGTTTTACTTCCATTATTTCTGAACTTTTGAATACATATTATATGTTATATGTTATACATTATATGTTATATGTTATATATTATGTACTATGTATTATGTATCATATATCATATATTACTAGAGGCCCAGTGCATGGATTCATACACTGGTGGGGTCCCTTGGCCTGGACTGTGGGGATTGGGTGGAAACCAGCTCTCTAATATCCCCGAAGGGGTCCTGGATGGGGAGAGGGCCCAGGCCAGGCCGAGGGACCTCACCAGTGCACTAGAGGGCCAGGGAGGGACTGCAGGAGGGCTCTGGGGCATGTCTGGCCAGCCTCCCCCAGTCCCTATCAGCGGACCCCAGCAGCAAGCTAACCTACCAGTCACCCCCTGATGGTCAGTGCACATCATAGTGACTGGTCTAATGGTCGAACTAATTAATGGTAGGACACTTAGTGTATTAGGCTTTTATTATATAGAATATGATATATGTTGTAATATCTATAATAATTAAAGCATAATATGCTAATTAGACCAGGCATCCTTCTGGACATCCTTCCGGTCGAAGCAGGGGATGTGAGGGAAGCCAGGTCCCGGGTGCCAGAGGGAAGCCAGTGCCAACAGCAGGGGGAAGGAAGGCCTACTCTTGCATAAATTTCATGCATCGGGCCTCTAGTATATAATATACGCCAATAATATAAAGGATAATGCATGCAGTTTTCTGAATATGAACGAAGGTGGAATACTTTCCCTTCATGTGACTGAAATAAACGTTAACAATGAATTTCAATACTTCCTTTTAACCCAAAGGGTAGGGCATGCTTTTGAAAAATTTCAGCTGAGTGAGCACAATGCAGAGGTTGATCATGAAGCCATCTTCCTCATACTGTCTTTCCTTCAAGGCCTGCTAACCAGCCCCCTGTCCCCTTCCAGGACCCCAAAGGGAGGTCCCCACCCCTGGCGTGGTGTCTGGGCTTTCTTGGGAGGTTCCCTCTCCCCACCCCGGTGGAAGCTGACCTTGTTTGTTGCAGTTGCCATAGGAGCAGCCCTTGTTGCATGGGTGGCTCCATCACTAAAACAAATACAAGCGAAGAGCCGCGAAGCAGATTTCAGTATTTCAGACACCAAGGAATGAAAACAATCTGTGCTATTTAAATAGAATAAACCCCAATACTCCCCAGGGAAGTGGGTGTTTATTTTTAGGCTGTAAGCACCATCACTCAGGCTTACGGAAGGACAGACTGACCCTCCTGAGCGTGTACGTGTGTCCCTTGCACCGCTGGCTTAGGGGGCTGAGCAGGGCCTGGGCAGCGGGGGGAAAAGCAAATCAGCTCCAGGGAGAGCGGCCCGGGTGCGCCTGGCCACCTGCTCCTGCACCCAGTAGGCAAGGTCGCCATTGGCACAGAAGGGCTGCTAGCCCACCAGCTCGCGCAGTGCCTTCACCATCCCGGTGCCCAGGCAGAGCGCACGGGGTGCCGGCAATAGGCGGGGCTGGCAGGCATGTGGAGCGGAACGGTGGTGCGCGGGTGGGCGGGGTGTCCGCGGCGACCACCCGGCGGTGGAAGGTGCGCGCATTGGGCGCTGGAACTGCCGCGGTGCCCACGCCCGGGTGGGAAGCAGAGGGATCCAGGCGGTCGGTGGAGGGCGCGCGAGGGGACCGCTCGCCGGAGCGGACCAGGGCGCCCCAGGTTCGCGCCAGCTCGGGGGAGGGATGGGGGGTGCCTGGATGGGTTCCAGGAAGGCTGTGCAAACCAGATAGCGAAGAAGAGAACCTTTCCGGCGCCTTCCCTTGTAAAACGCGGCCTAGGCGCACCACAGTCCTGCTTGGTTTTGAAATGCTGGCTTGGAATCGTTTTATGTCATGACGAGCCTTTTAGCATTACATATAAATATTTTAAGTCGGCGTTATTAAGTCATTAAAAGTTAATAGACTTTTTCATGGGAAGTACAGAGGATTCCCCTGAGCCCCTTCTCCCCTCCCCGCAGTTTCCCTTATTAACATCTTGCTTTGGGTGCAGGGCATTTGTTACAACTGATCAATCAGCACAGCCACGTTATTATTAACTGAGCCCATGGTTTTCCTTCAAGTTGACTCTCTGTACTGTACTCTGGGGCTTTTTATTTATTTATTTTTTAAAAATATATTTTATTGATTTTTTTTACACAGAGGAAGGCAGAGGGATAGAGAGTCAGAAACATCGATGAGAGAGAGCCATCGAGGAGCTGCCTCCTGCACGTCCCCCACTGGGGATGTGCCCGCAACCAAGGCACATGCCCTTGACCAGAATCGAACCTGGGACTCTTCAGTCCGAAGACCAACACTCTATCCACTAAGCCAAACCAGCTTCGGCTTTTTTTTTTTTTTTTTTCACTGAAAGAGGCACAGAAGGAAGACTTGAACTACAGACCCCCTCTCCTCCATATGTTTTTATTATTATTGATTTTAGAGAGAGAGGAAAGGAGTGGGATAGAGAGAAACATCAATGAGAGAGAAATATCCATTGGCTGCCTCCTGCAACCCCCACTCCCCAACCCTCTACTGGGGATGGAGTCTGCAACCCCTGCATGTGCCCTGACCGGAAATCCAACTGGTGACCTCTTGGTTCATGACTGATGTTTAACCACTGAGCCGCCCCAGCCAGGCTGTTCTGTGGGTTTTGACAAACTCATGTCATGTATTGATCTTCAGAGCATCTTACTGCCCTGAAAATCCCCTGTGCTCCCGGAATTCATCCCTCCCTCCTTCACTCCTCCCCTTACCTCTGGCAAGCACTGATCTTTTCACTGGCACTAGTTTTGCCTTCTCCAGAATGTCATTCAGTTGGAATCATACAATATGTAGTCTTTTCAGATTGGCTTCTTTCACTTATACACTGAAGGTTCTCCATGTCTTTTCATGGCTTGGTAGGTCTTTTTGTTTTAATCACTGAATAATAAATATTGTATGGATGTTCTATCCTTTGTTTATCCATTCTCCTATGGAAGGATATCTTACTTCCAATTTTTGGCAGTTAGTTACAGGCCCTTTCGTTGCATCTGTAATTAAGAGATTACAAATCAGAAATATCTTGATATTAGTGTTTATTAACCAAACATGGTTATTAAGACTTTCTGCATCCAACACACGGAGCACTTCACAGTCACTCCCACATTGTCTACCCACTTCTGCATCCTCTCCATATGCAGATCAGGTACAGGGATAATGTTTTCACACGTTTAATTATTATAAAAATGATACCCACTTCAGGGGAACATTTCTTCAAATATGGAATATATAAAATGAGAAGTAAAGATCACACCAGTCCCCAGCTCTATTCCCTCCCCAGAGGTATCCACTCTTGACATTTTATATGCATCCTACTAGCTACTTCCTTTTCATAAATGAACCTATGCAGATATTATCTTTTTTTTTAGTAACAAAATAATATACTCCAAGGTGGGGCAAAAGTAGGTTTACAGTTGTGAGTAGATGCAACAGTTTATTCTTGTATTGCTTATTAATGGTTGCATTATTTTCCAGACAACTGTAAACCTACTTTTGCCTCACCCCGTATACATTCTGGAATATAGGTGTGTAAATAATTTATTTTAAAAGGTGTCCGGCTTTTGTTTATAAGAAAGTGCTTTTTGAAGACAAAGTCAAATAGAACACTTACTTGAAATTCTCCTTCTGGCATCTTTGATGAGAGAGAGCCTGTGGTTACTTTTCTCCCAGATGTCACCCAGTTCCACGGGCCCTGGAGCTGCGCTGAATGAGCAGCAGTCCTGAGCAGGAGGGAGATTGGAAGGGGCTTAATTAATCTCACCTCCAGCTGTGAATTCTCAGCTCAGCCATCGCTTGTGTTCTCAGTTCCACTGTATTCTTGGTAATGTCGCCTCTTCCCCAGGAAGTGACTCTTCTCTTCCCTGGCAACCAAAGTTCCACTCGGGGTTTCCCATAGAGCTCTAGCTGAACAAACTCTTGCGGGGAGTGGGGTACCCTTTAATGTGTTTGTGTACGGAGAGCATAAAGACTTTAGACAAGCCTAGGCGCTTCCCTCGGATATATGTCCTGCCAAACACAACTACAATTTTTTGGAAAACGGGAATAGGAAATAATACAAGTACTTAAACTGCATTAGGGGAAATAATAACTATAGAAGGGGTTCAAAGGGTGACCACTGTTCATCAGTTTTCTTCTAGAAGATCCAGTCGAAAAAAGCACTCCTTATAGCCCTAGCTGGTTGGCTCGGTGGCTAGAGCATCGGCCTGCAGACTGAAGGGCCCAGATTTGATTCCTGGTCAGGGCACATGCCTGGGTTGTAGGCTCCATCCTCAGTGGGGGGGTCTCCAGCGGGCAGCAGATCAATGATTCTGTCTCATCATTGATGTTTCTATTTCTCCCTTTTCCTTTCCTCTCTGAAATCAATGATTTTTTTTTTTTAAAGCACTCCTGCTGAAACTGGTTTGGCTCGGTGGATAGAGCATCAGCCTGTGGACTGAAAGGTCCCAGGTTTGATTCCGGTCAAGGGCATGTATTCTGGTTGCGGGCACATCCCCAGTGGGGAGTGTGCAGGAGGCGGCTGATCGATGTCTCTCATCGATGTTTCTAACTCTCTATCCCTCTCCTTTCCTTTCCTCTCTGTAAAAAATCAATAAAATATATTTAAAAAAATACTTTTTTTTAAAAAAAGCACTCCTCACTAACCATGGCTTTTGCAGTGATCATTTACAATTTAAAATCTTTGTTTGTTTTTTCTTTTTTTTCAATTGAAAATCTTTTTATAGAATGAACTATTAGTCTGTTTACATTGATTCTTTGAACCTCCAGAACAGTGGTCGGGCAAGCTCATTAGTCAACAGAGAGGCAAACTGTGGCTCGTGAGCCACATGTGGCTTTCAAGCCACAGTTTGCCGATCACTGCTCTAGGAGGACTTCTTTCTTTTGAAAGCCACTTTGGTTACTCAAATAACCACTGGATTATTCGATTATTTGGGGAGGAGATCTACCCCCTTGGACTCCACCTGAGACTTCATGCTCCCCAGAGGGCTGCCACTGACCAACAGCAAGCAGCCTGGACTCCTGCCCACCTCAGTCCAAGTTCTCAATGGACCGCCTTCCTTTGGCCCGGGACCCACTTCTGCCTGATGCCCTGGTGGCATATCAGCTGGGGGCCCTTTCATTTGGGGAGTTCTGTGGTGTCATGGGGATTCTGATAAGGACCAGGCTTTCCTGGACACTGCAGATTGAGAGCAAGGTCCCGGGGCGGCCCAGGCCCCGAGCACAGCTGTGTCCCTGGCTGAGCCCCTCCAGGCTAACGACAGGCCCTGCGCCCCAGAGCGGGAGGTGGAGGCATTAGAGCAGCAGGAACAGCCGTGGTGCAGGAGGCAGAAGATACATTATTATGGATTTCACTGCATTTTTTCTGTCATATATACAGAATTGGAAAGGTTTTCATGTCGACTACCAGTATTTATACAACAACAAAATCCATAAAATAATGTGATAATTTCCCTTTCAATTTGGCTAATAAAAATGCAGGAAGGGATTCGATATTTACAGAAAATACTTCAAGTAATTGGGAACAATTGGTGCTTTCACCCTTTCACACTGTGCCTTAGCCGAGCAGGTAATAAAACCCCAAGTAATTACAGCCAAATAGCCTTCCTGCTGGGCCATTCTGCGCACATAAATCACGCGCTGTCAATATTTCATCAGTCACCTGGGCCAAATAGCAGTCATATATTTACAAAGTCTGTGTAAGTGTTAATAAAATATGAACAAGCAAATCTGAAAGGTTCCTCTCTGGAATAGGATGAATTTTTTATAAAAAGGCAATATGAATTCCAACCGAGATTGAAGAGTTTATTTCTTGCCATCTCCCTCTGGCAGTCAGCAGAGAGAAGAGAGTCACCTTTTCTTCTGACTGGGTAGCATGACCCCCCAGATGCTACGGGGAAGCGTATTTCTTTATGGATCAGAACCTGTGTCTAGTCATCAGGGGGACAGACAAGACCTGGGGACAGTCACTACTGGATGAGGCGGCCTTCAGCAAGCTGTAGAGATTTCTTCTAGGAAATGAGCATGTAAATTTTCTCATTAAAAGCACCAAACTCTACCCACTCTTCTGGGACAATAAAAGCTTTTCTTTCTCTTGCTGATATTTTTGGTCTGCTTATTATTTCTAGAGAATGTCTCTACTCGCAAGTGAATTACTTATGCCTTTGTCCCGGCTAAAGTGGACATATTCCTGGGCCCCTTTATCACGTAAAATGTAAGGCGAAATTAATTCCTGGAGGCCTGCACTCCCTGTGAAATTTTTGTTCGTTTCTAATGTACTTTGTTTTTCGGGTTCACAACAGCTAAATGCACTGCTTACGACGTTCAGATGGACACTATTTTTCCAGTTTTAATTTTTAAACTTGGCTATCATTGATCTGGTGAAAGAATGTTCACGAAAGTTTCCCTCTAAAGTTAAAAGTGCATTGCAATAGCCCTGGCTGTGTAGTTCAGTTGGTTAAGAGTATTGTCCGAATAAGCCAAGGTTGTGCGTTTGATCCCCAATCAGGGCACATATAAGAAGCAACCAAAGGCCGAAACTGGTTTGGCTCCGTGGATAGAGCCTCGGTCTGCGGACTGAAAGATCCCAGGTTCAATTCTGGTCAAGGGCATGTACCTTGGTTGGGGACACATCCCCAGTGGAGGGTGTGTAGGAGGCAGCTGATCGATGTCTTTCTCATCGATGTTTCTAACTCTCTATCCCTCTCCCTTCCTCTCTGTAAAAAATCAATAAAATATATATATATATTTTTTTAAAAAGCAACCAATGTATGTATAAATAAGTGGAATTGCACAGATCAAAGTTTCTTTCTCTTTCTCAAATCAATAAATAAAAAGTTGTGGGTTTTGTTTGTTTGTTTGTTAGTTTGTTTGTTTTTAAGTGCATTGAAATCTAGAGATATTCCTGAAACACCATCTTGTGTTCTGACCAAACCTGTTCAGTGAGGTCTCTCTCGCTAAGATCCAGGCTGGGTGTTGACAGCATAGGAAGTGGGATCGGGGAAGGAGATACTGAGGAAGGACGGCTTCCAGGGCAGAAGAGTGGTGTTTGTTCTCCTCTCACCACTCCAGCCAAAGGCAGCGTCAGGGTACAGATCACCATCTTTTAAACTGGCAGACCTGGAGCCTCTACAGCTCAGAACGCATACCAACCTCACAAATGTTTATTTAGAGCTCATCATATTCGAGGCTGAGATGTTACGTAAAGCACACCCCTCTCCCCACTGAGAAGCTCAAAGTGTGGGAATAAACTTAAATAGCATTCAATGAGGGACAACCACAGAATTATTTTAAAAGATGAGCTAAGTCATGTATTGACCCAGGAGGGTACCCAAGATATGCAGTGGAGGAGAAGAGTTTACAGAAGAGTGTGTATGCTATGGTGCCGGGTTTGTTGGTTTTTAAGGTATAAAGAATGACCAGAATGGAATTTACTGTGGCACTAACAAAGCCTTAGAAACCCACTTGCGTAGGTCTCTTTCAAGTCCCTGAACTTCATTTTGTATTTTTCTTAAAGAGTTTCTCCAGTGTAAGAATGAAATGCAAAACCTGAACCATTCCCTGCTATTTATAAACACGACCAAACATTATGCCCAACCCTGGTTATCTTGGACGGCTGGAATGCTTTTCCGTCATCCAGAAGAAATGTCTGCTGCTTCCTTTATGGTCTTCCCTTCCCTCATCCAGAAGCCCTCACAACCCTCCCAGTGTCCCTATTTCTGAGTGAGTTAATTCATGGGCTTTGTAAACAGAAATCCATTATTCAAATTTAGGAATGAGCCATTCCGAGAAATGCAGCATCAGGCTATTACATCGTGTACAGACATCAAGTGCACTTACTCAAGCGTGGATGGCAGAGCCGACTACTGTAATTGCATGTGCTCTACGTTTATGCCACTGGCGGTGCATTAGATTTGTTTACACCAGCGTCACCGCAAACACAAACACGTGAGTAATGTGCTGAGCCAGGATGTGATGATGTCACTAGACATCAGGAACTTCCAGCTTCATTATAATTACGTGGGACCACCCTTGTATAGGTGGCCTGTTGTTGACGGAATGTCGTTGTGCAGCAAATAACTACAGTGTGTCCCAGCCAGCACATAGAATACCCACTAGCATCATTTTCCTCCAAGTTCTGCTTTTCCCAGTTTTCCTACTGACCAGAATCATGATCTTCCTTTGTATTGCCTTTACTTTGTCTCTCTCTCCCACTCTGGTTATTTAAAAATATATATATGTATGTGTTTCTAGATTCTAGAACAAGGACTTTCTTTCTGAAGAAGAAGAAAATTCTTCAGCACAATAAATGTGTTTAAAATCTACTTAAAACTTAAAACAAAAGTGGCTAGTCAATCGACAAAACCAATGGCAATGTTTCTATTTTAACTAGATTGTGGTGCTTTTTTTTTTCATTAAGGGGAAATCTTTGGTGGCCCGAGGAGCTCAGAGCTATTTATTGCTGTCTAAAATTGGCTTTTGGATCAACTACACTCTCTGAAGCATCTTAACATTTTTTTTATTTTGTACTATAAATAAAAACGCTACATTCAGCCGGCAGTTCAGTACAATTAGTAGACTTTACACTATTTTATCATCATGGAACCGGTGTATTAATTATCTGTGATTAAACCTCGTTCATATGAATTGAGTGTGAAAGGAGCATAATTTAACTCTACCTTGTACCAGTCCAAATTAGGTCATCTGCATATAACTGTTGGCAACTTTCTCTTGCAAACGGGTTTTATACAGAGGCAATTTGGGGGCTGGTGTGGCAAGGAGCCCAAAATTCATTAAGGGCTCAGTCTCCTTCTGGCTGTCAGCTCTGTGATCTCTAACAAGACACCAGGTGTTCCAGCCAGCTCGGCCGTGTGTCAGGCCCAGAGGAGGAATGAGCACGGAACACTTTCTTCATCAGGACACGTACCGCAGAAGGGCCACGCGATGCTCGCACTCACATCTCTACGGCAAGCACCAAGTCATCTGACCAAGTCACCTGCACATGAAACTAGGGCGTGTCTTCCGTTAACCGGACTGCAATGCACCAACCAAAAACTGGGGATCTGTTATTTAAAGAAACCGGGGAGATTAGATTGGAGGAGGAAATTTCTATTCTCTGCCACTGTCTTAACACAAACAACAGCATGACAAGTTTGTGTATTCTCTCTAGAAGAGCTCTTGGGATAATGCCAGAAGACAATTCACAAGTCAGCGTGTGACATATGTATTCAAAGGTATGGACCATAAGTTCTGGCCACGAGGCAGTCACCTGAGCGAAACTAAAGAAAGAAAAGGTTCGGAAAAGAATGGGTTAGGCAATCCAGACCGCAGGTTGGGGATGAGCATGCACTGAATGCTGCTCTGTGCCGGGCACTGTACTGGGTACTTTACATGATATATGGGATAAATACTGTCATCCCATCTTGAGGTGAGGAAGCTGGAGCTCAGATAAATAATTTTCCATGGTTATACAGCCAGCCAGGAAAGGAAGCAGAATTTGAATGCAAAAATCTATTTGAATTCCAAAATAGAATTCTGCTCTTTCCACTACAGAATTCTACCCAGGTGGCTGCAT
>JAAGEH010000046.1:8203866-8241866 GCA_011751065.1 Lasiurus cinereus
CAGTGAATCAGTCTGACTGCTCCCTGCGCTGGCCACTTGCACCTGGGAAAATGTGCCACCGCTGACCTTGACTACTTCCTACAGACCCCCCCCCCACCCCCCCTCCCAAGGAGACTGTCTCAGTCCTGAGGGTTTTGCAGTCTCATTCACTGCCAGAAGATTGCTCCCCTTTCTGCATTCTACTCAGCTGGTTTGTTGCCAGAAGCGGGGAGGTGATTCTGTGGCCAGGCAGGGTTGATTGGTCCATGTCCTTCGTGCACCCACTTATTTTTCAGGGGCCTCTGTGACGGAGAGGTGAGCAAGAGCTCTGAACCTGGCCCTCCTTGGGCAGCCTCTGGTTTGGGGAAAGGAGGCCCGATCACGGCCAAGTGTGGGAAATGCCATTCGAAGAATAAACATTGCACCTTGATAGGAATAATGACAGGCAACGTCAGAAAAGGCGATAGCGATGCTTGTAGCTGAAGTGTTATCTAATAAGATAGGTATTTCTTTTCATAAACACAGCGGTTTGAGTGTGTTTTTTAAACTCCCAAGAGCAAGCACCCAGAGCGGGGTGTCTGGGCAGATGTAGAATGGAGAACAAGTACTCCCTGGACCAATATTCTCTAATGCCCACCCTTGGTTGCAGAATCGATGTCACCCGACCAACTTATCAGAATTGTTTGCCCTGGCCAGTTTTGCTCAGTGGTTAGAGCATCAGCCCGTGCACCGAAGGGTCGTGGGTTTGATTCTCAGTCAAAGGCAGGGACCTGGGTTGCAGGTTTGCTCCCCAGCCCTGGGCAGGGCACATGCTGGAGGCAGCCAGTCATTGTGTCTCTCTCTCATCAATGTTTCTCTCTTTCTCTTCTCCCTCCCTCCCTTCCATTCTCTATAAGAATCAATGGGAAAAATATCCTTGGGTGAAGATTCACACATGCACGCACACCCACACATGCACACACATGCACACAGATTTGCTAACTTAGAATTGCTAGGAGATCTTTTAACTCTAGAGACTGGAGTTGGTTTGGGTTGGGTCTCAGGATACTTTAAAAAATATATTTTATTGATTTTTTTACAGAGAGGAAGGAAGAGAGATAGTCAGAAACATCAATGAGAGAGAAAGATTGATCAGCTGCCTCCTGCACAACCCCCACTGGAAAGGAAATTCTATACCATCCCTCTAAACAATCCCTCCCCTCCCAGTCTCTGGCAACCACCCAGATCCTGCATTTTCACGGGATCTCCAGGTGGTTCCTGTGCAGGATACTTTAAAGCAGTGGTTCTCAACCTTTCTAATGCTGCGACCCTTTAATACAGTTCCTCATGTTGTGGTGACCCCCAACCATACTTCATGACTGTAATTTTGCTATTGTTATGAATTATAATGTAAATACCTGTGTTTTCCTATGGTCTTAGGCGACCCCTGTGAAAGTGTCATTCGACCCCCAAAGGGGTCTCGACCCACAGGTTGAGAACCACTGCTTTAAAGTTTCCAGGTGATTCTGATATGCAGGCAGGCTACACATCACTGGCCCTAGGGCCATGGTCGGCAAACTGCAGCTCACGAGCCACATGCAGCTCTTTGCCCCTTGAGTGTGGCTCTTCCATGGCCTGGATGAGTCTATTTTGAAGAAGTGGCGTTAGAAGAAGTTTAAGTTTAAAAAATTTGGATCTCAAAAGAAACTTTAATCGTTGTCCTGTTGCTATTTGGCTCTGTTGCCTAATGAGTTTGCCGACCCCTGCCTTCGGGCAGTGGGTCTCACGGAGCAGGCATCAGCACTGTCTACAGAAGTCGTCCTTGCTCTGCCCTCTGGTCTCCATGGCCTTGTCCAAGGACGGGGCCTGGTTGCCCAGTAAACGCACTGTAGCTGCTGGTTTTGACATCTGTGGTTCTCACACTGAGGGCAGTGCTGCTCAGCCTTTACTGGGCACAGGAACCACCTGGAGATCCCGTGAAAATGCAGGATCTGGGTGGTTGCCAGAGGCTGGGAGGGGAGGGATTGTTTAGAGGGATGGTATAGAATTTCCTTTCCAAGTGGGGGTTGTGCAGGAGGCAGCTGATCAATCTTTCTCTCTCATTGATGTTTCTGACTATCTCTCTTCCCTCCTCTCTGTAAAAAAATCAATAAAATATATTTTTTTAAAAAGAAAAAGAGCTGGGACCTGTATGCCAGAAGAGTCCCCCATCCAAAGTCCGCTTGTCCAGGACTCCCTCTGCCCAGCACCCCTCTGTCCTGCTTTTCTTAGGAACCGCCACAACTTCTCATCATCTCCGTAAGAGAGTTTCTACTTAAAGCCACTGCCACCAACTGATAAAGACCTTTCTATCAAGTCATAAACAGATGAAAAGAGTAACATGTTCATCTAAATGGGTTCGTGGTTGGTAGAAAATGTACAAGAAATTCACCGTGGGAAGTTTGGGGGATGCTGAGGGATTTTCCTCTTGGGTAAGATCTTTAAAACTAAAAAAGGACTATAGGTCATCACCCCTCTCCCCCCTTTTCATCGTGAAAGATGAGTTTCCATCCAGCGCAGTGAAATACAAACAGGGTTTAATACGAGGTCCCTCGGGTCAGGTTTTGTTTCCCATTTAAATCCCCCGCCTTTCTAAATGGGGATTGAAGATGAGAGGATTAGAATGTGAGTCTATGGATTCAGCACTTATTTGACAGATTCCGTGCAAAAAAACCCGCAAAAATCAAATAAAGTGGCCTCAGAAACCTGCCGTGTCCTGTGTGTATAGAGTTGTCCGGCGCTGAGACAGATCGAGGAGGAGGCTGTGCGATTTCTGGGAGAGACACCTGAGCGGAATCCTGAGGATGGCAGTGGCGAGTTTCCTAGCCAACAAGCAGTTTCCGAGCGTCACTGGAACCTGCCAGGCAGAGCCAGGGAAGGGCACTCGGGAGCCACAGCAGGATGCTTTTCCCTGGAGCCCAGCGCCGCTGGGAAGAAGCAGCCACACGCAGAGCGGGACAGGAGGCGGCCAGAGAGGTTTCCGGGGCCATGGCAGTGTGGCTGCAGGAGGTCCCGGCAGAGGTTGCAGCCTGCACGAGCCAGCGGCCTGGGCCTGCCAGGGCAGAGGGGAGGCCGGCTGCTGGACGGAGAGGCTGACCCAGGAGGCAGGGACCTGCCCTCCCACAGCTCGCACCGCTGAACTGTGAGGCTGCTGCCCCTCCAGCGTGGACCTCAGATGCAGAAAAATGCCAAAGGAAGATAGAAATAACAGCTGCCAGCCCCGGAACCTGAAAGGAATATTAGTGCCTTCACAGCCGGATGATTTTCAGAGGGAAAAGGGGAGTGGGTGGTGGGTGGGGAGATTTTTTTTTTTTTCGTTTCACATATGCCTTTTATTTTTCACTAGCGGCCCAGTGCGCGAACTCCTGCACCTGGAAAGGAAGTGTGGGCCAAGAGGCTGCAGTACGCCCAGAGGCAGGTCTCGGCCCATCCTCCCTGGCCCCACCTGGCCCCTCCCACCACTGCCCCCTGTCTGCCAGCAGCCCCTCTCCCGCTGCTCCACTGGCCCCGGTAGCACCCATGAAGGCATGGAGTGATTGGGGCCGGTGCCAGCAGAGGGAGTGACAGGGCTGGCACTGGTCGTGGGTGCGAGTCGGGCCGGCACGGGCAGCAGGTGCCAGCGCCAGGTGGGACACTGTGCACGGGAGCAAAGAATTTCCAGTAACCACCAGAGGCTTGCCCCCCAATGGCAGCGACCAGCACCCTGCCTTGGTCTGGCCCCCCACTCACCTGCTCCATCACCTGCCGTGGCTGACGCCCCCTGTGGTCAGCACACATCATTGCAACCAGATGTTGGGTTGTTTGGCAGGTTGTTCCAGTTATGCTGCCGTTTGGCCTATTTGCATATTAGCCTTTTATTATATAGGATTTTACTTTAAATTATATATATATGTGTGTATATATATATATATATATATATATATATATATATAAAATTGTTGATAATATAACAGATGTCTCCCATTTTCCCCCTTTAGTCCCCTTTCTGCCAACATTCCTCCCCCCACCACCCCGCCTCCATTACCTGTGTCCATGGGCTATGCATACAAGTATATAAGTTCTTTGCTTTAACCAGAGAACTTATATGCATATATACCTAGGCCATGGACACAGACAATGGTGTGGTGAAGGCCTGGGAGGGGTGGGTGGGCATCCATGGGGGTCAATGGGGGGAAAAGAAGACATTTGTAATACTTTCAACAAAAAAGATAAATTTTAAAAAGAATCAAAAAATTAAAAAAGAAATGTTATAGTGTGTTTTTAAAAGGTATTCATGTACCTAAAGCGAAGTTTGGGTAAGTTAAAGGTCATTTTCTCCCTCCCCAGACAAGGCCACTGGCTATTGCTGAACGTGCTAATAATGACAATAGGCAGGTGTTAATTCAGCTCTTCATACCCGCCTCGCCCTTGCCACGCACCGTGTCCACCTCTTTCAGGCTTGAACTCCGGGCACAGCTCCTTCCAGCTTCCTCTGGGCTCTGCCAAACCCGGGGCTCTGCCAAGCCCGCCCTTCTGGGTGCTGGACGGCCTCGCAGGCTTCCTGGCAGCCATCTCCATGGGACCGTGAGGTCAGGGTGGCCTGATTCCTGTTTGCCCAAACACAGGAGAGCACGGTGTGGTCTCAACCTGTTTTTAAACTGCTGATATTAGAGATGGACTACACACACACACACACACACACACACACTGCAGCCCAACAATTAGGGAAGACTCTTTTTAAGTTATTTGGTCCTCAGAGGGTTACTGTCCCAGGAAAGGGCTTTTGCTCTATTTGAATCACAGTGTTTGATCTGGGACAGATCTTATATTTGAGATCTTTTTCTTCAGATGTGGTATGTATAAAAATGCAGTGGACTATTTGTAAGCAATAAAAAAAACAATCAAATCTTGCCATTTTCAGCAACATAAATGGACCTAGAAGGTATTATGCTTAGTGAAATAATTCAGACAGAGAATAAAAATACCATGATTTCACTTATATGTTGGATCAAAACACAAAACAAACAAGCAAAACAGAAACTTACACATAAAGAGAACAAACAAAACAGAAACAGCCTCACAGATACAGAGAACAAACTGATGGTTGTCAGCAGGGATGAGGCTGAGGGGATGAGTGGAAGGGTGAAGAGGAATAAGAGGTACAAACTTCCAGTTATAAAATAGATAGGTCATGGGGATGTAGTCAAAACATCATAATAATTTTATATGGTGACAAATGGTGCATAGACTTACATGATGATCATATCATAGGTATATACACGGAATGGCCACATACTACTAATAATAATCTGGCCATTCAGTGTGTGTGTGTGTGTGTGTGTGTGTGTGTGTGTGTATTAGAGGCCTGGTGCATGAATTTTTGCATGGGTGGGGTCCAGCCAGCCTAGCCAGGGGGAGGGGACATGGGCAGTTGGCTGGCCTGCCTGCTGGTTGAACTCCTGGTCGAGGGGACAATTTGTATATTATCCTTTTATTACATAGGATATACACTAAGTGGCCAGATTATTATGTGTTCAGAGATCATAATAATCTGGCCACTCAGTATAAATGTCAAATCACTATGCTATACACTTGAAACTCATATAATAGTGTACATTAACTATACTTTAGTTTACAAAAAAATTTTTAAATACCTAAGCAGGTTAAGTAACATGGATCTGGTCAAACAGCCAGTTAGTAGCAAAGCAAAAACCATAAGTCAAATCTCTTAGCCAATGCTTTTCCATTATACCTCCTCTTAACTCTCTCTCAAGCCATTTAAAAAAGAAGTACCCAGAGAAATAAAATGAGCAAAATAGAGCAAATCATTAATAATCACACTGGTTCCTTGAGTAAGAATCTAAGTAAAATTCCCCTGAAACATATTATAGGGAAAGTTCCTACAGAACCATATAGTTTGGTCAGATATTTCTTCTTTGATTCCCTAAAGAAATGGCTCAGAAGAAGGCAAAATTTCAATCCAATAAGGAATCTTTTGGGCAGAGAGAACTCTTGCCAATATGAGCATTTAAGCCTCCATAATAGATGTGAAAAGCATCTACAGTTCAAGAGTCTAAGAATCTGCATATGCTTTATAAATATTAAGATATTTCCAGGAAACTGGAACCAAATTATGAGAAATATATTTTTGTATTTTTATATATGCAGCACAAAATCCACTTTCCTGATTTAACCTAAAAGCTGTGTAGCAAACCATTCTTTACGCAAATTACTTTGCTCTGAATCTAAAGCAATTGAAGTAAAGATGTCTGGAGCCTCAGATGGGAAGAACTGTATCCCCTAAAGCCCAGGTCTCTTGTCAATAGATGATACTCACACTGGAAAAGACAGCTACCAAGTCAGGGTCTCTGTATTTCTATCAGCTACATTCAAAAAAGAGGGTTTTTAGCTCTAACCAATTTGGCTCAATGGATAGAGCATAGGCCTATGGACCTAAGGGTCCCAGGTTCGATTCTGATCAAGAGCATGTACCTTGGTTTCCAGCACATCCCCAGTAGGGGGTGTGCAGGAGGGAGCTGATTGCTGTTCCTAACTCTCTCTCCCTCTCCCTTCCTCTCTGTAAAAAATCAATAATATAGATATTTATTTTTAAAGAAGATTTTTAGCCATTAGGAAACATGTTCCGGAATCAGAGAAAAGTTGACCTACTTGCCTTTTGAAAATTCTGATCATATAGTTTTCTATACCCTGACTTACTATCACCACCAAGATTAGGTTAATTTTTTAATCCATCTGGATTGGGATGCATCATAGTTAAAGTTTTTACTTTTTAGTGGCCAGGGTTTGTACTGAGAAGATGTACATCATCTACAGAAGAATGTCTGTCTCAGTTACTCTTTGGACTCAGTCCCAGGAATTCATCCTAAAAAATATTTCACAAGGAGAAATATGCTAATCACACAGAGATTATTGCAATCAACTTTAGGATAGCAAAAGAGAAAGAATGAGCAACAATTAGACAGTGGTTAAATAAACTATGATAGCAATTCAGTTAGAATATGTAACCATTAAAAATGGAACATAGAAAAGCATATAAGAAGCAATCACATGTATTATACCTCGTAATTAGACACTTTAGAGTTTATAAGTTGATTTTGCAGCACATTATCTCATTGGTTCTTCCAAACAGCCCTATGAAACAGAAGTCGTTCTCACCATTTGCTGATAAGAAAACCGACTGGTGGAGAAGAAGTGCTTTGTCTGGGGTTACTCATGAAATATTCAACTCATTGACCACAACGATTTAAAACCCATAGGTACATAAATCAAGATTGGAAAGACCATAACAAGTTGCAAACATTGCTCTGTTAAAGTGTTTTTCTTTAAAAAAAAAAAAAAAGTCTTTTTCTCTAAGGGTATGTGTGTATGTGTTGTTTTTTCTGTAAGGCTCCTTTAAACGTTGAATATCTTTAAGGCTATCTATCTTAATCATTGCAGCTATGTTCTTCAGCTCCCTTAATGGACATCAAATCTTGAGATAGCCGAAACCGGTTTGGCTCAGTGGATAGAGCGTCGGCCTGCGGACTGGAAGGTCCAGGGTTCGATTCCGGTCAGGGGCATGTATCCTGGTTGCAGGCACGTCCCCAGTAGGGGGCGTGCAAGAGGCGGCTGATCGATGTCTCTCTCTCATTGATGTTTCCAACTCTCCCTCTCTCTTCCTCTCTGTAAGAAATCAATAAAATATATTAAAAAAATATATATCTTGAGAACCTATAACACAGATTTTCTGTTTTCCCAGGTACACACAGGTCATCTGTGTGGTCTGCGTCCCCATACCGACAGGAAGACTCTCTGGGGTGGCCAAACAAGTAGCTTTTACAGTTGGCTACTGTGTCCCCATTTCCCACACTGCGAGGGCCACCAGGGAGTCCAGCCCCACGGAATCCTGTAAGAGACACTCACATACCCGCCAAAGTGTCTCCCCTTTGCAAAGCAAGACCTTGAGTGGTTTGTGGGAGGGCGTTTCCAGAGCTGCTCTCTGGAGAGGTGCCTGAAGTAGCAGAGTGAGTTAGTAGAGATGTAATAGAGCTCCAAGCTTGTTGTTGTTTGCTTTTAAATATATTTTTACTAATTTCAGAGATGAATTTCAGAGATGAAGGGAGAGCGAGAGATAGAAACATCAATGAAGAGAGAGAATCACTGACCGGCTGCCTCCTGTACACCCCACACTGGGGATCAAGCCCACAACCCGGGCATGTGCCCTGACCAGGAAATCGAATCGTGACCTCCTGGTTCATAGGTCGATACTCAAACACCGAGCCACACAGTGGTTTAATAGGACCAAATCTCCCATCCCCATCATCTGTTTGTTCCCTCTGCTTCTCTTTGTTTTCTTTGAGTCTCAGTGTCTTTTCTAGGACATGAGCCTGCTCCACTGGGAATATTCAATCTAATTCAAAGGAACAGCGGAGCATAAAACAGGATCCCAATTCTCTTTGTCAACAAAGAAGTGGCGTTTGCTCTCATGGAGATCATCCCTTCTCTGGGACAGCATGAGCAATTTCTGCTCAGTGGCCATTTTTGAAGGATGACTTCCTGGCAATAAGTTGATTGTAAATACAAATATAACCAGAGAAACTGAAATCCCGAGACAGTATTATGTTATGAGTGGGCAGTCAGTGGATATGGTGTGTGTGTGTGTGTGTGTGTGTGTGTGTGTGTGTGTGTTAAAATTCTCACATTTTATGGACCGCGAATACTTTCAAAGATCCCAGTTTCAAATTTTGTCTTGAATCATGGTGTAGCATAGGCAACAGTCTTCATATAACAACAGTAAACTACATTGCTACACTTTGTTATACCGAGGAGCGGTCTGTTGGTTCCTAAGACCATGAAAAATATGTTTTCTGATGGTCTTAGGCGACCCCTCTGAAAGGGTCGTTTGACCCACAGGTTGAGAACCGCTGCTCTAGTGGAAAAGACTACTACTTGCTCTGGCCTTTTTCTCCCTTTTATTAAGGCTTTTGACACACCCCTAGCCTTTAGGCAGGAAATAACAAAACAGAAATTAACATGAAACAAACAGGTAGAGGCTGCTTAGGCTAACAATGTTTTCAACTAAATAGTGAGTAATTAGCTCTGACCTTTTAGAGCAATTAAGGTTGACCAGCCTTCTGGTCTCCTGTTCACATCCATTTAGTGAGAACAATGTTTGGTTTCCGACAGGTACACAATTTAGGAGATGTCTGGCCATAGAAGGAAAAAGGCCAATGAAAACCAATACAATGAATATATTTGTTAGAATACATATGGCAGCCCTTTCACCCCTTAAAAGAACCAATGTTTCACTTTTTTTAAAACTTTTAGTTTAACAGATGTCAGAATTCCTAGAAAGAATCTGGCAGGACTTTGATCTTTTGACAATGAGGTTTATTCTGTACATGGGTGCCCATTACAACAATACCCACAGCACATTTTCATCTCCATGTAATTATCTCCCTTTACAACCCTGAGCACTGTTATTTGGTCTGGACTAAATAAATGCACTTAATTTTTTTATTGTTGTAAAATACATATAACTGAAATTTACCATTTTAACCCTTTTGGGGTATAGAGTTGATGGGCATTAACTACATTTATAATGTGGTACAATCTTCACCACTATCCATTTCTAGAAATTTTTCATCTTCTGCCACTGAAACAAGAATTACTCATTCCCCACCCCATTCCTGGCAATTGCCATTCTCCTTTCTGTCTTTATGAATTGGCCTACTATCAGTATTCCATATAAGCAAAATCATACAATACTTGTCCTTTTGTGTCTGAGTCATTTCATTTAGCACAATGTCCTCAAGTTCCATCCTTGTGGAGCATATGTCCAAACTTAATTCCTTTTTAGGCTGAATAATATTCTATTGTATGGAAATGTCCCATCTTGTTTATCCATTCACCTGTTGATGGACACTTGTATTATTTCACCTTTTAGTTCTTGTAACCAATGCTACTATGAACATTGGTGCACTAATATCTGAGTTCCTACAAATTTGATTTTTAACAAAAATCTCATGTCCTGACACATACATCATGTGTGATGAGTATTTAAACCTTCTTGAGAGACTTTCCCTTTGACAGGTTAAATCTCCAAAGATGCCCAACCAGTATGGTTCAGTGGTTGAAGGTCATGAACCAAAAGGTCATGGTTCGGATTCTCAGTCAGGGCACATGCCTGGGTTGTGGGCTCGATCCCCAGAAGGGGGCGTGTAGGAGGCAGCTGGTCAGTGTTCCTCCTGCATTGATGCTCCTAACTCTCTATCCTCTCCATCTCTCTCTAAAATAAATAATAATAATAAAAAAATCTCCAAAGACTTTACAAAGAATTCATACAAATGAAATATTTTTACAATTGTGAAGTACAGATAGAAAATAGGTTTAAACCAGGAGAGAGGCTTAACACAAAGAAAATACAAGTGCAGCATCTTGATGACCAGATATAAATATTAAATATCTCAACCGCCGCAACACACCCTGCGTTTCTTCTTTTATAGATATCTGTCCTAGTTTCCAGGAACTGAACATAAACTTGGGAGGCTGGGTTAGAGTGCTCTTAGTGTGATACTTAACTCTAGTAAAATTATTTTTTTTACTATTTATTTAAACTTCTCAAACTTATTCTGTAGGTCAAAATAAACTGTTCGTTTTCTTACTTGAAAGTAGACTTTGTATTTTTAAGTCTATTTATAAGTTCATATAGCTGCTAGCCTTGGCACCTAGGAACTTTGAAAGAGATTTTGTTTTGCCTTCAAATATTGTCAGGGTGTGTGTTTGTGTGTGAGTGTGTGTGTGTGTGTGTGTGTGTGTGTGTGTGTGTGTGTTCCCCACAACCTGAGTGGTTTTCTATAAACACAGCGAGCACATTCACTCGGAAGGTGAGACAAGACAGATAAAACAGATGGTTAGTTATGCATCAGCCCACACGACACCAAAAGGTGATTCTAATTTTGAGAACCATGCAGATGAGATGTCAGAGAGCAAGTGTGTAGCTCAAGCAAGCTTTTTAATGTAAGCCCCTAGCACTACTTCTGGTAGCTATGGGCTGGAACTGTTGCTAGGTAACCAATTTGAAATGGACACCTACTGGCTATTAACTGCCATCTTCCTTTTCTGTTCTATCATTCCATGAAGGGTCTTGCAATTTCTAAATTCAATTTAACATCAAAAGTCGGGAGGTGGCGAGGAGAGAGAGAGAGAGATATCTTAGGCCAGTGGTCTGCAAACTGCGGCTCGAGAGCCACATGCAGCTCTTTGGCCCCTTGAGTATGGCTCTTCCACAAAATACCACATGTGGGTGCGCACGTACAGTGTGATTGAAACTTCGTGGCCCATGCTCAGAAGTCGGTTTCCAGCTCTCAAAAGGAATTTCAATTGTTGTACTGTTGATATTTAGCTCTGTTGACTAATGAGTTTGCCGACCACTGTCTTAGACGATTGGTGCCTACTTATGGAAATACTTAAATCAACTTGCCTTCTAACATGCCACTCATGAATAACTACTTTCTTAACATTTCCATTGTTTTAGGTCAATGGAATTTACTTCACAAACCGACATGTTAGTGTTCTTATTTTGGGTTGCTTTACATTTTTAAAGATTATACTTTCTGGCATTCCTCCCCAAATCAGTAAGTGTGTACTTTAGATATAAAGGAAATAAAAGCTAAATTTATACTGCTTAGCTCATTTAAATAACTCTTTTTGTGAGGATACAAATTGTGCTGTTGAACAATTATTACCATTCCATGGAAAGACATAATCTTTTTAGGATCAAAAGTCCACTTTTCTTTTTCTTTCTTTTTTTCTTGGCATATCTCTTATTGGCTAGAATTAGGTGCTTAAGAAAGTTAAGCCCCACCCTAGCTGGTTTGGCTCAGTGGATAGAGTGTTGGCCTGCAGACTGAAGGATCCCAAGTTTTATTCTAGTCAAGGGCACATGCCTGGGTTGTGGGCTTGATCCCCAGTAGGGCGTATACAGGAGGCAGCTGATCAATGATTCTCTCTCATCATTGATGTTTCTCTCTCTCTCCCTCTCCCTTACTCTCTGAAATCAATACAAATAAAAAAAAAAAAGAATGTTAAGCACCTAATTTGGGGGAGGTGGGGAACTGAAGAATTGGTGGAGGGTTAAAAGGCAATGAGGAAAATATACAATCTATATTAGTTGAGCCAAAACTGGTTTGGCTCAAGGAATAGAGCGTTGGTCTGCGGACTGAAGGGTCCCAGGTTCGATTCTGGCCAAGGGCATGTACATTGGTTGCGGGCACATCCCCAGTAGGGGGCGTGCAGGAGGGGACTGATTGATGTCTCTCTCTTATCGATGTTTCTAACTTTCTATCCTTCTCCCTACCTCTCTGTGAAAAATCAATTAAATATATTTTTTAAAAATCTATGTTAGTTGGGATTAGATTTCGTGATGGGGAAATCAAAATAAGAGTGAGGTAAGCTCAGCCAGTGTTGCTCAGTGGTTGAAGATTGACCTATGAACCAGGACGTCAAGGTTCATTTCCCAGTCAGGGCACATTTCTGGGTAGCAGGGTTGATTCCTAGTAGGGGGCATACAGGAGGCAGCCAATTGATGATTCTCTCTTACCATAGATGTTTCTATCTCTTACTTACTCTCTATGAAATCAATAAAAACATTTAAAAAAAAAAGAGTGGTTAAAGCAGTAGTTTCTTTTTCTTTTCATGCAAATTCAACTGGGGTAGTGACTTCATAATCATAAGAAGACAGGCGATGTCTTCTTTTGCTATCTTCTTCAACCCTTGTCTCCCACCTTGTCCCAGATGGGTGTTCCACCCACACAGAGCATCCTATCTACCCGGCAGGAAGGAGGAAAGTGAGAAGGACACACCTCTCCTGGAAGTACCACATCTCACTTCCAGCGAGAGCAGTGTCTCTGTGCAGTTTCTTTTGCCTACAGTCTGACAGACTCCACTCCATTCCAGTTTAGGTTAACACTTTCCCCAGTGAGGCTGTTTCATGCATTTGAAATTCAGAGGCTTTTGTCACATTCCGGGATCCCTCAACCTCCTAGATGATTTCTAAATTTGCACATACTAGGCTCACTCTTTGTGCTATAATATTCTCTGGGTTTTATCACATATTGTTTAAAACATCAATAAGCTGTATCATTGTGATATTGCTTTAATAAATTATGTATAATAATAAAAGTGTAATATGCTAATTAGAACAGAGAACCAAATGACCTTGGGACGTCATTCCGGAAGTCCTTCCAGACGAAACTGCCACAGTGGGGGAAAGGCAGAGGTGGTTAGGGGTGATCAGGCAGGCAGGCAGGCCAGGGGTTAGGAGCCAGCATCCCAGATTTCGAAAGGGATGTTCAATGGCCATTTTAGGCCTGATCCTAAACCAACAGTTGGACATCCCCCACAGGGTCCCACATTACAAGAGGGTGCAGGCTGGTCTGAAGGACCCCGCCCCCTGTGCATGAATTTTGTGCTCTGGGCCTCTCGTATTTAATAATTTAGTGTGTTAATAATATAAATTTAATAGAAACAACAGCAAATAATTTGCTCAGGGTTGCAAACTGTTACATTGCAAAGCTAGGATTCAAACCCAGATGAATGGATCTGCAAAGCCCTTTTTCCTTGTACCTCACTGTTTTCTTTTTTTAAGAATCTTAACTTCTGAGTCCTCTCACTTTATAGGAAGAATTTTAGATTTCCTATGTGGGGTCACTTGTTTTTTCCCATGTATTGGCACAGCACTTCCTAGATATCAGGTCAAGCTTAAATAGTGGATCTGAAAGGGTTTGTTTTAGGATTTCCATTGGATGAAAATAACACATTGGCAACTGACTTGATAATCCTATATAATAAAAGGCTAATATGCAAATTGTGCCCTCGACTGCGGTTCAACCAGGAATTGCACCAGCGGGAGGGGCCAGCAGGATGGAGGGGCTGCGGGCAGTTGGCTGGTTAGCCCCACCCCCGATCGGCCAGCCAACCAACCACACCACCTCTCACCCCCACTGGCCATCCTGGCCCAATCGGCCCCAATTGGAGCAGGCCAGCCAGACCCCACCAGTGCACAAATTCGTGCACTGGGCCTCTAGTCTATATATAAAAGCCTAAGCGACTGGATGACTGAACAACTTGTCACTTTAACATGCACTGACCACCAGGGGGCAGATGCTCAATGAAGAAGCTTCCCCTAGTGCTCAGTGCACTCCCACAGCTAGAACACCACTCAGCTGACTGATGGGCACCAGATGCCGGGGTCATGGCTGGCAAGTGCAGCTGCAGCAGCTCGAGCCTCTTCTGTGGCACCAGCCTCTCCCATCTCCATGGCAGTGTGCATGGCGGGCAGCAGGTGCAGCAGGGCTGGGATGAGCGGGGGCTGCATGACGCCAGCCCCACTATTACATCCATCCAAAGACATCGAACTGCCAGTTTCAGCCACAGTGGGTCCCGGATTGTGAGAGGGAGCAGGCCAGGCTTAGGGACCCCACCACTGCATGAATTCATGCAACGGGCCTCTAGTAGATCATTAAAGGGCCAGACTTGTCAAAGTGCTGAGTAGAGCATCACTAATGGTCCACTATACAAGCTCATCCCATCACCCACATTTCTCCCCGCTTGTTGTATTCATAGCTTGAATCAGGCAGTGCCTATTTGCAATCTCTGCTACTTTCAGATGCCCAACAACTAGTTGATACTCTCACTCATCCATCCCCCCCTCCCACCACCACCTCATTACCCTGCCCTCTCACCTCAGAGTTTACAATATACTTAATTGGGTTTCTCTCCTTATTTCTGCTGGTAATAGCTGATGGCTGTAGAGGCTGAAGCAAGACAGAACTCGTGCTATGGCAGAGGAAGGAAATGAGCATTGTGTCAAACGGCTGCCATTTGCAGAAGGAAATAACTGACTTTTTCATAGAAACTCACAGCTAAAATTTACAATCAGATCACTGTTTTCCCCTTCCCTGATCTGACACTCCAGTGCATTCCATGGTGGGGACCTTTGTCTTCCCTAATCCATTCTTTCCTCCTTCCTTGGTAACAAAATTATTGATTGACACAAGGCTCAGGGCCATCCAGAATACTGTCTTCCAGACACTCTGGAAAACTACTCTAGTTGATAAATTGCTTCCCACTGGGTATAGATTAATAACAATTCAGATACTGCTATCCATGTGTACTGGGATTGAATAATCAAATAAATGAATGATGGAAGCCAAGTTTCTCACTGTTGGAGCAAAGGAAAGTGGCTAGAGTGATCCATGTGGTAATGGATTAGAGTTGGAGACATCTATATGAACTCATGCTGTGCTTAATATAGATACCAATGGTTAATATATAAAAATGTTTATGCACATATGTAAATACCTGGATTAGTTCTTTTCTCTTTCAGCTGAGAAGCAAAACCACCCCAGTAACAAGGGACATATCTATTACCCAGATCTTGATTTCTAATAACACTCTCCAATAAAAGGCATCAGGGTTTCTTAGAAAAATGGCTGCCGAGACCAGTTTGGCTCAGTGGATAGAGCATGGGCCTGGGACCTGAAAGGTCCCAGGTTTGATTCTGGTCAAAGGCATGTACCTTGGTTGCGGGCACATCACCACTAGGGGGCGTGCAGGGGGCAGCTGATCAATGTCTCTCTCTCATTGATGTTTCTGGCTTTCTATCCCTTTCCCTTCTTCTCTGTGAAAAAATCAATAAAATATATTAAAAAAGAAAAAGAAAAGTGGCTGATTTCTAGGCCATGCCCAGGAAAAGTGCAAAATAAAGCTGGAGCATTTTATAAATCCAGAAATAAGGAAGTGGTAAAAAAAAATATATCCACAACAAAGGAATATGTCAAATGGACAGGGAACCAACAAAAAAAGTTTCCAGTGACCAAAGCTGAAAAAATTTAGCAAGAAACAAAGAAGGATTTATTGGATTACTGTATAAGACAAAGTATGTTTTTAAAATCCTTATACTGATATAAATGACTGAATAGATAAGAACTTCAAACAATCTATGTAGATATCTGCCCTCAAGAAGGTGAGCCACAATTTCCTACTCCTTATGTGTGAGTGACTTCTTTCTGAAGATGGGGAGGGGAAGAGAGGGCAGTCATTCTATATAATAAAAGGATAATATGCAAATTGACGTAGCAGCAGAATGACTGGTCTCTATGATGAGCACTGACCAGCAGGGGGTAGATGCTCAATGCAGGAGCTGCCCCCTCGTGGTCGGTGTGCTCCCACAGGGAAAGCACCACTCAACCAGAAGCCAGGCTCACAGCTGGTGACACAGCGGTGGTGGCAGGAACCTCTCCTGCTTCCACAGCAGCACTAAGGATGTCTAACTAGTGGCTTAGGCCTAAGCCATTAGTCAACATCCCCTGAGCCATCAGTAGGAAATACCCAAAGGACTTCCCCTCCTCAAGTGCACAAATTTTGTGCACAGGGCCTTATTGTAAAATAAACTACAGTAGAGAAATCTGATTGCCTCAGCCATGTGATCAAGGCTAGCATCAACAATGCTAAGTCATGTTGAGTGGATACATATATCACACCCTTTGACATGATGTGATGGAAATGGTGTTCTTTCTCTGTGGTCTTCCTCTCAAGAACACTTACCCCCAGTCTAATGACAAGAACATCAATCAAATCTGAGTTAAGGGACTTTCTACAAAATACCTGATGAATGCTCCTCAGAACTGTCCAGTTCATTGAAATGAAATGAGAAACTGTCACAGTCCAGCAGACCCGTAGGAGACACGATGATTGTAATGTATCCAGGATGGGACCTTGGGATAGAAAAAGGACATTGTGTAAAAACTAAGGAAATATGAATGATATGGATGTTAGTTAATAATAATACATCAATATCAATGTGTTGTGTCATTACATTGATGGTAACTAACATGCTAAGGTAAGATGCTAATAATAGGGGAGACTGAGTATGGGATATATGGAAACTCTATTATCTTTATCATTTTTCTGTAAATCTAGAACTGCTCTAAAATAAACCTGATTTTAAAACAATGCTATATGTGTGACTGGTTTGGCTCAGTGGATAGAGTGTCGGCCTTGGACTCCAGGATCCCAGGTTCGATTCCAGTCAAGGGCATGTACCTTGGTTGCAGGCACATCCTCAGTAAGAGGTGTGCAGGAGGCAGCTCATCGGTGTTTCTCTCATTGATGTTTCTAACTCTCTCTCCCTTCCTCTCTGTAAAAAATTAATAAAATATATGTAAAATAAAACAATGCTATGTGAAAAGTACTTGGCACTTTGTAAGTATTCAGTACATGTGCACTGGCCTGAACTAGTTGTATTATTGGTACAATTTCCCAAACTTGAGAGAACAAAACGGCCTCTCTGCCCTGGGAATTCTGTATAGGAACTCCTATTATGGGAATCCTTCCAAATTCCTGTGGAGTTAGTTTCACTCCTGAGAGGGAGTATAGAACATGTTTTTAGAATGAAAGCAAACAGCCTTAAAAAAAACACACACATCTAGCATCTGGACAAATACAAACTTGCACATCAGAAAGTAGGGAGTGACACATGAGCAGAAGCGAATGCTGGAACTGACTCACTTCATGGAAGATAACAGAGATGCCTTGGCCTGACTGATTAGTCACACCACCTTGCCCTAATTGTGATTACAAAAGCCAAACTGTTTTTATGGGCAACACCCAGTGAGCCAGACTAAACAGGAGGAATGAGGGGGTTTTTAATAGGAGTGCTAACTGATGACACTGGCCTCCTGCTTCAGCAAACCTACCCCAAAGCAAGCCCAACAGCCTGGAGCAAAAGCAGGGGAAATAACTCTTTCCAAGAGCTTAAGTAAGCAAGTGATTATAAACCGGTTAAGGGAGGGGGGTCTCTGGAGAACTGGGTTCTGGGAGCAACCCACAAGATACCGAGGGCGAGACACGGATCGAGGCAGGGTGTCTAGGCCTTGCGTTCCAAGAGCTGAGTTCACGTCTTTTTTTCTTGCTGATTTTTTAGAAAAGCATTTCTGTTCCTGTCATTCTTTCCTCATTTGGATCTGTTTTGCTAGGTTGCCTTAGTTACCATTCACAATTAAGCCAGCCAGCCAGCCAAGGAAGTACTACGTGTAAGAGGTTGATAGAAGACAAATGAGAACCATGCTTGGGAGTAACTCCCATAATGGAGGGGTCGGAATTGTTAAATGCAATAAGTGGGGTGACGCAGCAGGGCTGTTTTACTGTAAGCTGTAGGCACCAGAACTTTCAGGCATGAAAAGCTAAACTCATTTTCCCACGATGAAAGGACAACGTCTCCAAAATAAAAACGGACACATTTTCTGAGTAACTAGTTTTTTTCCGAAGAATTATTTTGGAGGCAGTTCATATCATACAAATGACCGCTTTGGCCTTGTATGGCTTATGTAGCATGTCCACGTTCTGATTATCATTGTGTCTCACAGTTTTACAGCTTGTTACTTACATTTTAAGCGGGTGTTTCACAGTTGTCACTTTGACATCTTTATCACTTTAGCCCAATTTGACCTAAATCTGAGCTATGTAAAACTAAGGCCTCCTAAGAAATGACCCCAGCGTGAAGAATACCATAAGATATTAAACCTACAGTATTGAAATAGTTGAAAATATGGGGATTTAAAGAGAAATCTAGGAACCATTGTATCCACGGTCCTCTGGCCTGGCCGCCTTCCTGGATTCCGTTCCCAGGTCATGTCAGAGAGGCTCTTCCATCTTGGCTGGATTTTGGAAGCTTCTTCTAAAACTCACAAAACCCAGACTACATCCCAGATCAAATAAATCAGTATCTCAGGGGTGGAATCCAGGTATCAGTAAAGTTTTCAGGTGATTCCAAAATTCAGCCAAATTGGAGAACCACTCCCCCAACATAACAAGAGACTTTCTAATAAAAAAAAAAAAAATGAGGTTCTGTGATCCTTCTGGCACAGTAGGTTTTGGGGGTCATATCATTTCTAGTAACGTTTGAAGAAACATCAGTAAAAATAGACTTTTAAATTCTAATAATATACATATAAGGTTTTCCCCTGATTTTGCAATAGATTTGGGGTGGGTTAATCCATTATAAATGAAATGAGGGCCAAGCATTCATGAAACTCATTGTTAAATTAGTTACATAACATCTATTTCTGCTAAGAGAGCAACTTACTTTGTGAATTACCAGGTACAGATTGAGGAACAAGTTCTCCAGTAAACATTTACAGTAACTGAGTCACCTGCTGTCACAACAAACTGATTTCTTACCCGAGAGACTTCCATATTCAGGAATAGTAAATACTTTTAAATGAGTTGTAACAAGCACAAGATATGGATAAATGACTTTGGGAAGACAGTCGTTCAAGAGCAAATATTTAAAACTAGAGGCCCTGTGCATGAAATTCATGCACTGGGCAGAAGGGGTTCCTCAGCCCAGCCTGCCCCGTCTCACATACTGGGAGCCCTCAGGGGATGTCCTACTGAGGGGACCGAGCTGATCAGGGGAAGGCACCAGCCTCATCACCCCGCTGCTGCAGCCACTGCCAGTCACCGCACCACCAGGGTGTTTTCATCAACACGGACTCCCGTCCCTTCACCATGAAAAAAATGACAGCTTTCTTTTCAAGATGTGTCTTTCATAGGATGTGACATTTCTTTCTTTATTATTATCCTGAGGATATGTTTCCATTGATTTTAGAGAAGGTGGAAGAGAAAGGAAAAGACAGAGAGAAACATCGAAGTGAGAGGAGCACTTTGATTGGTTGCCTCCTGCATGAGCCCTGACCTGGGCCTCAGCCAGGGAGGAGCCTGCTCTTGATCAGAATTGAACCGGACCCTGCAGTTGGCAGCCCAGGCATTATCCACTGAGTCAAACTGGCTAAGGCAGGATATGACATTTCTTAGCCCTCCAGCAGCAGACCTTTGTTTTTTTCTCCAGGAGTGTGGTGGAAAAACCTTAGATCACCTTTTTTGGATTCTTATACCCAAGTTACTAAAAAATATTACCAGTGGCAAACAGGGAGCTTAACCAATGAGCGGTCAGAAAAGGTATTTCCTCTGTAGTTCACACCAATTGCCTCCCATCTCTGGCTTCGCCCCTGTCAAGGCCTAAAGCCTCAAGATCTGGGCAGGGGACCCCTAGCTCTCTCCAATTGCCCTGCTCCGCCTCTACCCAGGAGCCCCCTGGCTCAAGCCCTTTCTAGGTTGCTCAGGACCCACCAGGGGCCTACCTCAAAGTGACCCAGGACCCAAGCTGTTGGGTACCTATGTATGCAAGTTAACCTCCATCTTTGTTGGGTTGATTTGCATATTCACTCTGATTAGCTGTGAGTATAGCAGAGATACAGTCAATTTACATGTTTGTCTATTATTAGGTATGATATTCTCTCAATCTAACTCTGACTTTGACTCATCCATCATTCTTTAAAGATTTAGATTTTTGGTGCTTTAGATTTCCCATCTGGAAAATGGACTATAGGCATTTGTTTCAAGGAGGTATTGAAATTTTATTCATAATGTACTTTGAAGATGAAATATACATGTAATTAAATTCCATGAAAGTTCTCATAGAGGTTGCTGACGATATGACTGAGTTCATTGTTTTAGCTAGAAGTTTAACTCTCTTTAGTCATTATGTTCATTTTCAACTCTTTGAAACTCTATTCATTTGATTCAACAAATATTCAATTGTGACCTGCCATGTGTCAATGTGCGGTGGTGAAAACAAATTCCTTGTCCTCATGAAGTTACAATCTTGTGTGGGAAACAGACAACATCAAACAGTTTGGATGAGAAAACTAAATTAAATTAGTGTTAAATTTGTGTTAGTATTTAGGCAGATTCTATGACAATGCTACATAATTTTTTTTTAATCCAGCAAAGTCGCATAGTAAGAAACAAGTGATTCCTAAAAAATAATGACAGTGCATGAGACTCCAAAAGCATAGTTTATATTTTCTTTATGGTCTCAAATAAGACACTAGACTTATTAAGCTGAAAGATCATTCAAAAGAACACGGTGAATGCTTTCTATAATTTTACATCTTACAAACTATTATACCGAACAAGGAAACATTGAGATGTTCATAATCAAAACAATAAAAAAGGATTTTAAAATATTGAATATTTCAGGCAAACCAAAAACTATTAATAATAATGTAATGGATAATGTATTTTGATTAAAAAAATCCCCACAATCTATATTTTGATTTCATTTAACCTTAACAGCAATACATGCTTATAGCTTTGCTTTTTTTTCTTTCTCTTTTTAAATTTAATCAACATACAGCCAAAATTGTTTCATCTATTCCCAACTGACAGATATATTATTTTGTTTATAACTACTTCATTATGTATCTCTAAGAAGATAAAGATAGTCTTAAAATAAAGAACAATACTTTCTTTATCCAGTGTTCAAATTTCTCTATAGTTTCATAAATTTTTTAATAAAGCAGATTTTCAAAAATTGTGGTAAAAATATACATAACATAAAATTTATCATTTTAACCATTCTCAAGTGTACAGTTCAGCAGCATTAGTACATTTACATTGTTGTACAATTATCACATCATCCACCTCCTGAATTTCTTCATCTTCCCAAACTGAAACTTCATACCCATTAAACAACCTCTAATTCATCCCTTTTCCTTCAGAATGAGTATGACAATCACCATTCGATGTTCTGTCTCTATGAATCTGGCTACTCTAGGTACTTATAGAAACTGAATCATGTAATATCTCTCTTTGCGTCTGGCTTATTTCCCTAGTATAATGTCTTCAAGGTTATCCATGTTGTAGCATCAATCAGAACTTCATTTCTTTTTAAGGCCAAATAATATTTCATTATACGTATATACCACATTTTGTTTATCCAATTGTCCTATACTTCTTTGTAACTGTTTTATTTCAATCTTTGTTTGAAAATCCATTTAATTCTCCGGAGGCAAAGCTGTACATAAAATATGTGGTAGTGGTATTTGTCAAAATTCAAAGAGATGAGAAATCTAAGAATCAAATGACAGAAGTTAAACCCCTTTTAAGACTTTACAGAGCTCTAACAATCCAAAGTTAAATACTTTAAAAATAAAAGCAAACTGTTCTTCACAGTTATGGGTCTGTCCTTTGTGTAGTGGATGTGATGTCTGTCAAACAGTGAGATACCACTGTTGAGAGCCCAGGACCACCAGTTGGGTTCCGGGTGCCTAGCTTGACTGGTCGGGAAAGAGGACCGTGTTCTGGCGTGTTGATTCAGTGCCCTTGGCAGACACTCTTAGGGTTCATTCCCAGACAGAATTTCCCAATACATCTGAAGTCAGCTTCTGGAGCAAGAAGATGCTGTGTGTCATCATTAAGTCACTTCTAATGCAGTCTCTTGAAAGAGTAGGCAAATTTCAGAGAGACTGATGTGAACAAACAATTTGATTATGGATGTCAAACAGGAAATGAAAATCTGAAGAATTTGAATTTATGACAGTTAATTATATTTTGACTAGAGACCTGGTGCACGAAATTCACACAGGGGGCGGGGGCAGTGTCCCTCAGCAATCCAGACCACTGACTCCTAACTGCTTGCCTGCCTGCCTACCCGATCGCCCCTAACCACTCTTCCTGCCTAATCACCCCTAACTGTTCGACTGATTGCCTGCCTGATCTCCCTTAACTGCCTCTGCCTTGGCCCCGCCATGGAGGCTTCATCTGGAAGGATGGCTGGAATGACATCCAGAAGGTCATTTGGCTGTCTGGTCTAATTAGCATATTATGCTTTTATTATTATAGACGGGGTTGGGGTCTTGGAAGTATAGTTCTATGACTTCTCCCAACTTCTTTCCTACCTACTCTTTAAAAACAAAGTCAGTATCAGGATCATATAGTGATAACACTGTGTAAAATCAATCTTAACATATATTCATTTTAAGATATTTTAATTAGATGAACTAAACTAGTAAATTGTTTCAAACTTCACAAAAAGGCACAATTTCCATCATTGACATCATATATCCTAGATCAGCAATTTTCAACCAGTGTGCATGGCAGACACACTGGTGTGCTATGAGAATTTTAAAACATGCAATTCCTGACTGTTTAGTCAGGGGCACTGACCTCTTTTCCTTTAGATTGTAAAATAAAAAAATGACAACAGTCAACACAACAATAGTCATCTGGTGTGTATGAATCAAAATTATACCTATGTTTTGTCAGATGGACAAAAATGTATTTTTTGATGTGCTGCAGAATTTTAGTAATCAGCTTAAATGTGCCATGAGATGGGGGAGGTTGAAAATCTCTGCACTAGATCGTTAATTACTTTCTAAATTTTCTGCATTTTGTAGCTCTTGTGCATATTTACATACACAAATTCTTGCTGTAGCAAAACTCCTTGTAAATGAGAAAGGAAATCATAATATTTACTTCACCTGGGAGTCTGACCTCAACAACTTGAAGTTTGAGTAAACCTAACATGTTATAAAATAAAGTCTTTTAATAAGGTAAAAAACCCACTATCCAAAATATGCATAAATGGAGAACAGAAGAATATTAATGTTGACTGATATTTAAACATTATATAATTCAGGGGGTCATCATTTCCTTGGCTTCATGAATTAAGAACCTGATGAAAGCTATGAATCTTCCCTCTACAAAAAATGTATATAATTTTGCTTATACTTTCACATGTTCTTGAACCCTCTGATGCCCATTGCCAGACTCCAAATTAAGCATCAGATAGAATTCATCCCCTTCCTTTTATGGTTGAAGGAACTGAGAATCACGGTGGCTATGCCACGTGCCCATAGCCGCCATGTGAGGTATGGTAGAGAGGTCACTCTAATTGCCAAGTGATGTTTACTACCTCTTGGTTATGAAACTTCTAAATAAGAGCTCACCTAACTTAGATGACTAATGTGAGAGACCCATTGGCCTCTCACAATGCCTTCAATTCTCACACGTGAGGTCTTCTGGTAGCATACCTGTGCTAACGTGAACAAACCATTAAGCACCGGCCTCTATTCAAATGCCAGGAGAAGGCCGACTGGAGGATGATATGGGTCACTAGCCCCGATTGTTTCTCTGGAAATTCTCCTTTGGGACTCTGGGTCTTCTTACCTGCCGTTGGCCTTGCTGCCTTCATGTATTTGCCTACTTTTCCCACATCAGCTCAGTGGAACAAGGAGGTGGGATTAGAGAGATCTGGTGTTAGAAGAGGGGGATAGGGCAGAAAACTCCCCTTCGCAAGATTAAAGCTAAGTAAAGGCAGCGTTTTCAGAAATCTGGTTCAAATATTTTTGCATCTAGAAGTCAGAGTTCTGGGAATGTTTTATATGGTAAAACTAGGCAACCATATTCTCAACATTGTTGGAATGTGTTTAGAAGTCTCCAATTTTATGAGTCTCATGCAATTAACATGGAGAAACTTGCACATGTTGTTAAGGGCTGTGTCAAAGCCCAAGAAGGAAGCTTAGACTTATATTCCAGGAAAGATGGGATTTCCTTTTGAACATCCTCGCCCTCAAACGAATCAGAAATTGAAATACATAAATATAACATTAAATATAACAAGTGCTTTTTGTGATTGCTTGAACAAAAAGAGTACTTGTCTGCATGACTTTTTTTTGAAATATGATTTATTCTAATGATAAAGATGACACCTATGATAGAAAACCTGGAAAACAAGAAAAAAGTTGTAATTCCAGTAAGCAGTGATAAAAACTACTGATAATTTGATGCATGTATTTTCAGGTTCTATGAATGTACATTTAAAAACACACATATACATACATATCCCAATGTATGTATCTATTTACATCAGAAGCTAAAGAAAATGATGGTGGAAATAATTTTCCCTCACCAAATATCCTTCTGTATGGATCTCTATTTCTTTGGAATAATTACCAGGGTAAACATTTCTTTAGGATTTTCCTGCTTATTATTAAACTAGAGGCCCAGTGCACAAAATCCATGCATGGAAGGGGGAAGGGTGTCCCTCAGCCTGGCCTGCACCCTCTTGCAAACCAGCAGTCAGATATCCTTCTTGCAATCAGGGACCACTGGCTCCTAACCATTCACCTGCCTGCCTGATCACCCCTAACCACTCTGCCTGCCTGCCTGGTCATCCCTAACCACTCTGCGTGCCTGCCTGATAGCCCCTCACTGCTTGCCTGATTGCCTGATTGCCCCTAACCACCTCTGCCTCAGCCCTGACCGTGGCGGCTTCATCCAAAAAGACGTCCAGAAGGTCATTCAGCTGTTCGGTCTAATTAGCACATTACACTTTTATTATTATAGATGCTCTACACAGAGTTATACAATATATTCCTGCTATAATACCTGGGAGTGCCCCTTTCCTTATTCTCCTATTAATATTCTATGTTTAAATTTTTTTTCTTTTCATTGTATCTATACTGAATGATGGATCCTAACTAAACTTTTTGCATACACACACACACACACACACACACACACACATATATGTCAAATCATTACACTGGTCACCTGAAATTTAAATAGAGATGTGTGTCAATTATATTTCAATATAACTAGGAAAAATAAAGCTTAGTAGCTATATAAAGAAATCAATGCCACCTTAGTCAGCGTGGCTCAATTGGTTGAGCATCATCCCATGCACCAAAAGGTAATGGGTTTGATTCCTTGTCAGGGCACATATCCAGGTGTGGTTTGATCATGGGTCACATATCACACCGATGTTTTTCTTTCTCTCTCTACATATAAATCACTTAAAAAAAAAAAGAATGACAGTTTTTAAAAAAATCTATTCCAACTTGATGAGCTAAATATAGTATCCTATGTTAAGGTCATTACTTTGATTACTCTCAAAATGGAACTATTTTTTATATGTTTATTATCTCTATTTCTTCTACTATAAATTGTTTTCCATTCATGCTTTTTTAAAATTGTGGTACTTATCGTTTGCAAGCTGGTTTATAAAAATTCCTATATAACTTAAGTATAAACCCATGTTTTAGAAATCGGAAATATTTCCGCCATTATTTTCTTTAGCTTCTGATGGCAACTTCCCCCCTTAATGTACCATGAAATGTTATTTGTGCCTCCAGTAGATTTGAGCTGAACGGCTTGAATGGGGCAGGCCTCATCAGATTTATCTGGTGGGACAGATAGAGGGGACACCTATGGAGGGTTTGGGGTGTTAAAGCTGAAGTTCTCAGCACCTCTGGTTTCTCCAAGATATTCCCATTCTAATCGATGAAATGATACATTTTTCTCAATAAACACACCAATTTTCATTTCAAAAAAGGCTACCATACAGAATCTGGTTGTATTTATTTGTATTTTTAGTTGCTTCTTGGGCTAACTTTGAGCAGTCTCAGGTGGATGGCTATAGTAAGAAAGGCTTCTGGAACATAATTTTTTTTTTTTAATTCTCACCTGAACATACGTTTTTATTGATTTTAGAGAGAGAGCAAGAAACATCAACATGAGAGAGAAACATTGATATGTCGCCTCCTATACGAGGGGCTGAAACAGCAACTTAGATATGTGCCCTGACCAGAAATGGAACCTGGTGTATGGGACAATGTTCCAACCAACTGAGCCACCGGGCCAGGGCCATAATTGTATCCTTACTCTCCTTTTCTGTCTGTTTTTGGCTGGGCCACCTTGGCCTGAAGCTTCTCTCTTTCTTGATCATATTGCATTTCCTTGAAAGGCTGCAAAAAACATACTCTAACATATGTATGTTCTTTGTTTCCAGGACTACCCACTTCTCACCTCATCTGCTATGACATAACCATTTTCTTTGATGATCTGTAACTTGTAAACTCGCTTCCATATAATGTCTCTGCTAAGATTCCTTTGGTTTCAAAGAAGAGAAACCAACTCCAGGATGCTCTAGCAAAAGCAGAGGATTTATTGTAAGTCTCTGGGGCAGAAAATGTAGCTAAGACTCAAGAATACTAGACAAGAAACCAAGATGTTGGAAATCCTAGAAACATGCTCTCACACTCATATCTGCTATCCTGTCATTCCACCTTTTTCTTTCTTGGTGAACTGGATTTCCTTGGCTCCCAAGTCCCTGTGATAGTCTAGGGATAGCTGCTCATGGTCTCCAATTTAACGCAGAAAGACCAACTTTCCTACTGTCAGCTCTGAAGGGTAGCAGAACATGCCACGGCAGAATATGCCACGTTAGCATAGAATTATGTTGAGTCTGAAGGCAACTGAGAAGAAGCAGCTATAAGAAAAGCATCCTGCCTTCCTCTTATTTGCCTAAAAGCAGACACACATTTTCAAAGACCTCCCTACTTCATTCTCTACCAGGAAAGACAAAATTTAATCCCTGAAGTCAACTCTAGATCCTTAACAAAGGCAGTAATGTATGTGCATAATTCTCCACCACTCCCCAAGACTGGCCTCCCCCACACTTCCTTATGGTGTCAGCTAAAATTGCCCTATAAGCCAGAGTTCTAATGACTCATTTTCCCCTGATTATCTCCATGTATACTTGAGGCATGCATGTTAATAAACTTCTGTTTATTTTTCTCTTATAAATCTGTCTTTTATTACAGGAGTCTTAGCCAAGAAGTCAGAAGGTTAGAGGGAGATTTTTCTTTCCCTACAATCCTAAATGTAAAATTCTAAGATGGGAACTTTGGTCCAGTTTTAATGAAGTGCTACTTTGGGGCCAATGAACTGAGAGTAGGAGTGTGAGGTTACCTTGTCCAAATGGGCCGTGGAAACCTTCTTGGTGGATAGGGGGCAGCTAAAGGGACTGCTGTGAATTTACACAGATACAAATATTATGTATCACATTAACTGTATCTTTAAAAATCATCCCCTAGCCAAAACTGGTTTGGCTCAGTGGATAGAGCGTTGGTCAGTGGACTGAAGGATCCCAGGTTTGATTCCGGTCAAGGGCATGTACCTTGGTTGCGGGCACATCCCCAGTGGGGGGTGTGCAAGAGGCATCTGATCGATGTCTCTCTCTCATCGATGTTTCTAACTCTATTTCTCTCCCTTCCTCTCTGTAAAAAATCAATAAAATGTGTTAAAAAAAAATCATCCCCTACAACTTCTAGCATAGATGTGATGTTACATGCCAGGAAATCTATACTAATAAAAAGGTAATATGCTAATTAGACCAGACATCTTTCGGACATCCACCCAGATGTCCTTCTGGAAAAGCCACAGAGGTGGGGGCCAAGGCTGAGGCTATTAAGGGCAATCAGGGTGGCAGGGGAGGGCACTTAGGAGTGACCACGTCGGCAGGGGAGCAGTTAGGTGTCCATCAGGCTGACAAGGGAGTGGTTAGGGGATGTTTAGGCTGGCAGACAAACAAGCAGTTGGGAGTCAGCAGTCCGGGATTGTGAGGGCTCAGGTTGGACGGAGGGACACCACTCCCACCCCCACCTCCATGCACAAATTTTGTGCACCAGGCCTCTAGTTTAAAAATAAATGAAAACTATAAATTTTAGGAATATCATCTGCAAGAAAGTAACTACTGACATTTAAGAAAAAAAACATGAGAGTCTGGCCCTAGTTAATTCTGTTGTTTTGCAGAGACCAAGGCTCTGACCCAACAATGACAAGCAGGAGGGGTAGACGATTTTGCCCAGTGTCATGTGGAACCTGAAGAGGAGCTGAATGCCACTCAGAATACGACTGTAGGAGTTCAGGATGAGCCACTTCAAAATTTGCAGCTTGGGCATACTGATTTCTCTGAACTGGAAGCACTTAAGAAACAGCAAATGCCAGGAGAGGCTTTCTCTGAGCTCCCTTATCTGCCTAACGATCTTCCAAAAGGAACTCGGTTGTCACAGATCCCTCCCCAGGAGTGTCACCAACCAGGGAGGCCTGACTCATGTCAGGAGAAGAGGCTAGAGATTGACACCACACTGAGACACACCTGTCACAAAGGATCATACCGCCCATCTGTTCTGCTGAGGGCCCATTCATCTCTCCTAAGAATCTTCACTCTCCCACAAGAGGCCTGTATCTCTCTCTCTGCGGCCCTAGTAGGAGGTATTTCACCTGAATTCTGAGTCACCCCGGGGATCTAGTCACTTATCCCTGGGTCTCTCCCATGTGTACATGAGTTATACATGTTAATAAACGTGTTTGTTTTTCTCTTGTTGATCTGCCTTTCATTACAGAGGCCCTAGCCAAGAATTCAGAAGGGTAGAGGGGAAAATTATTTATTTTTCTCCTACAAACCTAAACTTCTAGTGTAAGAGTACTGTAATTTTTCCAGTTTACTTTGGGAAATATTTTCACATAATTTGTACATCATGTTAAACTTGTGTTTTGTTTTGTTTTTTAAAGTATTTTAAAACTCAAAGGAAAGGGAGAGTAATCCACTTAATATTCTGTTCTTAGAACAAAACCCAAACTTCTAATATATAAACTTAACATTCTTAGCTTTGAACATGTAAAGTAAGTGCTAATATAATGGTATTCAAGAACAGCCACACCCTCGGAACAATGTTACCTTACAAGAGGAAGGGAAGGGCTTCCTCAAATTGTTTCTACACCTGAAGAGCCACTGTCGTCAGGGCACAAAGGAACAAAGCTGAGGCGTCGCTGGGACTTGGTCAGGACTTCCAACCAACCTGCTCTGACAATTCTGAACTAGACAGTGTCTTTCTGACTTAGGGAAGGACCACCGCTTTTGAAGACTGCCTCAGTATCAGAGGGATGCTTTATTTTCACACCTTGCTGAGGAGAATAGAGATAGAAGCTTTCTCCAGTAGTCTCGTATTCCGACCTTCTATAAATATTAGATGAATTTAAAATGAAGTTATGACCTACTGTGATCCTTACATAACAGCTCACCATAAACCCTTATTATCTCAAGTCATCTTGCTATTTCGTAGGATGTAGAGTAGGTAGGGAATCAAGTTTTATTGTTTTACTAGAGGCCCAGTGCATGAAAATGCATGCACTAGAGGGGAGGGGGTCCTCCTTGGCCTGGCCTGCCCCCTCTCATAGTCTGGGAGCCCTCAGGGGTGGGAAGCAACCCAGTGATCAGGGGAAGGCTACGCCACCATCACACCTCTGCTGCTGCCACTGCCAGCAGTGCAAGCCTTGGCCAGCTCTGGTTATCTGAGCCTCTGGCGGCCCTGGGCAACTGGGGGGCTGAGGGGACTGGGGGACTCTGGAGGCAGGCATGAGACAGGGCTGAAGGGACTGGGCACCGCCATCTTTGAGGGCATGGCAGTTAATTAGCATATTCCCTCCTTATTGGCTGTGGGCACCACCATTTCAGTGGATAGAGAATCAGCCTGCTGACTGAAGGGTCCTGGGTTCGATTCCGGTCAAGGGCATGTCCCTTGGTTGCATGCGCATCCCCAGTAGCAGGTGTGCAGGGGGCAGCTGATCGATGTTTCTGGCTCTCTATTCCTCTCCCTTCCTCTCTGTAAAAAATCAATTAAAATATATTTAATGAATAAATAAATAAAAGCTAACAGTTGTGGACAAAAGGGGCCACAGGCTAACCTGGAAAGCTCAGGAAAAACCTGCATGGCAGTTTTTTTTTTAATTTAAAAATACATATATCTATCCTAATTTAAAAATACATCTCTCTCTCTCTCTCTCTCTCTCTCTATATATATATATATATATATATATATATATATATATTCATATTTGATGTTTTGTGGTTTTTTTAATTTTTTAAATTAATGTATTACATGCAAACTTATCTTCCCATTGCCCCCCTGCATGGCAGTCTTACAAACTCAAAGACCTAGAGTAACCACAAAGGATGGTCTGAAACTAAAACTTGAACTAAAAGCAGTTGTGGTGGGTAGTTACCTCCTAGGCCGGCAAATTCCCTGACAAGGCCAACCTGTACGTTAACTTATTGTCTTTCTGCTAGGATAACAAAAAGTGTCATTGAAATCTCAGGGTAAATTGAAACTTTCCTCTTTCCGGACCCCTCAGGGTACAACCAAAAGCCCTGGGCTCCAGAACAGATACCACACATTCCTTCATTGTTATTGTTGTTATGCTCATTGTTGACTGTTAACCATCCTGCACCCACCAACTTATGTGTCTATCATTTTACTCTTTTTCCAGTCTCAGAGGTTCCCCTGCTTTGCTTTTTCCTGCTTCTCTATTCTATCGCCAATGGCTTTCATGTAACTCACCTACATCTCCTCCTTTGATTGCAATGTATAAAAATAGGTGAAAGCCGCCATTCTCTGGAGCATTATCCCAATCCACTGATATTCTCCTCCCCGGCAATTGTCGACAGTTTGGCTAGAATAAACTCACAAAAATTCTTTACAGGTTTGAATGTTTTTCCGTTAACACAGTTGCCTAAACTGGTTTTCAAAAAATGGAAAATATTTTTCTTTTTTTTAAAAAAATAAACATTTTATTGATTTTTTTTTTTTTACAGAGAGGAAGGGAGAGGAATAAAGAGTTAGAAACATCAATGAGAGAGAAACATCGGTCAGCTAGCAGCCTCCTGCACCCTTTCTACTGGGAATGTGCCTGCATCCAAGGTACATACCCTTGACCAGAATCGAACCTGGGACTCTCAAGTCCGCAGACTGACGCTCTACCCACTGAGCCAAACCGGTTAGGGCTGGAAAATATGTTTCAAAATTGTGCAGGCAGAAGGAAGGTCTTAAACCATCTGTCTCACTGTCACCAAATCTCATGAGCAAACCTTCAATTCAGACAAGGGCCCCCTTACACACTGCCCCTGCCACCCGTGGAGGGTGAGACCATCTGGGCGAGCTCACCATGCCATGGAGCAGCCAGGTGTGCCAGAGTGGCACCTGTCCTCTCTCACGAAGACACATATGGTGACTCCCTGTGCATGGCTCATCCCCAGCATAAGGCACAAAGGGGAGGGCGGGCACCGTCTCTGCTCCCTGCGCCCCCCCTTCCCTCCTGAACCTACTCCGGCTCAGCGTGCCAAGCATGCTATAGTTAGTGTCATGTGTCCTAACTATTTCACAGATGTTTTTCACCGACCTGTCACTGGCACGTTTTCTCTCTCTTTCTCAGGGGAAAATGTTTGAAACAGGACTGGGGTTGCGAATGGTGGAGGGTAAGATGGGGGCAAGGAGACAGTGTTACTTACTGACCCCCCAGGGCACATTCCGGGATTCTAGGTAGCATGGCGGCCAGTCCTTGGGCCTTCCATGAATGGCCTGGATCCTGCATGGCTTCAGCTGCGAGTGCTTCCAATGGATGCTAAAAATACACTGCCGTTTATTTTGCCCAGTCGGGAGCATATGTGTTCCCACTTGACCTGGAAACACACAGAGAGCCAATGTTCAATCGCAGGCTGCCCAGTCCAAGACAAATCTGTTTTCTGGAGAGCAGGGGAAGCAAAAACAACAGACATTGGCACCGCGTTGCCTTTGCTCTCAGGGGGAGTCGGTGTCTTGAACGACCACACGTTTTAGGCTCCCTGTTGGTAGTTAAGTGACCACTCTCAGACTTCTTAGCCAGTGCTGATGTGAACTGGCTCTCATTCAGATCAGATTTATTAAATTTGGGGAAAGCAGAATGAGGAAAGCTTTCTTTTTTTTCTTCTTCTTCCTCCTCCTCCCCCTCCTCCCTCCGCTCCTCCTCCTCTTCCTCTTCTTCCTCCTTCTCTTCCTCTTCTTCCTCCTCCTCCTCTTCTCCTTCCATCTTCTTACAGAATCTAAAATGCCCTCTAATCGAAGGATAGGTTTTTATGGACACTTGTTTTTAGGCCTTTTTCCTTCAAAAAAGCAAACAAAGAAGCAAATCAAACGAATTATCAGCAAAGGTCAGAGAAATTCTGTTTCTCTTTAACTGTGGATGGGTGTCGTCCCTGCTTTCCGTTGGTACCACTTCTCTACAGCTTAAAATACTCAGTTAACTGACAATGAACTTAGATCCATTCCTTTCCCCCCTCCGCAAGAAATAGCACAGAGATTAAAACAGGAGGTTTGGACTCTGCCTGTGAGTCTGGCTTCTGCCCCTCAGCAGCTGGGTCTTCATTTTTCTCCATTTGTAAAATGGCAGAATAACGGGACCAGCTATTCAAGGCTATTGTGCAGGTTAAGTGCAACACTGCCCGGTGAGCACACAGCACAGAGCCTGGTGCACAGGAAACATCACGCATGTTAGCTGCTATTGCTGGTGGTTGTGCTTAGATAGCTCAGCCATCCCCAGTATCAAGAGTCTAGAGGACATAATCTGCCCTGTATCAAATTCGGCTTTATTTTTATTTCTAATGCTCTTCTGTGGAACAGGCCTAAAACCTTTTAGAGCAGCAATTCTCAACCTACGGGTCAGAGTCACCTAAGACCATCAGAAAACACAGATATTTACATTATGATTCATTAACAGTAGCAAAATTACAGTTATGAAGCAGCAACGAAAATAATTTTATGGTTGGGGGTCACCACAACATGAGGAACTGTATTCAAGGGCCGAGGCTTTAGGAAGGTTGAGAACCACTGTTTTAGAGGGACGTGTCTTTCTCCTCCTCTTTCTACCTTTCCCTTGATTTCCGACACTTCCATCTAACAAAATCAAAACAAAAGAGGTGAAAATCAAGGAGGTGAGAAAGTTTCCAAGGGAACTTACTTAACATTTTCAATGATGGGAGGTCAAGGAAGGAAGAAGCGTGAGTGAACCTTCTAGAGCAGTGGTTCTCTACCTTCCTAATGCCGCGACCCTTTATTTTTATTTTTTAATATATTTTATTGATTTTTCACAGAGAGAAAGGGAGAGAGACAGAGAGTTAGAAACATTGATGAGAGAGAGACATCGATCAGCCGCCTCCTGCACACCTCCCACTGGGGATGTGCCACAACCAAAGCGCATGCCGTTGACCGGAATCGAACCTGGGACCCTTTAGTTCGCAGGCTGACGCTCTATCCACTGAGCCAAACCAGTTTCGGCTGCCGCGACCCTTTAATACAGTTCCTCATGTTGTGGTGACCCCCAACCATAAAATTGTTTTCGTTGCTGCTTCATAACTGTAATTTTGCTACTGTTGATGAATCGTAATGTAAACATCTGTGTTTTCCGATGGTTTTAGGCTCTTCAGCAGCGGTTCTCAGCCACTATTCTAGAGAGCAATGTGCTGGCTACTGGGGACGGAAGCCAGGTTACTGGGTCCAAGAAGGGAACCAGTGGAGACAATCAGACTGGCCCCAGACCACTTATGTCAGATATTTGACAGAGAAAGGAAGTAAGGCAATGAGACAGTAGCTAGGAGATTAGCGAGGTCAAGAAAAAAATCTGTCCAGATGGAAGGAAGTGAAGTATGTTGAAGGCAGAACAAAATAAATGAGGGATGAAAGCTTCCTGGGAGCTTGTTGCTAGTCTACCAAAGGGTGACAGCAGAGTACCCCCGGCTGCCTGTTATCGACAGGTATTTGAATGGAAGAATAATGACCACAACACACAGCATCCTCCCCTATCGCTCCAGACCCAACCTCTTCTCACGTGTTCTCCCCTAGAACACTTGTGCCCTCGCAGCGGGTCTGCACTCTGGGAGAAAGCCAATGTTCCTGCAATCATAGGGCCGTGGCTAAAGTGAAAACAGCCTCAGAGTAAGAAAACCGGGAGAAATGAAAAGATTTGGGGGCCTGGCTGGCATGGCTGCTCAGTGGCTGAGCACAGACCTAAGAACCAGGAGGTTGGTGTTCGATTCTCGATTACACCTGGGTGGTGGGCTCGATCCTCAGTAGGGGGCGTGCAAGAGGCAGCTAATCAATCATTCTCATTATTGATATTTCTCTCTCTCTCTCTCCCTCTTCCGTCCTCTCTGAAATAAATAAAAATATCTTGAGAAGATTTGGGAAAGTTAATAGATTAGGACCGTGGCATTTGGATAGATAGCCAAGGCAAGAAAACGTCGAAGAATTGGAATCCCTCTTCTCCAAACTGAGATGCTCATTTTATGCTTTCAGGAAGAGCCTGACATGTGCAGGGCCATGGGCCTGGGATAGTGAAGGCCCATGTACCGTATGTTTAAATGTGCTATATCAGGCTCGCAAATATGGCCCACGCCTCCTCTCAGCCTAACCTGGGCTCCATGCAGCACAATGAGGAGCCTGTGGGCACCGAGGGACAGTCAACTCCACCCACTCCCCAGAGGCCTCCAATGGCCACTCGACTCCGACTCCGGAATGGCTCTGAAAGACTGCCCCACCTCCTACAAGCAGGCTTGAGGCTGTTTGCCCAGGGATTTCAGTGTCCTTCACACCAAGCATGTTCTAGAAGGCTGAAGAAGGGGCTGCCCATCCTGCCCCTCAGCCCATCAGAAATTTTATCCCCTAAGAGGTGGGATGTGGCAGGAGGAGGACCAGGTTGGGAGCCCAGGGCGGGATCCTTGTTGACCGGGTTTAAGAGCCACACTGGACACAGGGCGTTCTCCCGATCTAACTTGCGAAGAAAGAACTCTCAGACAAAACCTTTTACAACAAGGCTTCCCACAACATCGATGGCAACAGCACACTGCAGGCCCAGGGGCTCAAAAGGAATATTGGGGGCCAGGAGTGGCCCCGAACAGGGTGTTGTCTGGTCCTCGCTAGCTGGCCTTATTAGATAAAGCAAATTACACTTTATCTCCTGACAGCAAGAGCACAATTTTCAGAGACATTTAAAATGGAAGTGCAATTTTTTTAATATTGTAATATTTTGTTTTTGTTAATTTTTTATTAATGTATTACATGTATACATATCTTCCCATGCCCCCCCCCACTCCCATGCATACTCTAAACCCCAGTGTCTGTGTCCATTCGTTGTGCTTACATGCATGCATACAAGTCCTTCAGTTGATCTCTTATCTACCCCACCTCTCCCCAACCTTCCCGCTGCAATCCGACAGTCTGTCTGATGCTCTACTGCCTCTGTATCTACCTTTTTGTTCATCAGTTTATAATGTTCTTTATTCTCCATAAATGAGTGAGATCATGTGGTATTTTTCTTTCAGGAAGTGTAATGTTCTGATGGCTTCTAAAGGTGAACAGCTTAGCACAGGTTATTTAGATCGAGTCCAAACCACTCCAGGACTTCAATTTAGTGCTTTAAGGTGGGAAGCCGATGCCTCTCCAGCTCCTGCCGCAGGCTGAGGTTCAGACTGGAGTTCGAAGGAGCCAAAGGATGGAGAGTTGGGGTCTGACCACAAAGGTCACGCCTGCAGGGGAATCATTCCACAGGGGAGTTCTACCCTTTACCTGGCTGGGAAGCTGCTTCATGTCTTGGGCCTGTTTTCTTCTATGTGGGGAAAAAAAATAAAATAAAAAGGTCAGTCTAGAATCAGTGGTTCTCAACCTTCCTAATGCCACGTCCCTTTAATGCAGTTCCTCATGTTGTGGTGACCCCATGCATTAAAGGGACGTGGCATGAGGAAGGTTGAGAACCACTGGAGATGATTTAGAACATTTCTTGGGGTGGGAGGCCACGGAATATTCCAGCAATTTGATCTTCCAGGAAATCCTTCAGGTGCCCACTGCTCGGCTATCGCTGGTAGCTGGGACCCACCTCTCCCAGGGCACATCCTAGGATGTCGGTCCAGGCTTGACAACCATCCCTGGGGCGGATCTCCAGCTGAGAGGTTTGGTTGCTCTCTTTGAAGAGACAAGCTATAACGACTAAGATAACTGCAATAACTGCCCCAGTGATAACTGGAATGGCAAGCTGAGTCGTCCCCTTGTCAAAGATCTTGGAAGATGTAAGCAAATGCATGGAAAACTTATGCAAGCAGATTCAGACTGTCGGCGCCGGGACGGGCCCCACAATGGGCTGCCAGTGAAGCTAGTGGGTCTGCGAGTATATATGTGCCACAAGCTTGTGTCACCACCTGATAGTTTCCCTCAGTCCTTCATGCCCAGCATCGGGGCCTGAAATCTCCCTCCCTCCCTAGTTTCGCATGCCTCTGGCTCAGAGTCTAAAAAGAGTCTGTTATTCCTGCATGGTTGGTTTCTCTGATGAGGCCTGCTCAGACTGCCCTGTCTGCCTACGCCTCTGTCCCACCTGCCTTTGTTTTCCCCTGCACCCCTGCCCTGCCTGCCTGGGCATCAAGGTAACTCCTCCCCTGGATATGGGTCCCCAAAGGACAGCCTTGTCACGCGTGGGGGAGAGTCACAAGTGTCAAGTGGAGGATTTAACCAGTTCATTCAGTTTTGCGTCTCCGAAAAGAATCCGCTTCTTTATGAACTAAAAACTGGAGGCAGTGATGGAGGTGATGCCCGGAGACTCAATTAAGTCTTAAGATTTCTGGCAAATTCTGCAGAAATTATTTACTTAGCATAGATGTGACAAGGAAACTTCCTCAAAAAGGAAAATATCAACCGTAGGAGTGAGGACAGGGCTGCTAAGTTTGCCTGCCATTTTCTTGTAGCTACAACCTAAGTCCTGTGGTTTGGGGGAGATGGTCCTTACCTCCCAGGATTGTAGTAATGATAAATGGGACCCCCCCCCCCCAGACAAAACACCGAACCCCCATGCACACCGAACCCCCACCCTGCAGCCCAACCCCCAAGTAGGCCTGTCCCAGGGGCTCTGAGAACCTGTCTCAGCTGGCTTGGCATCAAATAGGGCCTCAGTCAATATCTATCAGATGAATGGGCGGCCGTTCGCCTTTCTCCTTTTGTGTAGTGAGGAGGTGCAACAATGGAACCCAGGCCCCCCCCCCCCCCCCCCCCAATTCTGCCGGCTCCATTGCCGTGCGGAGGGTGGGGTGCGTGGAGGGGAGAGAGGGCGGTCCACCAAGGAGGAGAGGGGGTCCGCGAAGCCGGCGCCCCCGCTGCGGAGAGAACAGAAAGAAACCCTGGGAGACTTGGGCGCAACAAAGAGCCGGAGCACACGCACCCAGACCCGAGGGCCCGGGGGGCCGCCGCCAGGACGCACTCCCCGGCCTGCTCCCCGCCAAGCGGCCCCGCACCCAGCCCGGCGCCCCGGGGTCCCCCCCCCCCCGCACACGGGGGTGCCCGCCCCCGGGGCGGCGCCTCCGCCGGTCACGTGGGGGCCGGTCCGCCGGGCGGCGCTGCCGCTTCCCCGATCGCAGAGCCGGGGACGCGGCGCTCGCGCTCCCTCCCGGGCCCCGGGCCGCCCAGACCAGGAGGTGCCCCCGC
>JAAGEH010000046.1:8246866-8348242 GCA_011751065.1 Lasiurus cinereus
CCCGGAGGCCGGAGAAGGCGAGCGGCGCTGCCCGCCGGCCGCCGCCCGCCCCCGCCCCGCCGGCCCGGCGCCCCCCGGAGCTGCCGGAGCTGCTCCCCAGCTGCGGGCGCCCGGCCGCCGGCTGCTGCACTAGGACCCGCCGCCGGTCGCCGCCGCGCGCCGGTGCGGAGCGAGGAGCGAGAGCGGACCCGGCGCCCGGCGCCCCGCCATGGCCGGGACGGACAGCGGGAACCTGAAGACGGTGCGGCTGTGGCGGGACGCCGCCCTGCGCGCCCGCAAGCTGCGGAGCAACCTGCGCCAGCTGACCCTGAGCGCGGCCGCGGGCGCGGGCGGCCCGGGGCCCGGGGCCGAGCCCCCCGACGGCCCCCGGCTCGTGCTGCCGGCCCACCTGGGCGACGTCGAGGTGCTGAACCTGGGCAACAACGGCCTGGAGGAGGTGCCCGAGGGGCTGGGCGCGGCGGCGCTGGGCGGGCTGCGCGTGCTGGTCCTGCGGCGCAACCGCTTCGCCCGGCTGCCCCTGGCGCTGGCCGAGCTGGGCCACCGCCTCACCGAGCTGGACGTGAGCCACAACCGGCTGAGCGCGCTGGGCGCCGAGGTGCTGGGCGCGCTGCGCGAGCTGCGCAAGCTGAACCTCAGCCACAACCAGCTGCCCGCGCTGCCCGCGCCGCTGGGCTCGCTGGCCCACCTGGAGGAGCTGGACGTCAGCTTCAACCGCCTGGCGCACCTGCCCGACTCCCTGTCCCGCCTCGGCCGCCTGCGCACCCTCGACGTGGACCACAACCAGCTCACGGCGTTCCCCGGGCAGCTGCTGCCGCTGGCCGCCCTGGAGGAGCTGGACGTGTCCAGCAACCGGCTCCGAGGCGGCCTCCCCGAGGCCATCAGCGCCCTGCGCGCCCTGAAGATCCTCTGGCTGAGCGGGGCCGAGCTTGGCAGCCTGCCGGAGGGCTTCTGCGAGCTGGCCAGCCTGGAGAGCCTCATGCTGGACAACAACAGGCTGCGGGCTCTGCCCGCCCAGTTCAGCCGCCTGCAGAGACTCAAAATGCTCAACCTCTCCTCCAACCTCTTGGAGGAGTTCCCCGCCGCGCTGCTGCCCCTGGCCGGCCTGGAGGAGCTCTACCTGAGCCGCAACCAGCTCACCTCCGTGCCGTCCCTCATCTCGGGCCTGGGCCGGCTCCTCACCCTCTGGCTGGACAACAACCGCATCCGCTACCTGCCCGACTCCATCGTGGAGCTGACGGGCTTGGAGGAGCTGGTGCTGCAGGGCAACCAGATCGCCGTGCTGCCCGACAACTTCGGCCAGCTCTCCCGGGTGGGCCTGTGGAAGATCAAGGACAACCCGCTGATCCAGCCCCCCTACGAGGTCTGCATGAAGGGCATCCCCTACATCGCCGCCTACCAGAAGGAGCTGGCCCACTCCCAGCCGGCCGTCCAGCCCCGCCTCAAGCTGCTCCTGATGGGCCACAAGGCCGCGGGCAAGACCCTGCTCCGGCACTGCCTCACCGAGGACCGCGTGGAGGCCAACGAAGGAGGAGGGGACCGGGAGAAGGGCTACTCGCCGCCACCGCCGCCTCCCGCCAGCAAGGGCATCGAGGTGACCAGCTGGACGGCCGATGCTTCCCGGGGCCTGCGGTTCATCGTGTACGACCTGGCCGGGGACGAGAGTTACGAGGTGATCCAGCCTTTCTTCCTCTCGCCAGGGGCCCTGTACGTGCTGGTGGTGAACTTGGCCACCTACGAGCCCCTGCGATTTCCCACCACCGTGGGCTCCTTCTTGCACCGGGTGGGCGCCCGCGTGCCTCACGCCGTGGTGTGCATCGTGGGCACGCACGCCGACCTGTGTGCGGAGCGGGAGCTGGAGGAGAAGTGCCTGGACATCCACCGCCAGATCGCCCTGCAGGAGAAGCGCGACGCCGAGGGGCTGAGCCGCCTGGCCCGGGTGGTGGACGAGGCGCTGGCCCGCGACTTCGAGCTGCGCTCCGCCAGCCCGCACGCCGCCTACTACGGTGTTTCGGACAAGAACCTGCGGCGGCGCAAGGCCCATTTCCAGTACCTGCTCAACCACCGGCTGCAGATCCTCTCCCCCGTGCTGCCTGTGAGCTGCAGGGACCCCCGCCAGCTACAGCGCCTTCGGGACAAACTGCTCTCGGTCGCCGAGCACCGGGAGATCTTTCCCAACTTACACCGAGTCCTGCCTCGGTCCTGGCAGGTGCTGGAGGAACTGCATTTCCAGCCCCCGCAGGCGCAGCGCCTCTGGCTGAGCTGGTGGGACTCGGCCCGCCTGGGCCTGCAGGCCGGTTTGACCGAGGACCGGCTGCAGAGCGCCCTGTCCTACCTGCACGAGAGCGGCAAACTGCTCTACTTTGAGGACAGCCCGGCCCTCAAGGAGCACGTCTTCCACAACCTCACCCGCCTCATTGACATCCTCAATGTCTTTTTCCAGAGGGATCCTTCCTTGCTGCTGCATAAGCTGCTCCTCGGGACCAACGGAGAGGGCGAGGGAGACGGGGAGAGCGCCCTCGTCCTGGCACTGCCGCCGCCCAGCCAGGACCTGCTCCGGGCCACCCAGCTCCATCACTACGTGGAGGGCTTCCTGCTCCACGGGCTCCTGCCGGCCCATGCCATCCGGCTGCTGCTGAAGCCTCACGTCCAGGCCCAGCAGGATCTGCAGCTGCTGCTGGAGCTGCTGGAGAAGATGGGACTGTGCTACTGCCTCAATAAAGCCAAGGGCAAGCCCCTGAACGGGTCCACGGCCTGGTACAAGTTCCCGTGCTACGTGCAGAACGAGGTGCCCCACGCCGAGGCCTGGATCAACGGCACCAACCTGGCCGGGCAGTCTTTTGTGGCCGAGCAGCTGCAGATTGAATATAGTTTTCCCTTTACCTTCCCGCCCGGGCTGTTTGCACGCTACAGCGTGCAGATCAACAGCCACGTGGTGCAGAGGTCGGACGGGAAGCTGCAGATCTTCGCCTATCGGGGGAAGGTTCCTGTGGTGGTGAGCTACCGGCCCGCCAGGGGGGCCCTGCAGCCGGACACCCTGTCCATCGCCAGCCACGCCTCCTTACCGAACATATGGACGGCGTGGCAGGCCATCACCCCCTTGGTGGAAGAACTCAATGTCCTCCTTCAAGAATGGCCGGGCCTGCACTACACCGTGCACATTCTCTGTTCTAAGTGCCTTAAGAGAGGGTCGCCCAACCCACACGCTTTCCCAGGTAAGTGGAGAGAGGGATGTGGGGCTTCTGTGCTGTGATGGGGTGCGTTTTTTTTTAAGAAGATTTTTGTGTCTCATTTGTAAGATGTTCAACCTCACAGGCTCCCCAGAAAAGCTTCTCAAGATAAATACCAGGGGGTTTGGGAACAAGGAAAAGGAAATAAATACAGGAGCACATAGGACATACAGTCCCCAGATTCAGACTCTCATACGGGAAAGATTCAGACATCCTAAGTGGGTTCTAGTCCAAACATGTGGATCTCCTTTATTCCCCTCTTCCCAATCTAGCCTGCCTTTCCCAGGAGGAAATGTCAGGTTGCTGAACAGAAGATGGTGTTGGATGTTTAGTCTCTTGCTGAGCCTGGGCGTTAACGCTTATTAGACACATCCGGAGGGTGGGGGATGCTCCGAGTTTGACATGTCTATGGCCATTTTTTTTTTTTAATTTAGGATAGTCATAAAGTAAAAAGTATAGCTCACTTTTCCTAAGAAATTCCAGAGAAGAATGTTTTGTAATCGGGGTTGGATTGGTAAAGACAATGATGCCGATATTAGTGATGAATTAGTGAAAACAGAACTTTCGGTCTGTAACGCATGACTAACTCCTGGGATCACAGTTTCACTCGCCACACTCGTGGGCAGGAACCGCAGCCTACTGAGATCTCTCCGGGGACTTTCCTCGGGTATTTCCTGGCAGTTTGGTGCTGTTTTACAGATGTTTTAAGGTGGTTTTTAGAGAGTGGAGCTTTTGGGAAGTACTTTGTAAGAGATAGAAGAGACAAAATATTGCCAATAATATTTTCCTCTTCTGGGAAATGTTTTTACAGCACACTTCCTTCTTTCCTCCCTTTCCTTCCTTCCTCTCCTTCCTTCCTTCCTCCCTCCCTCCCTCCTTCCCTTCTACCTACTTAAGTCATTGTAATGAATGGGAGAACGCCGGACAAGTTGCCTGGAACTTCTGATTCTGGTTAATTGGCATCCTGAGCGTTGAGTTTGGACTTGGTCCATTTCCCACATGTGAAGGCATTCTTTTGGAGCAATTCTTTAAACAACTCAGATATTTGTGGAGCACAGGCTTGGCTAACAACATTCCAAGTGTCCTGAGGACAGACCTAATGATAGTATCATTGCCAGCTTCTCCCCTCGGCCCCCCACCCCCAGCGCACATTGAGAGGTGATGAAACAGAAGACTGTACCACTGTGATCTTTGTCCTGGGCTGATGCAGCTCGTCATAGTATCGGGAAGGAACCAGACACCAATATTTCCGAAGGTAACATCTTCCCCTTGCCCTAGATCTAGGCTGCGTTTAATTCTTCAGCTTGAAAAAAAAAGCCAGCGTATTCGGTTACCTGTCAACTGAGCTGTCCATTCTGTGTGATTATCTGGTGTCTTCTCACAGCCCGAGACTTGGTAGATGCTTCAGTTCGTTTTATATTTGCCATTGTCTTCTCTTCCCGAAAGCAGATACTTCTCTATTGTCTAACTAAATTGAATTAAGTGGTTGAGAGTTACATATTCACAGAGTGGCTGATTGAAGGAGCTCTAACTAAAGCCAATTCTTAATCCAGATGGAACATTCATGCAGCTGAGGTTATTAGCAGCAAAGGGAAAGGCATAGGTTATTGAACAAGTAAAGGTCTGTGCAGAGGAATTCCAAGCACTTAGAGGAGTAAACAGTGAGGCTGGAATTGTTTTTTTCTTCCTAATCTCAGCTGCTTATTTTTGGTAATAGTCAAAAATTCCACAAACAGATCCATTCTCTTGTTATCATTTGGCCTATCTGCCACTTAAAGGAGGCATGCATACCTACCTGGTTTGCAATCCAGTTTCTATGGATGAGATGATTTTTTTTTCTCTACAAAGAAATGGTTGAAAATTATGTTATATATTAAATAGGAATAAATTACCAGGTGTTTTGATAATATAGACTCTATTTCTATTTTATTTGCGTGCAGAAAAATAAGTTATCTTTTTGTTTTGTTTAGGCTTCCATTCTAAAAGTAACAGAGGGCACAAAAGCTATAGAAAAAGGTGGTTAGAGTACATTCATTGCATTAAGACAAGGAACAAATATATCTCCTTCTTTCATATTTTTCCGTGATAGCCATCATCTGCTAGTATTTGCCACATTTCCAAAAAGTTGGCTAGGTGGTCGGCAAACTCATTAGTCAACAGAGCCAAATGTCAACAGTACAACGATTGACATTTCTTTTGAGAGCCGAAAACCGACTTCTGCGCATGGGCCACGAAGTTTCAATCGCACGTGGTATTTTGTGGAAGAGCCACATTCAAGGGGCCAAAGAGCCACATGTGGCTCTCCTGCCCCAGTTTGCCAACCACCTAGCTGGTGCTCAGTGGTTAGAGTGTCAGCCCGCAATCTGAAGGGTTGTGGGTTCAATTCTGGTCAAGGGCAGATACCTCGGATGCAGGCTTGATTCCCTGGTCGGGGCACCTGAGGGGTGGATCTCTCTCACATCTGTGTTTATCTCTGTGTCTCCTCCTCTCTTCCATTCTCTCTAGAAATCAGTGGAAAAAATGTCCTCAGGGTGAGGCTTAAGAAAGTAAAAAAAAAAAAAAAAAAAAAAAGATTTGGGAAGAGTTAAAGTAATAAGAAATCAGAAGGTGATGTAGAAACAGAATTTGATGTTCACTTGGTTAGGGCATACGTTTAAAATATGTTTATTCAGCCCCTGGATTATTAACATATATTTTATCTGGGTAGAAACCTTTGACTCTATTGATAGTTTTTTGTCTTTTTAAGAAGTCATTTTTCTTTTAGAAACATTGAAAACGTTGGTTACTTAGTTTTACATTTTATTAATGTCATGTAACCTGGTAAACTGATAATTTTGCTACAATGTAAAAAAAAACGGGAATTTGAATTTTTTTTTTCAGTTTTGGGACATTGCGAGTAAAAAGCAAATTACGGTCTCCCTTGATTTTATGCAGAAGAAATGTTGAATTAATAGTTTTAAACCTTATTTTGTGAAAAGTCTGTGTTGTCTCTTTCATTCTCGATAGGTCATTAAATCCAGCCTATGCTGCACTAATGTAGTTGGCATAGGCCAATGGTCAGCAAATTCATTGGTCAACGGAGTCGCAAACCGAGGCTCGAGAGCCACAGTTTGCTGACTACTGGCCTAGGCCCTACATGTGAAGCCCCAGGGAAGTGCAGTATTTCTTTTTTATTTTTTTTTAATTTTGACTAATGTAAGAAATGCCATGTTTTGGAAACCTCTCAGCTAACTGAGAGGTTTTAAAAGTTCTTGGTTTTAAAAGTTCTTTAAAAAAAAAAGATCTAATTATGTGGCCAGAGAGATTACTGACTTATCTCACTTAAGGTAAGTGGGTTGAGTGACAGGCAATTTGAATGAGGCCAGTCATGGGCCTAAAGGTCAGGTGTGGGAGCCTGCCCCTGTGAGGGCAGGCCAACGCGGGCCTCCTCGCCTCCCGGGGGGTGAAGTGAAGGGAAGCAGCCCCCAAAGGAAGGGAAAGCTTTCTGCAGGCACTGACCGGACTGCCAGCTTCCAGCAGCCAGGCTTCCTCCACCTTGTCTGGGTGGAGTTAGGTGTGATATTTATTTGTTCTGTTCTTTTTTAAAAATATTTTTTATTTCAGAGAGGAAGGGAAAGGGAGAGAGAGCTAGGAACATCCATGCTGAGGAAGAATCATTCACTGGCTGCCTCCTGCACTCCTCCCATGAGGGACCAAGCCCACAACCCAGGCGTGTGCCCTCACCAGGAATCGAACTGTTGACCTCCCGGTTCAGAGGTTGGTGCTCAACCACTGAGCCACACTGGCCAGGCATCTTCTGTTCTTTTCTACCAATATGGCAGAAAAGCTGAATACTCCTGAGGGTTGGCTCTGTGAATTATTGAGGCCAGGACATAGGCCTACAGCAAGATTCTAGTGCTCTGCTATTCCATTTAAGCAGTTGAATGAATGCTGTGTGTTTTTATTTTATTTTATTTTTTAAAATATATTTCTTTATTGGTTTCAGAGAGGAAGGGAGAAGGAGAGAGAGATAGAAACATCAATGATGAGAGAGAATCATTGATTGGCTGCCTCCTGCACGCCCCACACTAGGGATGGAGCCTGCAACCCAAGCATGTGCCCTTAGCCGGAATCGAACCTGAGACCCTTCAGCCCCCTGGCTGACACTCTATCCACTGAGCCAAGCCGGCTAGGGCTTGCTGTGTGTTTTTAAATTGAAAGAGTGCATCTTAAATGAGTTGAACTTAGTTCCGTGTAAATTTTCACTACACATCCTACTCTCCAGATTATTAAAGGTTATTTTTAAGGATAATTGGGAAGCACCCCAAAGTGGGTAGACAGAGCATTGGTACATGGTCTTTAGATGTGGTTTCTTTCAGTCGCCGGTTCACTATGTGCCTATGCGCCTCTCCCATCAAGTGCCTTTTCCCTGAGTCTAAGTCCATGGCCACTGGGTAGTTCTCGGAGGCCCTCGGCCCATGTTGCCCAGCTCTGCTGGTGTCTGTGTCTGTGCCCAGATTGCGCTTTGATGAGGTTGTTCACTTCTCTGAGCAGGAGACGCGCCTGAGGCTTTGTGGCTTCTGTGAGTCTGTCACATGTTGGCTGAATGGCTGTTTGGTCTTTTGTGAGAAATGTCTTTTTTTTTCTTGGGTCGTCACGTATTCTGTCAAACGCCTAGGTCAGTGGTTCTCAACCTTTCTAATGCCGCGACCCTTTAACACAGTTCCTCATGTGGTGGTGACCCCCAACCATAAAATTAATTTTGTTGCTACTTCATAACTGTCATTGTGCTACTGTTATGAATCGTAATGTAAATATCTGATCTGCAGGATGTCTTAGGTGACCCCGGTGAAAAGGTTGTTCGACCCCCCCAAAGGGGTCGCGACCCACAAGTTGAGAACCGCTGGCCTAGGTGGTATTGTAAGTGATCATCTTGCTTTATCCCCCGTCCCATCTTCCTTCCCTTGTACCCCAGATGCCCCAAGTATGTATTCCCATGGTCGCTGCATTGCTGGTCTTTCCCCTGAATGGGCCCTTCATTTTGACCACTGAAGCAGAGCAAAGTTCCTGCCTTGTTATATCTCTGTTTTTAGAGTGACTGGCATTTGAGCTGACCTAGTTGTTGGGATTGAATCAGTCATTGTTTCTGATTTCACGAAGGTTATTAAATATCCTCTGAGGTTAGCTTTATTAATATTGATGCCTCTTGGCTTTTGTTTTTTCTGAAGCGTCCTCTTTGAGCTCTCCTGGGCTTTGTTTCCTGTAAAAATGAAAAGCTTAATCATGCAGCGGGAGGGACAGATGCTGTGCCTGGTAGAATGCAGAGGCTGGGGAGGCCTTCAGGAGAGTCAGTTGCATCAAGAGGTGGCCATCTCTTCTTCACATCGCAAACCCATCAGCGGAGCTTCTCTGCACTAGAGGAAGCATTTTTTCTTTGTGAACAGAGGGTTTGTACCCTACGCCGCCACCTGCTAGTCTTACTCACTCCCAGGAAGCCTCCCGTAACTTCCAGTTCCTGCTCATTGACTTCACTGTAACGCCTGAAACATGTACAGTGTGCCTCACGAGGTTGTTTTGGGGATTAGGCGAGAGACTGTGCTGAGAAATGGTTATTCTCTGTGTTTGTAAGGAGGTGAAGGACTTCTGCTCCACAGTGGGAGTGGGGGTGGGGGTGGGGGGAGGCAGGAGTGGGGCTGGTACTGGAGCGAACATATTTTACATTTTTGGTGGCTGTCTCCATCCATCCGTGAGCTCCCTTGTGGTCATGGGAGCCTGTTAGGATTAAGGACCTGACTGTCCCTCCATTGGGGCCCGATTTACTTACTTATGATTTTAGAGAGGGGGAGGGGGAGAAACAGAGAGAGAGAGAGAGAGAGAGAGAGAGAGAGAGAGAGAGAGACAGAGAGACAGAGAGACAGAGAGATGTCAGAAACATCCATGGGTTGCTTCCCACATGTGCCCCAACCAGGGATTGAGCCCACAGCCTGGGTATGTGCCTGCACCGGAAATGGAGCCCAAGGTGCTTTGGTGTACGGGACGATGCTCTGACCACCTGAGCGACACTGGCAGGACCCCCCACTCTTCCCCTCCCCCGCTTTCTTGCCTTCTCTGGTCCCTGCAGCCTTGGCACTCCGGTGTGCCCGGGTGGAGGGGAGAGCACACAGGTGGGTCCGCTGGGGGCAGGCCGGCCAGCTCTGCGCTCCCTGCCTCAGCTCCCTGCTCGGACTGCACAGCCAGCTGCCAGCGGTCAGCTTGCCCTTCCTTTGGGGGCTGCTTCCCTTCATTCATTTCACCACCCGGGAGGCGAGGAGGCTCTCCCTCCCCAGCCCTGCTTTTGCGTTAATGAAGCCGACCCTCTGCGCCCCATGTGGCTCCTCCTGTCTGTGCAGCTTCTAGAGCCCGAGTGATTGACAGGCGTCCCAGACAGCCCCGGAACACACATGACGACCTGTCTTTGTTGGACCACGAAGACGCTCTCCTCTGTCGGTGTGACAGTCCTCCCCTGCAGTGACCTGCTCTCTGCCCGGAGACCTGATGTTTCCTGTGCTGGCAGGTCGCACTCCCTAGACAGGGCCTGGGGCAGGGCTGAGCCGGTAGGAAGGGGACTGGTTATTTTTAAAGGACTCGAGAAATTCTGGTGTTTCTTAATCAATTCCTGGCAAAGTGCTTTTTTTTTAGGTCGTTTATGCTCTTCTTCTTAAAATGTGCACTTTAAGATGAGCATGTATCATTTTCCCACGTGACCTTTCTGGCACAGATATATTCCTGTCCTCTGTATCCAGCTCCTAATTCTTTCCGGAAAGGTGTGGTGGGGGCCAGAGGGGGCGAGGGGCAACTCTCAGGATGCAAAGCGAATGAAGGAAAATGAGAAAACGTTTTCAAGCCTTCAATGCCCCAAATCAGTTGTTCTCAACCTTTTTTTAATGCTGTGATCTTTTAATACAGTTCCTCATGAATCATAATGTAAATATCTGTGTTTTCTGATGGTCTTAGGCTCTACAGCAGCGGTTCTCAACTTGTGGGTCTCAACCCACAGGTTGAAAACGGCTAGCAAGGTCGCCTAAGACCATCAGAAAACAGATATTTACATTATGATTCATTAACAGTAGCAAAATGACAGTGATGAAGTAGCAATGAAAATAATTTTAAGATTGGGGCTCACCACCACATGAGGAGCTGTATTAAAAGGTCACAGCATTAAAAAAAGGTTGAGAACCACTGCCCCAAATATAGAAAGCCTTCTGCCACCTGACCTTGCCTTCTCTTTCCTTAGGCAGCGAGCATCCCCCTCCCCCAGGCCTGCAGTTCCCATGGCTCTTTCCAGCTCACCCCACCCCAACCCTGACTTTGGCCGCCTCTCAAAGAGGGAAACTATAGACAACGGGGAGGAGGGTGAAGCTGGTGGCGAGGGAAGATGTTCCTCGTGGTGTGTACCAGCTGTTTCCTCTTCTCCCACGTGCTGTTGCTTTCTAAGCTCCAGGCAGGGTTCAGGCTGCTGGTTTGAGCGCATGGAAACGCCTGGAAAAGTTGCCGCCTGTAATGAGTGCAGAGAAGGCTCTCTGTGTGCTGTTTACTATGGATAGGGACTCCCAGACGCCATTGCCAGCCTGTAAGGCCGGCTTGCGTGGAGAGGGAGAAGGGAACATTCGTAGCTATTTTTTATCTTTGGCACGGAGTGCTTGAAAACATTTTTTTTTCCTTTTCCCTTCCTCCACATCATCTCTTAGCTGAAAATAGGGGTTGTTACTGAGAGAGTAAATTAGTAAAAACAAAACAAGACAAAACAAAACTCCAATGTTTGTCTTTAGCGAGAGGTTTCCCGAAGGCCAAGGCTACAGAAGCAGAGAGAACGTTGGAGGGGGGACCTGGAGTAGGACAGAGGTCCCGGGGTGCTGGTGGGGGCCCGGCGTGGAGTCCCAGGGGCACGGTGGAGACTGGGTCACGGGCCTCAGGAAGGAACTCCGTGCTCCAGACCTGCAGCCCCAGGCACCCAGCCTGTTCCAGCTGCTTCCTTGGCTTTTGCGGATCTGTGCACAAGGGCACTTGCCAGAAGGGCAAGGAGGAAAGGAGGGGAGGAAAACGGGAGCTGTGTCCAGACTGCTCCTGGGTTGTGTGTGCCTTTCTGCTTCTGGGCGGAGTGGCTTACTGAGGCCAAGCCCCGGCTCCTTCCTCCTCTTCCTCCTCCTTTTATGGACATTCACAGAGCATCCGAGGAACAGTTCGTGAGGAAGCAGTGCCCTGGCATTTAGTGCATGCAGGGTTGTGCAACCACACCTTTAAGTCAAGTGCTTCTGGGGGCGAGGAGCACATTCGGTGGCTGGCTTCCTGCCTGGGGGGTTGACTGGGAATTCCTTTGCAAGGTTTTGAGACACTAAGGCAGGGCTGGAGGAGAGAAGAGCTTTTCAGGCCAGGCCTTGAGGTGCCTCGCTGTTGAACACCTTTTAACCTGGCTGCAGCAGACACCCTCCTCCTCAGTATAGATGTGAGGACAAAGGTCTGTCTGTGGCATTTGTGGGTAAATGGGGGCCGGCACATAAAGAGCACAGAGAGGAACACATGTGAGGACTGTGCAATTCCTGGTGTCTCTATGGGCTTTTTGGCACTTCATTTAAAAAAAAAATATATTTTTTCTGACTTAGGAGAGAGAGTTAGAAATATCAATGATGAGAGAATCATCCATCGGCTGCCTCCTTCGTGCCCTATACTGGGGATCGAGCCAACAACCCAGGTGTGTACCCTTGACTAGAATCAAACCCAGGACCCTTCAGACCACACACTGACGCTCTAGCCACTGAGCCAAACCAGCGAGGGCTTTTGTAAGTTTCTTTGAGCCAAACTGTCGGCAATTGCCAGGAAGCAGAAATCTCAATGGATTGGGATAATGCTCCGGAAAAAATGGCATTTTAAAAATCTGTTTTTGTACATTACAATCAAAGGAGGAGATGTGGGTGGGTTACATGAAATCCATTGGTGATAGATTAGAGATGGGAGAAAGCAAAGGGGGAAACCTCTGGGATTGGATAAAAAATAAAGCGGTAGACATATACTTTTACTTGGGTGGGGACCGGATAGTTCACAGTGACAATTAACGTGATAACACTAACAAGAAAGGAATTGGTGGTGTCTGTTGTGGTACTGGTTGTGCCCTGAGGGGTCCGGGAAAAAGAGAACTTACAAGTGACCCTGAAGTTTCAATGATAAAAGACAACAAACTCAGTTAAGGTAGAGATTGACCTTGTCAGGGAAGATAAGGGGCTAGGATGTGACTACCCACCACAACTGCTTTTAGTTAACGTTTAATTTCAGACAGTCCTTTGTGGTTACTCTAGGTCAGCGGTCGGCAAACTCATTAGACAGCAGAGCCAAATAGCAACAGGACAACGATTGAAATTTCTTTAGAGAGCCAAATTTTTTAAACTTTAACTTCTTACGCCACTTCTTCAAAATAGACTCACCTAGGCTGTGGTCTTTTGTGGAAGAGCCACACTCTAGGGGCCAAAGAGCCGCATGTGGCTCTCGAGCCGCAGTCTGCCGACCACTGCTCAAGGTCTTTGAGTTTGCAAGACTGCCAGGCAGGCCTTCCCTGCGCTTGGCAGGTTAGCACATGGCCCCTTTTGTCCACAAATACATGGCATTGGCCGTGGGAAGCTGAGCAGGGACTTGGGTGAGGTAATTGTTGATTCTTGTGTATATGGAGTCTGACCACATACAGAGAAATCCACTTGCATGTTTGAGTAATTACTTACAAAACTGGCTTTTGATTTTCTGGGGGGAAAATATAATCATACTGAGAAAGACTGGCTTACAGCTTTGAATTTGCTTGAGTTAGGTGAGTAGGTGGAAAGTAATACCCAGATCATTCCTTGCCATTGATTTTCAGTTCGGATCTTTTGTTTTCGAGAAATCTCAGGCAGATCTCAAAATAGGCAGCATGCTGAGATAGGAAAGCGCATGGTATCTGAAGATTTCTAAAAACTTCTAAAACGAATCTGTTTTTGGGGGAGGGGGCGATGCCTTCTCTTTCAGAAGGCTTTACATTTCTCAGAGTTATTTATGGGTTTGCCTCTGTATCGAGAGGGATTGAAGTCATCAGCGATTCTGAGCACCAAAGACTGCGTGTACACCGACTCCAAAGGCAGTATAAATTAAATTGAATCCTGTCATCAGGAAAATATATGGCTGCTCCTTACCGCTTTCTTTGATGAAGGGACGCGTTGTTGAGGTGGCTTTTCATTCTTAGCATATTAAATGATGAGAGAATTAAAGAGTTAATTTTTCTTAGATCCGCCCCACTGCTAAAATGATGCATATAAATGAGATGCATATAAATGAATGTAGTATTATTAATACATTGTTACGGTGCTAGTGAATTTGGGTTAGTAGAGCAAGCCTCCTTTCTTTCTGATTTTGAAAAGGGGAATTCAAAAAGAAAAAGAATGGAGAAGGAAGACATAAAATCAGAAAAATGATATTTCTCCTAGGTACTGTTTGACTATCAGCTTTATTCTAGTTTCAATAAGATTCTTATTTTTCATGCCATAGGGTTATTATTGTATTAACTAGAGGCCCAATGCACGAAATTGTGCGCAAGTAGGTCCTTAGGCTTAGCCTGTGCTTGCCGCTGCCTCCTTGTAAACTGCTCCTTAAGGTTCCCCCCATGACTGCTCCATGAAATCCCCCCCCCCCCGCTGCCCCACAACTGCTCTGCGAAACTCTGCCCCTCAACAGTCTCTAGTCCCACACACTGCCATTGGGATTTTATTATATAGATTATCACATCTGTCTGTCTAAGATTGGAGGCTTGGGGGAAAATATGAGAGTCAAGGACTGTTGAGTTCTCATCATGTCCTAGAGACAGCTAAGTGCTTCTTATGGACGATCACATTTTTTTAAATATATTTTATTGATTTTCACAGAGCGGAAGGGAGAGGGATAGAAAGTTAGAAACATTGATGAGAGAGAGACATCGATCTGCACACTCCTTACTGGGGATGTGCCCTCAACCAAGGCACATGCCCTTGACCGGAATCGAACCTGGGACCCTTCAGTCCACAGGCCGACGCTCTATCCACTGAGCCAAACCGGTTTTGGCTGGACAATCTCATTTAATCCTCCCAGCAACCTTAGGAGCTAGGGGTTAGCATTGTCCTTCCATTGTAAGGGCCAAGGCAAGACACCATGGCAGCGAGGGATGAGCCCCTTGCACAAATTTCATGCATCGGGCCTCTAGTCCTAGCTAATAAAGAGGGAATATGCTAATTGACCCACACACTGTTGTAAAAATGGTGGCACCCACAGCCAATAAGGAGGGAATATGCTAATTGATGCCCCACCCTGAAAGATAGCGCTGCCCACAGCCAATGAGGAAATATGCTAATTAACTGCCACGCCCTCAAAGATGGTGATGCCTACAACCACAAGATGGGGGCACCCAGTCCCCTCAGCCATTCTGGGGCAGCAGGCATGTGGCAAGGCTGGACCCACCCCCAGGTGGGCCTGGCCAGTTTGCATGCCTGCCTCTGGAGTGCCCCACTTCCCTCAGCCCCCCAGCCGCCCACCGCTGGCCCAAGGCTCAGGCAAGCCTTAAATGTCAGCTTCCAGCCACCCAGGGCCAATCTTAGGCTCAGGTAACCAGGGCCGGCCGAGACGTGCGCTGCCAGCAGTGGCAGCAGCAGAGGTGTGATGGGGTGTCGCCTTCCCCTAATCACCAGGTCGCCTCCCGCTCCTGAGGGCTCCCAGACGTGAGGGGGCAGGCCGGGCTGAGGGGCCCCCCTCCCGTGCATGAGTTTTCATGCACCGGGCCTCTAGTTTCTATATAAAAGCTCTTTTTTATTTGGGCAGTAGTCCTCCACACCCCCACACCCCCATCCCAAAGGGGAGTCCTTGAGTCAAAGGCAAAAAGCCTGTGTAGGTCGAGCCATGTTTACGCTGCCTTTCGTGGGGGGACGCAATTCACACTCCCACCTGCGAGTGTGCAGGATTGATTTCGCTGTCCTTCCTCAGCTTTGGGCATCATCTTAAAAGCGCACTAACAGTGCATGGAAAAGCACATCTCACTGGTGGGTCAAATTTCAGTGAGTGAACGTGAATGTTTTCCTTTGTGAATGTTGTCTGCGAGTTGTCTGGTGGTGTCTTTTGACATTATCATCTTAGCTGTGTGTTTTTAATCACAATGATCTCTTCTAATCACAGAGTTCAGTTTATATGGACACTGCGTATTAAAGATGATTACCTTTTGTTTATCAGATTTAAGGTGTCTACTTTCTAACTTATTTGCCTTTAAAAATATGTTTTTATTGACTTTAGAGAAAGAGGAAGGGAGAGGGAGAGGAAGAGAGAAACATCAATGATGAGAGAGAAGCATTGATTGGCTGCCTCCTGCACACCCCCTAGTGGGGTCAAGCGCACAACCTGAGCATGTGCCCTGACCAGGAATTGTACCGGTGACCTCTTGGTTCATAGGTCAGTGCTCAACCATTGAGCCATACCTGCCAGGCATTCTAGCTTATCTGCCTTTTTAATGTTTAAAAAACTTATGTTTTGAAGTTTTAAATTTCATTGGGTACAATTTATTGATAGCTTCCTTTATGATTAAATGAAGTATTATTCTAAATTCAGAGATGTAAGAGAAGGAATCGCACAGTGTACCATAATCTTTCCATCCATATAAACTTGACTGACAATAAAAAGTACTCTTTGTACTTGGATGGTATTCAGAAGCAAAAGCATATCTTTCTTAGTCCCTCCTTAGGTCTCTTTCTCCTCTGAAAAATGTTTCTTGTGAATTTCTTCTATGGAAAAGAAAATATATTTGCATATATTTTAACCTGAAATAGAGCATGCATAGTCATTGTTCTGCGCCTTGCTGTTGGTCACTTAAAATATATTTTCAAGATGCTTCCATATGAACAGTTGCAAACATATAGATAATCTGTAATAATAAAAGCGTAATATGCTAATTAGACTGGATAGCCGAACGACCTTCCAGATACCATTCTGGACATCCTTCTGGATGAAGCCGCCTCAGCAGGGGCTGAGGCACAGGCAATTAGGGGCCATCAAGCAGGCAGGCGAGCAGATATGGGTGATCAGGCCGGCAGGCAGAGAGGTTAGTGGCAATCAGGCAGGCAGGCAGAGAGGTTAGTGGCAATCAGGCAGGCAGGCAGAGAGGTTAGTGGCAATCAGGCAGGCAGGCAGAGAGGTTAGGGGCAATCAGGCAGGCAGGCAGGTGAGCAGTCCTGGATTGCAGGGATCAGGCCTAAACCAGCAGTTGGACATCCCCGAAGGGGTCCTGGATTGCGAGAGGGTGCAGGCCTGGCTGAGGGACCTCTGCCCCTGTGCACGAATTTTGTGCATCGGGCCTCTAGAGTGTGTGTGTGTGTGTGTGTGTGTGTGTGTGTGTGTGTATCATAGTATTTTACAAATGGATGTACTGCTTACTTAGTCCTATAGTGACAGGCCTTTGATTTTTTCAAGATTCTTTTACAGATTTTAAGCTGAGCAAGCTCTCCATGTTCCAGAATTTTGAGAAACAACCTTATTTCCTTCCAGGTTGATAATCCCTCCCTGTGCTCAGAACACTGTTGTGGTGCCATTAGAAAAAGATAAATGACTGAGTCAAAATGATGGAACTTAAAAAAAAGGGGCTTGGGAGTTATAAAAAAAAAAGCTTACCTTTGTGATTTAAAAGAAGCGTAATCTTTGCAATTGGCTTTTGTGATGCATATTGGAATACCACTGTTTTCAGCATAATTATGCATTTCACAGCTTAATTCATCCATTATAACGGGATGTAATGTTTACACACAGCAATAACTACAAATCTTACATGCCTGCAAACAAATGTACTGCTGATTACAACAAGACAGCGGCAGATAGGCTAATGCTGTGGAGGTGAGAAATTAGTGAACAAGGATGGATAATGAGCTGCGTTCCACTGACTGGGAACCTTGTTCCTGCCTTTGGCCCCGGGAAAACCCGCCGGAGCCAGTGGGGCAGCTTTTTCTCCTGCCCCGCAACCAGCCTTCAGAGTCTACACCGTTCTGTTTCTAGGCTTCAGCTGGGCAATGAGCTCAGGAAATGTGCCGTGGTGGATCCCGGGACCAGCAGAAGTGCAAAATCTAAGAGCTCATCCGCACCCTTTGCGCTTCAGTGAGTGTAATGAGTAAAGAATGGGTCTAGCCCAGCTGGCATGGCTCAGTGGTTGAGCGTCGACCTGGGAACCAGATCACGGTTTGCTACCCAGTCAGGGCATATACCTGGGTTGTGGGATCAGTCCCCCAGTAGGGGCGTGCAGGAAGCAGCTGATCAGTGTCTCTCTCTCTCTCTTTTAAATATTTTATTGATTTTTTACAGAGAGGAAATGAGAGAGGTAGAAAGTCAGAAACATCGATGAGAGAGAGACATTGATCAGCAGCCTCCTGCACACCCCACAGTGGAGATGTGCCCGCAAGCAAGGTACATGCCCCCGACCGGAATCGAACCTGGGACCTTTCAGTCCTTAAGCTGCCGCTCTATCCACTGAGCCAAACCGGTCTCAGCTCTCTCTCTCTCTTTTAAAAATATATTTTATTGATTTTTTACAGAGAAGAAGAGAGACAGAGTGTTTCTCTCTTATCATTGATGTTTCTCTCTCTCTTCCTTTCCTCTCTGAAATCAATAAAAATATATTTTTTTAAGAAAAGGATGGGTCTAACCCAGCCCACTAAAATGTGTTTGACTTGCAAAAAAGGTAAACAATCAAATCCCGCTACAGTGGCTGTTGTGTTTAAAATAGGTTATTCAAAGCTAACCAAATCCCCCACCAGGTTCTTGGAGAAAAGAGAACTACACATAAAGCCTCCATCTCCTCCTGAGTGTCCAAATCAATGCAGACGGTAAGGAGGAAAGAGCAAGCCACAGTTTCTAAATATGCTGTGAAGAAGATGTATTTATTCTGGGCCTCTCTTAACTCACCTGGGCCACACTTCTGCCTGGCGTGGCTGCGGTGCCTTGGATTCAGGAGGCTCGTTGCTTATAAACGGCGTGAGAAAGAACTAAAGAGAGACATGTGAATTTCCCAGCACGCGGTGATGCCCAGGACTGCCCACTGGTCTGTGAGAGCCGGGCCGTTTTGTGCCCAGGGTACAGTAACAAAAACGCACAGCCCCTGTGGCTGCAGCCGTCCCCTCCGCTGACATTGCTCGCTCCCAGATGGCTGGCACTGATTGTGCCCCTCTGGGTGGGGGCAGGTGTTTCTTTTGAGGTTTCCCTTTTATTAAGCCTCTGTACCTATGTGTGCCTTTTCTTCTCCCCAAGAAAAACACACACGTGCACCCCCTCTGGTTCCTCTCTTGTCGTGTGCACTCCTCCTGGTTGCTGCAGCCTTTCCATCTCTTTCTCTGGGTGTGGGCAGAAGGAAAAGGCGCCTGTCTTCTGTTTGTTGTTTTGGGAACTGGCATTGGAGACGGTTGGGCCCAGCTGTACTGCAGCCAGACCCAGCTTCTCCGGGCTCTGCCAGCCTCCTGGCCGCTTCTTGAGGACTGGTTCTGGGCCTCCGAGCCTTGTCTGTGTGACATGGGGCAGCACGAGAAGACCCAGCTCGGCCTGTGTGGCTGGGTAGTTGAGCGTCGACACATGAACCAGGAGGTCGGGCATATGCCTGGGTTGCTGGCTTGCAGGCTTGATCCCCCTAGTGCACTGGTCGGCAAACTGTGGCTCACAAACCCCATGCGGCTCTTTGGCCCCTTGAGTGTGGCTCTTCCACAAAATACCACGGCCTGGGCGAGTCTATTTTGAAGAAGTGGCATTAAAAGAAGTTTAAGTTTAAAAAATTTGGCTCTCCAAAGAAATGTCAATCGTTGTCCTGTTGCTATTTGGCTCTGTTGGCTAATAATGAGTTTGCCGACCACTGGCCTAGGGGCACTGCAGGAGGCAGCCCATAATTGATTCTCTCCATCAGTGATGTTTCTCTCTCTCTCCCTTCCTCTCTCTGGAATCAGTAAGAACGTATTTTAAAGAAGAGGGAGAGGGGAGCTGATCCACAGAGCAGGGGGGGTTGCATCTGGTCGATGAGCAAGAAGGGCTGTTAACGTTCTGTGCCTGAGCCAGAAACACAGGTACTGTTTCCAGGAAGTGATAAAGTGCGGGAGTAGCCGGCCCCAGGTGTTCGCAGAATACGCTCGCTGTCCCTCTTTACAGCTCATAAATCTCCTGGCTTATGGTGCCATTTGTGACTCAAGGCACATTAGTTAACTCGCGGGGGGCGGGGGAGGGGGAGGGGGAGGGGAGGATTTGCATTGAAGGCAGATCCTCTGTAAAACAGGGAGGAAGCCTCACGCTGCTTTTTGTTAGAAAAGAATCCCGTGTCTTTAGCTGCAGACAAACATTTGCTTTTGAAGGATCTGGTGGGGAGTTGGTGGCTTTGTTCTCAGCCGAGCACAGATACGCGCTGGCCTTCCAGAAGTCACGCAGATCATGCTTGGAATCTCAGTGTGTAACTTCCGATGGTCACATATGAGTAACTTCCCACTTCCTCCTCCTCCTCCTCTTCTTCCTCCTCCTCCTCCACTTTCACCCCAGGGAGTCCACGTGTTTCTCTCTGGAGGGGGCCGAGGACAGATGTCCTCTCGACCAGCAGTTGCCAACCGGTAGTCTGCCGGGTCCTAAAGGTTGGCGACCGCTGCTGTAGACAGAGATGCACAACACTGCCGGGAAGCCTTCTGCAGGCTGCTTAACCAGCATCAGCTACAGCGGCCTTACGTCTTTATCTCTGAGATCGAGGGGATCGGGGCGTCCAGAAGCGTGGTCTCAGTTTCCTCATCTATGAACAAAGGCAATCATTCTAACAGCTCCCACACTTTTTTTTATATATATATTTTATTGATTTTTTTTTACAAAGAGGAAGAGAGAGGGATAGAGAGTTAGAAACATCGATCAGCTACTTCTTACACACCCCCTACTGGGCATGTGCCCACAGCCAAGATATGTGCCTCCGACTGGAATCGAACCTGGGACCTTTTAGTCCACAGACTGACGCTCTATCCACTGAGCCAAACCGGTTTCGGCAGCTCCTACACTTTTGCCTCTGCTGTCAGCCGCCTCCGATGATGCGGGGATTAACTGAAGGAAGGGATGCCACGTGTCTGGAGTCGTTTTTGCCATATGTTTAATCAGTGGCAGCTCTGATCACCACGACCCCTGTTCACAGGTGAGGAACGCTGAGGCTCAGGGGGGCTGAGGAGCTTGGCCTGGGCACCACGGCACGTGGCAGGGCCCAGTCTTCCCACTCCGGAGCCTCCGCTCTCTGCCACCGCCCTGTATCTGGTGCCTCCTGGGAACGTGGTGGCTCTCGGTCTGTCAAACATGGGTGGCCAGGTAAATGGGAAACAAAGTTGTGTGTGTGCCAGGCACGTGTCTAACTCCGTGGACACGTTAACTGGAAACCTGCGATGGCGGGGCATTGGGAAGGTCATGGAGAGTCGGGGTGAACGGGCCCTGGTCCCGGAAGCCGCAGTCTAGGGAGGGGAGCGCGCAGCAGACGTGGAGTTGCGGGGCTGGGTGGTAAAGGCGGAGATGAAAAGATTTCCGGGAGCCCAGAGAGGCTCGAGGAAGGGAGCCTGCCTGGCCGGGTGGGGGGGGGTCGGATGCCTAGGGGCAGGCCTGCAGCAAAGTGGAGGTGATGCTGGGGGCCTCTCTGCAAACCCCCGGAGCCATTGAACTTGGGATGCAGTCAGGGTGGGGAGGAGGAGGAGGAGGGTCCTGCAAATTACCGGGAATCAGCCATTTCCCTTGTATTTTTTAGCCTCTCTAACCTGTCAGCTACCTTTTTTTTTTTCTTTTCTCACTAGAACAGAACTCTTGGCAGCTTGGTATAAAGCTAAAGTATATTTTTGACTTGATGATTTTTTTCCCCCTCTCGGGTGAGGGGGAAATATTGGAGGGTCAAGTGGCGAAATGTCAGATTTACAGTGTTTATGAACACTCAGGAGCACAGCATGGACCACCGCCTTCGATGGAATGTGAAGGCAGTCAGGCGGATCACCCTGGGCTAATTCAGAGGACCCTGCGCAGGACACAGGCCCCCCTGGGCAGGTCCCAGGGAATGGAGGGGGCGCCCCAGGGGCCGTGGGGGAGAGCCCCGGGCCTGTGTGCCTGGCCGGGAGCTCTCAGACCTGCCAGGTGACCTCCCTGGGTTCTAGAGTTTTCGTCTGTGAGGCGGCAATCTGCGAGGCGGAAAGTGTGTCTCTGTGATTTGAGTGTATGGGGTGAATTTGAACCTCAGTGGGAAGAAAAAGCGGGGTGGGGGTGGGGGGGAGGGCTTTTATTTTAAAACAAAGCAGGAGCGATGTGATAAGATCAGTTCCAGCAGGGCTGATCTGTCTTGCCTGCCGACTTAATTGGTTTGTTAGGGGTTGCTGAGCCACCGGCCTATGATGGATACCCAGCGAATTCTAGCAGATTTATGGTGTCAGGTTTGTAAGTAATGTCATTTGCGGATAATAGAGTTCCCAATTTGTCCTTAAATTCGGAAGGGCCGTGCGGCAGAAAGGAGAGACTCTATGAATATCTGGTCGCCTCTCAGCACTGTAAAATATGGGAAGGGTAACTGATGCCGATGGCAGCTTGCTCCGCGTCATGCATTATGCATGCCGTGCGCCCCGGAGTTCTCCATGGCTGCGCACGTGGAGTGTCTTTTGTTCTCGCTGATTTCTCGGTGGTGGTGCCGGGAAAAGAAGAGGTCACAGCAAATCTGTGGAAGAAATCTGTTCGGTGTAAGGCGATCTGTTTTTGCTGTTCCTTCTCTTCAGGGAGTGGCTTTTGTGTGTGCTTTGTTTATTCATTATCACGTTGGCCCTGGGTGGGGCGGGGTGGGGGGACGGTGGGAGGAGACGTCCTGTGATGTGAACAGCTGAGGTTCGGTCTAATGACCCAGCAGAACTCGGGCACACCTCTCCTGGCAGCTGTGAAGCAGTTCTGTCCTTGCCCCTTCCTCTCCCTCCTGCGCCCCCTGCCTCTCCAGGGCAGTGGCCCCGCCGAAGATAGGCCTTCACTCCTTCTTAACCGCGTAATGAGACAGTAAAAGGGAATCAGAACACGCCCATGGTCTCTTCTCCCACCGCTTTCCTCTAGCCTTCCTAAGGCCGCCAGCCTTTAAGACAGTTCCTCATGTGGTGGTGACCCCCAACCATAAAATTATTTCCGTTGCTACTTCATCGCTGTAATCTTGCTACTGTTATCAACTGTAATGTAAATATCTCATAGGCAGGATGTATTTTCATTGTTACAAATTGAACATAATTAAAGCATGGTGATTAATCACAAAAACAATGTGTAATTATATATTGTGAAGTATTTATTTCTAATTCCAAATAAATGAAATTTTGTCTTGAATCGTGGTGTAGCATGGGTAACAGTCTTCATATGACAACAGTAAACTACATGGCTACACTTTGCTACACCGAGGAGCTGGTGTGTTGGTTCCTAAGACCATGGGAAATAGGTGTTTTCCTATTGTCTTAGGCGACCCCTGTGAATGGGTCGTTGGATCCCCAAAGGGGTCTCGACCCACAGGTTGAGAACCGCTGCTCTGGCCTCTGGCTGCAGCGAGAGGATTCAGAACTAGCTGGAGCAGAGAATTAGCGTGTGCTCTTTGTCTCCTCTCCCTCCCCTGAAGGTTCCTCTGGGAACGGCATTTATGACATCAAAGGCATCATTTAAAGTTCAGACACGGAGTCCTGATGACTCTCCGCGGAAGCCGAGTGTCACGCTGCTCCGTGTAGTCATTGGAAGCGCTGCTGATGTGGAGGTGACAGCGACGACCTGCTTTGTGGGGAGGAGCCTCCCGGCAGGTGTCTGCCTGGCTCTTCTGGCTTCATGAGAACGGGCTTCCCAGCGCTGGCACTGTGGGCTGGGGGGCTCCCACCTTCCTAGGAGGCTCATTGGAGGGTGATCAGAGGGAGGGGTCCCAGCAGCTGGGCGAGGCTCCGGATGGGGGGACTCCGCCTCTGTCACAAAGTCCACATCGACGCGTAGCGGGCAGCTTCCCCGTCAGAGTGCCAGGTCCCAGGCATTGGAAAAGGTTGGGGCTGCCTTCTCAGGGGTGAGGATGGGTTCAGCTCACCCTAGATGAAAAGAATCTTTGCAAGAAACATCCTTTAACTTACCGTATTTTCCTATGTATAGGACAACCCCCAACTTTTCCAGTTAAAATATAGAGTTTGGGATATACTCGCCCTATAAGATGACACCTGGTATATAAGACGACCCCCGACTTTTGAGAAGATTTTCCTGGGTTAAAAAGTCGTCTTATATGCCAGAAAATACGGTAGTTTGTCTCTATGATTAAGAGCGCTATGCAGTGCTCCTGCATGCAATACAGAGAAATAGAATAGCATTTAGGGTTAATGCACGGGAAGCCAGTAAGGGTATTTATTTGCGAATCCTGTCTTTGTTCAGCAGGGATTGGCCCAAGCCTTCTGCAGGCCACGGGCACCAGGCGAGGGTCAGCAGGAATCTCCCCCAGAGCGTGTCCTCGGGTTCCTTGGTCCAGAAAGGGAGATGAGGCTGGTGTGCAGCTGCCATACGTTGTGAAATGAATCTAGAACAACACCTCGCGAGTTCAGAGAGAGAGAGAGAGAGGCTCCTTCCACCTGAATGGGTCTTGGAGGAACTAGAGTTCCGTTTCTTAGGTGAGAAAGACAGGCTGTGAAGGAAGGAAGTGGCCTTTTCTTCTAGAGCCAACATCAAATCCCTGGGCTTTGGGCCGGCCCGAGTGGCTCAGGCCCCATGCACTAAGAGGGCTCAGGTTTGATTTCCAGTCTGGGCACATGCCCAGCTTGCAGGCTTGATCCCCACCCAGTAAGAGGCGTGCAGGCCAATGGATGTTTCTCTCTCTAAGCCTTCTCCTTTCCTCTCTCTCTAAAATCAATTAAAAACAGGAAAAAAAAAATTTTTTAAATCCCTGGGCTTTTAACTTGTTAACTAAAAAAAGTGCAGTATTGCCGAAACTGGTTTGGCTCAGTGGATAGAGCGTCGGCCTGCAGACTGAAGGGTCCCAGGTTCGATTCCGGTCAAGGGCATGTATCTTGGTTGTGGGCACATCCCCAGTAGGGGGTGTGCAGGAGGCGGCTGATTGATGTTTCTAACTATCCCTTTCCCTTCCTCTCTGTAAAAAATCAATAAGATATATTATAAAAAAATAAAAAAGTGCAGTATTGTAGTTCACAGTTTTGAATTACCATTAGCCCATTAGGCACAGTAAGAGATGAACAATAATAGCTAATGACAAAATAGAACAATGACAACAACACGTTGCAATAAAATTTATGCGTATGTGCTCTCTTCCTCATCCCCTCAAAATAACATAATGGACTGTACTCACTTTTTCACTTAAAGGCTTATCCAGATTGCCAGCATTACTCCTGTTACACTTTTGGGCCCTTAGTGAGTAAAATAAGAGAGACTTGAACACAAGCACTGTGAAAGCGAGACCACTTCTAAGTCACTGATGTGTGGGGAGAGTAGATAGCCTGGATACTCTGGACAAAGGGATGGTTCATGTCCCACGTGGGATGGAGCAGGAGGCCCTGAGACTTCCTCGTGCTCCTCAGAGTGTTAGTACTTATAAATGGTTCATTTCCCGAATTTTCCACTTACTATTTTCAGGCCAGACCATGATAGGCTGCAATAGGTAAGTGAAACAATAGAAAGTGATACACCGTGGCTGTGGGAGGCTACTGTACACACCTATGTATGTTTTTAGGTATACACTAGAGGCCCGATGCACGGAATTCATGCAAGAATAGGCCTTCCTTCCCCAGCTGCCAGCACTGGCTTCCCTCTGGCACCCGGGACCTGGGCTTCCCTCACAGCCCTGGCGACGTCTGATCTAATTAGCATGTTACACTTTTATTATTATAGATGACTTACTATGAAATGTGGTTGAGATGACTGGATCGTTTGTGGCTGGATAAAAGAGAAGGAAGTTTCTAAGCCTAGAAAGTTCACATACAGTATTTATTTCAAGGTGGAAATAGTTGGTGTATTTTGGCCTGGAAGATGTCTTGCTGTAGAGTCAGAGGTAAACCTGTTTTATATTGGGTTTGCTGTTTAATAGTTAAACCCCGGGCCTATCTGGAATTTTAGTTGTTATTCTTTCATGAACTTTCTGTCTAAACCTTTATTGTCTTGAATTGAAACAGTTTGTGTGTGTGTGTGTGTGTGTGTGTGTGTGTGTGTGTATGTTTCTACTTTAATGGACTGATTTTATTTGGGATTTGTACCAATTTTTTTTTTTTTTTTTTTTTTTAGAATTTGGCAATGCTTTCAAAATGTTTTCTTCTGCCTGCCTCTAAAACAAAATTATAGCCCTAACTATAATTAGGGTTCGATTCTGGTCAAGTGCACATACCTTGGTTGTAGGCACATCCCCAGTAGAGGGTGTGCAGGAGGTGGCTGATTGATGTTTCTCTCTCATCGATGTTTCTAACTCTCTATCCCTCTCCCTTCCTCTCTGTAAAAAAGTCAATAAAATATATTAAAGAAATAAAAATAAGACAAAATTATAAACAAATAGATGTTCCTTTGATCTAGTGAAGTTGTAAAAGTGTCTTCACTTTTCTGACTTGTAAAAGTATCTTATTTTGAGTAAGTTTCAATGTTGGGCCTTGAAAGATGAGAATTTGAGTCTACTTCTTTCTCGTTCTCACTGGGAGGCTCACCTTGGCTGTTAGGAAAAAGGTGTAAACAAAACCATGTGGCTGCTGTTTCCCAGGTGCAGTAACCCACTGACCAATGCCCACCGAGGGATTAATCCCAGGATTAAAACGTCCTGGCCACCATCCATTAACTTAACGATTTATCAGACACCATGGGAGGTCTGCCAAGTGCCAGCGTGGTACTCCATGTCGGGGATGCAGAGATGAATAGGCTGGGAACAGAAGACCAATTTTATTTTTTAATACCGGAAAATGGGGACCTTGTAACAGGCCACTCAGTTAATTATCCCATTTTCAGTCTTTCAAGGGTTGTCTTTGACATGAAACATGTCCTTGGTTTCTCCCCATGGGTCCCAAAGTCTTACCGGATGCACTTGGCAATACTGGATCATGCCCTCTTTTCCGTGGTCTGAGGCAATCCTAGCAGGAAATAGGAACGGACCACCTGTTTCTTAGCTTCCAGGTTCCCCCCCCCCCCACACATCCTGCCCTTCTATTGCGTTGGCTCCTGTGAGCTTGAAATCTGGGGAAATGGAGCAGCTCTGCACGAGAGGTGCAGGTGCTTTTTAGTCTGGAGCCGCTTCGGTGCCAGGCTGTGCCCATCACGCCTGCCCGAGGGGCAGGAGGAGAGAGGAACGTGAGCCAGGGGCAGGTCTCTCGGGCACTGTCCTGGCTTGACCCCGTCTGACCCATCTACTCCTGGCCCAGCGCCCTCAGCTGCTGGCTCAGAGAAGAGCTCCAGAGAGTTCGTTTTCCAAAGATGGGCCCCAGAATTGTCCTTTCAGAAGTGTGCTCATGAGTAGCATGTGGGAGTCCCTCATCTCAGCTGACTTGGTGAGGATGGATCCGAAGTAGGCCACCCCTCCGAGCGTGCTCGCTCTCAGAGCATGTGCATGATGGAGATTGCATGGCAGTGCATGCAACTCCGTGTGTTTTCTCACCTGTCTTCTCCCATCTGTCCTGCGGCTGGTGTCCTCTGGCTCCTCTCAGACCACCTTGACAGCCAGCCACTCGATTCTGATGGAAACCATGGCGAGGGCACCGTGAATGGTGTTCCCCGTTGTTCAGGCTTTAGGGGTGCACCGGAAGATGGGGTGGCGTTAGTGAAGTTCGGTTTTCTTACCCAGGGGACCCTTATTGAGTGCCCGTCGTGTGCACACCACATGGCTCTCGGCTCTTACGCGGGTTCTTGTGAGGTTCCCGGTGCCGCTCGGGGTTAAGGAGGGAGCTTCCTGGGCCCTGGATGTGTCAGAAACGCTTTTGCTCTGGATGTTACTCCTGAAAGGGGGTGCTCCAGAGAGGAGCATTTGGAACACTTGGCAAGGTCGTGAGTCGGGATTATAGAATCCGCAGGATACAGAGGATGCTAGAGGGAGACGCTCATCATGTTCATTGTCGTTGGGAGGGCTAGGATGGGAGGCGCGGAATTAGGATGTAATGGCTCCTGGGCCTGTGTTCCTGAAAGCACTTGGAAAACACCTCTCAGTCTGCATTGTAAGCGGCACTGTGCTTGTCCAGGACTGGTTCTCACCAGACAGAGAACTCCGGCGGGTCAGCTGCTGCCGGGACTTACTCACCTTTGTTCTCCCGGGTCCTAGAGCCGTGGTAGGGTTGCCGGATAGAATAGAGGGCGCTCTGTTCTTTGTGAAATCCGGACGTCAGAGAAACAGCAGCTAAGTTGTATCCTAAATATATCTCGTGCCTATGTTTGTTGAGTTTTAATTTTGGATAAGCAACAGATAACTTTTTCATATAAATGAGTCCCATCCAGTCTTCAGATGTAATTGGTCATCCTGTGTTTTTTCCTTGCTAAATCAGGCAAACCTATAGAAAGTTCATTACTTAGAAACTTAAAAAAAAAAAAAGGTTTCCTGTATAATAAAAGCCTTATGTGCAAATTATTTGACTGGATGTTCAGCCGCACGCTGTGACATGCGCTGACCACCAAGGGGCGGCGCAGAACATGGTGGGTGTCAGCGGTGTTGGGGGTGGGCAGCAGTGAAGGCGCTGCCCGCCCTGATGGGCCCTGAGAGGAGCGGGACTGTGGCAGATGGTGGAGCAGGTGAGTGGGTGGCGCCAGGCCAAGGTGGGTGTGAGCAGGGACCCGACCACCCCGCAGGTGGTAACGGGTGGTGGCGGTGGGCACAGGACTGCCACCTGGCTCCCGGGGGCTGAGGGAGCCAGGCGGGGGGCCCAGGCCTGACCAATCACCCCGCAGACCCTGATTGCCCAGTTGGGGCCAGCCCCCCGCCCGGCGAGTGCAGCCAGATGCCACAGGCCAGGGTGCAGCATGAGCCTCTGAGCCTTGCCACTAGGATGCGCAGGGGGACCTGATGGGTGGGTTGGCGGTGCTTCTAACCGCTGTGAGCCAGGCTGCCTAACCCAGGTTTTCCATGTTTGTGACCAGACACCCTGAGACTGTGCGCGGAGCCTCGTAGGGTAGCTGTCTGGTTATGGAACTGGTTTCTGTTCCTCCCTGGGCAGCTCTCTTTCGTGTGCTCGCCACCTTCGCTGGGAGGTGGGCAGGGGCAGGCAGGATGGGGCTGTCGTCTGTGGGGCTGGGGGAGGTAGCTTCAGAGTGGGCTGTGGCAGCTGGAAGTCTCCGTGTGTGTGTCAGTGTGACTATGCACTGCATGGCCAGATTATTATGATCTCTGGACACATAATAACCTGGCCACTCAGGGTGTATACTGACATCCTGCATTAGAGACAGAAAGCAGAAAGGGAGAGAGGAAGGGATAGAGGGAGGGAGGAAGGAAGAGAGAAAGGGAGGAAAAGAGGAAGGGAGAGAAGAAAGGAGGAAAGGAGGGACAGAAGGAGGAGTGAGGGATACACACACACACACACACATTAGAGGCCCGGTGTATGAATTCATGCATGGGTGGGGTCCAGCCAGCCTGGCCAGGGGGAGGGGACATGAGCAGTCAGCCAGCCTGCTTGCTGGTGGAACTCCTGGTCAAGGGGACAGTTTGCATACTAGCCTTTTATTATGTAGGACATACACTGAGTGGCCGGATTATTGCGCGTTCAGAGATCATAATGATCTGGCCACTCAGTGTAAATGTAACTAAGTGTGGGTGGATGTTTGTCGTAGGGAAAGGAGGCAGCAAGGGGTGCGGTCAGAGGCTGAGCGCAGACACAGGCAGAGGCAGGCAGTTGCCGCCGAGAGCAGACCAGGAACCCCCGTCCTTTGGGTTACACGGGTGTTTTCAGGTCACCTTCCTGCCCACAAACCAGGTATTGGAAGTGGGAACCCATGCCCTTTTCCCAGAATGTTAATTAGACTAATTGGGGCTGAAAACAATCATGGCCTGAGTAAGAGGCCACTGGGCAGCCCTCGTTCTGTGTCAGCCCAATTAGAGCTTTGCACGGTGGGTGCGCCCCGGGGTGTGAACCCCGTGTGGGCAAACAGAAATAGAAAGCTTTTTCTCTAGACTTGAGATCCGAATCGATGTCTGGTTATTAAGAGCATTGGTGGCAGATGGCCACAGAAGTTGGAATCCCAGCTTTAATGAAGGCTGATGGTGTCCTGAGAACACAGAATTTAAAAGAAACAAAATGCCCCTGGCTGGTTTGCTCAGGGGTTAGAAGTTGGCCCTCAGACCTGGGTTTGATTCCTGGTCAAGGGCATGTACCTCAGTTGCATGTTCAATCCCCAACCCCAGTTGGGGCTCATGCAGGAGGCAACCAGCCCATGTGTGTCTCTCACATTGATGTTTCTCTCCTTCCCTCTCTCTCTTTCTCCCTTTCTCTCTCCCTCCCTCTTTTCATCCCTTCCTCTCTTCCTCCCTCCCTATATCCCTTCCTCTCTCCCTTTCGGTCTCTAAAAATCAAAGGGAAAAGAATTTTCAGGTGAAAACTTAAAAAAAGAAAGAAAAAAAACACACACCAATGTTCCCATCTGTTTTGAAGCCATTGAAACCAGCAGATGCTAGATACAAAACCTTGCGTGGTGTGTTAAGTCACACTAATGCCCCGTAATGTGTCTGGCAGTTCTGAAACCTCAGCTCCCTGGAGGGGAGAGGGTTAGGTATGGGGGTCTGCCTGGTGTGGCTCTGCTTGAAAGGAAGCTGGCACCACCTCCTCCCTGCGCCTCTAAAGCTGGGCTCTGCAGAGGTGTTCGGAGGTGCTCTCAGTCCTTCCGGGGATGCACTGGGTGAACTGGAACCTGCACTTCAACTTGAACTGAGCCCAGAGACAATCTTTCCCGTCACTGAGGACTTACTGAGGTTGGAGGTTAGATTGAGGGTGCTGAGGTCTCATTGGCCGGAGACCCTTAGTTTCATGGGGGAATGGGAACCTCTTGTTTCCCATTTGCCTTAGTTTAACATCACCGCTAGTGTTCCGTTCAGATTAACTTTCTGTATGTGTTTTTATTGGAAGGGTATTCTGTGGTTAAAGTGTTCCTTAGCGAATGGAAAGGGAAAAATAAGGCAAGAGGCAGGAATAGAATATTAAAGAACAGTTTTGCTTCTATCTGTCTTGAAATAGTAGTTAAGTCCTGTAAATTTTGTGTTTTTTGGTCCTTTAACAACACATTAAAGCTCCATTTGGGCCCAGCTGGTGTGGTTGAGGGTCGACTTATGAACCATGAGGTCATGGTTCGATTCCCGGGCAGGACATATGCCTGGGTTGTTAGCTCCATCCCCAGTGTGGTGTGTGCAGGAGGCAGCTGACCAATGATTCTCTCTCACCATTGATGTTTCAATCTCTCTCTCCCTCTCCCTTCCACTATGAAATCAATAAAGAAATGTGCTTTCCTCAAGCGCTCCGAGACACACAGCAGCCCGGTCTTTGAAGAAGACACACACACACACACACACACACACACACACACACACACACAAACACATATACAGTGGTACCTCGAGATACGAGTTTAATTCGTTCTATAACCTTGAGGTGGTGGGTCATGTGCAGCCGACCGATCGGCGCGATTACTCCTATCTCAAATGTTGCTCGTATTTCAAAGCAAAAATCGTTCGCTTGATGTCTCGTATCTCAAAAATCTCGTATGTTAGGGCACTCATATCTCGAGGTACTACTGTATATGCCCAGCGACTGAAACAACAGAATGATTGGTTCGCTATGACGCACACTGCGGCAGGGCCGGCTGACCAATCTCCTGCGGCCCCTCTGCCCCCGCTAGCCCAATCAGCCCCCAGTGGGGCTGGCCGGCTGGACCCCACCCATGCAATGAATTCATGCACCGATCGGCTACAGGTGATTGGTTCCCAGGTTGGTACAACTGTTGATGGAGCTGTTGTGTTGGAATGTGTTGTATATGGAACTCGCTGGAAGGGGCAGTGGTGAGTTTGGAGATGGACGAGAAAAAAGAGAAGAGTTCTGTTGTGATTACCTAAGTGGTGAAGGGTTGTGTGGATTGGTGTGCAGTGTGATGGCCTGGGAATTCAGCATCTGTTGATATTATTTCTACTAATAAACTCTGTGGCTTTGGACATTTCACCTCTCTGGTCCTGTCGCCTAATCTTCAAAAGGAAAGAGTTGGATTAAATGGTCTCTAAAGTCTCTTCCAGTCCAAAAATTCTGCTATCATTTGCACACACACTAGGAAAGTACCAGCACCACAGGCACCTCCCTGATGTGGGAAGTATTTTTGGTTGGGTATCAGCGAGAGTTACTCTTGCTATTAACACTTATAAAAAGCGGGAAGTCATTAGTGTGCGCTGTCACACCCATGCTAAACCATTTGCGTCCCAGTTCTTGAAAGAGAACCTTAAGTGAGTCTAAACATTTACCATGGGGTGTAGCTGAGAGTTAATAGTGTCTGAGTGCTAACTGGTTTAATAGCTGGTGATTGCCGCTGGATGCAAAAGTTGACAATCGGATTTTTAGTGTGTGTTGCCTCAAAACCCAGTCAGGCAGAGATGGTTCATATAAATTATCTTCACGAGAGCAGGCATGGTATTAGCTATCAGGGTTACTCATTAGGATTTCAAACTCTGTTAGGTTTAAGTACCTTCGCTTCCATTGCTTTTCTAGAAGTGTCTGCCATCCTGAGACCGGGCTGCTGTGTGTCTCGGAGCACTTGAGAAAGCACATTTGTCAAAGCCGAGTTTTCCTGGGTCATGCCAGGCAATCGGGCTTGGAGCTGTGAATCCTCTCAGGGTTTGGTTCCCTTTGAGGGAAAGGGAAGGGAGATAATGCTTGCTTTTGCTAGAAAGTAAAGCTTATCTGCCCCTACCTGTTTGCACTTTGAAGAAAGGGATCGTTTATTTATTCAGAAGCTTGGTTTCCTTGACCACAATGCAGCAGCCAGTTTGCTGGTCCTTTCGTGCCCTGGAGACGCGCTTTCAACGTGTGGGAGGCTCTTGGTGCCAGAGGTGGGCTGTATTCTGAGGGAACCAGGAAGGTGCAAATGTGCAACTGGATTAATGCCTTTATTTATTTTTTTAATATGTATTTTATTGATTTTTTACAGAGAGGAAGGGAGAGGGATAGAGAGTTAGAAACATCCATGAGAGAGAGACATAGATTAGCTGCCTCCTGCACACCCCCTACTGGGGATGTGCCCGCAACCAAGGTACATGCCCTTGACTGGAATCGAACCTGGGACCTTTCAGTCCGCAGGCTGACGCTCTATCCACTGAGCCAAACCGGTTTCGGCTGGATTAATGCCTTTATAATAAACCCACATTATTCTTCCTGACAGAGAAATATATATAATCTCATTATTTAGCAATGTGCAATGCTAAATATATTTCTTTTGTATGTTACTTTTCTATATAACTATAGTAATAAACATTACTGACAATATGTATCAACATACACACATATCCTATCTAATAAAAGTAATATTCAAATTAGCCATCACTTTGCTACACCCACCAGCAAATTAGGAGTGAGTATGCAAATTAACCCCAACCAAGATGGCTCTGGCCATGGAGTGAGCAGGAGGGAGGTTTGGGTTTCCCTGGCAATGGAGGAAGCCAAGCTTTCCACACACTCTGGCCAGCCAAGGCCTCCATTCTAGGCTACAAAGTTTCAATTATAGAAGATAAATAAATCCCAGATACCAGGGCCTCTGCTTAGGTCGCCAGGGGGCATGGCCGGCCCAGATACCACTACAGGCACCTCGTTCAGGCTGCCCATGCCCCAAGGTAACCCCCACCCGGATCCGGGATACCCTTCAGGGCAAACCAGCTGGCCCCCACCAGGACTCTATCCTATCTAATAAAAGAGTAATACACAAACTGACCATCACTCCAACACACAAGATGGCCACCACAATATGGCCAGCAGGGAAGAACAATTGGGAGGGATCAGGCTAGCAAGGAAGGGCAGTTGTGGGCAATTAGGCAAGCAGGGGAGAACAGTTGGGAGGGATGAGGCCTGCAAGGGAGGGCAGTTTGGGGCGATCAAGCCTGCAGGGAAGGGCAGTTAGGGGTGACTAGGCTGGCAGAGAAGGGAAGTTGGGGGTGACTGAGCCTGCAGGGGAGGGCAGTTAGGGGTAACCAGGCCTGCAGGAGAGGGCAGTTAGGGGCAAACAGGCAGGCAGGGGAGTGGTTAGAGGATGATCAGACTGGCAGGCAGAAGCGGTTAGGGACAATCAGGAAGGCAAGCAGGCGAGCAGTTGGGAGCCAGCAGTCCTAGATTGTGAGAAGGATGTCTGACTGCATTTAGCTATTCCCGTGGGATTGGGCCTAAACAAGCATTCAGACATCCCTCGAGGGGTGCAGGCTGGGCTGAAGACACCGGGCCTCTAGTACATATATATGTGTATATATGTCTATATTCACAAACACACACATTCACATGTCTGTATGTTTATACACATATATACATGGGTGGATGAAGAGACAAAAGCCCATGAATTCTTAACTTTCAGAGTTGTTTCAGAGAGCTGGATTACATTAGCACTGTGATAACTGGGGGGAAATGATAAATTCAGCCAGTTAGGAGCTAAGGAAAGTAAGTGGAAGGGTGGTTTGAAATCAGAAGTAAATCTCTCATCGTCAGAAAAAAAAAGAAGGTTGTTTGACTTAACTGATTTTCTCCAAACCAGTTTTGTGTGTGGATGGCCGACATTGCGATGTCTTTGATAAAAGTATTTCTGTGGACATTCAGTTCTAAGTTAATACTTAACGTGTAGCCTGCAGGCTGGTGGCTTGCTCCAGTAATCTGCATTTTTTTTTTTTGTTTGCTTTTTTAAAAAAGTCACAGTGTAAGTACAAAAAGCTTTTGCAGTTCTCTCTGTTGAGTATTTTACTATCGTTTCAGGATGATTATCCCGCTCTCTTATTACTAAAGGGCTTCCTTCATCTGATGCATATTTTAATATCTCAGTTTCAGACTTCATGACGAGGAGCCTGTGAGTCCCTCCCCCGAGTCCCATTTGCTGTTATGTATTTTGGTGTCTCCTTATGTTAATGGCGTTCACTTTTATCCCTTCGCTGGGAGTGGCGGAGGGAATGAGATTGGATGGCTGCTGCTTCTTCGTCTTTAAGCCTGACTGGCTCTGTAGGAAACGAAGAGGAGAGCCCTGCCCCCAGAATGCCTGGCGTGCTCAGCTGTGTGTAAATTGGGGTCATCATCCTTCCTTTGAAGAACCGAGGAGTGCTGCTGTGAGAAATGTGCTGGAAATGATTGAAGAGGAGAGGACGGCAGGACACACTGGCCGTCTCCACCCTGTGGTGTCAGGTGGGGCATCCTCAGCCTCCGGCCCCAGGAGACTGGGAGGCCAGGGATTAGCCCAACGTCCATCAGTAGGTGGCCCTGATGGCCAAGTGCCCAGCATTCGGCTCAGTGCGCCTCTGGGTTGTGCTTTGTCCTTCCTCACCTTGGTCCTGATGGGGCAGCATCCCCACAAAGGGAGGGACGTGTGTGTACGGCTCTATAGCTCCCTTGTTTGTGCCATATCAAGTATCTGCAGCTCTTTTCTTCTTTCTTTTTCTTCTTTTTAAAAATATGTATTTTATTTATTTTTTGCACAGAGGAAGGGAGAGGGATAGAGAGTTAGAAACAGCGATGAGAGAGAGAGATGGATCAGCCGCCTCTTGCACGCCCCCTACTAGGGATGTGCCCGCAACCAAGGTACATGCTCTTGACCGGAATCGAACCTGGGACTTTTCTATTCACCAAGCCAAACTGGTTTCGGCTGCAGCACTTTTCTTAGGCATGAGTGTGGTGAGGCATGGAGTTGGGGTTATTCAGCAAATACTACTCCACTCAGTATGCTCAGGGCCCCAATTGGATGTAGGCACCTGCTATTGGAAGTCACTGGAAAGGGAAATGTTCCCTTCCTTTTTGGTAAGACAGAATTTTAGTCAGTACGTGTTTTCCGAAGGTCCAGGGTATGCGAGGAATTGATTGCAAAATTAGTTGTACGTGTAGGACGAGGCGTCTTCACTTTAGTTCATATATGGCAACTTAAAATAAGAGGTTGTTTTTTATTTCTTAGTGAATAACCGCTAGTGGTCAATAATGAATTCCTCTCCCAGCCCATAGTTTCTTTCTACGATTTAAATACATTCTGTCCACTTCCAAGAATCTTGTTCTCTCATGACATTTCTATTGGAAACAAAAAACAAACACCCTGTCGCAGTTCCTTTCAGGGACAATAAAATAGGTTGATTACAGTGCATAAACCTAGAAAGGAGAAAATAAGTCACTTGTAATCTCACCAACTCTATGTAGGAGAGTTGGAGAGTCAGTGGGGGTTTCTGGGCGAAGGAAAATTTAAACTACATATTTTCCAAAGACCCTGGAGGGTGTGTGGTGAATAGACGGGGGAAGCAGGGAAGAGGGTAGGACTGGGGCAGGCGTCCACCCGGAAGACACATGGCCCCTGGGACTGCATACGAGCAGTGGAGCCAGTGAAGCTTCTAGATCTGGTGGGAGGGAGAGCTACAGGGTTTGTGGACAGAATGGCTCTGGGTTCTGAGAGAGAGAGAAGTAAAGGAAGACGTAAGGTTTTTGGCCTGAGCAACCAGAGGGAATTGCCGTTCTGGGAAAGACAGCTGGGATTGTGAGAGAGAAGTCAAAAGATGAGTGTGGAACCTGCCTCGTTTTTTCAGGATGCTTGTTATTAAAACCTAGTATTGCGCCTTATTTAACCCGCCCAATGCTTTCCCAAAGGGATCAGTGTGCTTTTAATCATAAATCTCAGGGCAACACTAACTTGAGATATGGAAACATTAAGGAATGGAAAGGAAAATTCAAGGTAAAGACCAGAAAAGACCAGTTGGGAGAAGGCACCACTGCCAGGAGTATGATGTGGGCCCGGCTGGAGGGTCTTCTATAAGGCAATTTAATTAAACTGCAGGTTTCTAATTGAGACCTCTCTGCAGACGGCCTCACAGATGTCTTTTACGACCTTTTGTTCCTGTGTCTGGCTCCGGCTGGGTATGCACCCAGCTTTGGACTTGGCTACCTGACGGGCTGTGTCGGGGGGTTAATATTACTAAAAGGGAATATGATTTTTTTGGTGCCTCATGAATCCTTTGTGATCGTGCCAGTATTGGCAAACGCTGTGATCAAAACACTTTTTTATTCTTTTTTTTTTCCTTTTTTTATGGAACTGTTTCTGACTCTATACAGACTTAACTCTCGAAAACGTCATTATTTGTCAGCTTATTCAGCCTGAGAAAGAATTGCAGTCGAAACAGAATGTGGAAGAAAAAAAATCAGCTGTGCCACTTTCTTTTGTTTGCCTGTGGATGGAAGCTGCCGGCTGAAAGCTCTAACCCTGGCTTTAAGGAAAAAACAACCCATCTGCATTTAAGATACGGAGGGAAGTCACAGCTTAGTCTGTTTTGTTCTCGGAGTCCTCCTTGACTTCCTTTCTTTTCACCTTACTTTTTGTATGGTGGTGGTTTTTCATTTTACCTAAGTGTTGCTCTTTTAGCTGATAGCATTTGGGCCTTCTTACGTGACCCGTGTGGGAACTTAAATTTGCTTACTTAGCACTGTTTGTGCAGCACCTCTGGGGGCCAGGCTGCCTGTGAGAGGCTGGGGGTGCAGGCTGGACAGGGGCGAGAGAGGGATGGGCCGTGCTTAGGAGGATCTGAGAAGGAGGCGTCTGAGGCTGAGATCTGACCTTCACCAGCCTCCTGGGTTATGACAGAGAGGGGGCAGAACCATAGCATCCCAACTGTGTACTTTTAGATGTTTCTGGGTGAGAAGCTGGTGCTAAGGCGTGCTCATTTTAAACGACAGGAGTGATGTAGGTGCCCGGGCATAGTTTATTTGTATTTTTGTAAAGATGGGACTCTTCAGTCTACAGGAGGATGCTCTATCCACTGAGCCAAATGGGCTAGGGTCAGGCTTTGATGATTTAAAAAAAAAACACATTTTATTGATTTTTTACAGAGAGGAAGGGAGAGGGATAGAGAGCCAGAAACATTGATGAGAGAGAGACATCGATCAGCCGCCTCCTGCTCGCCCCCTACTGGGGATGTGCCTGCAACCAAGGTACATGCCCTTGACTAGAATCGAACCTGGGACCCTTCAGTCCACAGACTGATGCTCTTATCACTGAGCCAAACCGGTTCTGGCGACGCTTTGATGATTTTTAATGGTACACCTTGCAGAGACCCAGGAGGGCTTTTATTTCCAGGACGGATACGGAACATGTTCCCTTCTGTCTTTAAATTCACAAAGTCTTATGTAGAGTTGCCAAAATAGGACGGTATGTTTCCTCAAATTGTGGAGCGGCATGAGGGGTGATGTGTTCTAGGACTAGACGAGTGGGATCAAGGCTTTGGCACTGTTCACGCAGAGAATACAAAGCGATGTGGGGTGGTCGGGGTCAGGGAGACTTGGGGGGACTGAGACAATCGGGACCAGGGGACTTCTTATCCCTGTTCTGTCCCGGCAGCCTGCAGTGAACACCTTAAACCCTGTGGGCCTGAGTGTGACCCTTTCCCAATTAGGGTTCTCCCCTGGGCCGCCCGACAAGGTCATTGCTAGCTCACACTGCCCCTTGTGTTGTTACTTGAGGGGCGTGAGTTAGTGTTTTGTAGGTGGCAGGTTCCTTTCCAGAAAATGACAAGAAGCATCTTCGTGCAGTTGCCACCAGTAAGTACCTTTCGCAAGTATCTTTAAGGAGATGTTACATATTTAGTTTGCGGATCTTTATCAGGGAGCTTTGCTTGGTGTGATTGTCCTTTGTTTTTATGATTATTATTATTGAGGGTTAACTTAAGACATTTAAACTTTACTTACAATGAAAACTTTTTAATAACTCCGTTTGCATATACCATATTTTCTGGCGTATAAGACGGCCGGGCGTATAAGACGACCCCCAACCTTTCCAGTTAAAATATAGAGTTTTGGATATACTCGCCCTATAAGATGACACCCGGCGTATAAGACGACCCCCGACTTCTGAGATTTTCCCGGGTTAAAAAGTCGTCTTAGACGCCGGAAAATACAGCACTATTCCAGTTTCTGTGCCTTGCTTAAAACAAGCCCAGTAGGAAGATAGGAGTTTGTATAAGCGGGGGATCAGGTGACTCCTGTCTGGGTGCCAGCTCCTCGGGTGGCTGGGCCAGGCGGGGGGACCCAGGGAGGCAGCAGGAGCGTGACTGGGGAGAGCCCAGGCGGGTTGTTTGGCCTCTTTAAGAGATTGCTCTACATCATGCCGAATGTGCGAGGAGTTTAACTCGAGAAGCCTGGAAAATTCAGTAGAAAATAACATTTTCACAGTACGTTAAGCCGGAACAGACTATTTTGAGCTAAACAGGCCCTGGAGATAAACCAGTTTAGCTTCTTGCTTTTTTTGCAGCTGTAGGACTGAGGCCGAGCGTGAGGCTGCGTCAGGACCTCGCAGGGAGGGAGGGCAGCCCGAACTAGAACCCAGGACCCAGTGCCTGCTCCCTGCCCTTTGCCTCCCTGAGGAATGCTCACTCCGCCTCTGCAAAGCATTCCCCTGAATGCAGAGAAATACGCTGTTACTTTTTAAAACCAAGGTTTTAAAAGTTGTTTGTCTAACCTGGCCGGTGTGGGTCAGTGGTTGAGCACTGACCCATGAATTGGGAGGTCACGGTTTGATTCCCAGTGTGGGCACATGCCTGGGTTGCGGGCTCCATCCCCAGTAGGGAGCAGGCAGGAGGCAGCTGATCGATGATTCTCTCTCATCATTGATATTTCTCTCTCTCTCTCTCTCCGTCTCCCTTCCTCTATGAAACCAATAAAAACATTTAAAAGGATGTTTTTTTTTAAAAAGCTATTTTTATAATAATTCATTAAAGCAACATAATTAGTTGCAAGTGATAATTTATAGCTAATGAAAGAAACGGATATGCTCAATAAAAGCCATGTATTAATTAAGTTCTAGTCAGAACTCTGGAGCTAATTTAAGGGGGGAAAAGCAGGATTTGTCAGGAGTAGAGGGAACCCCAGAGTCCAAGGGAAGGAAGCAAAGGAGAGGCTTTTTTCCTGGTGGGAATTGGAACTTGGGACTGATCTGTGTCTCTGTCCCTCCGTCCCAGCTTCTCTCTGTGTCCCCTGCCCCAGGTCTCCTGGGTGATGGTACCCCTCCCCCGTCTTGTCCTGTCTATCATTCTACTTGTCAGTCACCCTGACTCCCACCTCCATTCCCCTGACTTGGTCCCCGGTCCTCTGTCCCTTGGTCCCCTGTGCCTATCTCAGTCCCCTCTCCCTTCCCAGATTCTGTCCTTCCACCTCAGGTGTGGTCACCTCTCAGTGCCATCTCTTTCTGTCCCCAATGACTCGCCCTGCTTTTCATTCTCCCCGCAGACCAGCCTGTCTGCTTCCGTCACTGCCGCAGACTAATTCTGTTGCTCACCCCATTTCCCGTGCCCCGGGGAGCCTCCCGGTCCACCTACTTCAGCTCTTCTCACCGGGCTGGGCTCCTGCCACACTCAGGCCTGGGCTGCCCGTGGCCAGGTGGCCAGTCCTGCTGGAGGTGGGCGCGGGGTCCCGGGGGCCGCAGGAGGGCTGAGGAAGGCAGCCGCCTGGTGGCAAATACTGCGTGTGGTCTCACTCAGTCCCCACCACAACCATAGGGATGTGGACACTCAGGCCTCGCCCCCTGAAAGCCATTATCTCGGCCCAGAGGTGGTCGAGCTGGGAGCCAGCGCTGGAGTTAGCACTGCACTGACCTCCTGGGGCTCGCCTTTCTGCAGGGGGTCAGTTACTCCTCATGAGTCACAGTGTCCTCGTGCTGGGAGACCCCACTATCAGGTGCACCTACAGTTTGTGGAAGTTACTAGGAAGGCACCTGAGCTGTCAGTATAGGCTCCATATCAATAGGATTCTGTGAAAACCTTGTTTGAAACCCTGCATGGTACCTACTAACTGCTTCACATGCTTCGAGTCCAAAGAGGATTTCTTTCTTTCTTTTTTTTAATACTATATTTTTATTGATTTCAGAGAAGAAGGGAGAGGGAGAGACAGAAACATCCATGATGAGAATCCTTAATCGGCACATCCCTTACTGGGGATCGAGCCCACAATCCAGGCAGTGAGTGCCCTTGACCGGAATTGAACCTGGGACCCTTCAGTTCACAGGCCAGTGCTTGCTCTATGCACTGAGCTAGGGCATGAAGAGGATTTCTTGGATCTAGGTCAAGGCCCTGTAGAAACACCCAGTATGGTTTAAACATTTAAACATCACTAGCTGGTTTTGAAACCCCACTCCCCCCTTTTTAAAGAACATCTAAAGTTCTGGCATCAATCAAATTTTGATTAATCAGGGGTAATAAACCTATATATTTTCATAGCCCTGGCCTCCGTAAAGGTTTTATATGGACATAAGAAGTGGAGGCATACTTGGGAGGGGGGCGATCGTTTCTCCACGATCTTCCTGGCAAACAAAGATTTTAAGTGCTTTTTACGTCCCGTGAAATTTGCCGTGAAGAAACCTAAGACCCAAGAAACACAGGGTGGAAATGGGCTTAGCGGTCAGAGAGCTTTCGCTTGCACTCCCCGCCCTCCCGCGCTGACCTCCCGCCGTGGGCCCTGACATCCCGGGAGCTCTGCACAGAAGCCACTGATCTCCCAGCAGCTCCCTCTGGCTCTCTGCACAGCTGCTCCCTGTCACCATGGCCGGGCAGGGAGTGGCCTGGGACCCCGGTGGGCGGCCAGATCTGCCTCTGTCATCTCGGTTGGCTTTAAAGGAAGAGGGTAGGGCAGGAGGCTGAAAGGAGCAGCCTTTACGTGCTGGAGAGCTGTTCTCTGTCCCTGCACTGCTGTTTCCTAGTCAGAGATGTGATGTCGCTCTGGGCAAGGCTGCCTGTGCCTCACCCTTTGGAGTCTTTAATTCTGCGGTGCAAGTGGCACCTGGGCTTGAGTCTGGAATCGAAGCCTCCATCTTACAGAAAAACTGCTGTCTGAGATCTTAACCTTGCTATTGGCTTCTGTAAATGCTTGCTTGCTTAAATAATAAGGAAAACGAGACTGTTCTCACTTCAGAGGGGCCATGGAACCTTCCCAGGACAAAATTATCAGTGCTGGCACCAGGCCAGGCCTTCGGTGGAGGTCTCAAGGTCTCAGCACGTAGGGGCCCTTTAAGAACTTGCAAAGAGGCGGAAAACATTCCATATTTGGGAGACAAAGAAGGTAAAAACATATAAATATGGAAAATTTCTGCATGTTGGGGCCCAGAATTTGAGAAACATTTTCCTCTGGACCCGTGCATATTGAATGTAACTCCAAACTCTCCGAGCATGGTTTGGTTATTCCGATTTTCTGTAACAGAGTCACACTTGCCCCGTGGCCAGAGCCCAGCTTCCCTGCTTAGCCAGCTGGCCACCGTTTGCCCAGGGCATCCTTGACTCTCAGCCACCCTCAGGAGGAGGCCACCCCAGCACAGAGCCCCTGAAGGCCCAACAGGTCCGGTGGGATGTAGGCACCAGACTCACCTGCCAGGGGTATGTGGTTATTAGAGAGTCAGGGTGGTGGTGGTAAAAATCAGACAAATGAAAGGACCCCATTAAATATATTCATGTGTGACATGAGTCCATTTATATAAAACTAGAGGCCCGGTGCACGAATTTGTGCACAAGTGGGGTCCCTCTGGGTGGCTTGCAGAGATTGGGCTGAAACCCACAGTCCAATGCCACTTGCAGCTCCTACCTGCTGCTCCTGTTCATCCTGGCCCCGCTGTGCCTACCTCGGGCTCACGCCCAATCAGTCCCTATTAGGAGAGGCTCTTGCTGCCGCAGCATTGTTTGCCAGCTATGAGCCCGGCATCTGGTGCCCTCCAAAGGGGAGTGGCCTGCAAGATCGGGCTGAAACGGGCTCTCCGACATCCCCCGAGGAGTTCCGGATTGCGAGAGGGTGCAGGCCAGGCTGAGGGACCCCAGTGGTGCACAGTCGGGCCGGGGAGGGACCGCAGGAGGGCTCCAGGGTGTGTCCGGCCCATCTCGCTCAGCAGCAGGCTAACCTAACGATTGGAGCATCTGCCCCCTAGTGGTCAGTGCATGTCATAGCCACTGGTTGACTGTCTGCCCTCTGGTGGTCAGTGCACATCTTAGCGAGCAGTTGAGCAGCCTTAGCATATCATTAGCATATTATGCTTTGGTTGTTTGGTTTTTCTGCCATTTGGTTGATTTGCATATTAGCCTTTTATTATATAGGACTAGAGGCCCGTTGCATGAAATCTGTGCATGGGCAGGGTCCCTAGGCTTGGCCGGTGATCAGGGCCAATTGGGGCCTTCTGGCTGCTGACTGGGGCCTGCCTTCTCTGGCTGCCGGCTGCCAGCTGGGGCCTCCCTTTGTTCTGCACTGTCTCCGGTGGTCAGTGCACACCATAGTGAGCGATTGAACTCCCTGTTAAACTCCTGAGGGCACACTGCATATTAGCCTTTTATATATATATTTAGATTGTTTATATCTGTGTGGGCAGAGGAGGGGCAGGGAAGAGGAGGACATTGAGATCAGATGAATAAAAGAATCGGGGACAAATACAGTTCTCACTTGGCTGTCAGAGAACATCCTTTCAGGTGAAAGAAAGGAATGTTGCATTTATGCTTACCTTGCGATTCTGCTGCCTGGAGAAGGGAAATCAGCAAAAACCCGGTCCGTGTCTGGGCTTTTTCCATACATCAGAGCGGGAGAAAGGGACGGAGGGAGGCGCTCAGCTCAGCCCAGCCCTGGATCCTTGCCGAGGGGTGAAGGGGGAAGTGATTTTACCCTCCTCTTTACACATTTCCCGTTAATTTACTTATTAAAGTGAGTACCTACTGGCTTTGGTAATTAAAAATGAATAGATTTAAGGTAAGATTTTAAAAAACCAGAAAGCCATTTTATGGAAGAAAAATATTGAAATTTGTACCAGAGTTGATCATTTTAGGTTTTATGTTTAAGATGTGGTCTATGTAAGTGGCACTCAATTCAGAAGGTATAAATGGCACTATGGAGAAAAGCAGGCCATCCGTTTCCCCTCCTCCAGGCCAGTTTTGCCAGATTCTTGGGTGTTGTTGCAGGATGCCCTATGTTTTTACAAATATGTACATATTTTTATGTATAGATGGAGAAGTGAGAATCTGAAGAAAAACATTGTTTTGTATCTTTTTTAAAAATTGAAAATATATACTAGTACTGGTCCTATGGGTATGTATTAAACTGTCTGATTCTTTTTTTATTGGTTGTATATTATTCTGTGGCATAAGCTGGTTTTATTTAACCGGCTTTGTGTTGAGCATTTGAGTTGGTTTTTGGTTTTTTACTTTAGAAACAGCACTGAAGTAAATACTTACGACTGTATCTTTTGACATGTACGGGTATGTCCATCGAGTAAATACCTAGAAGTGGAACTGTCACATTTCTCTCCAGAGGGGAGGTGAAATGTATGCTTCCTTCAGAAATGAATGGAAGTATTCTCTAGGGAATAGGTGCTGCCTTGGAGCAGCTGGGACTTCAGGGAAGGCAGTGGGAATGTCAAGGCCTTTCCACTGCTCCTCTCATAGGCTCTTTTCTTTGGAGAAGTTGTTTTTGCTCAAACCTTAGTTTTTACATTTCAGATGAACAAGGATATGAGTGCCAGGGTCTTAATCCAGCATCTTGAAGGGTTCAGGAATCTGGAGAAGGTGCTGTGTGTAAATTAATAAAAAGTCCAGAGATGAAACATAATTTTTGAAGGCATTTTGGGGAGCCAGAGAAGACTTAGCTAAAGGAACCAAGTTCTCTGTCTCTCTGGAACCCTTGCTTTTTATTAACACAAATGGTCCTAAGGCAAAGTAGATCTACATCAAGGCCAGGTTTAATATACACAATCCATTGTCAGATTGGGGGCACTACCTATTTCTGTTCAGGTCTTTGGCCAGCAGGCAATAACATGTAGATTGAAATGCCTTCAGCTCTTTGGCAGCAAGCAATCATCTATAGAAATCTTTAGGTGTGGGGAAACCCCTGAGCCATTTCCAGCAGGCAGTCCTCAAGGTTCCATCAGCCTTTTGGTGAAACTTCTTGCATTTATGACATGCTGGAATTAGCTTCCATCATATGAGGAAGAAATAAACATTTACTGAGATGCTATTATGTGGCAGGCATTGACTTAGGTCAGTTAGTTGCATGTATCATCACTTAATGCTTGTCGCACCCCTGTGAACTATCCACAGTTCACAGATGAAAAATGAGGCTCGGAGAGGCTAGGTAACTTGCCCAGGGTCACACTGTGGATACATGGAGACTCACGTTTCAGACTTTGGCAAAGAACTTGTTATCTTTGGGATTCTCATTGATCTTAACCCCCCAACAATCCCCCCCAAAAAAAAACCGTTTAGAAATCTAATTTTTTTGCATTGCAGAAAATCTGGAGATACATTGTGCATGAACTAGGTGTAGAAGGTTGGATGTCACCATGATTGACCTATAATGTGTGACATTGCTTATACCTCAGAAGTCCCTTTCAGTACATCTGTTTCAAGTTTGCCATTGAGTTATAAGGATTGTCCTTAACCTACGAAGGGCTGTGTTCAAAAAAAATTTTTTTTAATTTTTTTGTCTACTACAGTGGAGAAGCTAGATCTAAAGCAGCAGTCCTCTGAATGCTGGTTCTCTTCCAGGCTGAACCACAAAAGCCCACATAACCGGCAGTGTTCTGAGAGTGTGGTGGCCCTAAGTCCTTGGTGTGTTCAGTCCATTGTGGGGAGGGTGCATGGAGAGATAAAGGCTAGAGCCACAGCAAGGAGGAAATTAGGAGAGGCGAGAAGCCTCGCATTCATGCGGGTCAATCCCTAGGAGTAAAGAGCTGGATTACATGGGGCCAGACTGCAGTGAGTCTGGGCCTGGGACCAGGGACACGGGACAGGAGGCTTACTCAGGTGTTACAACATCTCTTCGTAAGGAATGGGGCCACTTGTTATTTTTGAAAGTTAGATGTTTGTAGGTTGGCAACTGTGCCTCTGCTTTTTGTTCCCCATGACTTTATTAAGCAATAACCTCTGATACAAGTGGGCTTCAGTGAAAGAACTGGGTATATACAAATGGGCTTCAGTGAAAGAACTTGGGTATAATTTGCTGTAATTTTTCAGCTCAAGAGACAAGGAGCTTTTTCCCTCCCATCCAAGCCAGGACAAATTTTCTCATGGGTGATAGGGATTATTACGGTCCTTTTTCATTTTTTTCTGCTCGTTTTATCAAAGGTGGTATAGGTTCCAGTCTAGCTGGAGAGAAGACGGTGTTCTTCTGAGCTAACTCGGTGAGTTGGCCAGTAGATGACCTTTTGCCTCCAGACTGAAGGGAGCCAGTGTCCTTATCTCTTCTCACCCGTGGCCCTGTCTTCTGGATGTTCGGTGGGATGGTGTTGGATGAAACTTAACGTTTCACTTCTAAGACACCCACATGTAACCTTGCAGTGGGCAGGGAGGAATTCCCTGAGGTGGAAGAGGAAGGAGAGGCGGAAAAGCCACTCTCCGCTGTCTCTAGTTGGTTAGAGGCGCTGGGAGTATGTTCACCGTGACCTTCCCTCCCATAACGTGTTTCTGTTATTGCTGCCCCTTGACAGTTGACACCCACCATTTATCTTTGCCTTCTCGGACCTACTCATTTAATAGCCATTAGCAGTCAGTGTCACCTACCCATTATTATTAGATATTAGATAGTATGTATCTAGTACTATTATTCACATTGGGGATTTTCTACACGATTGAGTATAGCTTCAGCTTGAATTTCATCCAATAGAATATGTGTTTTCCCCTTTATTTATAACTATCCCAGTGAGGCGTAAATGAAATAATCATAAGTGTAAACTGAAAAAAGAATCTCAGCAAAAGACACATGCTTTCATGGCATTTCTGCCTTCTGTGGATTGAGTCCCTGATTTTTTTTTTTAGCTTGAAACTCAATGGACATGGGAAATGAAACTTGTCCTTCCTGACATCTGTCAAGCCTTTCATTTTCTTGGAAAGGGTGGTGGCCATGCCGAAGCCCCCGTTGGTGTTTCTAGCTCAGGTTGTAGCTTAACTGTAGGGCTTTGTTTTTAATTGAGACATAGATGAGATGTAACTGGCCTATAGTAGGATGCACGGTTTGAAAGTGCACAACCGGATAAGTTTTGACATATGTCTAGATCCATGAAACCATCATCATGATCAAGATAATGAACAAATGCATCTCCCTCCGGAGTTTTCTCCTGCTCACACTCTTCTTTCCTGTCCCTTCTGTCCACATCCCCACCCGAGGCAAACACGGATCCTCTTCCTGTCACGATAGATTAGTTTGCATCTTATAGCGTTTTATGCAGTGGAATCATACAACACAGACTCCTCTTTGGTCCGGCTTCCTTTACTCAGCAGAGTAGTTTTCAGATTCATCTGTGTTCTACATATCCATGCTTCATCTTTTTTTTTATTTATTGCTGAGTAGTATTTCATTGCATGGATATACCACAGATTGTTACCTGCTCACTTTTAATGGTCATTTAGGTTGCTTTTAGTGTTTGTCACTTCAAATGAAGCTGCTGTGAACATTCATGTTTAAGTCTTAGTATGGACTTATACTCTCTTGTTTTTTGTTGTTGTTTTTTAAAATATATTTTGGTGATTTTTTATAGAGAGGAAGGGAGAGGGATAGAAAGTTAGAAACATCGATGAGAGAGAGACATTGATCAGCTGCCTCCTGCACGCCCCCTACAGGGGATGTGCCTGCAACCAGGATACATGCCCTTGACCAGAATCGAACCTGGGATCTTTCAGTCCGCAGGCCAATGCTCTATCCACTGAGCCAAACTGGTGTCGGCTCTACTCTCTTGTTTTGGGTAAATATCTAGGAGTGGATAGCTGTATCACAGAGTAGGTGGATGTTTCATCTTTTCAAGAAATGCCACCAACAGTGCAGAGAGTTCCAGTTCCAGTTCCCCCACAGACTAACACTGTGGTCAGCTTTTTCCATGTAGACAACATAAGTGAGAAGTGGTATCTCATTGTGGTTTTGTTTGCGTTTCTCTAACAATTAATGATGCCGAGTATCTTCTCATGTGCTATTTACTATTAGTATACTTTCTTTGGTGAAATGTCTTTTCAAACTTTTGCCCAATTTTTTTTTTTTTTCAGTTGGGCTGCTTATTATTTATTTATTTTTTTCATGATTCTTGAAAGTTCTTTATATATTCCGGGTTCAAACCCTTTGTCAAATACATGCTTTACAAATATTCCCTCTCCATGTCTGGTCTTTTCATTCCGTGTCTTTGGAAGAGTATAGGATTGTCACTTTGATCATGGGTTTGCCATACAGAAAGATACTATTTTATTCACAGGATCAAAAGTACTCTGAGACCTATAGCCACACTTCCACTTTCAGCTCAGACAGAGTAACAGAGCCTGTCTTTACTCTCACTCTCAGGAAAAACAAACAAACAAACAAACAAGTAAAATATATCCTAGATAATAAAAGTGTAATAATATGCAATTCGACAGAACAGCAGAATGACCAGTCAGCAGGGGGTGGGGCTGGCGAGCAGGTGGCACCAAGCCAGCCAAGGCGCATGCCAGCAGGTAGAGAGAGGAAATGGCAGTGGGGGTGGGGCAGCAACCAGCAGCGGCAGAGGGGCGATTGTGGGGCTGCACCATCCCCTAACTGGCCTGTCCAGTCACCTCCTGCAGAGGGAAGCTGAGCCGCAATGGTGGGGTGATGGGGGTAGCACTGTCCCCTGCTCAGCAGGCCTGTTGCCTCCCACAGAGGGAGGCCAGACTGGGGTTAAGCCATCAGCCATCAGTAGGACAATTCCTGAGGTCTCCCTGTGAGAGGGCACAGACCGTGCTAAGGGACCCCCCCACCCACCGCCCCAGTGCACGAATTTTCATGCACCAGGCCTCTAGTAAAATAATAATCTTTAAGAGGCAACGAAGGATAGTATCCTGAGAGACAGAAATGGGACAAGTCCCAGAATTGCCTCAGTTAGGGCCTCGGAAGTGGCCAGGCTGTGGTGCAGAGAGGGGGAGCTGAGGCAGCGCCCAGAAGGTCCCCTGGATTAAGGAGACCACGGTGTGGACTGGTGAGCTGCTGAGTGGTCAGGTGCTGGATGGTTTGAAGGCAGAGCAGCGGGGCTTGCTGCTGGGTTCATTGTGTGTGAGAGAGAAAGGGGGAGGCAAAGACGACTCCACGTTTTTTGTCTAAAGTTACTGCAAGAACGGAGTGGACATTTTTTATATGGGGGCGTCTGGGAAAGGAGTACCTTTGGGATATGGGGCCAGTGGGCTTTAAGAGTTTGACTTTGAACAACACATCAATATCCAAGTGGCAGTGTTGTATATAGTATATATGCATATGTGTGTGTATGTATATTTAAAAAAATTTTTTTTCATTTTAAAAAATTCTCACCCGAGGATATTTTTCCATTGATATTTAGAGAATGGAAGTGAGGGGGGGTTGGGAGAGGGACAGAGAAACATCCATGTGAGCGAGACACTCTGACATAGGCCTGAGATGGAGCCTGCAATGGAGGTGCGTGCCCTTGACCGAAAATCGAACCTGAGACCCTTAGGTCCAAGGGCCGACACTCTAACCACTGAGCCAAACCGTCCAGGGCTTTAGCGGCTATTTCGATCTCAGTCTGATATTCAGGCGAGAGTTCAGGACTGAAGGCAAACGGAGCCCTTGGCCAGGCCCGTGGCCCAGTTCAGTGGTGGTTCCCGTGTGCTGAGCCGGCCCGCCCTCGCCTCCGGTGCCGCCGGTCCCGTGTGGCGATCCCGCACGCTGTCACCGGCCGCGGCTGCCCTGCTGGTGTCCTCCTGGTCTGCCTGCGTTTGGGCTTCAGTCCGGAAGCCGGCTGCCTCGGCTTTGCAGGTGCAGCACAGCGGACACAGAAAGAGCCTTTCTTGTCCATAATCACAACCTTCAGGAGGCTGCAGGGGCTGGGGGTGCTCAGTTTCAATTGTGGGTGCAATTCACCGCTTTTCAGGTCATCAGAGATGCTGTTCGTTCGGTTAAAGTGGCCTTGAGTCTGGCCTGGATCCGCTGGGAGTGGACTTGGGTGGGGGAGTAGATACAAAAACAGCTCGTGTGGGGAGCGGGCCCAGCTGGCCCACGTCCCCTGCACGGCCGGTCATGCGTGTGGGAGATCTTGTTCACGTGCAGAAGGAGGCCCACCATCTCGAGGTTCCTTCCAGCCGTAAGGCGCCGAGGGCCCGTCCAGCTCTCGCTTCCGTGGGTTTTCTGTCTCCCGGGCCCTGCAGAGGCTCCCGCTCCCCCCGCCCAGCCCACAGTCCCTCCTCTCCACCTCCCTTCCTCCCAGGAAATACAATCTGCAGAGACTCTGTCATCTTCCTTGTTAGGAGACGGGAAGAAAACGTGTGGTTTCCGATCGCGGCCAAGGAGCTGAAATGGCTCGCGGAGTATTTCAGAATCAGGTCGGGTCATAAAAGTTCCTCCCATTTTCTGCTGAAAAGAAGACTAATGATGGAGGGAGGCGGCGTGAGTCTGGACGCTTTGATGCCGCCTGCGTGCGTTTCTCTGGGCCTGGAACCACTTCCAGGAGGAGGGAGGCGACAGGCCATCCCAATCAAGAGGAGCCTCTGCAAACACTTCATCTCTCGGCAGGGAGGGCTTTTCTCCCACCTCACCCGCGTGGGGAGGAAGGGAAGGCCAGACCGGCAGGGTCTGGGCTCTGATCCTCCTCTCCTCCCTCCTCCCTCCCCCCTCCACTCCCTTTGATCTGTGAAGCATGTCTAATCCTCAGCCAAGTCTGCTGGAACTTTATCCAGAGCAGGAAAAGGGGAAATATTTTTCCTTTCTTGGATGGATTTGTATTTATATAAACCCTTAGCGATGAAAACGGATCCAAGTGGCAGGCGCACACGTCCACCGGGAGGCGGCGAGGTGGAATGAATGAATAAATGAGTGGCGGGAAGAGGCAGCTTCGACCTGGGTCCGCTGATGGCAGACCTTTTCAGGGTCAGCGAGGAGAGGGTCGTATGAGACCTCACCTGCGTTTTTTTTTTTTTTAATATATTTTATTGATTTTTTACAGAGAGGAAGGGAGAGGGATAGAGAGTCAAAAACATCGATGAGAGAGAAACATCGATCAGCCTCCTCCTGCAACTCCCGCAATGGAGATGTGCCCGCAAGCAAGGTACATGCCCCCGACCGGAATCGAACCTGGGACCTTTCAGTCCGAAGGCCGATGCTCTATCCACTGAGCCACACCCGTCTCGGCCTCACCTGAGTTTTCTGAAGGACGTGCCTATGTGTGGACCATTAGAGCACAGCTTAGGCTGGAGCAGCAGCCAGTCAGTGAACCCCTGACCATGATGTCAGTGAGCTGTATGTGCTATATGCAGGGTGGGGCAAAAGTAGGTTAACAAGAGGGAGTTTATGAAACACAGTGTTTATTCTTGTATTATTTGTTTATTATTATTTATACCAACGACTGTAAACATACTTTGGCCCCACCCTGTCTGAATATGAATTATCCAGTCACTTCATTTCTTCGTTGTTACGAAGAGAAGAGTGATGTGGTAGCCTTGGTTTTCTCTGACTCAGCCTCAGAAGGAAGCTTTACCTGCTTCTCACAGTGTGTCCACTGTAGATTGACATATGGATTTATCTACACCTTTTTTGGGCTAACCCTTGCTGCTTCTCGTGGGTAGTGTGATTTGAAAGTATGCTTGCCATCGATACGAATGCTTTCGTGTCGTGAAACCCCTCCATTTAAGCTTCATGTGGTTTCCTTGCGGTTCTGCGTTTCTAGGATACAGGGTGATTCATTTCTAGAAAAATCTCACACAGAATCTCAAGGCAGGAATCTCTTGTCATCGTGGTACTGCGGTTTGTATCTTATCTGGCCCAGCGTGAACCTGATGAAGATGCTGAGAACAGCAAGCAGAAGGAACTTTGATATCAAACAATCTTTTATTTGCTATTGTTCGCTTTTTTAGAACCAAAAGCAAAGCCCTTCCTGGTAGGCGCCTTAGCTTCCTGCAGCTTCCCTGGAGTAATTTCTCCTACATATTCATAAATGCCACAAGGAGCCGAGTTCACCTGCTGTCCCGGATGTTTGTGCAGGCCCCAGGGAAATTCATTTTGTGTCACTGAAGCCTCACTTCCAAGTGGAATCTTCCAGAAGTTTCTACCTGGCATGTCGTCCTAGGAAACTCCTCAGGAACTCTGAAGATTTGGAGACCCCGAGGCTAATGGAGCAGGTGGAGAAGGTCTAGGCAGAACAGCCTGGCGGAGGTGGGATGAGGCTTTTGCTCCCCTGTAGGTGATGGAATTGGGGCAGGGACGGGGCGGAGAGGATGTAGGGGAGAGAATTTCAAATAGCCAGACATGAGGTAGCCGGTAGGAAAGCAGGTTGGAAGTGTGCAAAACAAACAAACAGACAAAAAGAGACATTAGGAAAGGGAAGTGTTAGCTTGTAATATGAGGAATGTGACCGGACTCAGGCAGACATTTGAATACAAATTTTGTCAACAGATTCCCTCCTTCCCCCTTGATTGAACTTTAGTCACATGCTCAGGAAGCATTTGATCTGAGGTCACAGCTCCTGATCCAGAGGAGACCTCAGCGATGACCCATCAGGGAAGGGGTCTTCTCAGCATAGACGCCTGAGCTGCTTAGTCATCTTCTGTCCCTCAGACACACAAGCAGGGACGCTTTCTGTAATTATAAGCAGACATGGCTATTAGGACAGTCACCTTCTGTCAGAAACTGGGCTAAACAAGAAGCGCTTGTGCCCAGCGTGGGGCCCGCCGAGGCGTCCGTTGCATTATTCATCTGGAGAGGGAGGGAGGGAGGATTTCGCAAGCTGGGACCCTTGTGCAGGTCATGGAGGTGCTCAGGAGTGTGACTTGGGTTGTTCCTTCTGCCTGGAACTGCCACCACTGCCACCGCTTTGGAGAAAGCTGGGAAGAAGCTGAAGGGAAGTGCTGAGATTTTGTTTGTTTCCTGCGGCCTGATGGCCAGGCCACACAGACTCACAGAAGACCGGTACCGAGTTGTGCCCCTAGTTCAAGGGCAGCTTTAAGAACCCCACGAGCCTGCTTCTGTTTGGCGTATAGATTGTACTCTCTTACTGAATAAGATAATACAAAATTGTCCTCAAGGTTCAAGGCAGAGAAGTGCATTTACGAGTGTTTTTTTTAAAAATATATATTTTATTGACTTTTTACAGAGAGGAAGGGAGAGGGATAGAGAGCCAGAAACATTGATGAGAGAGAGACATCGATCAGCTGCCCCCTGCACACCCCCTTACTGGGGATGTGCCCGCAACCAAGATACATGCCCTTGACTGGAATCAAACCTGGGACCCTTCAGTCCCCAGGCCGATGCTCTATCCATTGAGCCAAACCGGTTTCGGCCTGAATGTTTTTTTTTTAAAAGAAGTCCCAGCATTCAGAATCAAAACTGGACTTGAGAATTCAACCAATGGCTGGACCTCGCCCAGTTGCCTAGAACTCACTGGGGGAAGAATGCCACATCCCTGTGGTTTGGGAGATCTTCTGAACCCCAGAACTCCCTAAGAGGATATGTGCTGGACAATGTCTTTGGCCACCCAGCTGACTGCCCAGTGGCCCAGCAAGAAGATTGCTGCTGAAGCTACGGGTACCCTATCCAGCTTTCCCGGGAAGTTTGTTGGCACTCAGAGGACAGAGGCCTGCACCCAGCCCACCTCTCCACTGTCTAGGAGGCTATGCTATACCCTATCCAACCAGGTCTGGGGAGGGCTTTCCCCATATTTAAGGTTTTCTTCCTTAGATAATCCCCCTCAGTCTCAAGGCGGTCTTTAGAAGTCTCTTTCCTCTTGATACTAAATTCCCTGTAAAAAGTCTCTAATTGTTTATATTAAGCCCCAGTCTGTGGTTTATGTCACGTGACTAGATCCTGGCTGATCCATGTAGCCATCCATCTTAGTCGGGCTGGGAACTGAGGCTGTCTGACTGCAGATTCGAGTGCTATATCTGATTATTTCTCAAGGACCAGTAATTTCCAATACGTTAAGTTGATTACTGTGATTAAGGCGTTTTAGTCTGCTTTTACATTTTTGATAGAAATCTGTATGGAATAGCACATAGTTGTTATTTCACGGTCATCGTTTTGAAGAAGGGAGACGTGTACCGCGCCAATGGCTTCCTTCTCACGGGAGCCATCCAGACAGGAGTAGACATCCCTGTTTATCTTTTCCAAATAGCGACCCAGTGCCTTCCCTTCTGGGCCTCCTTTCTCTTCTGGGTCTCTTAAGCCCTGGGATCTTTCATTCCATGTGGTAGTTCAGACACGGAGCCTCCGAAAAATCCAGGAGGAACGAGTCCATTTTTCTGATTGTTTTTTTTTCAGATGTGGTTTGCCCAGCTCATAGATTACAAGTGATGCATACAACATAATCCACCATTTTTGGCTGTGGTCTCCACTTCACTTCCCAAACCTGCTTAGGCAAATACTCCTCAGGCACACATCCACCCTACCTTCCTGCTGAGGGGACCTGGGAACCCTAGAGTCCCTTTCTGTTGCTGTTTTGCTGGTCCTCTCAGCAGAGTTTGGCACCGCCATCACTTCCTTTTGTGGAGGAGTTTGTTTTCTTTTGAAAGCCACATTCTGGTGTTCCTTCTGCCTTCTGGCAGCGCCTGGCTGCTCTCTTTTCTTCTTCCCAGCCTCTAAGTTTCCAGCCCCCCCAGGAGTTTGTCCATGGTCCCTTTCTCTTCTTTATCTCCTCACTTTTCTCGGTGACGTCATCCACTTCTGTGCCTTTCAATATCACCTAGTGGCCAATCACTCCCAAGTCCCTACCTCTAGACTTAACCTCTTCCTGCAAACCAGAATTGTTCGTGTAATTACACACTTAATGCCTCGTCCCCTGTTTGTCTAACAGTCAAATCTACCTTGGCCAGAACAAAACTCTTCATTTCTCCCCTTCCCACAAGCCGCCTTTTTCTCTTGGTCTTGCAAATAGTGCCACCACCATCTGCCGGTTTCTCAAACCAAAGATTTGGAGTTCTCCTTGGTTCTTCTCTGCCTCCGACTTGCACATCCAATGTATGGGCAAGTCCTGTTGACTGTCTACAAAACACACCCCAGGGACCCCATCTCCACCAGCATCTCTCCAAGCCAGGCCTCCACCATCCCTTCTCTGGGCAGGAGTGTGAGCCTCCGAACAGGGTTCCTGCCCTCAGCAGAGTGACCTTCTGAAAACAGACCAGAGGTCGTTACTCCATTTAAAACCTTGCACCCAGCTCTCTACCACTCAGAATGAAAACCACGCCCCACAGTCTGGCCCTCACTGCCTCGCTTCCCTGCTGTGCCCGCTCTCTCCTTCACCCATGATCTAACCACCAGGCTCTTCTCTGGGCTTCCAAGCATCACCTGTCTCAGGTCTCTCATTAGAGACTCCCTCTGCCTGGAATGTCTTTCCTGTAGCGCATGTCTCCTGATGGTTTAGGTCTTCGCTTGATGGTACCTCCTCAGAGAGGCATCCTGTCCTGGACCTGCCAGGGGAAGCAGACCCTCAGTCACTCTCCGTTTCATTAGCCTGTTTTACTTACCTGGGTAACAATTATCTTTGTTTTAAATACTTTTTTTTAATTGATTTCAGAGAGGAAGGGAGAAGTAGAGAGAGAGAGAGAGAAATATCAGTGATGAGAGAGAATCATCCATCGGCTGCTTCCTCCTGCACGCTCCCTACTGGGGATGGAACTCCCAACCTGGGCATGTGCCCTGACCAGGAATAGAACCATGACATTCCGGTTCGTAGGTTAGAGCTCAGCCACTGAGCCATGCTGGCCAGGCTGGCTAATAAGTTTTTATCGGTTATGCAGGTCATTTTTTACACATGTTCTCTGTAGACTGTAAGCTCCATGAAATCGGGGGTTTCTGGGTACTTATTCCCTGCCCTTCTCTCATTCTGCAGTGGTGCCTGTCTCCTATTCGTCAGGGGCTGGTTCGCAGCTGTTGCATGAATGAGTGAATTTGGTGGCAGAACCAGGCCTGGGACATAGGATTCTCCTCTTTCATTTCTCCTCTAATTTATACCAGGATGTCTTTTGCCAGTGACGTACTTCCTGGCTCAATGTTACTGATATCTGCTGTTTATTAAAGGTTATGGTAACATTTCTTAAAAACACTTCCAAACTTATATTACCTTAATTCACTTGCATTTGAATTTTTCCTTTGAACTTCACCTTTAGTTTAAGTATGCTAGAAAGTACCTTTCGATGGCATTTCATGACCTGCATCTTTTTGGATTTTAATTTTTAAAAAGATGTTTACAAGTGATTTCCAAATTATGCATAGTTTGCATAATTGACCTGACTGTCAGAGATGGGCACAGCCCTGGGCTCGGCGACCAAGGCCCAGACCTGTTTCTGCTCTTCACACAGACTGGCTCTGCTCCTTCCTGCCTCCACTTTCTCTTCCCAAAAAAGGTATCGAGATCAAAGTCACAAGACTACGCAAAAGTACAACCTGGCCTATTTATTGGATTTATTTGGCCCTGGTCCTGAGGGAGGCGCCGTGGTGGTGCGATGAGGCGCGGGCCCTGGGACCCGCCCTGAGCGCATTGGGCAGCCACCCCAGAGGATGGTTGGCGACGGTGGAACCATCAGATGCAGTGGCACGGTTTTTTGTGTTTTTTTTTTTAAATATACTTTATTGATTTTTTTACAGAGAGGAAGGGAGAGGGATAGAGAGTTAGAAACATCGATGAGAGAGAGACATCAATCAGCTGCCTCTTGCACGCCCCCTACTGGGGATGTGCCCACAACCAAGGTACATGCTCTTGACCGGAATTGAACCTGCGACATTTCAGTCCGCAGTCCGATGCTCTATGCACCGAGCCAAACCGGTTTCGGCGATGGGGCACGGTTTTAAGTGGAACTTGTTAACTCTCTGCATTCACTCCTCCCTTGTACATGCTTCCTGGGCTTTATTTTGTCTGAAGACAGGTGTCCTTTTCTCGCTGGCTTTCCTGTGCCACATCAGAGGGACCAAGGAGTTAGTTCTCCAGGGCCTGAAGCCCCCGGTGATGCTCGGCTCTCCAAGCGGGGAACCTGCCTGCTCACTGGTTGCAGCGGATGCTCTGCCTTTGCCCTGAGGAGACGTGGGAAACATGCATCCGTGTATCTCATTACAGCCACATCCAGAGTCTCGCTTAATTAAATTAATTAAAAGGCGGGAGTGGGCCTGGGGGCTGGAGGGTATGAGTTTTACAGTATTGGAGCTGAAAGAGGACTTAAAGAGGTTCTTATTTAATAGAGCCTCTATACTTGTTTCATTTCAAGACTCCCTTTGCTGTGTGGAGAGATGTGCATAACCTACATCGTTATCCTGGATCAGGAAGTAGGTTTTATTTGCACTAAAACGCCAGGTTTGGGGCTTTTAATACTGTGGTTTGGGCTGTCATTATGAGACATTTTTAGCATTTTCGTCGTGTGCCTAATATTTGAGAGTTCTGATGAGGGACAGAAAAGGCTGAGCTCATTTTATGTATCTCCTGTTGATTTCACTTGGAAAAACCGTAATAAAACGTGGTGGTCTGCTCTTTCACAGGGGGCAGCGCAGTTGATAAGAGTTTGCTCACATTGTGATGCCAGGAATCTTGAGCGAGAGCCATTAAGAATAGTTTTTTCATAACTCTCATGGGCACAAGGAGAGTTACAGTTTAGTGGCCTAACACAGCTTCAGCTAATGTGGGGGTCTGATGATCAGGCCAGACGTCTGCATCTCCAGGAAGACGGATTGCACTCATTGCACGTGGCACACGACTAGACAGCTTCCCGCGGAGGAGAAAGCATTGGCCTGAACACCGGCCTCTCCATCCAGTGGGAGGCAGACTCTGTTCCCTTCTTCTCATTGGCTCACACGTGTAAACCAGCAAGCAGCCCCAGGGCCTCTTCATCTTGAAGGACCCGTGTCCCTCTAAGTTCTTATGTGTGCTCTGTCAATCTAGGTTTCTAGTGAGAATGTACTTTCAGGTTCACCTCTCCACGTTGAAATGTCAGTCTCAGTTTCAGTGACCACAGACAGTTCTGTCCGATTAGTAGGTCATAGTTTATCCTGACCTCATTGTTGGACCTTTGAGAGGGTTATCAAGTTTTCACTGTTGTGAATAGTGTTGCTGTGAGCAATCATTGTATAATTTTTGTCAGAAAGCAAGGCCTGCTTTTTTGCTGAATGTTTTGGGGTGACATTGGTGAATAAAATTATATAGGTCTTGGGTGCACAGTTCTATAACATGTCATCTGTATGTTGTATTGGGTGTTCACCAACCCAGGTCAAGTCTCTTTCTGTTACCATTTCCCCTCTCTATACCCTCTTCTACCTCCTCCTAGCTCCCTTCCGCCTCCCCCCAACCCTCTTTCCCTCTGGGAACCACCATGCTTTTGTCTGTGTCTCTGAGTGTTTATGCTTCTGATGAATAAAATAAACTAACAAAATAGAGACTGGCCGAAATCAGTTTGGCTCAGTGGATAGAGCGTCGGCCTGGAGACTAAAAGGTCCCAGGTTCGATTCCGGTCAAAGGCATGGACCTTGGTTGCGGGCACATCCCCAGTAGGGAGTGTGCAGGAGGCACACTCAGTCCCTTCACCCTTTTCACCCCGCCTCACAGCCCTCCTCCCCTCTGACAGCTGTCAGTCTGTTCTCTATCTATGAGTCTGTTTCTATTGTTTTTTTTTTAATATATTTTTTATTGATTTTTTACAGAGAGGAAGGGAGAGGGATAGAGAATTTGATGAGAGAGAAACATCAGTCAGCTGCCTCCTGCACACTCCCTACTGAGGATGTGCCTGCAACCAAGGTACATACATGCCTTTGACCGGAATCAAACCTGGGACCTTTTAGTCTACAAGCTGACGCTCTATCCACTGAGCCAAACTGGTTTCAGCCAGTTTCTATTTTGTTAGTTTATTTTATTCACCAGATTCCACATGTGAGTGAAATCGTAGGGTACTTGTCTTTCTCTCTCACGGGCTTATTTCACTTAGCATAATGCGCTCCGGGTCCATCCATGTTGTCACAAAGGGTAAGGTCTCCTTCTTTTGTTGCAGCCGATAGTAGCATCCCGTTGTGTAAATGTGCCACAGCCTTTGTATCCACCAATGGGCACTTGGGCTGCTTGCACCCATCGTGCACAACTATCCTTTTGCTAAGGTGACTTTGTCGGATGCTGAGACCCCCCCACGCGAGAGACCCTGCCTTAGACTCCTGTATCCCCTGCAGCTTTTCACGCACAACCCGGTCTCTCTATTTAAATATTCAGGGAGTGGCTGTACTTGGGCTTAACATCAAATTTGTGTTAAAGACATTTGAGACGAGATGAGCCTCTATTTTAGTAGATAGCTCATGTTATGAACCACTCTTTGCACCCTAGATTAAGATAGGTTTTCGGGGGATGAAAAAGCTGTTTCTGTTATTTTCTTAATTTAGCAATTTGGCACGTTTCTCAAATCTGAAGAATACTGTCAACCGTGCCTTTTGGAGTGTACGTTTGTACTGAGAACACTGTGCTGGCCATGGCAGCAGAGAAAGTGCTGCTGGATGTGGGGGCGGGGGATGGGGTGGGGGCGGAACGGGGACTCAGGAGCGGCCTTCACCCTGCTCGTAGGGATTTAATGATCCAGTTGGAGAGAAATTGTATCCGGGGCGCGCTGGGGACACGGGTTTCCTTTGAGCATTGTGGGAATCCATTATGTTAATTATCTGTGTTTCCTAGACCCCGTTACTAATACGATAGCATTGTGTTGGTCTTTTCAAATGGGCACACGGACCCGCCCAGGAAATCCTCGTGCCAGTGCGAGGCCAGGCTGTTCACCTTGATAACGCCTTTGGCGGCTGCGTTTCCAGGTCCTCTGTGCTCGGCTTTGTGGACAGGCCGCCCCCTCTGCCCACCTCCCGTCTGCCCCGTCCTCCTGGTGCACCACCCCTTGCCAGGGCCCGCCTCCCTGGGCTCTGGGGATCCGGCTCAGTGTGCCTGCCGGGGAGATAAAGAGGCCTGGAGTCGGTGTGTGAAAAGGAAGGTGAGGGGACCGGTGGCAGATGCCGTCTTTGTCTGGAGCGATGGCCTTCCTGCTACAGCCCTTGCAGATGAGACTTCCAGCAGCTCAGGGGGATGCAGAGCCGAGGCTGCAGTTCTCGCTGCATAGGTGTTTGGGGGGCCCCTCGGCTGTGGACCCTGCGCTTCCTCTCCTTGCTTCCTCCCTCCCCAGCTCTGTTCCTCTGCCAGATGTCCCATTGTGAAGACGGATCTCACTCACTCACGCGTTTCTCTCTCTCCTCCTGCAGGGGAGCTGCTGAGCCAGCCCAGACCCGAGGGCGTGGCGGAAATCATTTGCCCCAAGAATGGCAGCGAGCGAGTGAATGTTGCCTTGGTTTACCCACCTACACCGACTGTGATCAGCCCCTGTTCCAAGTGAGTTCTGCGCTCGGTAGCCCCTGCCCCGCCCTCCTGGTCCTGCCTCAGTGGCTGTGGTGACAAAAAGCCAAGTTCAAGGATATCTCAACAGACCTTATAAAGTGCCCCCCCACCATGAACCCCTAGATCAGACCAAGTTATCTAGGGGACATCAACACTGTGGCTTATGTAGCAAACTGGGAGCTTTTATTTTATTTTTTTTCTTATTTGTGATTTTTTTTTTTTACTTTCGCTGAAAAAAAAAAGGCAGAGCATTTTTAGCAGCATTATTGAGATATCATTTCTATGCCATACGGTTCACTCATCAAGAGTGTATGATTCATTTTTGCAGCTAAATGCGATTTTTTTAAAACATTGTTTTCATGGGTAGTCTTAATTCTGTCATCGCAGAAGTAGGTGGGCCCTCGCTTCAAGGAACAGTGAGGGCCCATTCCATAAGAAAAGCTTGCCGAAACTGGCTTGGCTCAGTGGATAGAGCGTCGGCCTGCAGACTGAAAGGTCCCAGGTTCGATTCCAGTCAAGGGCATGTACCTTGGTTGCAGGCACATCCCCAGTAGGAGGTGTGCAGGAGGCAGCTGATTGATGTTTCTAACTCTCTATCCCTCTTCCTTCCTCTCTGTAAAAAATCAATAAAATATATTTTAAAAAAAGTAAAAAAGAAAAGCTTGCAGAAAAGCTATAGTAGGTCACTTTTCCTCTGGGCCTTTGGTTCTGTATTGGTCCTTGATAGTCAGAGGCTGTGTTGTCTGTTCTCATCCCACCACAAAGGGACTTAAATACAGAGAATGCACTCCATGGATTTTTAGAGAGAGTGGTTGAGGGAAAGACAGAGAAATATCGACGTGAGAGAAACACATCCATGGGTTGCCTCCTGACCAGGGCCTGGACCATGGAGGAGCCTGCAACCAAATTAGGTACGTGCCCTTGACCAGAATCCAACCCCTTGGTCTGCAGGCTGACTCTCTATCCACTGAGCCAGACCGGCTAGGGCTGAATTTACTTCTGGATACAATGTTAGCTTAGTATTATAGATAAAACTCATCCTTTTTCTTTTTCTTTTTCTTTTTTTTTGTAGTATTAAGAACTAAACAGTGAAACCACTTTTCAACTGAGATGAAATGCATTCTTATCACAAAACTTGTCTCCTTGGAGCAGATCTGGTATCTTGGGCGCTGTCATTTCAGAAAAATATTCATGCCGGAAACCTGCATTTTTCCTCTTAGTTGACCACATAGGTGTTTTGTTTTTTTTCCATGTGTAAGCTTTTTACAGGGAGGTTGGGAAGTTCAAATTTGAGGATGGTCATCTCCTCTGGAGAAGGTTGTTTTGGGGAGAGTTGTGTCCCTGAGGTGTTGGCTCTCCTGCCTTTGGGGCGCTCTCTGCGGAGGGAGGGGCCTTCAGTGGCACGCTCATTTGGCTCATTAGACAGAACATCTCCAGCCCCTCTTTCCTGGGAAATAGGAACACTCAAAGAAACCCGCATCTAAAGTATTATATTCAGAATGCTGTTTTAACTAACACGAATAGAAAGAGTGTAATGCCTCGCTACTATGCCCCTAAGACATCATCACACTTTGAAGTGCTTCTTAAATATTAAGGAGGATTACCCAGTAACTTCATATGAACCAGGAAATCTCCAGTCCTGAACCTATCACACTGCAGAAATTGTCCTGGTCTTTGAATCGGTCCCTTTCTCTCAGAGGCAGTGGGGTCAGGACCAGGGAGGGGACAGGGCAGAAACAGCGGGGTGTGGGAGGCAGAGAAACCGTTGCTCAGTACACTTTGCATTGGTGCAGGCTTCCCCCAGCCAGGAGAGGCATTAACCTATTGTTTTGCCCCAGCCACGTGGCATTTTAATAGTCAGGAGAGAGCCAGGACTTGGTATCCATTTGCAGGAGAAACCGCAGTGGCCCGGAGCCAGCTCTCACGGTGTTTTCCCAGGGGCTTCTTGTTGTACCGCCACAGAGAGACACTCACACCGGCCTGCAGAAGTGCTATCAGCCCCATCTCTCACACGGCTTCTTCTCCCCAACCGAACAGGTCTTTAAAGTCCCCGGTAATCAGAGCCGCCTCGCCTCAGACATCTAGATGCTGGAGGGAATGCCTTGAGGACGCACTGGTGCAGGCCTGGCTCTGTGAATGGTTTCATTTTGAAGCGGATTTTTTTTTCAGGCCTGATCCAGTGGATGGCAGGTTCGGAGTGTAGATCTTATTCTAAATGAAGGAACTCGGTGAAAACAAAACACATCCAGGCCAGCCCCTGTGGGAGGGCTCGCTTACCAGGAGATGACAATATGCTGGAAGCAGGAGATCCAGGAGGCAGCCAGGAAAGCTGCTGCAGGAGAGGGCCATGACATCAGCACAGCTCTGGGCGGGGCCTCAGAGTTAGACTTGGGGCCCAAACGGGGGCAGGAGAAACAGGGAGAAGGGGAATGGGGGGCGCTCTTGCACTAGCCTTGCAGCTCCAGCCAAGTTAGCTTAAGCGGCAGGTCACTGTAGAGCAGCGGTTCTCAACCTGTGGGTCGCGAACAGCTAGCAGGGTCTCCTAAGACCATCAGAAAACCCAGATATTTACATTAAGATTCATAACAGTAGCAAATTACAGTTATGAAGTAGCGACAAAAATAATTTTATGGTTGGGGATCACCACCACATAAAGAACTGTATTAAAGGGTTGCGGCATTAGGAAGGTTGAAAACCACTGCTAGAGCGATCTTTGACTTCTGTCATCTCATACAGTGCAGGTGGGTGGATGGCTCTAAAGGTGGGCCCTCACCAAGCAAACCTGAGCCAGACTGCCTGGAGGAGCGCACCCATTCCACCTCCAGTTCACCTTCAGAGCCGAACGTAATTTGTTGTTCAAATCAGGGAAGGATTCAGAGTGGCAGGAGGGCTGTTCCTGGTTATTATACCAGCTGCCAGGCCTTGACCAGAGCTGTCCCAGGCAGAGCAGAGCAATCACCCTGCTCTCGGGGCCACTGGTCTAGACCGGAGGTGGTTTTTATTTTATTTTATTTATTTTTTAAAATATATTTTTATTGATTTTTTACAGAGAAGAAGGGAGAGGGATAGAGTTAGAAACATCGATGAGAGAGAGACATCGATCAGTTGCCTCTTGCACGCCCCCTACTGGGGATGTGCCCGCAACCAAGGTAAATGCCCTCGACCGGAATTGAATCTGGGACCTTTCAGTCCGCAGGCGGACGCTCTATCCATTGAGCCAAACCGGTTTTGGCCGGAGGTGGTTTTTAAAAAGACATTCCAAGGTCTTCTATGACCAGTTTACTGCTCCCCTCTATTGGCCAAGTCAGAGACTGGTCATGCAGCTGCCTGCCTGTGACCATGTATATGCACAGCGGTGGTGCTCAGTGAGCTTTATGAAGAAAATCCACTGAGGACGTTTCCTGATCGGGTATTCCTTATGAATTCTAAGCTTTTTTTCTTTTTTAATTTTTTATATATGTTACTGATTTTTTACAGAGAGGAAGGGAGAGGATAGAGAGCTAGAAACATCAATGAGAGAGAAACATCGATCAGTGCCTCCTGCACGCCCCCTACTGGGGATGTGCCCGCAGCCCAGGTACATGCTTTTCTGTTGCTCATGTACAAATGTTCTAGGTGTTTCATTCCTGAGTCGGGAGAGACAGAGAACAAAGAATAGGGGACTGATTTACTCTCCTGGCTCATCTTAGTGGTTGGTGGCTGAGGCCTGGACAGCCAGTGCCCTGGGGAGAAGTTACCTGTCCTGAAGGGAGTGAAGAGGTTACCTGCACCCCGACCTCCAGGGGACCCCTAGGGGCTGGTTATCCGATAGAGATACCAGTCATTTCCATGCTTTGCCCTTTGGAGCTGATTTTCAAAGATTTGCATTTGAGCTGAGATGGAAATTTATCCAGCAGCAAGTTGGCTGGGTTGCTCTAGAACATTCTGACCTTCTTAAGGGTACATCTCTTAAAGCTCCATGGAGGTAGACGTTCCTACCATAACACTGGCCCCTTCAGAGATTATGAAGATATTTGCAACTGACAACATAGTCTGATTTTAGAACATTTTCAACACCCCAAAGAGACACTTTCGGCCCATTGGTGATCACTTGTGTTTGATATCACACCTGGCTCCCTGCGGTCAGTACACATTTCAGTAGCACTTTTAGGAGCGGCTTTGCTGCCTGTTGTGATGGTGTTAAAAAAATTTTGTAGTTTTAACAAAATTCTTATAGACACGTTATTCCTGGTCCCATTCAGGCAAAAGGCAGTGAGTTTAACTGGACAAAAAGGGGAATTAGAGTTTCTTGGAGGGAGATCAGCCTCCTTCAGAAGCTGTTTTTTGTTTTTGTCTTTTTTTTTTTTTTTTTTTTTTTTATAGTATAGGTAGCAATTTCAAACACAGATTTTATTTCTTAGAGCCATTTAGGTTCCTAACAAAATTGAGCAGAAGGCACAGAGAGATCCCATATGCCCTTTGCCTCTACATACGCACAGCCTCCCCACCAGCCTCACTCCCTCAGAGGGCGCATTTGTTACTGTGGATGAACCTGCGTTAACACGCGATCATCAAATCCACAGTTTATGTTGGCGTTCACTCGGGGTGGTGCCTTCTGTGGGTTTGGACAAGTGTATAATGACATGTATTATGCATGTTACAGTATCGTACACAAGATTTTTTTTTTGCCCTAAAACTTCTCTGTGCCCCGCCCCCTTAACCCTTGGCAGACACTGGTCTTTGTCTTTTTAGCGTTATTGAGGGTGATTGACCCGTAAAGTTGTAAGAGATGTAGAGGATGCCTCCTGGTGGCTGAACATGCGCACATGGTGAGAGGGTGGCCAGGACCAGGGAAGGAACACACCTAGCCCCTCACATGTTTACCCTCCGGGGCTCCTGAATGGCAGCCCAGCCGACACCCCGGCTTTAAAGGGGTGCTGAGCCTTGGATGTTAGGAGTCATAAGGGACAAAAATCTACTTTCAGTCAGAAAAGAAAGAAAGGAGAAAGTAGGTGGATAATTGTTGAAAAGGTGTTTATTTGTGAATTCCCAACTCTATCCTGTTGCTATACACATTGAGCCTCTTAAAATTCCAATTGTGACGGGAAGGTGCAAACTTGGAGCAAAGAGCAGCCTGTGCCTTTCATCTGTAGGTTCCCTGTAGAATATTTCTCTTTCTCATTTCCAGAGAAATGTAGGACACCCCCCAACCCCCAGCCCAGCCAGTGTATCTACTGATTTTCATGTAAGAGGTAGAATTCAACAGGTGAGCCTGTGAAAATGCTTTACCTTCCGTACTGGAGTGCAGCCCACATTCTTCCCTGTGGTTCGTTAATGGACTGACCCTTGAAGGTACAGGAAATGGGGATCTATCATTTTTATGTCCCGACAGTTGCCATCTCTCTTGTGTCGGTACTTGTCTGCCTGGGCTCCGTCATTGGTTGGGGCGGTAGCACTGAAAAAGGACCTTCATTCTGCTTTTGGCAGGTTGTGTGTGACAGAGTGAGAGAAAAATGGGCCGGTTTGAAAATTGATGGGCTGAGCTTCCTTCCTCCTTTTCCAGAAAGTGCTACTAAATAATAGGAGGCGAGGTTTTGAGGTACCGCATTTCAAAACTGCCTTTTAAACATAGGCTATTGTGTATCTCCTGCAGCGTTCCATTCAGGCAAGATCCCAGTTATGCACTGTTGTAAGTATGCTCCAAAATGTAGTGATTAGTTTGCTTAGGAATGTTGGCAGTCATAGTGTTATGACATAAGGATATTTAAGACCAATTGAAATAGCCTCTTATAAAAAGGATGAAGAACCTGTGGCCTGTATCTTACCAAATACACAGACAAAAGTATGTTTAATTGCACTCGGATTTGTTAATATGAATTTGATAAAAAAAAAAATTCTCTTAAACAATGGAATGAGGTAGATTTGGCTTTATCACAGTGGAGACTTTTTCACCAATCACAGAATTTTTTTATTTTTATTATTTTTTTAAATATATTTTATTGATTTTTTTTACAGAGAGAAAGGGAGAGGGATAGAGAGTTAGAAACATCGATGAAAGAGAGACATCGATCAGCCGCCTCCTGCATGCCCCCTACTGGATATGTACCCACAACCGGGATACATGCCCTTGACCGGAATCGAACCTGGGGCCTTTCAGTCCGCAGGCCGACGCTCTATCCACTGAGCCAAGCCGGCTTCGGCCATCACAGAGTGTTTTTAAATGCGGAGGGCCGGGAAGGCTGCCTGCGGAGTTTGCCCGGGCTCTGGAGCAGATTGGTTTGCATTGATGTGTCCTGTGCTTTGCAAAAGGCAGGCAGCTCCTTGCCTGGCCGCTTCTACAGGCGAGGAGCAGCCATGTTTCTTGGGTGACTGAGTCTCCCGTCAGCCACATTGATACTGGCATTTGTTCCCTCTCTGCTTAGGTATCTCCATACTTTCTTGGAAAACTAAGTGGAAAAGATAGTGCTTCTTTCCCCTATGCCACCATTTTTACTGTGCCCACTGACTTTAGGAGCACCCGTGTTTAAGGGTAAGTCTCTGGGAAGCAGAGAGGGTTTCTGAACGACCCGCTCAGAGAGTTTAGGGGAAAGGGGGTGTGTGGATTGGGTTGGGGATGAAAAGATTGTATAGGGCAGGACAGATGACAGATCTTGTACTTATCCAGGATCAAGACCCATCTGGGAATTACGGATAAGGAAAGTGCTTGATTCTTTCACCCAATTCACTGTGATACCACATATATCAGCCATCAGGTTCTTCCTGGAAAAAAGAAGTCATCTAAAAAAAAAAAAAATCACTCCAATATGAGGCCTGATGAGCACATCAGGAAAAGCGCAGTGGATCAGCACAGCCGATAGCTTTCTCAGAGCAGTGTTTGTGTTTATGTTCTCAGGGCACTTGGCTGGGTTCTGGAATTAACTTCCCGAGTGGGAACCTTCCCGACTTGCCTGGTTCAGCTGTGAGGCAGCATCTGTCAGAGGCAGATTACGGAAGCGCTGATTTCCTGGGGTGACTGGGAGCATTCAGAGAGACTGCCGCAGGGAGAGGGTTCGGCTTTGTTCCTTGCACTGAGTAAATAATGCTCAGTACCTTCAGCTGCTCTTGTTTCTACTCAGAATTACTAGTGGTGGGCACGGGAGGGTGGTACATACAGGTAATAATGATAAGAACTCATAATACACATAGAGATACGGGAGTAAAATCCACCCTCTGACTTACGAGCACCGTTTAGCTTATTAACGGAGGTGCCTGCCCAAGGAAGGTACACATGAGTGGGGGATGGGTAGGTGAGGGTGTTGGCTTCTCTTCCCTTCCTTGCCCATGAAGGGGCCCAGGTAGCACGCATGAGGGTCTGTTGCTAAGGCCGCCTGCGGTTACCAGTGAGCATCAATATCAGCTCAGGCTTCAGGCAATGCAGAGACGAGCGGTAGCATTTCTTTCGTGGTGTAGTCACACATGCCTGCTGTCACTGGATAGACTCCTCAGAGGGGACCCCAACTCCTTCGCTCCTCCCAGCAGCCCTGTAAGTTCCATAGAGCCGGAGCACTGAGCCCCCAACACAGTTACGGGGTGCACCGCTGGGCTGGAATCCACAGCGTGGCTCCCAGTCGGTGCTGTTTTCACAGCAAGCTCTTCCTTCCACATTTGTCTCAAAATATACCAGTACAGTGGTACCTCAAGATACGAGTTTAATTCGTTCCCTAACCTTGAGTCGCAGTAAACTGGTGGGTCGTGTGTAGCCGGCCCATCCGCGAGATTACTCCTATCTCAGATGTTGCTCGTATTTCAAAGCAAAAATTGCTCGCTCGAAGGCTCGTATCTCAAAAATCTCGTATGTTAGGGCACTCGTATCTCGAGATACCACTGTAGTGTATTCAGAGAGCATTAGAGATATAGTGAGGCCAACAGATCAGGAGCCGGCTGCCGCTGAAAAGATAGTTATTACTCACATTTCCTCAGAGGACAGACGTGGGGGTTGGGGGTAGGGAGCTCCATGGGGAATCACCGGGTGGCTCGAGGCGGAGAGAGGGAGGAACTGGGCAAGGGCCTGTATTGCGGTTTCTGTGGGAAGGCAGAGGGACAGGCTCAGCCCTCGAAGGGGGCTCTGGGCTATAGGACCGTCCCTGGTTGTCGGGGACCCTTGCAGTGCTTGGGGCAGGTGGATGGTGGCCCAGAGAGTGAGGGGGTTGTGGGTTCTGGTTGGCATTTGAGAAGTACCCTCACATTTGAGTTGTTTATCATCTCTGGCACCTGGCTCACCAGTGAGAGGGCAGCCCTTCCAGGGGCAGCAAGATCCCAAAGTCAAAACTTGGGAATTCAGGACGTCAGAGGCATGGTTATTCACGGGGTGGCTTCGGTTTGGGTCCTTCAATGCCTTCAGTAACACGTATCCCAGGAATGTGTGTTCAATAACCCGGGAGGATGCTGGGTCTGAGACCACCCCAGGTTGATCTCCCCCTTCTTGTTCAGGCCTCTGTTTCCAACTTCCCACCTGGCGACCCCTTTGGATGTAGGCTCCATGAGTGTGAATTCCTGTCTTTCTCCCCCAGAGCCCTTCCTCAGCCTGTGCTTTGCACCCATCTGTGAAGCTGGGAACCTGTCAGCCTCAGCTGTCCCTCTCCTCCAGGTGCAGACCTTCTACGGTCATATCCGCGTGTCTCAACAGGCGTGCATCCCGTCGGGTAACTTTCTCTTCAACCCACGCTGTTCTCTAGCACAGTGGTTCTCAACCTTTCTAGTGCCCTGACCCTTTAATATAGCTCCTCATGTTGTGGTGATCCCCGGCCATAAAATTATTTTCGTTGCTACTTCATAACTGGAATTTTGCTGCTGTAATGAATCCTAAGGTGAATATCTGTGTTTTCCGATGGTCTTAGGCTCTACAGCAGCGGTTCTCAACCTGTGGGTCACCTAAGGCCATCAGAAAACACAGATATTTACATTATGATTCATCACAGTAGCAAAATTCCAGTTATGAAGTAGCAACGAAAGTAATTTTATGGTCGGGGATCACTACAACATGAGGAACTGCATTGAAGGGTCGTGGCATTAGAAAGGTTGAGGACCTCTGCTCTAGATCCACCTGTCTTGGCCAAGATTTCTGTAATTCAGTGTCAACTCAAGCGTGAGACCCTGTTACTTCTCTCCCTGTTAAAAGGCCTTGAGGGGCCTCCTAGGGATTATAGTCTCAGGTTCACATCCCGGGTATGACTCACAATCAGATACCCTCTTACTGTGGGAGGGGTCAGCCATCCTGCGTCCCTGGCTGGGTCTCAGTCCTCAGCTGGCTGCCATCCCTTCCCTCCCACCCAGTGAAGGCCCATTATTCCTAAGGCCAAGGCCAGGTGTCACCTCTGAGAAGCCATCAGCCCTTCTGATGAGCTCACAGTAGCTTGGCTATTTTTTTACCGGTGACTTTTTCATCACCTCTTATTAATCATTCAGCAGATCTTGGTTGAGTGTTTAGCCTCTGCTAGGCATTGTGCCAGGTGTGGATGCAGAAATAACTGAGTGAGACGCTGCCCTCGAGAATCTAATGGCCTCCTTGGGGAGAATGAGAACCAGCGCTACAAGCAGGCAGTCTTGTGAGTAATGACAGCTCAAATGTGACACCTGCCGACCCGTGTATCAGCCAAGTCCTGTAGGCAAGACACCACCGGCCAGAGCTGGGAGAAGTTCTAGGAACTTGAGTGGGTCTTGATTGATGGGTGAGGACAAGCTAACTGAAATGGGGAAGCGGTGACTTGATGGATTTTTTCTCTCTAAGAGCCTGAACATGAAGAGTGGTATTCATGTAGGGAAATGTTCACATACTTTTACTGTATTTTCCGGCGTATAAGACGACTTTTTAACCCAGGAAAATCTTCTCAAAAGTCTAGGGTCGTCTTATACAACAGATGTCATGTTATAGGGCGGGTATATCCCAAACTCTATTTTTTTAAAAATATATTTTATTGATTTTTCTTTTACAGAGAGGAAGGGAGAGAGATAGAAAGTCAGAAACATCGATGAGAGAGAGAGACATTGATCAGCCGCCTCCTGCACGCCCCTTACTGGGGATGTGCCCGCAAGCAAGGTACATGTCCCCAACCGGAATAGAACCTGGGACCTTTCAGTCCACAAGCCGATGCTCTATCCACTGAGCCAAACCGGTCTCGGCCCAAACTCTATATTTTAACTGGAAAAGTTGGGGGTCGTCTTATCCGCCGTAAAATACAGCGCTTTTTTACTCCCTTTCACACTGGAGTATTCCCTGTAGGTGCCCCTGATTAGGGATTCTTGTGTTTCTCAATCTCACGTGTGGCTCAGGGGAGCCCATCGCCAGACACAGCTGTCAGCATTTCTGCAGGTTCTTGGATTCTGTGAGCAAAACATTTACGTAGCACTTCCCTCGCACGAACCCACATCTTCCAGCGCCAGCGTTAGCTGCTTGGTTGGAACGTGTGTTTTCACTCACGAGGCCATCCTCTCTGCAGTGAGATGTGTTGTATTATTACTTGAATTCCAGGCGGTCTTCCAGGCTTTCTCTACTGCGAAGTGACCTCATTAACAGGCCTTCAGAGGGTCCTCGTGGCTGAGTGCCACCGAAACCGGAGACTGTCCTCGCACCCTGAATTCTCTAACCCGTGCAGCACGGGTTGGGGTCAACTAACTCCTTTGAAGGCCTGGCTCTGCTGCTCTCGGGTGTGGACCCTCAGGGAAGTTAACCACTTGGAACCCTGGTTTGCTTCTTGGTCAAAGCAGGGGAAACTGGTGCTTACCTCTTTGAGCTGAGCTGGCGATTCGTGAAATAATGCTCTCCAGTGAACGATGCTATTCCCGGCGTGTAGGGTGTTGTTAGTAAGTGGAAGGTGTCTATTTTCGGTGACATTATTATTCATATTAGGTTCAGCAGATTCTTGTATGGGCTGGAGAGATGTCTTAGGTAGATACTGAATTACCAGTTTCCTTAAAATCAAGTGGCCTTCGAAGAGATGGAGGGTGGAGGGTGAGGGAGAGGGGTCCTAACCTCTGTGTGTATGTGTATGTTTTTTTAAACGTTGCTAAAGCAGCTCTTAAAACATCACAGCTTGCCTTTGTAGGGAAGCTGAAATAAGGGGACATTTGCCATTTTTTCCTCTTTTTGTCTGAATGTTCTCTTTTGTTATTGCATGTAACTGAAGATACAGCAGTTTCTTCATTTTATATTCACCCAACTTCTGAGTGTAGTTCAACAGCCTTGTTTACAACACTTTAAGTAAAATCCTTCTTACACTGTAGTATATATCCCTGCTCCTGGAGGGTCAGTTAGTTAGCAGGTGTCCGTGTGAGTTCCGGGTCTGGGGGCAGTGATGTGTTCAGAGTTCGGGGTTCTTAATCACAAATCCAGGGAACGGCGATTGCAGTGGAGTAAGTGCTTCTGTGCAATCGGTCTAGTCTCTGTGTCTGAGCCTCATGTCACAGAAATGTTCGACAGGTGTCTCGTGAAAGGGCTCTCCGCCTGGCAGGAACATGATTAGGCAACTACAGGGCGCTCTAGAAATAGAAATGAAAACCTGTGCCAAGTAGACTTAGAGCCTCGCTTCCTGTGTTCATAGCTGAGAACACCACCATTGCCTTTTGTCAATTCTGTGCTTTCTTCTCACCCGCCCGCGTAGGAAGAACGTTGGTGAAAAGCACAGAAACCAGTGACCTTTATGGCTGTGGAATTTCCGTGAAGAGAGACTCACCTGGACCATGTTTCGTACCTGGTAACCCTCCACACTCCCGGCGGGTCATGAACTTGAGTGCAGGGCTCAGGGCGCTCTCAGAGGAGGGAGCACGCCTGGCCTGCCTGCCTGCCCACAAGCTGGGGAGGGGCGGGAGGAGGGCGGGAGAGAGAATACGGAGCAAGTGTTTTACAACCTGAACCTCAGAACTGTGATCCTCCAAGGAGAGCGCTACTTGAAGAAAAGAAAAGACAAAAAAAACACAAAAGTCGAACGGCTTCTCAGGGATTTTGTTTTCTGTGCACATATAAGCCATAGTTCCAGCGCAGGTGGCAGTAGTATGGAGAGCACTCAGATTTCAGTTCTGTTCAATGTGAATGAGGGCGCGCCTGGCCATTCATTGCTGTTCCGTACCTGGTGTAAAATATGTACATGTTTATCTTTATTTTTATAATATGCAAAGACGTTTAAATTTATACCGTTGGGAGCTTCTAGCGTTAGTTAACACTGGGTGCAATATTCGCATGAGAACTGTGCCAAGATGGGGCTGACTTCTTATTTTAGCAGAAGACCTTTCTGTTCATTCTTTATTCTGTAATCCTTTGCAGATCTTAAAAAAAAAAAAAGGATGTCTGTCTGCCACGGTGAAGGGTTGGTTCGTAGGGATTGCCAATAGTCTGCCAGGTGCACGCAGGCACTGACTCCTCTTCCGACGACAGGTCTTGCCTGTGAGCCGCCCCGGGTCACTACTGCCGAGCACAGTGTTCCCCGCTGACCATCTGTGGTCACTGGCGATTCGCCGATGGAGGTCTGGGGTTAAGGTTCTTCAGCAGAGGAGGCCGAAGCGTTAGCGAGTCCATTGAAAGCCTGAGCCTTTCTTTAAAAATTTAAACAAAAAAACCGTATTGATTTCAGAGAGGAAGGGAGAGAGAGAGGAACATCAAGTGATGCAACAGAATCATTGATCTGCTGCCTCCTGCATGCTCCCTACTAGGGATGAAGCCCACAACCCGGGCAAGTGCCCTGCTCGGGAATAGACCCATAACCTCCTGTTCGTGGGTTGATGCTCCACCACGGAGCCACACTGGCAGGGCCTGAGTCTTTCAATAGCTAACGATAATCCAGAGTCAGTTCTGAAACAGGCAGCGAACTCTCAGAACGAGTGCTCTTTTTTCTAGAGCAGAGTCTGTGACATTGAGCAGAGCACTTGGCAGGCCTCCACATCTGGCTGCCGGGTCTTCAGAGAGTCAATGGCCTAATTGGAGAGCATAATCCCCCCCATTGGTTATTTATAAATACAGAGCCTCTGGTTGGCCGGTCTTCTGCCAAGAACTTGTAAAACTTGTTTAAAAATCTCCAGGAAGCAAAACTTAAAAAAAAAAAGCAAACCAAACAAATTGCTTTCTCTTCCATTCCTAACGAGGGCCTAGCAGCATCTGCCGCTGTAGTAACACCTTCTCCTCGGAGGGATGTGAGGGGCCGTTGACATCTGCTTCCTCTGCATGTGGATCGAAAATCTGTAAGACCCTTCTCGCCAGTGTGAGGCAGGAAGAGTGAATCAGCTGGTCGTATTCTTTCATCAAGTATTAACTCTTGGAATGCCACAGTCCACAAAGTCTCAACACGCAAGCGGCTGCATCACAAAAAAAAAATTTTAAAAAATCGCCAATCAATTTTTGTTGACTATTTTGTGCCCCAGGAGTTAACTTTCCCAAATCCAAGAATCTCCAGTTAAACAAGGGTGATTTCTTACGATCAGAAAACCACACGAAATCAGACTGCTTCTCCATTTTTCAATACTTGAATAGGACACCTCAAAACTGAGATTGCGCTCTCTTTAGGAGGACAGTCACACAAGCAGTCTGGTCGAGCCTTTTGTCACAGTTCTCATGTGTGTGCATGGGCGCGTGTAAGTGTCAACTGAATGCTAATGTTTAATTGCTTCATGGACCATTGAATCGTAAAAGTTTTCCATTGGCACGAGGCGGTTCGTACGCTGTCAAATTGATGGATTTTGATCTGTCTTTTGTAAAGACTCGTAAGTGTGTGACTTTGAGCGAATTCTCCAGGGGACCATATTCAATGGAAAAAAAAAATGCCCCTTTGGGTGATATACCCTGCAAAATGTGTGCTGTCATTATGGACATAAATGCCCACGTTCTTAATAGCTATTTTTCAACAGGTGATGTTTTGTGTTGTCATGCCGAACCCTAGAGAAGCAGAGTAAGAAGAAATCTTGGGGTCACATGAGTTTAAGTAAAAAGATCACGCCATCGAGGGTCATGTGACCAAAAGCAGCTCCAGAAAAGCTTGAGACCTTGCCTCAGGGTGGGGGAGGGGTGAGAATGTGGAAATCACTGCTCTCCGGGAAGGGAATGTGCACCTTCTCTGCAGGAAGCCCTTTCCTCCTCCGTCAGCACCTGAGGCGACAGGCAGGTCACTAAGCACACAGGGAACCTTCCCGCCCAGTAGTCCCCGGGCCCCCCCCCCCCCCCCCAAAGGAACGCCCTCCACGTTGGTTATGGTTTCTGTCCCCGAAACCACTTCCTGGCATTGTGACGCGCTGCCAGGATCAATGTTCTTCCCCGTCCCAGATCAAAACGACAGTGCTCCCCGTACCTGACACGTGTGTGATGGACTCCTCTGACTGAACAACCTGGAAAGGGCTTGGTGTCATTCCCGATGGGTGATGGGACGTGTGTTATTTTTCATGCCACAGTTTGTGAATTGTAATTGCGGTTTCCTATTTAATTGTCGTAACCGGACAGAAATTTTAAAGAATTTCAATAAAAATACAAATGTTTAAGCAGCTGTATTTCCAGAGTTTAGTTATTTCTTTGGGTGTGTGTTTTTTTTAATTTGTTTTTCGTTTTGATTTGAACACTCAAGGAATAACTTGTTTGTTTTTAGGGAAGTCACTTTTGAGCTATGGGAGATGGGCGGTGGCAGCTGTTTGGGGATTGAGTCCCAAAGAAGAAGACTGTTCAAACTCTGGCCAGGCCAGTGTGGCGGAGTGTTTGAGCACCCACCCAGGAACCAAGAGGTCTCTGGTTCGATCCAGGTCAGGGCATATGCTCAGGCACAATCTACAGTGAGGGGGAGGGGATACTGGAGACAGCAGATTGATGATGTTTCTATTGCTCTCTCTCCCTTCCTCCCTCTAAAGATCAATAAAAAACAGAATTTAAAACAACAACAACAAACCCCACTCTGTCCTCTGTTTTTAGGCTGGAGATTCAACTCGTGAATATCAGCTCTGGTCTCTTAAATCAGATCCTCTCCCAGTGATCTATCTGCTCTGCTCCTGAATCGGAGCTTATGAATGTGTGAAAAGCTGGCACGTTCCCTCTCACTGGGCTCTTAGCAGCCTGCCACACGTGGTCACTCTCGGGGAGGGAGGGTGTATATTTCAGGCTGGGGCCAGGTGAACATCCTCCAGAGCCCTGTTCTCCCTGTGTGTTTGAAAGGACAGTTGAGAAGCTAAGGAAAGAAAAAGAATGAGGCTGCTTCCTGTAGAAGCAACAGCCTCTCGAGAAGGACCACAACCTGGGGGCACAGGAAGAAGGGGGGTCCCCTCAGCCAGGCGGCTTCACGTGAGACTCTGGTAGGTGGAGCCACCAGGAGCCTTGAATCCAAATGTACCTCTGCCAGTGGAAAAGGTGAAATCATGAGGCTGGCAGAATTTTCATAAGAGCAGCGTAGACGGTTTTGCTCTGACAAGCTGGTCCAGGTGAGAAAGGCCCCGTGCTCAGCCCTCTTTCACTCCCGGTGAACAGGGCAGAAGAGAAGTCATCGCTGTGGGTGTGGTTTTTCTTTACCAAGGACCGAGAGTTCTTCAAACTTGGTCAGCAGGTGTCCATGGTGAAATAAGAAGTTCCTGATTTATCACATTGATCACTCCCTCCCAAGTCTAAATTATGAACTTTTGAAATAGATTCCAGATTTGCTGTGAGTACCACAGGTAGTTGCTCAGGCGCTGAATTCAGAATCCCAGGTCTGCTTGTGTCACCCACTGGTCCTGGGCGCCAGAGGGGACATCCCCTGGTAGAACCCGCTGCTGCTGCAGGGAGGGGACCTGGGAGAGGTTCTAGAAAGCAGATGACCCGTTGAAGTTCCCTGGGTTTGATAACATGGGAAAATTCACCTGGAAGCACCCCGTTTGAATCTTTACGCACAAGAAATACCTTCTTCATCTTAATATACAAGAAAGATTTTTGAATGAAGTTAATTTCATTCTAAACACTGTATTTCCCCAACTGCTCCATGAAACATCCATGTCTGCTGAGATATTTGTTCTTTTGCAGAAGAGTTCTGAGATTAAGTAAACTTGAGAAATGCTGCATTAAACAAAGCTTAAGAGTTATTTAATTACTCAGAGCCTTTAAATGCCGATTTAAGTGGTGAGGGTCCATAGGGGATAAAATGCAGCATTTTCACGTGTCTCTGAGTGTGGAAGGAAGCTTTTCCAAGAGTTGTCTGTGGACATCCTCTGAGACCAGCGTTCCCAAATTGCAGCCTGAGAGGTTTACACTAACAACATCACAAATGACATTAGATGTGAATGGCTTAAACAGCTCAATTAAAAGACACATTTTTGTGATTGGACTAAAAATTTATGCTTTCTACTGGACACAGATTTTAATTTAAAAATATAGGTTGGGCAAAGTTATGCCAGGCCAATAAAAACACAAAAACAACAAATGCCATAATGGAGTTGGACTGACTGCGCTAATATTAGATAAAAATAGACATTAAAATAAAAAAATGAGGGATATTTCGTTATGAAAAGAGGTCAATCGGTCAGGAAGAAAAGGAATCTTAGGACATGCACAAAAACAGAAAGATTCAACAGTACAGTGCTAACTCACCAGTGGGTCAAAGAAAAAAACCAAAAGGATGATTAGAAAATAAGAGTGAAATACAACTAAAGACTTCAGTAAGATACCACTTCACAACTACTGTGATGGCGATCGTAACAAAATAGACAATGTAAGTGTTGACTAGGATGTGGAGAAATTTGGACTCTTGTACATTGCTGCTAAAACGATCAAGATGCTTTGGCAGACAGTTTGACAGCTCTTCAAAATGTTAAACATTCTATTCCATTTTCAATCTATGCCCAAGAGAAATAAAGGCATGTGTCTATCCAAAAAAAAAATCTTGTCAATAAATGTTTGTGGCAGCACAATTCATAATGGCCAAAAAATGGAAATAACCCAGATATGTATCTACTGATGAAGGAAGAACTAAAATGTTGGTATGTTTGTACCATGAAATACTATCTGGCAATAAAAAGAAATGAAGTAGTGATACATGCTACCACTTGGAGAAACCTTAAAACCATTATTCTAGGTAAAATAAACCAGTCACAGAAGATCACATAATGTATGATTTCATTTCTATAAAATATCCAGAATAGGCAAATACACAGTGGTTGCTCTGGAGGGGGAGGGGTCGGCAATGACTGCCAAGGGATGCAGGGTTTCTTTTAGGGGAGTGTGTTAGGATTCTCCAGAAAGAGAACCAATAGCATACATGGGGAACAGATTGATTATAGGAAATTGGGTCATTGATTAGGGAGCCTAGCAAGTCCAGTATCTGCAGAGCTGATGTTTGGCAGGAGAATTCTGACTTTCTGAGGGAAGGTCAGCCTTTGCTCTGTTCATGCCTTCAGCTGGTTGGGGGAGGCCCACTCATCTGATGGAGGCCAGTCTGTAGTTATGGGGGCTGCGGGCACATGCTTCTCTGAGAAAGCCTCAGAGGACAAAGATAGAGCCCAGTTGAGTATGGAATGATGAGTCTTTCAAATGAAGACACACAATTGAAATAAAGGAAAATATTTGGAGGCAAAGAGTTGTTAGGCTGCTTGCCAATGGCATGGTAGAGTCAGACCATGAAAGCATATAGAGCCAGCGGCCTATCCCAGATAAAAGCTTTTCACAACATGTGCCGCCTGCATAGAGGTCAATTCCTTGGTCAATTGGCATAAACCTAAACTCCATTCCCTCTAGAGGTGTACTGGAGAGTATCAGTGCATCCACACCCAGGTGTAATGGTGACACCTTGCCCACAGCTCCCAGTGCCCCTCTGCCAGCTAAAGTAGGCATGGGCATCTGGTGGCCTGGTATGCAACATCGGTCCAGACAAATACGTTTCCCACTCCTAGAATAGAGACCAACTAACAGGACAGGTAGGAAGAATGCTATGATATGAAGAGAGGGGTCAGAGCGGCCATTCTGGCCTCTTCCAGACCAAAGTAAAGATGGAGTGAGGCCTGGCTGAAGCTGAGGAAGCTGGCAGAAGAGACTGGAACTCAACAAAGAGGCCAAAGGCCACCCCGCTCTGAGTGGGTCTGGAAATAATCGGGGGTCCCGAGAGTTGCCTCCATTGCCTCACCCAGACCAAATGGCACTTGGACATTCTGGCTCAGAGTTGAAGTTATTTATATCTTCAGGAGCTTGCACTCTTTGGGGACACCTCCCATGTCCCATCCTTTAGTGTGTTGGTTCCACTGAACCACATGCAGCCTCTGAGGAGCCAGGGAGGGAGAAATGAGGAGGACATTCACCCTTTCCCCTAATCGCCAGCTTCCCCGGCTAAGCCTTTGGGCATGAACCCCTCATTATCAGCCTGGCTCCTAGAGCAAAATTGAGATGATGGCATATGTCTAAGGACTTTGGTCCAGCGGCCTTCTTACAAATCCAAAACATCACTAGTCGATGGACAAGCTCGTTATTTTTTCAAACTTGGCCTATGTCATTGTCATCCAGCTAGGAAGAAGGCATCATGAAATGCTTCCACGTGCTTTGAACTGGCAACACTGTGTTTATGCCATTACACGGAAACCAGCTAGTGGCATGCTATTGATGAGGTTTAATGATGCTGAGGTCAGGAAATGACAGCTCTCTGGTTACATGTTTCCCTGCAGACTGGCCTGCATGTCATCAGGAAAGAATCTGGATTTGGAGCTATCCCTTCGTGCATGAGGAAGGAACTGGTTATAAATAAGGGGCTGGAATTCTTAAATGAATTTTATTTCTTCCCAAGAGATGCAAATGAAGACAAGCAGATGGCTGTCAGTGGCCGGGCTGCATCAGGACATTCCACTACTTACGTGTAGGTGACAGCGACATAATAAAAAGGGATGTCTTCTCACGGACCCAGGCTTCTCTCTCACCCAGTTCTGCCAAGCACCATTGGCCCTGCCCAGTCCCCATGGGCATGGCCAAAGATACAGCTGATGCAGGACCAGTTGGAGCTCTGAGCATGGATGAAGACCCAGATAGCCTCTAAGTAGCCAAGGGATCTTATACATGTGATGGGACTTCTTCAGGCCATAGACGGTTCACCTGTATTCCTAGTGCTTGCTTATGGTCCCCTCCACAGTTTGAACAGAGAATCTATGTCCGTTCCTAAGGCTGTTGTCCCACAGCTACAAAAATTACTGCCGCTGACCTGTCAACATTTGGTCCTTTTGCTAATTGCATGGATCCACATGCACATTCTGACCTGGATCTTCTTGGGGCTCAGCCTGCGCCTGTCATGCAGTGGCCTTGAATAGCTGTATCTGGCTGGTGCTGGGGCACCTTTCCTCTTATTCTCGGGAACAGCCTGTAGGACTGCAGTCTCCTCAGCTGCAGAGACCAACAGATGGTTAATGAAGCGGTTCATGGGATCACTGGCCTTCAAGGAAGTGATCACAGTGTTCTTTTCAAACGCCAGTGGAAAGAACTCGGTGTTCAAGTTCTGAAGCGGACAGGTGGGAGGAGGGGGGTTTCTGTGCAGGGTGCTCCCTTGTTAAAGCGAGGAGGACATTCAGCACAGCTTAAGGAAAACACCCTGGGGCACATCTGGAGCGCTGCTCTTGGAACCCAAGTTTTAAAAACATGGGCTGACCGGACTATGTAATGTGAGGCGTTTCTGAGGCCAAACTCCCCGGATGGAATCCCAAACGGAATTGTGCTCCATTATTGGGACTGTAAAGTGAAGAGACTGAGAGGGATCGTGCCAGTAAACCACCTTATTTTTGTCACCTTGTGCCATCTGCCACTAGGACTTTCCCAAATAAGGTGCCTTTTTAAAAAATATATATTTTATTGATTTTTTTTACAGAGAGGAAGGGAGAGAGATAGAAAGTCAGAAACATCGATGAGAGAGAGAGACATCGATCAACCGCCTCCTGCACGCCCCACAGTGGAGATGTGCCCGCAAGCAAGGTACATGCCCCCGACCGGAATCGAACCTGGGACCTTTTAGTCCACAAGCCGATGCTCTATCCACTGAGCCAAACCGGTCTCAGCCCAAATAAGGTGCCTTTTGATGTCCATCGTTGGCACTCAGGGCCTGAGGCATGACAGAGAGTGGGACTCTCGCAGGAGCAGGAGTAGCTATCAAAAGCTGTCAATGTGGCCGAAACCAGTTTGGCTCAGTGGACAGAGCATCGGTCTGCGGACTGAAAGTTCCCGGGTTCGATTCCTGTTAAGGGCATGTTCCTTGGTTGCGGGCACATCCTCAGTAGGGGGTGTGCAGGAGGCAACTGATCGATGTCTCTCCCATCGATGTTTCTAACTCTCTATCCCTCTCCCTTCCTCTCTGTAAAAAAATCAATAAAATATATTTTTTTAAAAAAAGCTGTCAGTGTGCCAAAATTTAACCTCACTCTTAGGACCCTATCCCAACATCATAAAGATATGGCCAAAGGTGTATGTATGTGGATGTTTCTCATAAACATATAAAGTAACAATGGGAATGTGATGAAGTATGCGATGGGAGATGACATTAGAATGATGCTTCTGAAGAATGGTTTACAATAATATACAAAAGGCTTAGCTACAGTTTTATGTGGAAGAATAAGGTTATAAGTTTTATATACAATGCATTTTCTTATCTATTCATTTATTTAAAAAATCTGTTTTATTGATTTCAGAGAGGAAAGCAGAAGGGGAGAGAAAGATAGAAACATCAATGATGAGAGAACAGTTCGTCGGCTGCCTCCTGCACACCCTACACAGGGGACCGAGCCTGCAACCCAGGCATGTGCTCTGCATGGCACTCTAACTGTGACCTCCTGGTTCATAGGTTGATGCTCAACCACTGAGCCACACCGGCTGGGCTCTATCTAATGTATTTTCAACACATATAAGGATGAATGCACGAGTGAGAGTGCCACCGAAGGCCCCGCCCCCTCTGCAGAGAGCCCACCAAATACAGGAGATTGACACCTCAGGGACAGACTGGGCTGCTGTCACACAGTCTCTCCAAGGCCTCTTGACAGCAAGTCTCTTCCCAGGACATGACAGGTCACCATCCTCAAATGCGAACTTCCCACCTCCCTTAAAAAGCTTATATATGAAAAAAAAATTCTATGTGGCCAATTAGGAGGGAAAATGAAAGTTTTCCCGCATGAATACTTGGCTGAAATGACAGCCCCCAGATACCGGCTCTGCTCCAAGAAGACCCGTGGCTGCGACTTCTCAAGATTTGCGGTCAGAAGGCATCTCAGTTAAAAGTGGTTTCCCTGTTTGGTTCTGAATACTATAAAGCACCTAAAATGCTAACAGAGATTACTTTAGGTTTGGGAGGATGGGTGATTTCTTTCCCCTCCTCCTTTACACTCCACTCTGCTTTCCAAGTTACCCACAATAAGCTTTACCTTGAAATTATCACTTCGTCACAGAAAACCGAGTCCCTGAGGTGAGCACCCTTGCCCCTTCCTTACCTGAGATTGCTTGGTCTCCTGTTTAGTACAGCCATGCCTTTCTCCCTGCAGGCACACTACACATGAGAAAAAGCCACAGAATTCACTTCTGTTGTCCACAGTTGCACACACCACTGGTAATATCAGCACCAGTAGCCCCTGCAGAAACTTCCAAACGTGGGCCTGGGAGGAAGCAAAGGACTAGGACCCACCACAAGGCTGCACACGCTCACAAAGCTGAGCTGTGGAGGCAGTGACCCTGTTTGTGACTGTATTTCATAAATGCATCATGCAGTCTGTGCTTTATCCAAGCCTGTGATCATCACATGTTAGAAAGGGCTCCCATATAATTAAAACAGTAAGGCCACTTACCTAATGCTTTCTGGATAAAGGTCTGCAGTGTTCCCTGGGTAGAAGTTCAACTGCTTGTAGACCAACAACCAAGCAAATGACATGTGCTTCATTGTCTTTTGTTTACTGGGTGGGGGTTTAAATGTATCAGGAGAACTAACTCTTTGAAAAGTTTCTTAGAGTACATAATTTTGCAGTAGCTCATTTACTTTCTAATTTATATTTTATATAAATTTGGGATTTTGCATATTAGGTGCAAAATTAGGGGTTATATATGCAATCTCTCTATATAAAAGCCTAAGCGACCATTCCAGCCAGCCAACTGACCAATTGACCCGGTCACTAGGATGTGTAGACCACCAGGGGGCAGATGCTCAATGCAGGAACTGCCCCCTGGTGGTCAGTGCACTCCCACAGCCAACCTCCCATGCCTGCCAACCTCCCGTGGTTCCTTTCCCTGGCTGACCCCGATGGACCCTGATCGCTGGTCAGACCAAGAGTTCCCACCTGTGCACAAATTTGTGCACCAGGCCTATAGTAGTTAATAAGTCTATATATATGTGGGAGTCAGTATGCCACTACATCATTTTAAAAACACACAAATGTGTTTGAGGAATAAATATGAGAATAGCATACAGAGAGGGAAATCTGGAGTCAAATTCGTGTAGCTGAAATTATTTGTAGGTTTCTTTGTTAACCTGGTGAATTCTACTACCCATCTGCTTCCTTCTTGCCCTCTCCTGGCCTTGCAGCAGATGCGATGTACCTTCCTCTGAATCTGATGAGGGGTCCATCCAGGGACTGGAAAAGAGAGAAACAAGATGCTCAGGAATAGCACTGAGAATGCCACCAGGGAGGACTTGTCCCTCACAGTGCTTCATTCAGGCTCAGATGGACCGCAGACATAGCGCATGAAGCCCTTGTTGGTACATGAATTCCGGGCATCGGGGTTTCCCGTCCTCTTTTCACAATGCTTATCTTACCCGTAAGGACTAAGAGCCTGGTGACTTGTGGGCTGATGTCTCCCACGTGTGATGCCATGATGAGATGGAAATCATTATACCCGGTTTGCAGACAGGAAAACCAGGACGATGGAAATGGAAGTCCTTCCTTTTAAATGGTCATTTATTCTTTGGAAATGTCACAAAAATGGTCCTGTTATGTATGTTTTATCACACGTGAGGTAAAAAATTGTTAGATATTTTTTCTTAGCATACACCTAAATAAATTCCCAAGGGGGACAAGGAGATTCAATGAAAAAATTGAAATTAAACAAACATTAAGAAAGCAGAGTGAATGTTTACTGGATTTTAAGGAGATCACCACATTCTTTTTTAAAAAATATATATATTTTATTGATTTTTTTACAGAGAGGAAGGGAGAGGGATAGAGAGTTAGAAACATCAATGAGAGAGAAACACCAATTAGATGCTTCCTGCACATCCCCTGCTGGAGATGTGCCCACAACCAAGGTACATGCCCTTGACCGGAATCGAACCTGGGACCCCTCAGTCTGCAGGCCGAAGCTCTATCTGCTGCATCAAACCACTCAGGCTAGATCACCACATCTTGATGATACGCATCTTCTAAATGTTCTGTCCACCTAAAATTACCATGGATAAAATAAGACAGAAAAAGACACATTTAAAGGGATATTTGCAACATGCAAAACTAGAGATGGCACACTATAAAAAGAAATCTTAGAAGCTAATTCAATGTAGCAAAATGATCAATGAGCCTGGACAATGCATACAAGAAGAAATACAAGTGGCCAGTGCAGATGTAAAATTGTTGGGCTGCGTTATTAACAAAGTGCCCATTAGCACAATCTTGTGACTGTGCAGACCAGACTAGCAATGAGTGTGGAGAGGTGGTCATCCACCTGCACTATGTGGAGTGTAAGATGGCACAGCGGCCTGCTGGGCAGTTGGCAGTAAGTATTATGAATCTTAAAGGTGCCTGTTAACTTTTTCCTTCAGGTCCACCTGGCCTTATATCTTTTTGGTGGTAGTTTTATTGAGGTATAATTGGTATACAATGAACTGCAGATATTTAAAACACACAGTTTAATAAGTTAATACACACATATACCCATGAAACTATCATCACAGTCACGAGAATGACCACCCAAAGGAGTCTTGTGTTTCTTTGTAAGCTACTCAGCTTTCCACCTCCATTCCCAGCTAACTACTGCTGAGCTTTTTGTCACTCTGAGTTAATTTTATGTCAATTAAATGCTACAACACATCCTATTTTTTTTTTGGTCTCTTTTTTTCACACAACACGATTACTGTGAGATTTATCCATGTTTCATGTACCTAGTAAGTTTCTGTTTATTGCTGAGTGGTACTCCATGGTATGGGTATACAATCACTCATTTCATTTATTTATCCATTCACTTGTGTTTAGGCAGAAAATTGCCTGCTATCTTTTTCTAGATAATTATTCTAAGAAAATAATTAGAGATTTGTTCAAAGATTTTTGCATAAAGACATCATAATAGCATTACTTACATTATAAAAATAGTTTTTCATATATCCAATTATAAAGATAAATCAATTATATTCAATCCACTCAAAGAAAATTAACTATTTATAAAAACATTTTTGTAGAATTTTTATTACACAGGAAAGCTTTCATATATAACGTTGCCTTTTAAAAGAAGGATACAAAGTTCACTATTTGAATTTTGTAAAAATAAAATCAGAAGCACTAGAAAAAAGCAGGGATGGATTCTATTATAACTTGTATACCAAGAAAGGTTTTCTAAGAAGCAAAAAATAAAAGATTGATGATGAAAAAAATCTTTTGCCAAAAAAAAAAGACAAAATAAAAATATACCTGATAAAACTGGGAGAAAATATTGGCAACATTTAGCACAGATAAGAGGATAATGTCCCTGATATATAAAAGCTCTTTTTAAATTAAAGGGAGGAAGATAAAAACTAGATAGGAAAAGATAGTAATAACAACTCATTAAAAAAAAAAATCTAAGAATAGCTTAAATGTGAAAAATGGTCAACCACACTCTCTCTTACCTACCAGGTTCGTGAAAATGAAAAAGTATGACAGCACATTCTACTAGAGAAATAGTGGGAAATGGGCATTCTCATACATTGCTGGTTGGAACTGGTACAACAACTTTGGAGGGAATTTTGGCAGTAAATGATAGCTACGTATCTATTTAAAACTACCTTTTGACCCAGGAACTCCACTTCTGAAGGTGCAGCTCCAGCAAAACAAAAATACATAGGTACAAGGTTATTCATCGCAGCAGTATTTGTAATTTCAAATTGTTGGAAATAAGCTGCATGTCTATACGTAGAGGAGAGGTTGAATAAATGATTGTATATACACAGAATGGAGTACTATGCAGCTATGAAAATGAATGAAGGTCTCAGCATAAACTTAAATAGAGTGATTTCCAGGATATACTGTTAAACGAACAAAGTAAGACTATGTTTATGTTTTACATACTCAAACAATAAATAAAAGCACTAGTAAATAGAATCACTGAGGATGTGGGATAAAAATTGCCTATATAAATGAGCAGAAACAAATAATCCTAATGGTATTTAAATAAACAACAACCACACAGGAAGGGAGCATAGGGAATCAATCAAGTAATTTCTGAACACAGCAATTTGATTTTACACCCTCAGGCTAAAGGCAAAAACTATTGGCAATTATGGTAGTTATTAAGTCTGTTTTTTTCTCAGTGGTATACCATTCTGAAACTACTTTATGGATACCCTCGGAGTGAGTAAGTAACAGGATCCAGATTTTTAACCAGCAGAGAAGAGAATTTCAAATACATGAAATGAGAAGGCTAGAATGCTCCCTGTGGTGCTTACTGTACTGGGATGAGAAGTGTCAGTGTAAACATACGGTTCCTACATGCATAGGTACCCAAATCAATGTGCATCTCAGGACATAAACATACATTCCTAGCTGTTAGCTGAGAGAGACTGCAAGCAATGATATCCCAGTATCAGTGAACACATTTAGTGCCCAGATAAGGGTCTTTAAATACATACCATGCTCTACTGAAAAAAGCTAGAATTCCTTGGAGAATTGACTGGTTTGGGGGCTGGAGCAGCTCGCTGTGCATATAAGCAAGGATGTGCTCCAAGAATGATGGGACATACCCAAAGGACATAGGACCCAGATCATGGGAGTTCCACTGACCAAGTCTCAAAATAATGAGAGGGAGAGAGAGCAATAGATTATAATTCAAACTAAAATGAGAATCCACGAGCGTTGATACTAACATAAATAAGTGAGTAAATAGATGGGGAGGAGGGAGAGCACTTCCTCACGGTAGCTTAAAACTCCCAAATAAACGAACCAGGACCATAATGAACAAAACAAGCTGATGATAAAATAGAACCAGAGGCATGGAGACTTGGAACAGATTGATGAATCTCAGAGGGAAGGGGCAGGGAGAGGCAGGAAGAGATTAACCAAAGGTTTTATATGCATACCAGAGGCCTGCTGTACAAATCGTGCACGGGTATGGTCCCTCCAACTGGCTGGCAATTGAGGCCTATCAGGGAGCCGCTGGCTGAGGGGAGGGAGCCTGGGAGGTTGGCTGGCCGGCCCCTGGATCGGGCCTGTGGAGGGAGGGCAGCCAGCAGGAAGGAGGGACTGTGGGAAGTTGGCCCAGGCGGAGGAGTGGCCATGGGAGGTTGTTGGCCAGCTGCCCCCCCCCCCATATTGGGGCTATGGGGGGGGGTAGCTGGCAGAGGGTGAGAGGCTGTGGGAGGTTGGCCTGCCTGCCTGAGGGAAGGGCCTCGGGAGGTTGGCTGGCTGTGCTTCCCCCATCCCCATCCCCTCTTACCCCCCGCTGATCAGGGCCGATGTTGGGGCTGATTGGGCAGGGGGAGGGGCTGTGGGAGGTTGGCCAGCCTTGTGAGGTTGGCTGTGGGAATGCACTGACTATCAAGGGGCAGCTTCTGCATTGAGTGTCTGCCCCCTGGTGGTCAGTGTGTGTCATAGCGACTGGTTGACTGGTCGTTCTGGTCATTCTGTCCAACGGTTGCTTAGGCTTTTATATATACAGATGTGCATTACCACAGACAATAGGGTAGTGAAGGCCTGGGGCAGGGTGGGAGCTGGTGGAGGGAGACAATGGGTGGGGGGAACCAGGGCATCTGTAATAATCTCAAAAATAAAGGTTTAAAAGTAAATAAATAGCCTGGCCAGCCATGCTCAGTGGACTGAGCACTGACCTATGAACCAGGAGATCATGGTTCAGTTCCCAGTCAGAGGTATGCAGGAGGCAGCTGACTGATGATTCTCTCTCATCATTGATGTTCCTCTCTCTCTCCTTCCCTCTCCCTTATTCTCTTCTCTGAAATCAATAAAACTATATTTTAAAAACAAAAAATAAATACATAAAACTCATAGAAACAGAGTAGAATAGTAGGTGCCAGGGGTGGAAGGGTGGGGTGAGGGCATGGGAGATGCTGGTCAAAAGGTACAAGCTTCCAGCCGTCAGGTGAAAGAGTCCTTGAGATCTAAGGTACAGCACGGCGACTAGGAATTGCAAGCATCGAAGACGCGCTCACGGTAAGCTCACAGGTAACTGGGAGGTGAAGGATGTGCTGACTAAGCTCATTTGGTAAAGGTCTCACAGTACATACTTGTATCAAGTCATTCTGTGGTTAGACCATGTTATAGGTCAATGATATCTCCATGAAGCCGAGAGGAGACTCTTAAAGTGAAATCCATCGTTATGCTTTCCTCTTTCACACAGACTCCTGTGTTTTTCTTCTCACTGGACGGATAGCTAACATTGTGAAGGCACCGGCAGGGGCTGTGGCCCCGCTGGGTTAACACGGCGCCTGGTCAGTGTCCACTGTGCGTGTGGCTGCCGTCCCCGGCCTGGTCACACCCTGCTGTCCGCAGCTGTGGCAGAGCCAAAATAGTCCGGAGAGGGCTCGTGACAGCAGGACAGCTGGGGTCTCAGATGACATCTTCCTCCCCCGGGGCGATGAGGACATCGTGTGACTGAAGGAATTCCCAAAGCGACAGCGTGCACACTCTGCGGAGGAAACACCCTGGCATGCTCTGGTGGCATCCGAGTTCTGGAGTGAGGCACTTGCTAACGTGTCATTGATTTTTTCCCCCCTCTTTTTTCTTGTTTAATAAATGATGTGTGTTTTTAAATATATTTTTATTGATTTCACAGAGGGAAGGAGAGGGAGAAAAAGATAGAAACATCGATGGTGAGAGAGAATCACCTGTTGACTGCCTCCTGCACCCCCCTCACTAGGGATGGAGCCCACAACCTGGACAGGTGCCCTGACAGGGATTTGAACCCTGACCTCCTGGTTCATAGGTCCACGCTCAACCACGGAGGCTGGCCAGGCAAGAATCGTAGATCTTTTTTAAAAGCAAAACTATTACTTGTTACAGTGTCTGTGACATTTTGGGTGCCTTGGACAAGTGCTAGTTTCTCTTTGTAGTTAGAGCTCCTAAAAATAAAAATGGAAACAGCACTTCTCCGTGTTGGCATAGGTACCGGCGAGCCAACACATGCTCGTCGGATGAGCTCATCGGAAACTGAACCCACAAGGTGCGAGGAAACTCCGCAGTCTGGGTTTGGAAGTTGGGGTTAGGCAATGGCTCTGACAGCCTCGTCCAATCCGTTCCACGGCTGTCCAGCGCCTGCCAGTTGGAAGCGCCGTGGGGGGGGGGGGGGTGGGGTTCGCTGAGCTTGCCTCTGGCCCAGACAGGCTGTGGGCCGGCCAGGCTCCCCGAGGGTCGGCTGTGCTCCAGCAGGCTCCGCGGGGATTTCACAACTGGATGCCAGCAGACATCCTGCGTCCTGTGTCCCTCATAACCCAGATCTAACGGGTCAAGCTCTCCTATCACCAAGCCCAGACTTTAATTTCTGGTTTGTGTATTTGGTCTAGATTCTTCTCATTCCCTTCTGTCACTACAAGAGAGAATTCCCTGAATGTGTCCTCAAAGACAGCCACCCAAATGGGAAGAAAACTTCCTAATCCCTCCTTTAGAGGAACGAGACAGCGTTTCTTTTAACCCCACTTCTGAGCCACCTCTCTGACTTAGCGAAGGCAAAATATACTCCTGGCATCATTTATGGGTGGGCTCCCCTTTTCCTCCCGCCCCCTGGTATTTGGTAAACATTCAACAGCCAGGCCCCCAAAAGCTGATCATTTGTCAGTTTCACATGGCCAGGTTCCTAGTGGCCAATTTTATTTTAATTAAAAAAAAATTTGTGCATTCATTCATTCATTCACTTATTTTTGTTGTTGTTAATCCTTACCCGAGGTTATTTTTCCATTGATTTTTGGAGAGAGTGGAAGGGGGAGAGACAGAGAGAGAGGGAACATTTATGTGAGAGAGAGACATTCATTGGTCGCCTCTACATGCACTGCTGTCGCAAACTGAGCCTGCAACAGAGGTACGTGCCCTTGACCAAATCAAACCTGGGACCCTGCAGTTTGCAGGCCGAAGCTCTATCCACTGAGGACCCAAGTGGCCTTCTAGCCTATGGATACAGTAGATGTATAAACGCACTCAAGAACACAGGAAATAATAAAGTGTAATAAAAGAATTAGGTAACAATGAGCTTTGGGTGGTTATTATCTTTATTTTAAATGTAATATCTTTAGTAATAAATTTATATAATTTAATTCTAATTAAAAAAAATTTAATTCCTGAAAATACAGCATTTGGCACTCAAAGGCCAGTTCTATCAGATAATACATTTCCTGAAAGTACTTTTTAGCGTAAAATTGGGAGAAGGGTGAAATGAAAGTATGGGGTTACTATCTCCAGGGTGTCTGACGTTGAACTCTCCTGCACACAAATTTCTGGGTTCCCAAACTCCTGTTTCCCAGATGACAGCCCAAAAATGGGTTTGCCATCCACTGCTGAGAGTTTTGCTGTCTGCTGCGCCACCTGGTGGTTGGATTAGACATAGCTACATTCCCGGCTGCTGTCTTGCTTTAGGGCTCTTCTCAGATGGGGAGCATTCTTTACTCACTAGCATTTTCAGCTACTAATTGGGGTGCCAATGGGTAATTTCACTCTTCTGGTTTACAGTCTCCCGTGCCTTTAGGATAAATTCCCAGGCATTGGGCCAAACAGCATTTGCCTAACAAATTAGCACAATTTTTGTCCACTGAGACCCCAACTCCCGAATAGTGGGGAGGTTTTCCAGGAATGTCTCCTAAATGTTAATCAGAATATCCAATGTCCCCACATGTAGCCACTTAGCTTAATGAATACACAATATCCTATTTCTTAGCTATGCTATCCTTTATTTTTCTCTAATGTTGAATGTCTAAATTATTATCTATACTAGAGGCCCAGTGCACGACATTTGTGCACGAGGGCGGGGTGTCCTTCAGCCCAGCCTGCTCCCTCTCCAATCTGGAACCCCTTGAGGGATGTCTGACTGCCCGTTTAGGCCCGATCCAGTTAGGATAGTCGGACATCCCTCTCACAATCCAGGACTGCTGGCTCCCAACTGCTTGTCTGCCTGCCTTCCTGATTGCACCTAACCGCTTCTGCCTGCCATCCTGATCACCCCCTAACCACGTCCCTGCCAGCCTGATTGATGCCTAACTGCTCCCCTGCCAGCCGGTTTTCCCCTTATTGCCCTACCCTGTGGGCCTGGTCACCCTCAACTGCCCTTCCCTGCAGGCCCAGTAACCCCCAACTTCCATCCTCTGCTGGCCTGGTCATCCCTAACTGCCCTCCCCTGCAGGCTTGATCACCCCCAACTGCCCTCCCTTGTAGGCCTGGTCCCTGCTAACTGCCCTCCCCTGCTGGCCATCTTGTGTCCACATGGGGCAGGATCTTTTGCCCATATGGGGGCAGTCATCTTGTGTATTGGAATGATGATCAATCTGCATATTACTCTTTTGTTAGATAGGATAGAGACCTGGTGGGGCCAGCTGGTTTTCCCTGAAGGGTTTCCTGGATCAGAGTGGGTGTTCCCTTGGGGCACGGGATGGCCTGGGTGAGGGGCCTGTGGTGGTTTGCAGGCTGGCCACATTCCCCCCCCATCCCAGTGATTCAAGCGGAGGCCCTGGTACCTGGGGTTTATTTATCTTCTACAATTGAAACTTTGTAGCCTGGAGCAGAGCCAAACCATCTGCTCCCACAGCCATTGAAACTTTGTTGCCTTAAGTGGAGGCCTGGGCCAGCCAGGGTGTGCGGAAAGCTTGGCTTCCTCCATCACCAGGGACAACCCAAGCCTCTCTCCTGCTCTCTCTGTGGCCGTAGCCACCTTGGTTCAGTTAATTTGCATACTCGCTCTGATTGGCTGGTGGGTGTGGCTGGTGGGTGTTGTGGAGGTATGGTTAATTTGCATATTACTCTTTTATTAGATAGTATATAAAAGCCAAGTGACTGGCATGATTGGTATGACTGGTTGCTATGATGTGCACTGCAGCAGCCAACCTGCCCAATCAGGGCCCCAATTGGCCTCCCCAACCCCGGTTGGGGGTGGGGCTGGTTGGCCAACCACCCACGGCTTCTCTGCCCAGTTGGCCCTGTCCATGGCCCTTCCCCCCCCACTGGCCTTGTCCCTGATAGGCCCTCCAATTGGGGGCGGGCCCCGCCGACCTCCTGAGGCCCTCCACCTGGCCAGCCCAGCCCCAATTGGGCCCCAATCTGGGAGGGCTGACTGGACCCGACTCATGCCTGAATTCATGCACCAGGCCTCTAGTCTATACTAATAAAAAGGTAATATGCTAATTAGACTGGATAGACCTGATGTCTTCCAGACATCCTTCCAGACAAAGCCACAGAGGCTGGATGGGGTGCGACCTGCTGTGCCTCAACCCCCCACAGCCCCTCCCCCAGCCTGCCTGGCCCCAGATCACCCCCTCCCCCACTCACCAGGGGGTGGAGCCAACACTAAGAAGCAAAGGCCAAGGGCTGGCAGCTGTGGTTGCCAGCAGTGGCAACAGCAGGGGGATGATGAGGGTGGCGGCCTCCCTTGATTGGCCAGGTCACCTTCCACAGAGGGAGGCCAGACTGCAGCTTAGGCCCATGGGGAGAGGGCCTAAGCCATCAGTAGGACATCCCCTGAGGGCTCCCAGACAATGAGAAGGGGCAGGCTGGGCTGAGGGACACTCCCCCCTTCTCCAGAGTACATGAATTTTCATGCACCAGGCCTCTAGTTATATATCAAATGCCCCACATCTCAAACTTTAAAAAAGTCTTTCTACAAATCTTATTTATGTATTCAAAACCTATTTGTTGATATCTATGGATATTTATTGATATCTGCAGTGAGAGTCACTGGCCTGGGTAATTTAAAGGGTCCCAAAATGAATGATGATTAGACACTGACCTCGAGTTTGTGATTTATAAGGAAGTCAGTGCTCTGTGGATAGAAGGTATGCTGTATTTCACCTCACCAAGGACCCTGTGATATGGGCAAGGTAGGTGTTACTTCATTGTGTATGACAATTGCCTGAGGCCACACAGAACATGCCTTTAGCCTCACACTTGATTGATGGTTTGGCTGGGTCTTGATTTCTAGTGAAATGTCACTTCATTCAGAATTTTAAAGGTATTGTTCCATTGTTTTTCTTGGTCCAGGGTCCCCATTTAAGAAGTTTGGCACCATTTGGGTTCTTATTTTTTTTTAATTATCTGTGTCCTGATTCTTCTGGAAAACTTTGATTTTCTTTGAATCTATAGTTCTGAAGATTTGTTGTGTCATGAGTCTTTGTTGTCATAGGCGCTCAGTGGGTCCAAAGTCTGGAGGATTGTGTCTTCAGTTGGGTGGAGATTGCTTCTGTGGGTTGTTGATAATTTTCTTTGCATTAATTGGTCCATTCTTCTTTTGGGAATTTTGGTTATTTTGCTGTTGCACGTCCTGCAGTGATCTTCTCATGTATTTGTCTTTCATCTCCTGTCATCTTTAAATAATATCTGGGAGATTATTTTCCAACACTTAACTGATGTTTGCAAAACATCGGCTGTCAGATTTTAAGTTCTAAAGCTTTTCTTCTTTGTTCTTTTTTTAAAAAATATTTTATTGATTTTTTACAGAGAGGAAAGGAGAGGGATAGAGAGTCAGAAACATCGATGAGAGAGAGACATCGATCAGCCGCCTCCTGCACGCCTCACAGTGGAGATGTGCCCCCAAGCAAGGTACATGCCCCTGACCAGAATCGAACCTGGGACCTTTCAGTCCACAGGCCGATGCTCTATCCACTGAACCAAACCCATCTCGGCTGTTCTTTGTTCTTTAAAATACTTTTCTGCTCTTGTTTCAGGATGCCATGGCCGTTTTTTTCTCTGACCACATTCATTGCCCTTTCTACTCCTCCCTGCATGGTCTTGGTGTCTTCTGACTTCTGGTTTCCATGTGTTTGATTTGATCTCCTTTGTTTTACTTTTATTTTAGATAGACTCCTCCAATATCTGGCAAGTTGAGCCTGACTAAGAGCAAGTGAGGCATCTTTCTGAGCTGATGGTAAATCATGTGTCTTGTGAGGCTAGTGTGGGTGGGCTCTACTGAAGCATGATTGGAAGGGACTCCTCTGCTTTATTGGGTAACTTCTTAATGTTCATATCCCCCAGGCAAGGAGGCACATCTCCCATTTCCTGCCAGAGGGTGAAAGTCTAGCAGTAGCTGCAGAGCTGGGTAGACTAGAGGCCTAGTGCACAAAATTTGTGAAGGGGGGGTGTCCCTCAGCCCAGCCTGCACCCTCTCCAATCTGAGACTCCTTGAGGGATATCTGACTGCCCTCCCCTGAAGGCCTGGTCTCCCCCAACTGCCCTCCTCTGCTGATCTGGTCACCGCTAACTGCCCACAACTGCTCTCCCCTGCCAGCCATCTTGCAGTGGCCATCTTGTGTGCACATGGAGGCAGTCATCTTTGACCACATGAGGGCAGCCATCTTGTGTCTTGGAGTGATGGTCAATTTGCATATTACTCTTTTATTAGACAGGATATAAAAGCCTAAGTGACTGAACGACCGGATGACCAAATGACTGAACGACTAAATGACTAGTCAACTGGTCTTTATGATGTGCACTGATCACCAGCGGGCAGAGGCTCAATGCAAGAGCTGCCCCCTGATGGTCATATGCTCCCATAGCGGGAGCAAGCTCAGCTGACCAATGGATGTCAGATGCAGGGCTCACGGCTGGCAAGCACCCCTCTGGCAGCATGAGCCTCTCCCGATGGGGATTGATAGGGTGCAATCCCATGGCAAGTGCAGCAGGGCCAGGATGAGCGGCAGCGGCAGGCAGGCAGTATTGGACTGCTGCTTTCAGCCAGATCCCCACAGGCCAGGCTGAAACCAGCAGTCCGACATCCCCTGAGAGCCCCTGGATTGTGAGAGGGCGCAGCCCAGGCTGAGGGACCCCCACCAGTGCATGAATCCATGCACCGGGCCTCTAGTTATTTATAAATTATTGTATTACTTTCCATATGAACAACTGTCAACCTAATTTTGCTCCATCCTATATGTATGTGTGTGTGTTTGTAGGAAGCAGACAGGGTGACACCACACAAAAGAAGAGAGGAAAAAATGCATCGAGTCCCTCAATGTGTTTATTTAACATCACATCACTTAAACAGAAAAAATAAGAAGACGTAGACTTTGAAGCAAAGAGCAATAAAAAGAAAGGTGAGCATGGTCATTGGTATTCTTTGTAGTCTGAGGAAGACATCAGACAAGTTTGGGGAAGACGGGATCTGATGAGGGAAGGGCAGTAACGGACTTCCGGTCCCTGTGTTAGATTCTAATGTATCACACTGTGTTTGAGGCGTCCTCACACCACTGCTTATGCAGCCACTGCACTGCACTGTGGTCTGATTTATGGGGCGAACGCAGCTCCAGGAACATGTTGGCATGAATGAATGAGGCAGGGAGGAGCAGGTGTGAAAACCAGCGTTCAGGGGAAAGTGCAGTGCCCAGACAGAGACTCTAGGGGGCAGCAGACACTCAGGAGTGGAAAAAGGCCGGAGCACTAAGCCTTCTGTGCAACTGGATGGCAGGGGCCCTCTACTTGCCTTCCCTGACTTAGAAAAGGACCTGGGAGATTTTAGCAGCCATAATCTCAGTGGATTCAACACACCCTTGGAGACCGTCCTGTCTGTTCTTCAGCATGAATGAAGGGATCTGAGAGCACGAGGACACACTCTGAAGAATCAAGTGTTCATGTTTCATTACAAAAAAAATAAATTAGAAGGTCTTTCTCGGTACTAGGATGTTATTATTAATCAACATTTCATGAGAGAGAGCTTTGAAATTAGGGCCTGTGACAGCCATCATCCATCATGAATTCTATTTACTCTGGAACCAATTCTCCCCTTTTGACTGGGTTGCCAAGGAAACGGTGCAGACCCTCCTAGAGGTAAACAGAAGCTGGGGGAGGGGTATGGAGTGATTCTCATCACAGTAAACCCCCGCGGCCTCTCCTACGGATGATGTCAAAATCACCGCTTTTGAATTTCATTTCATCGGATATTAATTGGCTTGCATATGCCTGGTTTATTTTTAGCCATCCCTTAATTTCTAACCTTCCTGTGAAAGTTTAAAGATACATGGCTTGTAGGGAGCATGTAGCTCGATGTTGTTTCCTAGCCCAGCCTGAGAGTCCCCCTCATCTGAGCCTGTGCATGTTTCTCCGGACAGATTGATTCCCTGCCTCCCTCCTTGCTTCATGTCCACTATGGACTGTATCTGTTGTTCACGCTCTTCCCTTTTCTAATGTCTTCCAATCAATCAGGATGTCTCCTTTCCAAACTCGGCCCTCCTTCCTCTCAAGCCACACACATGTGACTGCATCACTCTTCTGTTGTAACTCATATTTGAGGTTAGGAGTCTCTATCCATATATTAAAGACCAGGTAGGCACTTGGACTCCCTGAAATGTTAACATTCTCAATCCTCCTTCCCACCAAATTGGGACTTAGGATGCCTTTTGCTTTCTTACTTATTCACTCTCCATTCCTCATACCTATATCTATCATAATAAAAGCGTAATATGCTAATTAGACCGGACAACCTTCAGAACGACCTCCCAGAGGAATCCCCAGCAGTAGGGCCAAGGCAGAGGCTGAGCCCCTTGCATGAATTTCATGCATCAGGCCTCTAGTTTTGTTCATAAAATTAGAATTTGTAGCCAAAACCGGTTTTGCTCAGTGGATAGAGTGATGGCCTGTGGACTGAAGGGTCCCAGGTTCGATTCCGGTCAAGGGCATATCTTGGTTGCGGGCACATCCCCAGTAGGGGGGGTGCAGGAGGCCGCTAATCAATGTCTCATCGATGTTTCTAGCTCTCTATCCCTCTCTCTTCCTCTCTGTGAAAAATCAATAAAATATTTTAAAACAAGAATTTGTAGTTAGGACTTTTAAAGACACTTTTTAAACGTATTTTACAGTTAGAAAAATGAAATAGTACCAGGAACATTTGTAATGCCTGTTACTCAGATTTACCTATTGCTAACATTTTGCCCCAATTCTATCATTTTCTTTCTCTCTATGTACGTACACACACACACACACACACACACACACACACAGATGTAATTCTTTTCTGAACCATTAAAGGTAAATTGCATTTATATTTACTCAGATCCCTAAACACGCTAGTGTATGTTTCCTAAGAAGAATGACAGTCTTTTGCGTGCCCACCGCACAGTTCTCAGCTGCACACGTTTACATTGTTATGTTTTCTCTAATGTGTAAGCCACATTCACATTTTGTCCGTTGACTTCATGTTGACTTTTGCAGCACCCACCCCACCCCTCTCCGGCGCAGGATCCAGTCTTGAGGTGAGTCTCACATTTGGTTGTCTCTTTAGCCTCCTCCAGTCTGGCATGCCCACAGCCTTTCTTGGTATTTTGTGACATTAACGTTTTCTAACAGTAGCCTCCTGACATTTAAAGAACAGAACGATGCTTGATTTGTGCTTTCCGACGAGTCCGCTGTGCTGAGATTCAGCTCACGCACGCTCCGCTCACGGCTGGCCAGCGAGGCCGTGCTTCCCTTGGGGTCGCTGCTCCGCCCTCACACGATGCTGCCTGCCCTCCACGGGGGATGCCAGGTTCGAGCACCTTGGCAGGCTGCTGTCTGGCTCGCCACTCTATAATTCTGGTTTTGTTTTCCTCCCTTGCAACTAATAAGCATCTGTTACCATGCAACTATCGTGTTCCTTATCAGCACTCCCCCTCGATGTACCATCCATTGATGAATCTTCCCTGATCCAGTCATGACTTACGATCTTGCAAAAATAGTGATTTTTCAGCTCTCTCACTCCCTGCACATTTGCCAGGCAGTTCTTGGCATCTTACTGTAAGCAAGAGCCCTCCCATATCATATCATGTCTATCTCTATCATCTATCTATCCACCTATATCTACCTATGTTCATGTATCATCTATCCACCTCCTATGTCTATCTATCTACCTATCATCTACCTACCTATTATCTATCTAGTCTATTGGCATGGACTCATTAATCTGAATTTCAATGGTCTGTGCTTAATGATTTGGTACTTAAACTGTCCCAGATTTGACAGTGAAAGTCATTTTTGTGTGTCCCTCCTTCCACAGTGAAAACTTGGTTCCCAGCTAAACATGTTTAGCTATTTTTTCAACCCTTTATTAAACCTGAAATCGGTTCCAAGTTACTCTTCTATGCTGCTAAAATAAACAAACCACTAAAAAGGGTTCAGGACTTATTTTCAACCTCCTCTTCCCCCCTCCCCAATCCACCCCCCCCAAGCCCCAATGGTCCTTACTTTTCTCAAAAGACCTGAAAGAGGACCAATGCCCACCTTCCAATTTTACATATAAAGTCCAGAGAGACTATAAAGCTTAATAAGTGTTCTAGAGCTAAATAAGTCGGAAGGCAAGAAAAGTAACTCAGGTCTCATTTCTGGACCCCTGCTTTCTTTCTCCACTTCACTGCTCGGATCTCCCAGGGCAGTGGTTTTTGTTATCGCTCTATCAACAAATGAATACTGATCTTCCAGTATTTCCAGGACAAACCTAAACCAGAACTAAATCAAAACAACAAAAAAATGACCACCACAAAAGATAAAGAAAAGAAAAGAAGAGAGAAGTTGGGGAATGGAGGGAAAAAAAAATCTGGTAAATAAATGCTCAAACCATACTTCCCAAACACGTATAAAGTCAGACCGCTCTATCTTTTCCTTAGTCACAGTTTTGCAGCACTTGGTAAAAAGAATCAGAGAAAGAAAGTTGCCAAGTAAACCAGCATCTGTCCTTAATTGGGTGAAGTGGGATAGAAGCCGGCTTGTGGCCACATCTGAGACCAGCCACAGAGACAGAAATGGCTCACAGACCTTTCGGTGCTGAGCACAGACACTGAGCACGGACGGCTGAGGCAGGTGTGTGAGAGGCGCTGGGGCGGGGAGGTGGGTAAAGCAGGAGGGGGGATGCCAGGGAGAGAGAGCTGGCAGGAGCTGGGGTTACAGGTGAGCGTCCGGCCGAACAAAGGAGTCCACGGTTTGTACATTCAGAGGACACTCACTAAGAGCTGTGTTCCTTGTTAGAAACTTAATATGAAATACCACACACGGACCAGGCGCTGTCCCCACACACTGGGCTGTGGCTCTGAAGTCTTCCTAGGGCTGCCCCACGTGTGGCCCTGCTTGTGATGAGTTCATGCTGACATCTGCCACTGCTTTTTTTTTTTAAATATATATGATATTGATTTTTTCACAGAGAGGAACGGAGAGAGATAGTCAGAAACATGGATGAGAGACATCGATCAGCAGCCTCCTGCACACCTCCCACTGGCGATGTGCCCGCAACCAAAATGCATGCATCTGATCAGAATCGAACCTGGGATCCACCAGTCCACAGGCCAATGCTCCATCCACTGAGCCAAACCGGATTTGGCTGCTTTTATTTTTTTTTAAATATATTTTTATTGATTTTTTACAGAGAGGAAGGGAGAGGGATAGAGAGTCAGAAACATCCATGAGAGAGAAACATCAATCAGCTGCCTCCTGCACACCCCCCTACTGGGGATATGCCCGCAACCAAGGTACTTGCCCTTAACTGGAATCGAACCTAGGACCTTTCACTCCACAGGAGGCCAACGCTCTATCCACTGAGCCAAACTGGTTTCAGCTGCCACGATTCTTTTAAAAGTCAAGACTAACTAACACCGCTAAACATGAAACAATAAGGTGCTATTTTTCCTGCTCTATCACTTCACGATCTTTTACTCTGAAGCTCAGGTGGAGTTCTCGGGACACACTCTTTGGAGAAACACACCGCAAGGAGGCAGGATGACTCGTTTGTACCGGTGACAATAACTTTCTACTGGCTCTTGAGAAATGGAAAGTGCGATATATAAATGGAAATCATAAATGACACCAATTTGGGCGGGGAGGGAAAGCAAATGGATCCATAAGACGGTGAGTCCCCCAGACACATGGCCAGTCATCGGTGAGGAAGGGGCTGTCACTCAGGATGGGGCGAGCACAGCAGTTTTCCGAACGCCTCCTGTCGCACCAGCTTACATGGCAATCTGTTTGTCAGGTGGCACAGACGCCACCGGCACGCAGGACTTGGAAAAGGTGACTTCCTGGTATTGATGTTCCAACAGATGGATTTTTCCAGCACGATTCAGGTGGCCACATTGTCAAAGCAACAGCTAGGAAAGTTAACAGACGTGACTGGCTACACAAATGACCTTCTGTAGCGTTTTTCTTCTCTCTCATGGCTGCCTGCGTTTTGCCTCTTCGGTGAAACCTTTCCCGGGTAATACCTCTTGGCATATCACCACTCAGCGTTTATTCCTGCAGCTTTTCTACATACACACTGTCACCCCCACAGTTCTTGGCGATCCGCCCGGGAGAGAATAAGGTGTTGGTGAATCAGCTCACGAATGGAGAGACTCACGGTGCTTACACATCCATAAGTTAGCACATTTTACAGAGTAAGAAAATAAAATGCATGTAACACCAAAAAGTAATTTTAGTATCTGTCACTGATCTAATGCTGTGTAGCAATTTACCCCATCATTTGTTATTAGCTAATTTGTTATGAATTGAGCCCTTCGGAATCTCTGCCTGCACACAGCATTCACAAGGTCACAGTGTTCATCAGATTACCTTTTAGATCAGCGGTTCTCAACCTGTGGGTCACGACCCCTTTGGGGTTGAACGACCCTTTCACAGGGGTCACCTAAGACCAGCGGAAAACACCTATTTCCCATGGTCTTAGGAACCAACAGACCGCTCCTCGGTGTAGCAAAGTGTAGCAATGTAGTTTACTGTTGTTATATGAAGACTTTTACCCATGCTACACCACGATTCAAGACAAAATTTCATTTATTTGTAATTAGAAATAAATATTTCACAATATATAATTACATATTGTTTTTGTGATTAATCCCTATGCTTTAATTATGTTCAATTTGTAACAATGAAAATACATCCTGCATATCAGATATTGACATTACAGTTCATAACAGTAGCAAAATTACAGTTATGAAGTAGCAACGGAAATAATTTTATGGTTGGGGGTCACTACACCATGAGGAACTGTATTAAAGGGTCGCGGCATTAGGAAGGTTGAGAACCACTGTTTTAGATGTATGTGCTGTGCTAAGTACACGCTCGTGTTCTCATGAGTCCATTTTTGTGTGTATTCCATTAACCAAGCTCTATTATTTTTGTATATATATTTTATTGATTTTTTACAGAGAGGAAGGGAGAGGGATAGAAAGTCAGAAACATCGATGAGAGAGAGACACTGATCAGCTGCCTCTTGCACGCCCCCTACTGGGGATGTGCCCGCAACCAAGGCACATGCCCCTGACCGGAATCGAACCTGGGACCTTTCAGTCTGCAGGGCAATGCTCTATCCACTGAGCCACACCGGTCTCAGCAAGCTCCATTATTTTAGGACAAATTTATGTGTATGACCAAGTGGGACGGATGTATCTCAGGAATGCAAGGTTGGCTGTACTGTAAACTCCCGAGGATTAACTTTTTTGATGGTCAGTGCCTGACATGGAGCTTTTGGTGGCTGAGGTATCTGCTTTGAAGACATTTACCTAGAAAAAAGCAACAACAACAAGGAATTTCAAGAAAACTTCAGAGCATATGGCCTTCTGCCGCTGCCGTCAGAGGGTGGTTGGAGGGACCGGCAGAGCGATGAAGAGGAGGCGGATCTAAAAGGAAGCTGTTGGAGTAGTGTGTTGCAAATACCATCTAAGCAGGCACTTTGCAATTCACTTCCCCGCTTCTATTTTTTCCTGGCGCTGTACGGCTGCCTTTCATCCCCAGCCACTCTGAATGTTCCTTGCCAGCTTTACAGTCTAAACCCTCACTCCATCGTGTTCTCTCCAAGAATCTGACACCTACATCTCCTGGTGCAGGGGAGAGAAGGTAAGTGAGGGGGTGGGAGAGTGGTCTGCACCTGTGCCAATGTGCCACACACTCTCATTTTTATCCATCACCTCCCTCATCCCTGAATGGCAGCATGGGGATAAAATGACCTCTGCATCCTTCTGGTCCTATTGCGGTTGTGTTTGACTCTGGTTTGGACCCATCAGGTTCGACCCCTGTCCAAGTCCAGTTGTGGATTAACCCATCCCCCTCCAGGGAGTGATTCCGACTGAAACCAGACAACGAATGGAGCAGGGCTGCCTGTCGCTCCCTGTGCCCATGAAGCGGACACAGGGTTGAGTCATACAGGAGAGTTTATGACAGTCCTGCCAGCAGAATGGGAGGGCAGCGGGTCATCCACACAAGTCTGCTCCACCCCGCCTCCGCCCCCATAAGCCAGCTACTTCCATTGGGTAGAAGGCTACATGGAAAAGTAGGAATTACAGACATGGGGAAGAGGCAAGGTTACATGGGAAAGTAGGAATTACAGACATGGGGAAGAGGCAAGGTTACATGGGAAAGTAGGAATTACAGACACGAGGAAGTGGCAAGGTTACATGGGAAAGTAGGAATTACAGACATGGGGCAGTGGCAAGGTTACATG
>JAAGEH010000046.1:8349225-8465425 GCA_011751065.1 Lasiurus cinereus
CTTTCTTTCTTTCTTTCTTTCTTTCTTTCTTTCTTTCTTTCTTTCTTCCTTTCTTTCTTTCTTTTCTTTCTCCTGCCTTCCTGCCTTCCTGCCTTCCTGCCTTCCTGCCTTCCTTCCTGCCTTCCTGCCTTCCTGCCTTCCTGCCTTCCTTCCAAAAATGTTTTATTGATTTTTTACAAAGAGGAAGGGAGAGGGATAGAGTCAGAAACATCGATGAGAGACATGGATCAGCTACCTCCTGCACACCCCCTACCAGGGATGTGCCCGCAAGCAAGGTACATGCCCTTGACCGGAATCGAACCTGGGACCTCTCAGCCCTCAGGCTGACGCTCCATCCACGGAGCCAGACCGGTTTCGGCGGCCCTTGCCTTTCAAAGGGAAAGGGAGGTGTGAGGACCAGCAGCAGAGGCCTCACCCATGAACCTGGCAGCCCCTGGGATCTCCTCTCTCCCCTCCAGGTGCACAGGGCTGAGCCTGCGCGTTAAGAAGGAAGGTTTCCAGGTGGTTCCGGGCACAAAAAAGTTTGAGGCGCCCCCAGGTGAGTGTCGCTGACGGGCCCCGAAGGAGCTGCGAGTCTCTGTCCCGTGGCGGGAGGACGCGCATCCCTGCCCCTCGCGGCCACCGGAGCCTGGGGAGCCCGAGGGCCGCCCCCGCTCCTCCCGGGGCCGCTCCTCCCGGGGCGGCTCCTTCCCGGGGCGGCGCGCCCATCCTCCCAGACCCCCCCACCCCCGCCCAGCGGCCCCCGGGAGCGGCGGCGGCGGGGAGGAAGCCCGCCCCGGCGCCCCCGCGCTCCTCCCGGGCTGGGGCGTCCGTCTCCGAGGCCGCGGCTCCCGCCTGGTGCGCGGCGTCCGGTCCCCGCGTCCCCGCCCGGCCATGCGCGCGGGTCGCCGGGCGCTGCTGCTGCCGCTGCTGCTGCCGCGGGTGCTGGCCGCGCTGGGCGGCCTCCGGGGCTCCCGGGTCGGTGAGTGGGGCCGCCGGGAGGGGGCGCACCCCGCTCTGCCGGGGGCGGGGGGGCGCGGGTCCGGGGCGCTGCAGGGGCGCAGGTGGAGGGGGGCTTGGGGGACCCTGGCTGAACGCGTCCCCCGACGCTCAGCGGCTGAGACCTTTACCTGGAGGGGCCGCCAGGTGAGGCAGGGGCTCCCCTTTCCAAGCCCTTTGCACGCCGGCCCGCGGGGGCGAAGCGGGGGCGGGGACCTAGGGGGGTCAGGGGGCGCATTCCGTGTCGGTGTCGACCCCTCCCGTGTCCTCAAGCGGAGGGAAAGGGGGCTCACGCACCCCGGGGTGGGGGCGCGCCTGGCTCTGCCCTCCCCAGTGTCCAGGCGCAGCGGACTCGCCCTCCGGCCCTGGTCTCCGCTGGGTGCGCCCTGAGGTCTCCCAGGCAGCACCCTGAAACCAGACCTCGGGCGGACCAGGGTCCCTGTCACTGCTTGTCCCCAAGTCCCCGGAGGCCGGGACGGGGGGACCAAGGAGCGGTGCCCCCCTCCGGGAACCCCTGGGGAGAGGTGTGCTGGAGAGCCACTTCCTGTGGCACTTGGTACTCAGGTGCAGGCAGAGCCCGCTGCGGAGGAGAGCTGAGCCCCCGTCCCCTCGGGCCTGAGGCACCCCCAGTCCCACAGGGCTGGGCTGGCGACTCTGGCCCAGCGCCCAGTGCGTGCAGACCCGCCCAGCTCTGCTGACAGGTGCTCCTCAGGCGGCCCTGGAGGGAAGGAGGAGGTGCCACTTGGCACCTGAGTGGCTTGTGTTCCAGGAGGCATGCTGGCTAACCATCAACGTTTGCCCAGCCTGGGGGAGCAGCTCAGCGGGGGCAGGGTCCTTGCTCTGTGGGGGCTGTGTGCACCCTCCGAAAAGGGGTTCAAGTGAGGTGGCCATGACTAGGCGGTGCTTTCCAATGGCTTCCGGCATGCAGACATCTTCAGAATGTCTGGTTTGGAGCTGCCTCTGACCACTGTGCTTTGTATATGGACAGACCGCGAGAAAGCCACCATAAACTTAACCCAGCACTTGCTATGTTTATAAATAAGTTTGTTGCTTTTTTTCACAGCAAGCATCTACCTTCATTCTTTTGCTCTCATGTGTAGAATCTATATGCACACTTGGTTTCCAGACTGAAAGTCACCAGGGCAAAATATTGCTCAAGGTGTGACTCACTTAGCGGTGTGAATCTTTGGGGGCTGACTGCAATCCGAATGGGGGTCCTTCTAGAAAGATCTGGTGGAAGAGGGAGCAAAAGAATTAATGCTTGGTCAGTGTGTCTGTGGTGGATCCTGTGCAAGTGGCTTTGTGCCTATTTAACCCTTGCCTCTTCCTTTTAGGAGTACTTATTTACTAGCCTCACTTTACAGACCAGAAAACCGGGGTGCAGAGAGAGGAAGTAACTCCCCCAAGGTCTGGTGTTAGTGGGTGGTCTAACCCCATCCCCAACCTGGGTAGCCGGATGACTGAGCCTGTGCTCCCCTATGAGTGGTCGGTAACATCAGTTGCGCTCAGGGTCATGGTCTCGGTCAAGTTAGGTGAGATTGCCTGGGTGAGGTGTGAGGAGCTGAAAAAGTTATCAGCTATCCATTCACAGCCACTACTTTCTGACTCTTCTATTTACAATGTTTTTTTTATAAGCTAGGCTTTAAAAAGTCAGACATTGAGGAACTGTGCTAAAAGCACTGTCTTAGAGGGATACATGAAGACTAAGATGGCCTGTTATCCAAAGAGATATATCTAAGGCATGGCCTCCCCTAGTCAATAACCATGTCGTTGCTTCGGGTACCACTTTCCACTCCATGTGCATACAGTATCCCCAGGAGCAGGACTGCTGGGCTGCACTGCATCTTGCAGAGACTCCTCCTAGCATGGGGCACACCGCTTATGTTTTCTGGGGACCAAGGAGTGCCTTTCGCTCTTTGAAAGTTAGGGCAGTGTCGTAAATTGAGTCCGGCCAGGCTTTCCTGAGGTTTTCCTCTGAGGATCACATTCCAGACAGGCTCATTTGGACCATTAATCATTCGGGGTTGATAAACAGAAATTCATGACTTGAATAAAGCTGATAGTATAAATCAATCGCAGGCAGATAACTGAAAACTTACAAATTTTGTCGCCAGGCTATTAGAGCTATTCTTATAAAGATGGTATAGAGGACCTAAAACTCTTATCTTATTTTAAGGTGTACCTACACATGTCTAGAAGTAAGCTAGACTGTGGAATCTCAGAGGGAATGCGGGGGTGGGGGAGGGGAGAATGTGGAGGGAGGGTGAGTGAGTGGGAAGTGGTGGACCAAAGAACTCGTATGCATATATGCATAATCCATGGACACAGACAGTAGGGTGGTGAAGGCCTGGGGTGGGGGGTGGAGGCGGGCTCGAGGGGGGTTAATTAGAGGGGAAAAGGGGGATATATGTAATACTTTCAACAATAAAAATTTAATTTAAAAAAACGGATATATCTACACAGGTCTAAAAGTAAGTTAGAGTTAAGTACTTTAAGCCTAGACCTCTACACTGGCAACTATTCATACTTGGAGTCTTTAAGATGGAACCAGAGCTGGAAATATTCGTATCTCTTTAAGTAAGTGTAAATCCACCCCAATCTACTCAGCAACAACACCAAAACACCAGAAAGCATGGTTCCCAAGGATCAACACTGCTGAGCTCATGTGGGTTTTAGGGCACTGAACCCCCTATTATCCTAGGTATTCACTGAAGGAAGATCTTCCAAAACCTCCTTTGACTGCACCTTATCATGAAGAGGTGCCCTCTTGTGCCCAAGGAAGCCAGCACCTCATGGTTCTGCTTCTTGGTCACCCAATGCAGATGACGCACAGTGTAACATGACGAGGCAAGCTGCATGCGGTGACAGATGTATTCCTGTGGCCTGGCTCTGCAATGGAGAGCGAGAGTGCCCGGATGGGACCGATGAGCAGTGTGGTAAGCACCTTCCTCTATTGGGTCACGTAGGTGTCCATGTCTGGCCCTTACTACTACATACCTGGCCATCAGCGACGCTCTCAGTTCTCACAGTTTTACCCTCTTCAGCGGTATTTGTAAACATTGGGTATTCTGGGTTGTTGCAGGCTTTCAGTGGGTAAAGCCAGGGATGTCTCTTTAAGTGTTGATACCACTGTTATCAAAATAAGTAGAAGGCTCGCTGGGATGGAAAGTCCAGCAAAAACCTGGTTCCTTACCTTAAATTCAGGTTTACAGAACGGTGGCAGTGACTCAAACTGGAAGCTCTTGCCAATTCTAGTGTACACAATTACTTTGTAAAATTATTTTTACATTCAGGGCACATTTATTGAAGCGGGGGACAGTGAAACAAGGAAGGGCCTAGGAGAGAAAGAGCTACAGGAGAGAGTCTAGGTGGGGATGCTTTGGTTCTCTAAAAATGATCTTGGGAAGAAATGACCCCAGGCAGGGAAGTCAGAGAAAAGGGGTTCTTGGGGGGACAGGTTCAAGAGTTAGCCTGGGATGAGCTGCAACTGCCTGTTGCTCCCCTGGTTGCAGGTCTCATGGGAACCCTTAGCATTTAGGAGATGCATGGCTGTGGGGGAAGAACAGGGTGGGCATGTTCCCAGGAGGGGGAGCATCCACGATTACTTTGATATATGATAAACTAGTTCAGCTTTTACGTGCTTAGAAATTTTATACAACTAAAAAACAACTTGGCAAAACAAATACAAAGAAAGCTACAACTTCATGGAAGTCCAATTGGTAAATGTCTTGCTGAAATAAGGCCCCAAAACTTCTGTGCTGAAAGTGCTCAAAGCCCCAGAAGAGACACATGTGCACGTGTGTACAAGGAGAGCATCCTAACAGATGCCTCACAACCTGTGCGGTGAATATGGAGGGAGAAAACGCCTCCTTAAAGGAGGCCTGGTGAATGACATTCATGCACTGGAGGGGGGTTCCTCAACCCAGCCTATGCCCTCTTGTAGTTCGGGACCCCTCGGAGGATGTCTGACTCCTGGCTTAGGCCCATTCCCCATGGGGACATCCCCCGAGGGGTCCTTAGTGCTTCCAGGAAGGCAGGAGGGGCTCCCACCACCATGGCTGCACTTGCCAGCCATGAGTCCAGCTTCTGGCTTAGAGGCACTCCCCCTGTGGGAGTGCACTGACCACCAGGGGGCAACTCCTGAGTTGAGCATCTGTCCCCTGGTGGTCAGTTTGCATTATACTGACCAGTTGTTCCACCATTTGGTCAATTTGCATATTAGCCTTTTATTATATACTAGTGGCCCGGTGCACAAAATTCATGCATAGGGACATGTGTCCCTCAGCTCAGCCTGGACCCTCTCCAATCTGGGACCCCTCAGTTTACGCAATCCTGGACTGCTGGCTCCTAACTGCTCATCTGCCTGTTCGCGTGATCGCCCTTAACCACTCTGCCTGCTGGCCTGCTAGCCCCCAACTGGCCCCCCTCCTGGCCTGATCACCTCTAACTGCCTCTGCCTCAGCTCTGCCACCATGGCTTTGTCCGGAAGGACGTCCAGATGGTCTTCTGGTCTAATTAGCATATTACCCTTTTATTAGTACAGACATCAGCTTCTGCCAGTAGGCATACTTAGGTGGAAATATTTAAGCGTCTAATTAAATAAAAAAACAAACAATTCACATGCTATCTTAGATTTTAATATAGTCTCAAACATCAAAGGCACTCAAAGAAGTCAAACTATAAAAGCTGACCACTAGCCACCTGTGATGATCTACACTTATTTAAACAAATAAAACAAAAATATTCAGTTCTTTTGTCATCATAGCCAATTTTAAATGTGACTAATGGCCATCATTCTGGACAGCACAGCTATAAAAGGCTTCTGTTGTCACAGAAAGTTCTACTGGACACCAGTGATCTGGAAGAATGATGGGAGAAATGCTTTATTAACCAGCTAGGGGACAGGCAAGGTAAAGGAACAGTGACATTGTCAGGAGTCACATGAAAAGGGCAGGCAAGTTTGGGGTTGATTCCAGTGACAAACCAGGGATTGACTTTTCCAGCCGATGGAAAGAGTTCAGATTAAGCGCAGATTTAGTGTCCTGACAAACCCCTCTTCTCTGCTGCCTCTTCTTAAACACCCGCTCGGGCCCCCAGAGGACATATGCTGCGGACACCCCGGAGCCTGGCAGTGTGATGACGGGAAGTGCATCTCTCTCAGCTGGCTCTGTGACGGTGCTGGGGACTGCTTAGATGGCTCCGATGAGGTTGACTGTGGTAGGTGCAACTTAGTCTTATCTGTAGTCATATCCTTTGCTTATTCCATCATTGATTAATATCCATAGCATCATTGATTAATATTCATAGCATCATTGATTAATATCCATAGCATCATTGATTAATATTCATAGCATCATTGATTAATATCCATAGCATCATTGATTAATATCCATAGCATCATTGATTAATATCCATAGTACTGGTGGAACAAGCAAGTCATTAAGTAGCCTTACACCCTATGTGCTAAACCCAGGTGTTCATTTGTCTCTGGGGTTACAGGTGACTTTTTACCCACTTCTTTATGTTTCAAAATCACCTAAAATTAAAAACAAAATTTTCTATTAGACTTATTGGCTTTTTTGTCTAACTTCTTTGGGGTGTATACAAAGCTGTGGCCAGATCTCCAATGATTAACCTCCATTTTGACTCTTGGTTTTCTCTAAACAAAATCCATGAGCAAAGCATAGATGCCTAGATAAAATCAAGGCCACAGGACAGCCGTGCTGTCTCACCGAGCCAACTCCCGCCTTTAGAGAGATTGCCAGCATGTCCAGACCAAAAGGTCCGGTGTCCGGGAAGCTCTCAGTGCCGTGACGCTTGGGAACCCTGCGATGGCGCCGAGGCCTGTGCAGTCGGGTCTGACGAAGCACGCTGCCCCCGGGACCCTTGCCTGGCCGGGCAGTGGCAGTGCCAGAACAAGGTGTGCGTCATGGAGGCACGGACGTGTGACGGCATCAACGACTGTGGTGACTCCTCGGACGAGGACCTCTGCGGTGAGCCTTGCCCTCCCACTTTTGCTTAAAGGGAAGATTGTTGGTGGGGAGGGGGAAGAGGGAGTCTGCTTTCTATAAATTGTGTTTTAATTCCTGTGACCGAGACTAAAATCCCATATCTAAAAACAGGATGTTTCCTAGCAATAACCTAGATGTAGTTTCCCATAGAAACACAGAGCCGTCCGTGAGCACTAACTGCAGTGACACTCAAAGCATTGCCTGGAATGCTTTCACGATTCAATTATGGCCAATTCCCAGTGCCCCTAACAGGTGCCTCACATCCTGCGTAGTAAATTATGGAAGGGAAAAACCCTCATTAAAGAAGAAAACCCCCAAAGTCCTTGATGAGGGGCCTAGTCCCGTGGTCGGCAAACTGTGGCTCTCGAGTCACACTCAGCTCTTTGGCCCATTGAGTGTGGCTCTTCCACAAAATACCATGGCCTGGGCGAGTCTATTTTGAAGAAGTGGTGATAGAAGAAGTTTAAGCTTAAAAAGAAAATTGGCTCTCTAAAGAAATTTCAATCGTTGTACTGTTGATATTTGGCTCTGTTGACTAATGAGTTTGCTGACCACTGGTCTAGTCCTTTTCATGGACCACAGGCACAATGTGGTGGAACCTCTGACTTCTCAGGAGACCTCAATCCCATCCCATCTTTCCTTTCTAGAGCTAAATCTGCAGTATCAAATGTTTGCAGATTCTAACATTTCTATAATAAAATATGGACCTGGTTTCTTAAGATAATGTATCTTTTAGAACTAGTGTTGCCTGGCTTTAATTCTGTCTTAATGAGGAGTGCTTAATTCTAGTTCAGTTCAGTTTTATTACTATTTCAATCTGATGCCCAGAGGTCTTGACATCTTTGTTATTGAATCTTAAGCCCCAATTCCCTGGAAACTTTGCTTAAAAAAAGAAAACTTTCCTTTCTACCTAGACTTGCCCTGGGTTTTAGGCAGGTGGCCATCTCACCCAGTGTGAGAGGTCTCTGTTTCTGTCCCCTCGCAATGATCAGTGAACAAGAATGCCTCCCTTCCTTCACAGCTTCCTGCCCAGAAGGCACGGTTGGCTGTGATAAAGGGAAATGCATCCTGGAATCCCTGCTGTGTGATGGGAAAGCAGACTGTGCTGACGGAACCGATGAGCCCCCTACATGTGGTAAGAAACCCATTGCTTGGCTTACAGGAGAGAGGGGAGATGGAGATGAAGGATCAGCGCCTTCGTCGTCATCGGGGTCCACTCTCTGAGAGAGCGCTGGGACTGAAACTCCCACACAAGCAATGACCCTTCAGCAATGGATCCCTTGCATTTTACAAGTTCCCCTCATTGACTTTGGTCTCCTGAGTGTGAGCAAATGCTACCTGAGTTACTCTCATATTTCTGTCTCATTGATGACTTTGCTATTGAGAAGCAAGTCATTTGTTCAAGAAAAAATGGCCAATTCTCTAAGGATTTAACGAAGGAAAGACTGGGAATGGCCCTTTCCTGGGGAGGGGGCTACTGAGCATGCAGCTCCGGTCTTTCAACCTCTGCTTCTCACTGTAAACATCACTGTTGCATTGGTTGGGCAGAGGGAGTGTGGGCATCTGCCTCCAGGTCCCTTGGTCATTTTTTTCATATTCTCCGTCCCTTCCCCCAAATCTGGTCTCAGACCTGGACGATAAAACCTCTTTAGTCCTGTTAAAGGCTACAAATGACGCTTTTTACTGAAGGAACAAAGGTGCTAAGAACAAAAACAACGGGACAAATACAGACTTCTGGTCCTGTATAGATATTGACTGGGGTTAGGACATTTGCATATCACTTCCTAAGGTCAGGGCTTCCAGTCGCCCACAGAGCCTCGAGAAAATAGAGAAGAGGCTCCTGGCCCCTGTGTGGGTGGACCATATACCAACACTTGAACTTGTCCAGCACATCTGCCTAGAAAGAAACTCTTTGCCCTGCTTCCTGATCCCTAACTTGCCCTTTTTTATACAGTCTTGCCCCACTGCCTCCGCATTCCTGGGTAAGAGGTCAAAAGTTATCCTTAACCGCTCTCCAGTCCTCATACAAGTAGAGGGTTAATGCACTTGCGGTTTATAAAATGTTTGCTCTTGACCCCGTTCGGCTGTGCCGATCACGGTCCTGTCTCCACAGGTAAAAGCTGCTCTCTGGCCAACGGGGGCTGTGAGGGGCAGTGCAGCGATGCCAGCTGGGGTGTCCGGTGCTCCTGTGGATCGGGATGGCAACTGCAGCCGGATGGTCAGAGCTGTGGAGGTCAGATTCATTCAGCTCATCTTTTTAAAAAAGTACTTACTGTTTAAAATATACATAATATAAAATTTATCGTTTTAATCACTTTTAAGTGTACAATTCAGTGGCATCAAGTACACTCACAATTTTGTGCAACCAACCCCAATATCCATTTCTAGAATTCTTCATCACCCCCAGTAGAAACTGTACCCATTAAACAATCTCTCCTCAAGCTCCCTTTCCAATCCCCTGATAATCTCAGTGGACTTTCTGTCTCTATGAATTTGCTTATATTCTAACACCATGTAAGTGGAACCATATCGTATTTTTTCTCTTGTATCTGGCTTATTTCACGAAGCATGTCTTTAAAGTTCATCCATGTTGTAGTATGTATCAGTATTCTTTTTCTTTTTAAGGCCAAATCCTCCCTTGTTTGTTTTTATCTACTCATTTGTTCATCGACTCTTGGGTTTTTTCACCTTTTGGCTGCTATAGATAACGCTGCTAGGAACATTGGTATACAGGTATCTGTTTGGGTCCCTGCTTTCAAATCTCCTTAGTGTAGACCAGAAATGGGAACTGCTGGATTATATGTTAAATTCTGGACTTAATTTAACTTTTTGAGGGACTATCAAATTGTTTTCCGCAGTGACTGTACTGTTTGACATTCTCACCAGCTATGCACAAGGGTTTCAATTTCTCTATTCCTGCCAATGCTCGTCATCATCTTCTTTTTTTTTGGGAATTGTTGACAAACAGAAAAATACTGAATTTAGCATCTTTCTTTTATGGGACTTGTGGGTTTTTGCCATGGAATAGATATACTTGTCACTCATGGCCATGGTTAAGGTCTATGGCATGGGCAGCAGGACAGGGTCTGAAGGGAGAGCCCATTTTGTGTTTATCCTTTCATGTTCCTCCTAGTTGACCTTCTCGATGTCACCTAGTCCTTCAAGTCTCATTTCCCCCCTTTTGTAAAATGGGATTATGATGCCAGAATGACTAAAATGAATGTCACGTATCTTCACAATTCACTAATTATGGCTGTTACTCTGTAGCTCTTGTCCATAAAAACATAGGACAGTGTCTTAGGCTAAAATGTGATTAGGAGGGTCAAAGATTTATTGTCTTGATGTTTTGTCCTAAAGGGTAGATCAGCCCTGCCACCCTGAACCAGGTCAATGACCCCTGTTCAATAGCTCCCTCTCTCTTCACGGATTCCACCTGAAATCTTAACCACTCAGGTAGAAAAGATGTAAGAGGAAAGGCCCTAGTTTATTAGACAGCATCAGTGTTGTATTCAACAATTACTTTTATATTAAGAATTCATCAAGAATTGCAATGAGCCTATTTTAAACAAGACAACTACATTTATTAACCTTCCATTAGAAGTATGAATTCTGTATGGGGTCATGACCTTGGAGTGTCTGTGTTTTACACACACGCCCAAACCACTGCAGCATCCTTCTTGGGTTACGGCTCGTTGTAGTGATTAGTTCGTCACTGAGCTTGACTTGTAATCACATATTGATTATTCTTCCTCGGCCCAGGAAGGCATTATTCTACTTTAGGACCCTGTGGTTTGGGAGGAATAATTTTCCCTGGCAATGCCCTCAAGGAACCATATTTCTTCCTGATTTAAAAAAGAAAATAAATCTCTTCTGGTCTTATGACTCATACTCTAAAGGGTTCCTGCCATCTGGCTTTGAGAAATACAGTGGTACCTTGAGATACGAGTGCCCTAACATACGAGATTTTTAAGATATGAGCCATCGAGCGAGCGATTTTTGCTTTGAAATATGAGCAACATTTGAGATAGGAGTAATCGCGCAGATCGGCCGGCTGCACACAACCCACCAGTTTACCGTGACTCGAGCGTCTCAAAGTTTCCCACGCCTCAAGGTTACAGAACGAATTAAACTCGTATCTCGAGGTACCACTGTAGTTGTGCCTAATTTAAATTCTGCCAGTTATACCTGTGAGACTTAAGCCTTTTCCATCATCTTGGAAAATTAAGTCTGGCTGGCCTGACAAGTGACACATCCCCAACCAAGAATGTTGCTAGGGTAACATAGATCAGTATTCTGTACCAACCAAACATCTAGCTCCCTCTATTGATGTTTCTGTTGAATTATATTCATATGCATGGGAATTCTATAGAGGCAGGGACTGTCTATTCCAGCACCTGGCACAGTGACTTCCACATAATACATGTACAATAAACCTCTGAAAAGTAGTCCAAAGGGACAAAAATACTCAAGTGGTTTCTTAGGCATTCTCTAACTTTTAGCTCTCTGTCGTTAGATGTAGATGAGTGCTCTATGGCATACAGCCCTTGTGACCAGCTGTGTCATAATACACCAGGCTCTTACTTCTGTGAGTGTACTCAAGGTTACCAGCTCTACAATGGCACCCACTGTCAGGTTATAGGTGAGTTCCAATACCCAAAGCAAAGCCTAGCTCCTGCTCTAGTCTCAGTAGTAATTATAATTAAAAGTGATATAATCAGTTCACTTCCAGATTTAGTGTTAGAGATGACTTCATTCTTTCTATAAAAAGTTGCTATTATAACATTCTTGGCCAATTTAAGTGTCAGTTGCTATTAGGTGTCTTTAAAATGACTTACTCTATCAGCTATGTAACTAGGTGCTCCAGAAACCTAATCAATGTAATCTTACTTTGGCTGCTATGTACAAAAATTAGAGAGGACTTCAGTTTAGATAATGAGAAGGGCTGAATCTGATTTATTATATTTACTTTTTAGAGAGAGATAAATTTGTTTTTCTATTTATTTATGCGTTCATTGGTTGCTTTGCCCTGACCTGGGATCAAACCCAACAAGCTTGGCATATCAGGACAATACTCTAACTGAGCTACCCTACCAGGGCTGAATCTGAAATCAAATAAGGCAGAAAAGTTCCAAAGATTAGTTTTAATGTGCCTGAGATGTATGATGGTCAACTGATCTCCTTTGGATATACCTTAGTCCAGTCTTCAGGGATAAGTAGATATTGGCATGGGAAATGGGACAGCATCTTCATTAAAGAGAATGGTGTGAAAGAAAGGTGCAAAGTAATGTGATGTGTCATTATTTCTCTTCTACTTCTATTGCAGATGGGGCTGTGAGAATTCTCATAGCAGCAGATCGAGAGCTTGGTGTCCTGGATCAAAGAACAGGCATCTATGAGACTCTGATACCTATAAAATCGAGACCTACTTCTGTTGCATATGATCTTGAGAGAAGCATGTACTTTTGGGTAGATGAATTCTTAAATGTGTTTGTCCTTGGAAAACCAAAGTCTGTTTATCTCTATCCAGGTATATTTCTTGACGTTAAGAACCTGAACTACTTAATGCTACTTAAACATAGTATAAGAAGCATATGCATCCTATCCAGATACCTTCCTCTGTAATTCAGTTACCATGAATCATGATAGCACATACATAAAATCCCAATTTGGTACAAGACTCTGTAGTGTGTGTGCTCTAAAGGAGCTTTGTAGAATTAGATAAGTTCTGGGACATGGGCTCAGGCCAAGGTTAGCCATAGCTTCCTCTCTAGGTATGTGACCTTGAGTAAATTGTTAACTCCTTTGAGGCACCTTCCATAAGATGAAGGTAATAGTACATGTCTCACTGTGTAAGCATGGGCATTAAACTAGAGGATGCATGTGAAAAAGAGGTACAGTTCGTGACAATTCACCTGAGACTTCTGATGTAAAAAATGGCTCCAAATTGAAGCCACATTCTCTTGGATTCCTTGGTTATACTTCTGCTAAGGTCTTTCTCTTTCCCTAATATCAAGTGTGTATTGGAAACACCCTTCAGTCACTTTCTGTACCCTTTTTGCCTCATTGTACAGCTTGAAATTAGAAGCTGTAGAAAAGTTATGTCTAAGTCTTTTTTAAAGCTAAGATGGGTAGCTGTAGCTGGTTTGGCTCAGTGGATAGAGTGTGAGCCTATGGACTAAATGGTCTTGGGTGCTATTCTGATCAAGGGCACATGCCCCAGTTGGGGGCTTAGTCCTCAGTGGGGGGCCCACAGAAGGCAGCCAATCAATGAGTCTCTCTCATCATTGAGGTTTCTAACTCTCTCTCCCTTCCTCTCTAAAATCAACTTAAAATTTTTAAAAATTCTAAGATGGGTATAGAAGAATACAGGAACATAATACTGTCTTCTGTGTCCCCAGAACTCAAAACAGTGAACAGTGTTTCTTTGGACTGGTTCACGGGACAGTTATATTGGGCTAGCAGCTTTGCAAGGGTCATCTGTGCTGGTTTAAGTGATGGCAGAGGCTACGTCAGAATCCTGGAAAAGGATCTTGTGCCAGAGCAGCTAATCGTGTTTCCTGTAAAGAAGTAAGTAGTGTTTCTTTGGGAATATATCCAAAATCATTGCTTATCTTAGATATTTAAGTTTACAAGAGAACATTTCTACATTTTTTTTTACATGATGTCAGGAAGAGAATTTAATCTCTCTAATTCTTAAAATATGTGTTTATTGATTTTTAGAGAGCGAGGAAGGGAGATAGAAAGATAGAAACATCTATGAGAGAGAAACATCATGGATCAGCTGCCTCCCACACTCCCCTTCCCCCCCCTCCCACCTCACTGGGGTCATGTGCCCTGACCAGGAACTGAACTGGTGACCTCTTAGTTAGTGGGTGGATGCTCAATTGTTGAGCCACATTGGCCAGGCCACTTCAACCTTTTCAATCTAGGTTTCATTTTCTCTAAGAAATGAATCAATTTTGAAGTCTAAATTGAGTATATGCAGCCAAACTTTTCAAAGACTAAGAGCGGAAATCTCTAGCATTCTTAGCAGTGCAATCATATGAGACCTGTACGACAGAGCTGAGGGGTCCTGACTGGTCAGAACAATGTATGTGCACCTGAGGGGATTCTCTAACACCCTGTGCTTCGGCTTCTCTCAGGTACCTGTACTGGGTAAATCGAGGTCAGAAAGGCATGAGTACTATTGACACTGCAGGAATGGATGGTTCTGATAGGAAGGTGCTTGCGGTTATAAACATGGAGGACCCTGTAGGACTGACACTTGACCATGTGACTGGCAGGCTCTACTGGATCAGTGAATATAAAAAGGTATTGTGGAGGGGTCAGGAGGAAGAGGTAAACCCTTTTAGTTGGGATTTGGGGTGACTATGAATAAGTACAAAATTCTCTTAAGACTCATATCAACTCAGTGAAGCATAGTCTGGCCATGAAAACAGAAAAACAAGTTACAATTAACCAATATTTTAGGCAGATCCAGACAGTATCCACATAGGTTGGGAGATTTAGTGGGAATTTCTTCAAAACTCTATAGTCAAACTTAGCACTGGAACCTCCTGGTAGTATAGGTCATGTTCTATGTTGCACCTAGGATACAAAACTTTTAAAGATGACAGATCACTTCTTAAAAGCATACAGTTACTTAGGTACTTCAGTGCCTTGTACTCATATTTCTCGTTCTTAATATTGCAGTTCATGTTATTTCATTTTTGGAAGCAACAGATTAAAAGACATGGTAGCTAAAGCATGTTTTTAAGTCTATTACTTCGGCTGTGATTTTGCCTACTTATGGTGCCTTATTAACCTCTCTGAAAAGAGTTAGAATCCCTGCTTCAGAAGGCAGTTGGAGAATATAGTGAAAGGATGTGGTACAATGTGTAGATGCAGACAGTAAGTTATGGTGACTTTTTGTACAACATAAATTTGCACAAGAAGCAGTTCAGTACACTGGCTTTGACATTTGTCTCCATGAATCTAAGATGAGTTTATCCTTATGATGTTGATATCATGTGAAGATATTTAATTAGTGTCCAAGAAACTGAGGTGCACTAACATTGTCAGCACATGTTGCTAATGCTTCCATGTTCTCATGAGACGCTCTAATCCTTCAGTCCATAGAGACGGTGAATGTGGACGGCAGTGGCAGGCACACCTTTCCTGAGATCTTCTTGGAAGATGAAGCACCAGTGGGACTAGCTGTATTTGAGAACTCTTTCATCTGGGCAAATAAAACACAGCTATTTCATACTTCACCCCACACCCCCAAAAAGAGAGTGGTGCTGCTAAATGCTTCCATATCTGCTCTCTCAGTTCTCCACAAATCCCAACAGCCTAAGAGTAAGTCCAACGCTTGCTTTGGAAATGCTTATGAACCAGAATGCATACTAAACAGCAAGCAGAAACTACCTAAATTACTATTATGGTCTGGTGTTGGAACTTGCAATTTTGAGGCAGGAGAAATGTTCTGGGTATGATTCCAGATTTGTACAGGACTTCTCATTGAGATGAACTGAACAAAAATGTCTACTGGGAAACTCATTCCAACCATGTACCTTGTACTTGTCCAGCACAGTGCCAGGTTTTTAATGTCTAAGACACACAAAACAAGGTAGTAAGCTATAAGTATTTCTCTCTCTTGGACCACGTCCTTGAGAGAGAAATGACATGAGTCCTGAGTAGGAAGGACGAGGGATTGAGAGAATGAAAGAGACAGACATAGAGACAGTAGGGAAAGCTGGGACTGGGTGAGATAGCTGGCCCTCTGATTGAGATACAGTGACCCAGAGCTGGTGCAGAGTGTTTATTTTATACACCATAATTCCAGCAAGTTTTACTAGTACTTAAGACAAAAGAAATTATGTGAAATCATGGTTAAAAAGTCAAGCTGTAATTCTTCATTCTTGTGGCTTCTTTGTAATAGTTACCCCTGACTGAGCCCAGATAATTATGTTTGTTCCTTGTGCCTGACTGAACTTAAATAATGAAACCCACCCCCTGGTACCTGAGCTAAGGGTCAGGCTGACAACAGACCTGCCTTTGGTACAGTATGTTTCCAGGATGTGACTCTGCCAATGCCACTGGACTCATCTGACAATAATTAAAGAAATGCTCATATGTCTTCCCAGACAGTCTCTACAGTAAGCTATTCACAGAAGGGCTAGAATAGTTTATTCACTGACAATGTCAACTGAAAACAGAAAATTAAACCAAATTTATATAAAGAAGTCAAATATTGACTATGAGTTAAAAGTTTTTGTTAATGTGAAATTCTATGTCAGATTCTGCTTGCATAATGCTTCTTAATTGGGCCTAAGAAACTAGCCAAAGTAAAGATCCTAGATCACTATTTACTTCTAAACAAGTCTTCCTATAAGCAAGTTAGACAGTCATTTTGTCTTAACTCAAGGGAGAAGATGCTGTTTGTTGAAGTTTTATTGGCTTGAGTTTAATATAGATAGGAATTGTCATTATCTGAAAGATAGGACTATGGGAGTTCAAAGGTCAGCATTCGTAACCTAGATGGTAACAAGTGTTTTGATATTCCTATCATTGTTAAAATGACAACTCCCTTTGTGTATTAATTTTTGAACTAGTATGGATAAATAAATCTGAGATTGTATCTAATCTATTTCTATTTTAAAATAGGCAGCTACCGGGCATGTGTTCCAGGTTCTTGTAGCCACTTGTGTCTCCTGTCCCCTGTCCATCCCAAAGGATATAAGTGTGTCTGTCCAGAGGGAATGTCTCTTTTACCTTCTGGTTCTTGTAGTGGTAAGTATGCTGGGTGAAATGGGCTTGGCTCAAGGAGGCATGTTCTATGATAGTCATTGAAATAATATAGCTTGCATTTTTGTATCAATCACATTTATACTGACAACCTACTTTGGTAATGCTTTGTTATCAAAAGACATTGCTTAAGTGGGTTTTTTTTCTTTGTGCTAAGATATACATAACATGACATTTACCATTTTAATCATTTTTAGTATGTAGTTTAGTGGTACCAAGTATATTCTCATATTTGTGCAACCATTACTGCCATTCATTTCCAGAATTTGTCATCTTCCCAAACTGAAATTCTATACCCATTAATTAATAACTCCCATTTATCTCTCCCCTAGCCCCTGACAATCACCATTTTACTTTCTGTTTCTAAATTTGACTACACTGGGTACTTCGTATGAGTGGAGTCATATAGTGTTTTTCCTTTTGTGGCTGGCTTATTTCACTTAGCATAATGTCATCTAGGTCCATCTACATTGTAACATGAACTTTCTTTCTTTTTAGGACTGAATAATATTCCATTTTGTTCATTCATTTATCCATTAATGGGTTTGATTAGTTTTCAAATAGGAAAAGAAATAGCTTACACTACTCAGTTTTACATGCAGAACAACAACTAATTTGCTATAAGAAATAAATCCTCTACATATAGTCTTATGACTATTATGTGCTCTGACATCTGTTTGTAAAATAGTGTCTACTTCAATATAGTCCTTCATGTTGCTATTCTCACTTTAAACATTAAAGGCTACATAATCATTGAAATCTCTATTCAAATTATTTGACTTTTTTCTATAGAGCATTGAGATTTTAAGAATAGATAACATAAATGTGTTCATGGTATAATTAACACAATGCATAGGTAGCCACGGGATGAAATCCTGGTGTAATAAGCTGTTGTGCCAAACTTAAGACCTCAGCTTAAGTTGTATTTTGAACATTCTTTGTACAGTTCAATACCCAATTAACTTTCCTTTTCCCGGGCAATAGTTTGCAATTTTCTGGGTGCTCTCAGCAAGGATTTGAGGACATCAACGGATCAAATGGGGCAGGACTCCAGCCCTAATCCTCATGCTTCTGAGTTCACCTTTCAGCAGAAATTCGGAGTCGGTGCCATGGGCAACACTGAGCAACACTTTCTTTTGCCCAAATGACTCCTTTTGTAAGGAAGATGGGGCAGTCATGATGCATGTGTGCTTTAGGAGCGAACTTTATTGAGGTCCCTTTCTGGGAATGCCTCAGCTTGAGCGAGGGGCATTGCTCAAGATGGGAGCTTGGGCTTATCCGACAGAGGGGTGAACAGTAAATCTCTCCTTTTCCCTCGTAGACTTAAAAGTAGTGTTTTCCTCTGGCAAACGGCTCTACTTGTTGAAGGTTGGTTTTTTGGGAACTGCGATAGAGAGAACCCTAGTTCAAGAGCATCCTCAGAACATCTATCTCTTGGATATTGACTGGAAAAGAAACCTCATCTACTGGACAAGTGCCCAAGGACATCTGTTCTGCTCAACTGGCTATTCAGGAAAAAAGCAAGCAATTTGGACAGAGCGTGCAGGTCAGTTGGGATGGCTGTTTGGGATTTGTCCCTTTTTTTTTTTTTGGCTCTAAAATTACTAAGAACAAAAAACAAAACAAAACAAAAGAAAAAACCCTACCTATTTTTTTATCCAAATCAACCTTAATGCCAAAGAGTGGTTTTTAACTAATTGGAATATTATGTTTCTGATTTACTCTTCTTTTTATAAAAGGAGTGCAGACTGGTAAAAGGCTACCATGGTTTGGGAAGTCTTAGGGTCAGTAATAAGGTTTAAAAAATTTCTTTTCTGAATAGAATAGAAATGAACCTTAAATACTTCAATTTTGCATTACAGATTTTCTTCCACTAATTTAGAAGTAATTTGCAATGCAGATTTCAGAGAGAACTAGCAAGATATTTTCTTAATATGGTAATATATACTTTCTTCCCCATCCCACACTCCTAAATGCCACTTCCCAACTTTAGTTCGCTGTATTTAGCCTAAATGTAAACATCTATTTTATAAAGGAAAACTGAGACTTGAACTCTTGGGTGAATAATTTGATATCTGAATGTGTGTGCTTTTCGTATTCTTATTTTGTTTTTGTTTTTTCTTTTTTTCTTTTTGTATTCTTAAGTACCTAGGGTATGCTTTAGTGAAAGAAGTGCTGTATTGAACAGCAGGTTACTGTAGAGCAGTAGAGTCTACCCATAATCCTGTGGGCAGCACAGTGCCTGCACTTGGGAGTTCTAATACCTGACCTGGAGAACTTTCAGGAAAAACTGATACCAACAGTGGTGGGAGACACAGCTGATGGCTATTCAGAAACTCCTATCATGAATTACTTCTCACTTCTTTTAAATGCTATTTTCCCTCAGCTGACTAGTCTTTGCTAACTGGTTTCTGTGTTGCAGTTATTATATCAAGGAATTGTAAGAGGCTAACAATTTCATTTGAGCTTCTTCTAGTGTTGAATATTCAGTTTCTATGGTAGGCAGATGTACATATATACTAGAGGCCGGGTGCATGAAATTCGTGCATGGGTGGGGTCCCTAGGCTAGCTATCGGTCAGGGCCAATTAGGGCAGACTGTCCCCGGGGGGGAAAGACAGGGGAGGGGCTGCGGGAGGTTTGCTGGTCTGGGGGAGGGACTGCAGGAGATTGGCTGGCCAGGGGATAATGGCTGTAGGAGTGCACTGACCAGCAGGGGGCAGCTCCTGTGTTGAGTGCATGTCATAGCAACCAGTCGTTCCAGTCATTCCAGTCATTCTGGTCACTCAGGCTTTTATATATATAGATGTTTCTGTCCCAAGTTTCTGGAACAGAGCTCCTAAGACCTTTTAATTTCTTGAGGAATAGGAGCATTTAACACAAAGCTCCCAAATCCCTAGGAATTTGCTGGGTGATAGCATCTTTTTGTTATAAGGAGGCAATTTTTGGTGGCTCCTGGATGAGGATTGGTCATTACAAAGAACAAGCCATGATTAGAAGCTTGGAACTTTTAGCCCCACTCCTCATTCTCAGGAGAGAGAGCAGGGCTAAAAATGGAGTTAATAATCAACCACACAAATGTAATGAAGACTCCATAAAAATCCCCAAAGTATGGGGTTCAGAGAACTTCTGAACTGAGTATCTTTACGGGCTGTGAGGGTGGCATACCCCAGCATCCTGGGGACAGATGTTCCTGAGCTTCGCCTCTGGACGTTCCCATATATTCCTTCATGAAGCTGTTCATGTGAATCTTTTATATAATAAACCAGCAAATGTTAGTGTTTTTATGAGTTCTCTAAACCACTGTATCAAATTATAGAATCCCAGAGGAGTCTATGGGAATCCTGATTTACAGCCAGTCAGTCAGAGTACAGGTGACTACCTGAGACTTGTGAGTGGCCTCTGAAATGGGGGAAGTCTTGTGGGACCGAGTCCTTCACCTGTGGGATCTGATGCTACTCCAGAGAGACGCTGTCAGAACTGAATTGAATTGTGGGGCACCCAGCTGGTGTTGCAGAATCACATGGTGTGGGGGAATAGTCCCACATGCATGGTGCCAGAAGAATTGTGGGAGAGTAAGAGACACACAGTGGTGAACAGCTTGACAAAGCCAGGCAGGCCTCTGATTGGTGGTAATCAGTACAACCCCTGCTGTCTAGGCCTGCTTACAGATCTCAGGGCCTCCTTTCAACTCACAGAACATCACCTTTGAGCGTCTCCTTACATCAAAGTGTACTGACATCCATGTTGTGTTAATCTCATCCTCATATCGACCATCGAGGCTGGAAAATACTGGTGAAATTCCTAATAAAAAATGGGAGGGCTTCAAAATTCTGTTTAAGACCAGGGTGCATGTCTTTAAGACCTGTGTAGAATTGCTTAAAGAACCTTCTGTGACTGACACTGGATTTTCAACCTTGAACCTGAGTGGAACAAAGATTAAATCTAATTCCAGACAGAGGACATGTTCTCTGCAGATGGCAGAGCCCAACAAAGAAGAGAAAACTGCGCAGAGTGTAGCCAGTCTGTTCTTATTAATGTGCCAGCCTTAAGTCCAGTCTTTCCTGGGCAAGAGTGACTTAAGGAATATGGGGAGAATTCAGAAGCACAATTCTAGGCTAACATGAGAGACAATAAAGGCATGCTTTCATGCTAACACCCAGGAAGCAGGAAGAACTTACAGCACATGATGGCCTGTGTGCACTGGCTTCTCTATCACCCATGCCCCACTACCATGCCTATTTCCTGGTAGTTAACATTTTAATTCTTTTTAAAAATATATATATTTTATTGATTTTCCACAGACAGGAAGGGAGAGGGATAGAGAGCTAAAAACATCGATGAGAGAGAAACATCGATCAGTCGCCTCCTGCACACCCCCTATTGGGGATGTTCCCACAACCAAGGTTCATGCCCTTGACCGGAATCAAACCTGGGACCTTTCAGTTCACAGGCCAACGCTCTATCCACTGAGCCAAACAGGTTTCGGCAACATTTGAACTCTTAATAAACACCCAGGGTATGCTGGGATACATTTAACAACTAGCTCTCCAAGGAGAAAAAGTGTGTGTATATTGACCTACATATGTTTATAATAAAGCTTACCATTAAAAAGAATATGCAATACACCTTACAAATAATAAGATATAGGGCATTCTTTATTTTAATTTTTATATAGCCAACCAACTTTTATAGATTGCTGTCTTATTCTGAATTCTTGGATCTTAGCCAATCTCTGTTTGCAGTTCAATCAAAATTTAACAAAATCCAACTATGAATAACAGCTTGACTTCTGATGCATTATCGAGTGACTGTAGCCTGGATGTGAATGTTGTCTGACACTAGTTTCTAAAAATGAGATGGAAGTGAAGCAATGGAGACTAGTTGGTGTTAGTTCATCAAAGACAAGTGACTTATTTGCATAACTGGATAATAGTTTTCAATTACTAGAGAAATATATTTCCTTGTTTTTGTGGTGTGTAAAAATGTAATGGCACATATAAATTTAATCTGAGATATTAACATTCTTCTCTGCCATTTTGAGTCTAGACCTGGAGTTGTCAACCTACTTCCGTAAAAGGCCAGATAGTAAATATTTCAGGCTGGTAGGACACTCCACCATTGTGTCACCAAAGCAGCCATAGACAGTGTGTGTGTGAATGGCCACGGCCACATTCCACTGAAACATTCAGACAGTAAGCTGGTTCAGACAGTAAGGGCCATTGTTTGGTTTAGAAAGCGAAACCCAAATCAAACTCCAGTTTGTAGGCTTCGCCAGTTTCTGTGTTATAAAAACTCCCACAATGCCAGATTTTACTACGTGTGTGACATCACTAAACATGGAGTTGGGAGGGAATGTGCAGTCGCAGATCTTTCAGAGTATTTCCACCATACAGATGCAACAGGTGCCAATAACTAAGAGCATAGGGAATCTGTAAGAAAAGAATGAAGCAATGGCTTACATACTTAGTTTGTTTCAAATATGATTTAATTTACTTTTTAAGAGTGGCTGTATTGAACAACAAGCTTACAGAATTCAAGAATTTTATCAACTGGCTGTTAAGAGTTTGTGCAAGCTAGTCCCAGTACACTGTTCTAAAAATAATGGACATTATTCTAAGTTTTGCATATGTCTTAACCCTACTCCTCCTAATAGCTTTATGAGAGAAGCATTATTGCTATCATACATTTGTGGAAACTGATGCCTTATTTTGGAAGAGTGCTTCAAACAAGACAGTCTAACTTGCTAGCCTAATACTGAACTTAACCTTTATGCTATCCTGCATCCCACAGTGGTGATATCTAGCTAAGATCCTATTGTACAGCTAGGTACATTGGATAGGGTAGGAGTTGGGAGTGCTTTGTAGATTAGTGCTTGACTATGTTAGTCACAGCTAAAAAGCAACACTTCATAACTTTTATAAACTTGACCCTTATGTGATCTGTGCCTTCTAGTTGTAGATCTCCTCGCTCTCCATCCCTTGTACTGATGACCTTCTATACTATCATATTTTCCTGTGTATAAGACGACTGGGCATATAAGATGACCCCCAACTTTTCCAGTTAAAACATAGAGTTTAGGATATATTCACCCTATAGGATGACACCCGGCACATAAGATGACCCCCGACTTCTGAGAAGATTTTCCTGGGTTAAAAAGTCATCTTATACACCAGAAATATGGTATTGCCATGGTGTCATGTTAGCTCAATTTCTGCTTTCCTATAGCAATTTCAGCCCCAGTCACTTGTCATGTAATTTGTTGCTTTTCATAATTAACCTTTGAAGAAGAAGGAATGTGAATGTGAAGTTGCAGCTCTGCATTCAAATTCAAGCCTTGACACTTAGATATCTTACCGTGCCAGGTGGTTGTAAGATTAAATGAGCTCAGGTGACAGACCTGGTGCTGTAACTAGAGCAGGCATGATGGGAAGTAATCATGCAAACAAGGTGTGAGGCTTGTTAGAGAATGGTCTTTGCACCTTCCAATGACCTCCCTTCTATCCTTGACCCAAAACTCAAGAAAGGACATTTGAGTGCCCTTTTTAATTGGACTTATTTTCCTCCTTACAGTCTGCTCAGCAAATGTGGACATATCAACTGGGAACTTGTTCTGGCTGCCCTGTGACAGAAGTGTTATTCAGAAGACTGGAATTACTGGCCCAGACACTCAGACTCTCTACAGAACCAGCAGCGTTATACTCCATCTGCTTCTCGATTGGCCAAGGAGGATGCTCTATTGGGTAGAAAGTGGGAAACACTTGCAGAGTATGACCCTTGATGGCAAAAACAGACAGGAAGTCTGGAGAGGCACCTGGATGGCGGACACGCAAATGACCTTAGACCTCGGCTCATCCAGCATCCTCTGGACCACCAAAGGGCGAGGTAAGCACCACACAACCAGTGCAGTTGGAAGAAACTGGAGAGGATGGGTGAGAACTTGCTTTTAGTAATATTATCCCAGTTATTCTTAGAACTAGGTAAACTATAAGCTCCAATTCTGATTCTCATACTCAAATGTTGGATACGAGTCACTTACATCAAACTCGGTTTCTCATCTATAATTCTAGACTTAGGATTTAAAAAAAGAAAATTCCATAGATAACATCCTTAATAGCCTTTTGCAGTTTTCAAAATTTGTTTCTAGCCCTATAAGAAGAAGTAATGGAACCAAACTTCCATTGCAAATGAAATACAGGTGCTTCAGTTATAACTTGGTAACAGATACAAGTTACACTGTGTAGCCAAATGTAATAGTCTTCCCATGGAAAAGCCATCCGTGAGACCTGGCAGCTGCATACTGATGACCCGTGTTTTAGTCACACATAGAAGATGGTAAAATCCCATCTGATGTGCCCACATGGCAGACCTACGCTGTTCTCTCTCTTGAAGCTTTAAACACTTTTTGGACCATCTTTAACTATAAACTAACAAAACTTAATAGGAAGAATCTGTGTTTATTTTCAATTTGGGGTGACCAAACCTCAATCAAATTGTGCCCCAAAGAATTATTTGTTCTTTTTTAAAAAATATATTTTATTGATTTTTTACAGAGAGGAAGGGAGAGGGATAGAGAGTTAGAAACACTGATCAGCCACCTCCTGCACGCCCCCTACTGGGAATATGCCTGCAACTAAGATACATGCCCTTGACCAGAATCGAACCGGGGACCCTTCAGTCCGCAGGCCAACGCTCTATCCACTGAGCCAAATAGATTTCAAATAGGTTTATTTGTTCTATATTAGCTTGTAAGAACTTGACTCTTCCCCAGGGTTGCAAAGTCTAAGTCTCCTAAAAAACAGAACATATACTTTGAACAAGACCTGGAGTGACGGCATTATTGCTGCCCATGAGCCTTACCTGGTGACGATGAACGGAGCAGCGCTTGTGCTCTGGAACAGGAAGACGCTAGAGCCCTTCCTCATGTCCAAAGAGCCACACATAAAGAAAATAATCATCCTGGCGGAGAACCAGGAGGTTCCAGGTGAGTCTTCCTGCTCTGAGATCCACTTTACCTGGCTCTTTCAGAGTGTTGTGCTTTTTAAAAATATATGTTTATTGATTTCAGAGAGGAAGGGAGAGGGGGAGAGAGAGAGAAATATCAATGATGAGAGGAAATTAATGATAGGCTGCCTTCTGGACACCCCCTACTGGGAACCGAGCTCACAACCTAGCCCCAGAATTGAACTGTGACCTCCTGGTTCATAAGTCAATGCTCAACCACAGAACCATGCCGGCCAGGCCAGAGTATTTTTATAGGATAAAATCCTGGGCATCTTTAAGTTTGTATGGCTGTTGTCCCAACCCCCAATTCAGCAGGCCTTCTCTTTAACTTGTCCATGTCCCAGGAGAGAGTAAGGATCTAAGATGGTTCTCAAAGTTGTAAATGATAAAGTCCTGGACAATACTTGGAGAAGTCTGCCCACCTCAGCGCCTTCTGAGAATCATCTTGCACATTAGCATATTAGAGCTCTTAGTCTGGCAGTAAAAACAGCCATTGAATTTGCTCTAAAGCAGTTTCCCGAACTGATTTTACTAAGGAACCCCCTCTCTGTATAGTGGTAACATCTTGTGGAGAACCCATGCGAAGCTGCCCTGGGGCTGTGGAGACCAACAAAAGCAGCACTCATCTTTATGTGGAAGCTGCCCCTAGTCATTCAGGGTGACCTGAGTAAGGCTGGGTCACCTTCTTTTTCCTCATGTAAGCCTTGGACACAGAACCCAAAGTCTGATCTTGGATCTTGAGGCAGAAGAAGAAATCCTATCACAAGAGTCTGGGGCTCTGTTGACAGAGCAGCTGGAAGTCCGGAGGAAGAGTAGAAATGAAAAGGAACAGAAGCATTTCCCTTTCATGTATCCAATCCACAAGGTCTCTCATCTCCCTCTTTTGTCTAAACCAGTGGTCGGCAAACTGTGGCTCGTAAGCCACATGCGGCTTGCAAGCCGTGGTTTGCCACTCTGTTGACTAATGTGTTTGCCAATCACTGACCTAGACTCTGGATTCCAATAATAAAAGGTTGTTGTTGCTTGTGATTAAGCCCTTATCTCAATGGTTGACAAACTCATTCGTCAACAGGGTGGCAAACTGTGGCTCGCGAGCTGCAGTTTGCCGACCACCCTTCTAACCTATTTTACTTTTTGATTCGTTGGTTGGTTTAACCTGATCTTAATAAGAAGCATTAGGCACATGAACATATTTCTGAGATGGTAAAGTGTGTCAATGAACAGTTAGCTTTTTGGTAACACATCCAATTTTGATTAGTCTACTGTAAAATCTGTTGGGTTGCTGTGATAGTTGCTGAAGAGTATGAATTGGCAATTTTGCATAGTGTAACTTACACATCTCAACGAGTGTCCACGTTATACTGGCTCCTGTCCTAGACCACAGATGGTATAGCAGGGAACCAAACAGAACAAGTCCCCATCATAGAATTTACTTTATTTTTTGTTCCCAGGATATAGCATTAGGTGGTGAAAAAAAAAATTAAGGTTAAAGTTACTAGACCTGAAAGTGGAAAACAGCAGGTCCAAATTCAAAGCTAATAGATAATGAGCGAATGTCTCACACTTAATCTAAAGATCTAGGCTCGGTTTAACTTTTCTTCCTCCGAGGTAGGGGGATATAGCTACCCAGCCATGACTTGGTTTTCTGGAGGAGGGGGACAGCAGAAGCCCATGTCCATTGCTAACTTGCTGAAGCAACTGCTTGTTCTAGATCCCAGAGTTGAAGGAGCAGTCCCAATCACCCCTCCTACTACTCTTCCTGCACCACGCCCTCTATTTTGCACCCGTTCCTCTGTTCCCTGTCGGAACGGGAAGGAATGCATTTCTCGGGAGAACCTCTGCGATGGTGAGCGTGACTGTCAGGATGGCTCCGATGAAGAGAACTGTTCCCATTTGTGCAACAGACCAGGTCTGTCATCATCTCCTCTTATCAGTTTTTCGTTGCAGGTACACTAAGCAAAACTGTGGTGTGAATTGCCAGGCTGTTTATTATAATCACAAGGGGCCCAGTGCATGAATTCATGCATCTTGAAAGAAACCGTGGGCCGAGAGGCTGCCAAGGGCACAGGAGCAGGTCTCTGCCCATCCTCCATGCCCCCGTCTGGCCCCTCCCACCACGGCCACCAGTCCCCTCTCTGCCAACAGGCCCATTCCCACCACTGCCGACCTTGCTTGCATCCACTGGTGGAGCAATTGGGGCTGGTGCCAGCAGTGGGAACCAGTGGCAGCAGCTGCCCTGATCCCCCCTCAGGAACAGGGGGAGATAGAGAAGCCCTGAGGGGTGATCAGGGCAGGCAGCAGCAGCCCACACCTGCTGATGGTGCCAAGCAATCAGAGTTGGCACCAGGAGCCAGCAGCGAGTGCAAGTGGTGGCTCAAGCACTGGCTGTTGGTGCGAGCAGGGCCAATGCTGGCAGCAGGTGTGAGTGCTGGGCAGGACCACAATGTATGGGAGCAAAGAATTTCAGTAACCACCAGAGACTCTCCTGGATGACAGCGACCAGTGCCCCGCCTTGGTCTGGTGCCCCTACTCACCTGCTCCACCATCCTGCTGCAGTTGATGCCTGCCATGTTCCACATGCGCCTCCTGGTGGTCAGTGCATGTCATAGCGACCAATTGTTTGGTTGTTCAGTGTTTCCACCATTTGGTCTATTTGCATATTAGGGTCATATATATATATATATATACACACACATATATATATATATATATATACATATATACATACACACACACACACATATGTACTTTCTAGATAAATTATCATAGATAAAAGTCATAGTCTGTTGGAAATCTGATTCTGTGAGCTTCCATTGCTTCTTTGCTTCCTCAGATTTGCTTGAGTGTTCCGATATTTGCCTTAATATAAGCTGAGCTATCGTGCCCTAAATGGACCACTTGGTAGTGTTCTAATAAGTCATTAAAATCATGAAACAAACATGAGGCCATATGTAAGCAGCCCAGGCTGGCTCGCTAACTTAATTAACCAGAGCACTTTATTAAAGTTTGCGTGTGGTATAGAGTTCAAGTAAGATGCAGTCTATTTACCCTTCAAACTCCAGAATGAGAGTGAGTTCATCTAATTTTGAACCTTTGGTTTGTCTGAGTCGTGCTAGCTCTTGACCCTTTCCATTAAGGGCTCTTCCAGTGTCTGGATGGAAGCAAGTGCCTTGAGGAGAAGTACCAGTGCGACGGGGCTCAGCAGTGCTCTGATGGGTCTGACGAGCTGGACTGCTGGGAGCCCACTGAAGACTGCTCCATGCTTTGTGACAACAAGACCCGCTGTGTCCCTAAGAGCTGGCTGTGTGATGGCAATGCAGACTGTTCCGACAAAGAAGATGAACAAGGATGTAGTAAGTTCCAGGGAACTACCTTGGAGCATTTTAAGCTATGTTTCAGTGGATTCACCTTACTCTTGATAGTTAGGTTCTGTAAAGTTGCTGTAGACACTGAACTCATGGATATGGAATCATTGCTCTCAGAAAAAAAAAATAGAGAGTGTGGTTTCGACAAGTTTCCAGTCACATGTTGGTCAACCAATCAACATACGACCTTATTTTACATGTTTCTGTTTAAAGGCAACTTTATAGACATTGTTGGCTCATTAATATTGAAGTCACAGCCATCAGCACCGTACCTCATGCTTGGGCAAAGCTCATCTAACATAATTTCTCCACAAGGCACACCAAGCCTGACTTCTTCACTTAGGAACACTAGATTGCACTTGAGCTCTTTGCTGGGGGCCATTATCACCAAAATCAGAGCAAAATCACCAAAAAGTCTAAAAATGTGAAAACCATGACCCTAAAGAGACTGCAAATGGCACACTTAAGCACAGTATGGGAAATGAAACCAGAAGTTAGAGCGTTGCCTTCCTCCACCTCAGCTGGAATGCATATGTCAGACAAGTCAATTTCCCCCCCTGTTTTGCTGTATCTCAGCGAATGACTGTGAAAGTGTGGCAGTACTGCTTTTGGGGGCTCACAAGTAAATTTAAGAAAGGGGGTAAATGTGCAAATACTGAATGCACAAGTAATAAAAATCGATTGTAGTTACTACATAGTTACCAGGCTAAGAGGAAAGTTTCTGAGTGAGAGGAACCTTGAAGATTATGCTATAACTTCCTCTTTCCATGACAAGATATCCATTAAGTCTACTACCAAATAAAGTATTACTTCTTGTTGCGATAAAATCACCCTCCCTGGAGATTTTAACTTTGGTCCCACATCCTCCCCTGGGATGGGCCATCTCCTTTGCTCCCCTCATTTGTAGGAGACACACAATCTTTATATTTATTCTTCTTCATGACATGTTTCAATAGCCTTAATCGCATGTGGGATTAGGGTAGAAGAGAGACTGTAGAGAGTGTGGGATTAGGGTAGAAGAGAGACTGTAGAGAGTGGGTCATGTCAGATGATATATTTGGATGGGGAGGCAGCTGGGTACCTAGAGGATTTGACTGCTCTGGCTTCTAAGAACATAAGGAGGAAAGAGACACAGGAAGGAAGTAGGGAGACATCCAAGGAATAATTTACTTTTCCATTTCTACACCTTGTTGAGTTCTTACCTAAAGCTTTTCTTTTTCAGTTCATGAAAAATGCAGCGTATCTGAATTTAGATGCAAGAATGGCCAATGCATATCTTACTCTCTGCACTGTGATGGGAACCGAGACTGCCTGGACCGCTCGGATGAAGAGGGCTGTCCTGTTGCCCCGCCCCAGCAGTGCCCCTCGGGGGAGGCGAAGTGCCCCAGGAGTGGAGAATGTGTGCTTACGGAGTGGCTCTGTGACCACGACTTGGACTGCAAAGACGGAAGCGATGAGAAGGTGGTCGCTCTTCTTCCGGAGAGATGAAATAGACTTCTCATCACAACGGGGGCACAGGCTTCCCTGTAGGAAACGTGGGAAAACACAAGAACAGAGAGGCCCCCGTGATTACGAGCCAGAAAGCCACTTGTAGCTACACCAAAGTGTGCAAAGTGTTAATATCTCCCGCTGAAAGTCCAATTTCCAAGAGGCTTTTTATTCTAGGTTTGCAAGTGTTAGGTCTTGGTGTCCTGCTCAGAGGTGCGCTCTGAAGCTCTGCTCAGTGGTCACAATGGAGCAACTAAAGCGCCTACTCTGTGCATGAAGCAGCCTGGGCTTGACTCCTATAGCTTGCACTTGACCTTAAGAAAGTGCTTACTCCCTCATGTAGTATTTCCTCATCAATGAAATGGGTATAAGACATGTCTTGTAGTGTCCAAAGGGTTGAGTGTGGATCTGGGGTATAGTAAAGTCACGGATGCCCCTCCCTTCCTCTTGCACATCCTGCCCCAGCCCTGAGTATCCAAGTCAATTAGGTGCGAAACAGCCATCAGCGAGCTGGGGTGTGCATTTGGCATGGTGGGAGGAATCCCGGAGAAGAGCTTCTGGGGCGGGCTCTTTTGCTTACGCCTCTTTTTTAAAAATATATTTTATTGATTTTTTTTATGGAGAGGAAGGGAAAGGGATAGAGAGTTAGAAACATCGATGAGAGAGACATCGATCAGCCACTTCCTGCACGCCCCCCACTGGGGATGTGCCCGCAACCAAGGTGCATGCCCTTGACCGGAATCGAACCTGGGACCCCTCGATCCACAGGCCAATGCTCTATCCACTGAGCCAAACCGGTTTTGGCTGCTTAGGCCTCTTGAATGAATACTTTCTAATTTGACAAAACAGACATTTCTTCTCACTCATATTTGTGAGCTCCTCGCCTAACCTCCAGCCGGAGTTTCTCCTAATCCGGGTCACTGAGCGTGTGGGCTCTGCCCTGCCTGGTTGCAGAAGGGCCTGGAGGGTTGTCTCCTAAACCCCGGCGTCTTCTCCTGAGAACCCCTCCCCGGGTGCTGATTGATTGCCAGTGTCACCGCGTCCCCCTCTGTCTCCACAGAACTGTCACCCCGAGACGCTGCGGTGCGGCTCCAGGCAGTGGTCCTGTGCCAGTGCCGACCAGTGTGTGCCAGGCTCCTGGCGCTGCGACGGGCAGCGGGACTGCAGGGACGGCAGTGACGAGGCTGGGTGTAAGTGCGGGCTACTGCCAAGGGCGAGGCACACAGCAGCTGCTGGTGCTGGGGTGAGAAAGCCGCTAAAAGCTACCCTGTTTCCCCGAAAATAAGACAGGGTCTTATATTAACTTTTGCTCCCAAAGAGGCGCTAGGTCTTATTTTCAGGGGATGTCTTATTTTTCCATGAAGAAGAATATGGTACATTTATTGTTGAACAAAAAAAAAAGGGAAATTTATTACCTGTCTAAGGTACGATAGTCATTGTCATCACAAACCAGCTCACTGATGGGCCGCAGCGCAGCCAGAGCTGTTCAGGCAGGGCCAGGTCTCTTTAAATCAGGAGCCAGATGCCTTACGGTAGCTTCGGGGGGCCTTATATTCCTGGGAGGGCTTATGTTCAGGGGAGGCCTTATTATCGGGGAGGCCTTATTTTGGGGGGGATGCCTTATATTACAAGGCAAAACTGGAAGTAGGTCTTATTTTCAGGGGTGTCTTACTTTCGGGGAAACAGGGTAGGCCCCGCTGCAGGACCTGACACCCTGCCTTCCGCAGAGTGGAGGCCTCCTGCGCACTGGAAAGCGTGGCCCGGGGAGGGGTGGGTGTTTGTGGGTTTGACCATAAAGGCAGGGCCTCATCCTCTGCAGGCGCCCCCGAGACGTGCGCGAGTTCTGAGTTCCAGTGCCGCTCCTCTGCCTGCCTCCCCCTCCGCCTGGTGTGTGACGGCAAGGAGGACTGTGCCGACGGCTCGGACGAAGGTGGACAGTGCTCGGTGGCAGCGTGCGGCCACGCACAGTGCCCCCACACCTGCTACCCGTCCCCCCGAGGCCCCGTGAGTGACCAGTGATGTTCCCGCAGCTCTAAGCTGGGACTGGGGAAGGCCATCCCTGACTGCTCTGTCAGCCTCTGTTCTAGTGGCTGAGCTGGGCTACCCACCCACCGGGGTCCCGGGGCCTGAGTTATTCTGGGCTCCTGGTGAGTCCTGTCCCCTTCCTTTCCTGTCTGGTGACTTCTACCGGCCAGCCTCCCCAAACCCTACCACCACGGCCCTTCCCACCCCAGCTGTGAGCTGGGGCCACACGTAGGGCTGAGCAAGACGTGTTTGTGGTTGTCCCAAGAGCCAAGTGACATCCCTCACGCTGCAGCTGGGGAAAGGGCGTGGCTACCCTTACAGCTGTCCTTTCCATGTGAGCCAGGTGGAATGTGACCTGCCCTCAAATTGAGAACCGCCTATGCTCTCACCTGGCATTATGAGTTGGCTGAACATAGTGACCTTGATTCTGATGGGCAAGTAGAAGAAAGCTGAGTTCTCGTGCCTGGCACCTCTGTTGGCTGACAACCAGTTCAGATAGGTCTGAACGCCACTTCACTTTCTGATGGTGCTGGGGTTCTAGGTGTCCTGTGCTGAATTCGGACACCTTGTGAGCTCAGAACCCAGGGTGTTGTGTGGCAGGGCTGATGGGAAGAAGAGCGTGACTGTATTCAAAATAAAGTTGGTCTTAAGAACTGTGAGAGACCCTTCCATGTCCCGCGTGGTTCAGGGTTCCCAGTTCAGGGTTCGGGTTCTGAAGGAGGCCACACGCAAACGAAATGAGAGACCAGAAAACATTAATTTGGCGATATTGGGGGGCCAGGCGGGAGCCTTCCTCTAGTGGAAAGGACTGCCACTTGCTCTGGCCTTTTTCTCCCTTTTATTAAGGCTTTTGGACACACCCCTAGCCTTTAGGCAGGAAATTACAAGAACAGAAATTAACATGAAACAAACAGGTAGAGGTTGCTTCAGCCAACAATGTTTCAACTAAACAGTGAGTGATTAGCTCTGACCTTTCAGAGCAGTTAAGGTTGACCAGCCTTCTGGCCTCCTGTTTATATCCATTTAGTGAGAACAATGTTTGGTTTCAGACAAAGAACCTTTTGAGTTACTGACATTGAGTGTATTGCCATGAGATTTTTATAGTAAAATCAAAGCCTTTTAAATCAATGATGTACTGTCTTTGGAAAGTCTTAATGCTTTCATCCACCTCTTTCAGATCTGTGCTTGTGAGCCGGGCTTTGAGCTGGAGAGCAGCGGTGGAAGCTGTGAGGACGTGGATGAGTGCCGGAGGGCGGGTGGCCAGCCTTGCAGTCAGACCTGTATCAACACTGAGGGCTCCTACCGCTGTACCTGTCATCCTGGCTACTTGCTGGAGCCTGATGGCCACACCTGTAAAGCCACAGGTTAACCGGAACTGGGAATATCTCCTAGGCTGGGTCCCCAGATCCAAGGTCCTAAATCTTCCAGGAATTCCATAGAAATCTCCTTCAAAGGTCTTAAATGCTCCTGACAGCTTTGTCTGTCTTTAGAGCAAGATTAGCAGAATCTCAAAACACTCTTTTTTTAAAAAAATATATTTTATTGATTTTTTTTTTACAGAGAGGAAGGGAGAGAGATAGAAAGTCAGAAACATCGTTAAGAGAGAGACATCGATTAGCTGCCTCCTGCACTCCCCACAGTGGAGACGTGCCCGCAAGCAAGGTACATGCCCCCAACTGGAATCGAACCCGGGACCTTTCAGTCCACAAGCCGACGCTCTATCCACTGAGCCAAACTGGTCTCGGCAAAACACTCTTTTTTAAACTCATATTTTTTTCAGACTGAATTTGAGTTTGAAAGAGTCTGCTAATTAGGCATTATTCTAACAAAACCGTAACTGTGACTTTGTACCCTTGGGTCAGCCTTACCTGAAGCTAGAATAAGTGTCTGAAGTCCTAACCAACACTTCTTTCCTGCCCACCTACCCCCAAATATTCAGTTAGAAATGTGGTTTTCAACTTAAGCTAACCACGCCTTTATTCTAAGTATCTTCGAATGTGGGTATCAACTTAACCATTACATCATGGAAAGAGCTACTTAGATACCAGATAGCTGGTATCACAGCCCTGGCTATGAGAAAGCAAAGACTAATTTGTCCTCTGATTCCTTAGCCAGTGCTAGGGTTTACTGTTCCAACTCCTTAAAACCATACTGAAAGCAGTTCTTATTCAACAGGTACCGAACCAATCCTGCTTGTGGCCATTCAGTATAACCTGCTTCTCTATGGATTAAGGAGCTTGAAAGAAGATATTCTGGCAGCTACAGACAAGAATCTGGTTATTTTCTCTATTGACTATGACTTACTGGATCAGAAGGTCTTCTGGACAGAGCTTGGTGCAGAAAGTATTAAGTGGATGAGCATGGATGCAAAGAAGAAAGGGACCGTAGTAAAAGGTACATCCCTTGCCCATACTACATACACATGGCATGGAAAATGAAATGAGTGGCCATTAACGTTCTAAACATTGGCTTAATTATGTCTCCTCAATTAAAAGGAGTCAATGCTTGCCAGTTGGTTGAAATGGAAAGATGCATTGTCATCTCAGTAGACAGGGGAGTAAGCCACACTATCTAGCCAGTGACCAATCTGAGCAATGGTCATCTTCCTCTACAGATAGTACTTGGGAGCATTTTAAAGAAGACGGCTTTGATGGAAATGCATATGCCATTTGAAAAATGAATTAACATGGCATGTTACTCTGATGCCTATGAGCTGAAAGCTAGTAAGAGCTATGATTTAACCTAAGTACACATGTTGAATGATTTCCGTGTTTCAGGAATAAAGTCAGACTGTATGGTGGTCGATTGGATTGGGAGGAATCTCTACTGGATAGATGGCACAGCTGGCCAGATTTTGGCAATTCAGTTGACTGCTGTGTGGCGAGGAAAACCTGAATACACGATTGTCCTGGATGATAACTTAAATCAGCCACGGTCTTTGGCTTTAGATCCCTCAAATGGGTGAGTTCAGGCCTAAGAGTGTCTGGTCAAGTTCTTTAAGTGTGTTATTCCTCCTTAGTTCTTCTTTGGCTGTGTTCACTCACCACAGAACAAGTGAATTGAGGAAACCTTTTCTGACTTTATATTCTACTAGTAGCCCTGTGCACAAATCCATGCACCTGTAGCTCTCTGCAGGACTTGGCCGCTCAGCACCCACTGCCCAGAAGCCCACTGCTCCATGGCCCAGAGGCCCATCCGTGGCTGAGGTGGAACACATGCCTCATCGCCGCAGTAACAAAGCAAGCATTCTGCCAGGCCACTCATGCTGCCCTCTCTCAGTGGCTGCCCACCTGGAACTGGGGGACTCTGGCGAGGTTGAGAGGACTGGGCACTTCCATCTTGTGACTATGGTGCTGCCATCTTTGTGACAGAGTGACAATTAATTTGCATGTTACCCTTTTATTAAATAGGATGGTGACTTAGATCAACCACACACAGTAATTTTGAAAGTTTCTGGAGAGAGTCCTTTATCTCAGTAAACTGAGCTGTCAGTTGCTCACTTGGTAGCCCACCTCTACTTTCTTTTGCCAAAATAAGCAAATATATCTCTGTGTAGAGGATTTTTATAGCTCTAAAATTGCAGGGGGAGGGAGAATGGAACTAGAGATAGTATTTAATCTACAATAATGTGCTTGGGGTTGGGCAGGATAATTGTCTTGGAATTGAACCTGGATCCATCATCTAGTGTCCTTTCTCCGGGAACTTAGAGACATTTCCTACTTGGCAAAGCCAAGCCCTCATTGGGATGGCCATCTATTCTAATAAAAGGGTAATCTGTTAATTAGACTGGATCAACCGGACATTTTCCGGATGTCCAACTTCCTTCCAAACAAAGCCATGGTGGTGAGGGCCGAAGCAGAGGTGGGTAGGGGCGATCAGGCTGGCAGGGGAGGGCAGTTGGGGGCAATCAAGAAGGCAGGCAGAGGCAGTTAGGGGTGATCAGGCAGACAGGCAAGTGGTTAGGAGCCAACAATCCCAGATTGTGAGAGGGATGTCCAACTGCCTGCAGGATCGGGTCTAAATCGGCAGTTGGACATCCCCTGAGGGATCCCAGATTGGAGAGGGTGTAGGCTGTGGTGAGGGACTGCCCCCCATGCACAAATTTCATGTACCAGGCCTCTAGTGTAGCAGGGTGATGGTACATGAAATTTGGTGGGATTGGACCTAAACAGGAAGTTGGACATCCCTTTCATAATTCAGGACTGCTGGCTCCCAACTGCTCACCTGCCTGCCTTCCTGATTGCCCCTAACTGCTTCTACCTGCCAGACTGATCACCCCTTAACAATTCCACTGCCAGCATTATTGATGCCTAACTGCTCTCCTGCCAGCCTGTTTGCCCCTAACTGCCTTCCCCTGCAGGCCTGGTCATCCTAACTGCCCTTCCCTGCAGGCTTGATCACCCCCAACTGCCCTCCCTTGCAGGCCTGGTTCCTCCCAACTCCCCTCCCCTGCTGGCCTGATTGCCCACTACTGCCCTCCCTTGCAGGCCTGGTTTCTCCCAACTGCCCTCCCCTGCTGGCCATCTTATGGTGGCCATCTTGTGTCCACATGGGGGCAGGATCTTTGACCACATGGGGCAGCCATCTTGTGTGTTGGAGTGATGGTCAATCTCCATATTACTCTTTTATTAGATAGGATAGAGGCCTGGTGCATGGGTGGGGGCCAGCTGGTTTGCCCTGAAGGTATCTCAGACCAGGGTGGAGGTTCCCTTGGGACATTGGGAGGCCTTGGCAAGGGGCCTGTGGGTTTGCAGGCTGGCCACACACCCCCAGCAACCCAAGTGGAGGCCCTGGTATCTGGGATTTATTTATCTTCTACAACTGAAACGCTGTAGCCTGGAGCAGATCCAAGCCTCCTGCTCTCTCCGTGGTGGCAGCCATTTCTGTTGGGATTTATTTATCTTCTATAATTGAAATTTTGAAGCCTTAAGCGGAGGTCAGGACAGGCTAGGGCTGCAGAAGCTTGGCTTCCTTCATCATTCAGGGCAACCCTAGCCTCCTGCTCTCTCCAGCTTGGTGGTTGCCACCATTTTTGTTGGGATTTATTTATCTTCTATAATTGAAACTTTGTAGCCTTGATTGGAGGCTTGGGACTGCCAAGGTGTGTGGAAAGCATGGCTTCTTCCTCCATCGCCAGAGAAACCCAAGCCTCCCTCCTGCTTGCTCTCTGGCCACAGCCATCTTGGTTGGGGTTAGTTTGCATACTCGCTCCTGAATGGCTGGTGGGCATGGCTTGTGCTGTAGCAGTGTGATGCATATTACTCTTTTATTAGATAGGATATATATGATTAATACGCAGTGTCCCCTTGGAAGTTCGACTGGAGACCGGGAGTTTGATTGCTCGCTATGATGTGCACTGACCACCAGGGAGCAATGTGGAATGAAGGAATGCCTCAGCTGGCAGCTGGCAGCCAGGGAAGGAAGGTTCCAGCTGGCAACCAGAAGGGCCTGATTGGCCCTGGTCGCTGGCCAGGCCTAGGGACTCTACCCATGCATGGATTTTGTGCATTGGGCCTCTAACATGGCTTGCCAGTTATTATATATGTACTAGTATATAATGAAAAATAGCCTGGCTGGTGTGGCTCAGTAGTTGAGTATTGATCTATGAACTAAGAGATCACAATTCAATTCCTTGTCAGGGCATATGTCCAGATTGCAGGCTTGATCACCAGTAAGGGACATGCAGGAGGCAGCCAATCAATAATTACCTCTCATCACTGATGTTTCTTTTTTGTTTTGTTAAGCCTTCCCTGAGGATATTTTTCCATTGATTTTTAGAGAGTGAAAAGGAGGGAGACAGAGAGAGAGAAACATTGACTTGAGAGAGACACATCAATTGATTGCCAAATGAAGCCTCACCATGGCTGGGGATCAAGCCCGCAACCGAGGTACACACTCTTGACCAGAATCAAACCCAGGATCCTGATGCTCTATCAATTGAGCCAAACCAGCTAGGGCTCATCAATGATTTTTTCTCTCTCCTTTTCCTTTCCTCTCTGAAGTCAATAAAAATATATTTAAAAGAATAAAAGTAAAAAATAAGACAGACCAAAACTCAGTATTTAAAGGGAACCCAGAGTGGGTATCCTTCTTGTTTTTCTCACTTTTTCAATGCATTCAACCAGGAATCTGTTAATATGGTCCTCAGCAAAATGAAGGTAGTTTTGATGCAGCTAACGGCTTGTGGCTAAAACTAAGGCCTGCAATACATGTCTGGCCATGGGGCTAGCATACTTTCCAGCCCACAAAAGATTGTCAGGTTTCCTGAACATTTTTCCATGGCTTAGGGACTAATGTATTCCTAGCCTTCTTACTCAACTATCATGATCTTTTCCCCACAAATGATGACTACACAATCATCATAAAATATCAAGAAAACCTTTCTCTTACTTTACAATTTTGCTTAAGGAATAGACCAAGTTTACATTTGAAGAAAAATTAATTGGGTTTCAAATCACTGTTCTAAGGGATGAATTGATGTTATTTTCTCTGAGGTAATACTTTATCCCAAAACTGACTTTTATTCACCTAGATTAATGTACTGGTCTGAAATCGGAGGAGAACCTCACATAGAACAAGCTGGAATGGATGGTAGCAGGAGAAAAGTACTCATCAATAAAGGTCTGGGCTGGCCGACTAGCATAGTTCTTGACCAGCTGAGTTGGAAGATATTCTGGTCTGATGACAAATTTCACTGCATTGGCTCTGCCAATCTAGATGGCACTGGCATTAGCGTAAGTGTTGTTTTGGTATTAGACTTGTATGAAATGTCGTGTGCCTTGTGTAAAACGCACCCCAGGAACCTCACCTTCCCTCCTTTAGATGTTGCAACTAACACAGATCAAGAGCCCCTTTTCAGTCGCTGTATTGGAGGACGAAGTCTTCTGGTCTGAAACAAAGACAAGGACAGTACAGCGTATGAAGAAGATGACAGGCAAGAACAGGGCTGTCCTCATCAAGCGTATTGAACAGCCTTATGGACTCAAGGTCTATAATGTACTCTTCAAAGTATCCCCCTCATTCTCCCTGAAAAGGCTACGTATGTGAACCAAATGGAGTGACATCCATCTGTCGTGATTAAAAAGGAAGATTTATTCATCTGCTATTTTCAAGGATTCAATCATGTATAGTGACATCTAGCTGTTTTCTTCCAGATAATGCACGCAGTCCTACAGCCCAGGTCTTCTAATCCTTGTCTGGACACTGGATGTTCTCACCTGTGCCTTCTGAGCCCACGATCCAAGGGAAGCTGTCATTGCCCGGTCGGATTCCTGCTCGCAGATGATGGCATCAACTGTGTCCCTGTCAAGGAGTCTGCCTTTCTGTTCCTTGTATTGCCCACGGTGATCATACAGGTATTGTCCACAGGTGCCTTCATGTGTCTGTACTTGGGCTACATTCTGTTTCAGACTGAGTAATCTGAATTCTTCATGTACAGTTATAAATAGTAGGGGCTCTTTCCCTTAAAAGTGTTCGCTGTGTGCTGGGAACTATCATGACCAAAATAAAATAGCTATGAAATAAGAACAAGTTCTACTTAAAATCCTTTAGGAAATGCTCAGTACATCAGAACGCAGTGAGATTAGTTTAATTTAGTTTTACAATTTTGTTACATTGTCTAAGCACCTGGATAATGAATGATGTAGATTCCAAATACAAACAGCTTGGTTCCATTCTAGCCTGGAAGTGGGGGCAAATACATTTTGTGAGGGAGCTTTTCTAAAACCATCGGGAGATAAAAGGTAGTGACAAGCCCGTCACCCCTAACTTCTAATATCTAGAGGACTTGGCATTTAAAAAACAAAACAAAAATTTGGGGGTGGCAGGTAGATTTTAGCTTCCTTAAGATTTTAATAGTCGAAGCTCCCTTAAAGGAGAGGGCCATTCACAGAGGAGTACATCTTCAAAATACCCAAATCCAAGGAATTTAAAACACTTGAAGCTCCAGAAAATAACTGCTGTCTGCTTTTAGAAAATAGAATATTTGAAATATGAATTTAAGTATTTAATATGAATTTAACATTAATACAAAATCGAGGTAACGAGTTAGACTAGACTCAACTGATACCATCCCCTTCACTTTTTTCCCCCCATAGATTTATCTGAAAAATCTAGGAGCTTTCTTAGGACAAACAACTTTACCAGAACATAGGGTACTTCCCTTTACCAATATGAACCAGCTGGCATCAGTGGACTACCTTGTCCAGGAAAAGACACTCTTCCTTTCAGAATTGGATAATGGTGATATCAGGCTACTGAGGCTCAAAGAACCTGAAAAGCTTTCTTGGAGGAAAATCTTATCTGTGAAGGGAACAGTAATCGACCTCGCTGTGGACTGGCTGAGTGGAAACATATATTGGATTGACAGTGAAAACCCCCATATCAATGTAGCTTCATCCAAAGGCCAGTATTCCACTGTCTTGTTCAGCGACAATCTGTCCCACCCCACCTGTGTTGCGCTCCATCCACCCACTGCAAACATGTGTTTTGTGGATCTGGGTTCCCAGGATGGTGAGGAACGTGGCTCCAGCATCGACTGTGCCTCCATGGATGGCATCAGGAGGAAAGTGCTGTGGCAGAAATCCCAGGTCCCAGTGGGCCTGACCTTTTCAGATTCAGGAACCCGAGTATACTGGGCTGATTCCGGTAAGTAATGGTTACCTCCACCCTAAATAGAAGTCTGAAGGACCTTGGGCAGAGTAAAGTTGAAATGTTCAGTTTTCTGGTTTTCCGGCATAATAACCTCAAATAGCTTTTAGGTCTGAGTTTATATTTTCTGTACCACTTCCTAAACAAATATAATCATTCCCTATCCTGATTTGCATATGATAGCCCATCGTCATGCAATAGCCCCTTTGTGAAGGCATCAAATGGAGAACTTAAAAAATACACATGAGCAAATATTTGTGTATTGTTAGAGTAGAATGAATAAATAAAGAATTGGCCTTCAGAGAATGAATGAAGATAGTCTCCTCCTGGAAAGGAGGCAAGACAAGATGTAAAGAGTTGAAGGAGAGAGCACAGCTGTTTGGGCTAAATAAAATAAATCGAATCTCTCTTTCTAGGGAGAGGACTCATAGAAAGTATTCAACAAGATGGCTCTAGATACAGAGTAGACCGCAGAGGAATTCAGGGCCTTAACCTCTTTACATATGGCCAAAACATGATGTTCTGGACAACAGTTGATGATGGTAGGTCTTAATTCTGTATCTGATTGTCTTTGTGATCTGAATTTACTTCTGGATATCTAAAGCGAATCTGCTACTTCTTAGGACTGCTCTCTGCTGGTGTTCTTCTTTTGGAAGAATGGCCAGACAACATCCCTAACAGAACATGTATGTGTAACAGTGATTCTGTGACTTGAGGGAGTTTTAACTTTTTTGGTTATTCTCTGTGTAGTCCAGTTCTGCCTGAGATTTCTGGCACTTATATGAGGCTCTCTGCTTTGTAGACCACCTGTTACTATAGAGAGAGAACTAGACCAGAAAATGGAACTAGGTTGTATAACTGCTCTGTCAGTTAGTAGCTAGTAGCTGTAATGCCTCACCTGTTAAATGAAGACAGTACCTATTTCAGTTGACTAAATACACATGAAAATACTAATTGAAATATAGAACATCTTACACTTGCAAGGTATTTCTAGTATATTCAGAGAGATTGTTATAAATCATAGTGCTCTAGTATATTACTTCTGGCTGGAATCTAGGTTTGTTAAAACTGGAAAATGCACAGTATATGTGTTTAAAATAAATGTGTCTCTTTATATTTTCCAATTCTGGTCCATTGACCAGTTGGGCTGGCCACATCAGAATTGCAAAGACTAATTGTCAGATCCTACCCCAGAGATGTTAATTTATCAGGTATGTGAGAAGACCTTGCTATCTATTTTAAGATTCCCCTGGTGACTTTTGTTGCAGAGAAGCCATTTTCAGAAATGTTCTATAACAATGTTTAAAACCATTATCCATCAATTGCATGCATGGGCTGCCTCTAAGTGTCATATATCCTAATTTCCTGGTTTTAGATATCTGGCATATATGAATGTTCTCAACATCGCTTATTAATACCTGATTTTATTTTTGGAGAAAGGCATAGAATGTTTTTGATTTAATCTGAAGTTTCTTCCCAGAAATATGAGTTAGAAAAATACATACCTCTTCTGGAAAGCTGTTGTTACTCAACTGGAGGTTATGCAAACACATTACAGTTTTCACATTGAGCAATATTCTTTGCCCAGTGAGTTGTCTTAAAATTTCACTTTTCTTAAGAATTGTTCACTGGCTTTTGTTTCAGCCCAAATCACTAAAGTTTGGTACAGCAAGGCAGAACTTGCAGAAAACCAGTGGTTTCAAGTAGACCTGAAGATTGTGGATTTAAAAGTTTACAGTAAACTTTCTCAACAGGGTAAGTGACTCTGCAATGATGACAACAGCACTGAAGTCTATTGAATTTCCCCATGAAGGGGGTGCTCCCTCCAACATTATCACCTTGAAATACCTTTGAATTTTTCATTAAAATATTTCTCTGGCAAATTCCTATAGATCTACATAGTTCTCTTATCTCTATGCAGTTATATACTGTCTGGTTATGGTGTATAACTAGTTCTGTTACTTATCTAGGAGACATAATAATGGTAAGTGTATTGGACTGGAGTTTGGTACACGTGGGTTCTATTTTCAGTTCTATTATTGTAGGTTAATGACAACTATGGTATAATAAAAAAAAACACCTTTTAATTCTAACATGGAGGGAGTCTTCATTCTACTCATTGTCACTTGTATCTACTTGTGATGTCAACTAATCCTTGAAATATCAACTGGGAGTGGTGCTCAGACATTTTTCTCCACCTTTCTTATGGACAGAAATGGAGTGCCTGCCTGAATTTTGGGGGAGGATGATGATGGGCTTAGTTGAAGTGGTAAGAGGTGTAATCTGTTCCTAATGGAGATTAACCCCAACAGTGTAAGCTCAAACAGTTCATCATACCTACTGCCACTGTGGGTGATTGATGTACATATTAGTCTTAAGAGAATGCTGCCCCATTGCTTTGTTTTCGAAAGCTAACCGTTCCAGCTTCTATTAGTCATGCTTAAACTCTAAAGCCTTGGCTTTGCAGGATCAACCTTTTAAAATTCTTCAGTGTGATAAATGGTCACATTATAAAAGTGATGATAATCTGTTGCTTAATTCTGTGAACCAGAAGGAGGGACTCTGTACCCTTAAAGTAGGTTTTATCTATACTACATGCATACCTATTCCACAATTCCTGGAATATCTTAAAAGGTAAAACCTCACATCTAGATGTAAGATATAAGCTTTGAAGAATTATGGGAAGCTATAAATGGCTGGCTTAATCAAACTCTTCTCTCCCCCCCCCCTCAATTCCCCCACACTGTCTAGCAACCACCAATCTGTTCTCTATTATTCTTAGAGGGATCATAGAAACCATAGCCCCCATATTTTCATCTAAAGAGAGTTTTATTTGTAAGACCCTTCTAGCTCTGATGCTGGGTGCTTGGTGTGAGGGGAGAAGAGAAGTCACAATGGGGTTTTGAATGAATCAGAGTTTGCCTCAATTTTTCTTAAGCCTATCGGTTGTCTGAACTCTTAGGCTTCTAGAACCATTCTTATCCATGAAGAAGAATCACCAATCACTTGGTACCTAGTTGACTAAAAGAAATTAAATTGATGAGATATCTCCTGTGGAAAAAATATCTGGATCCTATAACTCTGATAGTCGATTTGCAGACGATCCTTCTGGGAAAAAAAAAATCTAAATCAGCATATCTTGGGGGTTGGGGATCCACAGGTAGTAACAGCTGTTCAAAAGACAATGGAGGATGTAGCCACATTTGTTTACCAAACCCTGAAGGACAGACTTGTAAATGTTCCAGTGGCTACTACTTGGCTGACACAAACAGATGCATTGAAGCTGTCCGATGCTTTGCGCCATTACACGCCTGTAAGGATGGTCAGAAATGCATTTCCACGGATCAAGTGTGTGATGGTCGTGCTGACTGTCTGGATGCATCTGACGAAACGGGCTGTGAGTAGCTCCTATTCATCACCATGACTGGCTTACTTTTAGTAATATCTAATTCCCCAACATTCCTTAGGCTTTTATTCCCTAGAGTATTACCACATGATCACTGTCCACTCTGTAAACTGAACAATAGGACACTTCCGATGGGGCAATTGGATGGAGATTTGAACCCCTTGGGAAAAGCTGATGTGCCCTGTACTGATTTTAGATCAGGTAATGTGAGAGTGAACTCCGAAGGGCTAGACAGTTGGAATGTTACCTGAAAGAACACCAATTTAACCTAGATTTGACTCAGCACATTTTTGATCAATCACTTGGTATGCATAGACCAGGGGAAGTTGATTAGTTAAACTATTTTTCTTGTGTTGGGTCCCTCTTTTTAATGTGGAAATAGCACTTTCTACCTCACAGAAGTGTCCAGGAATACAAGAGAATGTATTTAAAGCTGCCATACTAGTACTTAAATGATGACCGGAAATGGCTCCTATAGAAATCCTGTGCCAAAGAGTGCCTTCATGGAACAGCCCTTTCATGGCCGGTCATCTGAGCAGCTATATCTGATTCTGCTTGTAACCGCCATCCTCCAAGTCTATAGCTCCAGCTCCAGTGATAGCCAAGCCCTATAAGCTATAGCTTTGAAGAGGCAGTAGGCTTGGTACTGAGACTGGTCATAACTAGTAAAGAAAAACGTTTGGAAAATGAATCTTACAGGGAACAGTTCTCATTACTTCTCAATTTAAATTCTCATCCTCTAAAACCCAACTGTCTGGAAGACAAATTATTACCCTTTATCAGTTCTTTTAACTAGGAAAGAGAATGGATTTTCTAAGAGTTGATTCTATGGTCTTGCCAATGAGGATGGTTTTGCTGAAAACCCTGTGTTGGCATTGACTTCGGGTGGGGAGTGTCAATGAGTAAGACGTTTATCCCCCTCATCACCTGTGTTTAAAGCTAAACCAGAAATCTAATAGATGTTTTTATTTGGCCCAAAGTAATAGTAGTGATTTATGATTTTACAAATTCAACCGTATCTGATTGAGTCCTAGAATTCTTATTCTTCTGAAATATTTCTTAACAGACAAATATGTGTATATGCACCCATACTCCTACCTGCTGTTTTTGTAGGTACCTATCCAGATAAAACCCATTCAACACTTGGAAAGCTGGAGGCTGGAAAAAGGGTGACTCCTGAAGCTGCCCAACCGCTCCAGGCTACCAAGCCCACCAACGTTAGATATCTGGGTCCGGAAGAGACGAATTATCCCGTCAGAAAAACACTGATCCCCTCCATTCCTGAGAGAGAAAGCAAGACCTCAGAAACCAACGGAAGAGGGAAGCTTGCTCAGCCCAAGGACTCACGGGGGGCAGAACCTCTGCTCTGTAGCAGTGATTTCTGTAACGGGAGGGGGATCTGCACCATGGAAGGAGAGCTGAGGAAGTGCAGCTGTCCGATGGGATATGGGGGAGACTTCTGCGAAGAAGCAGCGCGTGGACCTGGCCTGGGCTACATCGCCCTCAGCTCGGCCATCACCTTGTCGGTGGTTGTGGTAGCTCTGGGAGCGTTTGTGTATTTCAGGAAAGAACGTGAACCGAAAAGGTAAGCAGCTCTTCATGTCCTGTCCAAAGAAGTCGCTTCTAAAATAAGATTAACGGGGTTGGAGGAAGGAGTCCACTCTAGAAAGTTGTCCTCTGAGAAAGGCTTGAAGGGATGAAGCAGGCTCCTCTCTTAGATGAACTGAAAAAAAAATAATTGGGACCATTTTTTTGAGTGATTTCTGGAGGGGATAAATATGCCTCAACAGTTGTCGATGGTGCAATCTCAGGGATGAAGTGCAAAGATTTTCCTCACCCCCAGCCCAAAAAGGCAGAGCTGGTGCCAATGATTGTTCGGAGGAAGAATTTGTTAGGAGAGGTGTACAATGGTACCTTGAGATACGAGTGCCCTAACATACCAGATTTTTGAGATACGAGCCATGGAGCGAGCGATTTTTGCTTTGAAATACGAGCAACATTTGAGATAGGAGTAATCGCACAGATTGGCCGGCTGCACACGACCCACCAGTTTACCATGACTCGAGCGTCTCATAGTTTCCCATGCCCTCAAGGTTACAGAACGAATTAAACTCGTATCTCGAGGTACTGCTGTATTAGTTTTCTCGGGCTGCTATAACAAACACCACAGAGTGGGGTGTTAAATAACAGAAATGTGTTTTCTCACAGTTTCGGAGGCTGGAAGTCTGGAATCCATGTATCAGTGGGGTTGGTTTCTTCTGAGGCTGAGGGCTGGTTTCTCCTTGAATTGTAGATGCAGGCTGCTCCGTGTCTTCCTCTGCGCATGTCTGTGTCCTGATCTCCTCCTCTTGGACACCAGTCATATTAGATTAGGGCCCAAACTAAGGACTTCCTTTTAACATAATGACTTCTTTAAAGACTCTCTTGGCAAATATGACTACATTCTAAGGTAATGGAGTTTATGACTTTGCCATATGAATTTGGAAGAGACACCGCTCCTCCCATAACAGGAGATGAAATAAAGAAATGCAGGGAAGATTTAAAGCAAAACGCATTGTTTTGAAAAAGAGCTAGAGAATCACTAGATTAAAGAAACAAACAAGAATAACAAAAATCACGATTTAAATGGACACAGACACTGGGGCAGTGGGGTCTTGCAGGGGGTGGGAATGGCTGAGGGTGGGAGGTGGGGGTCAATTGGGGTAAAAGAAGACATATGTAAAACTTGAGACAACAAAAAAATATCACGATTTAGAGTAGGAATGATGGTAAAATAAGCTTCAGAGTAGGGAGCTAGAGTAACAGAAGAAACGGATTAGATAAGTAGATATTAAACAGCCTATGTATCAAGAAATATAGAGATGACAGAAGTCGTAATAGTAATGTCTCTGTCCAGCCTTCATGTTACAGATGGAAGAAAATGCCAGGAGAAGCGATTTGCTTTTGCCCAAGGTGGCACTGGTTAGTTAACAGCTCAGTGGTTACTGTTAAGATGACTGAGCTGCTACCCAGGGGTCTGACTGTCACCACATTAACTTGCCTCTGTGTCCTGGTGCCACTGACCCGTCCTTGGATTCAGTACCCATTGACTCCTCTTACCTCCTTCCCCTCAATTGAAATGAAGTATCATTTCAGATGTTAAATGGATGTCTACTAACGAATAATAATTGACTCAAGAGTTGCCCATTGTTCGTGTTGCTGAAGAGACAATTAAAACTGCATAATTCCTTAAAACATAACCTTCACTAGGGCACAAGTTGGCCCTGTCTAAACATTTGCCCATTCCAGCTACTACCCCAAGGTAGTACAACTCTTTTGACTTTGTTCCTTTGATGTCTAGAAATAGTACAGCCTCATCAAGAAATATGACCAGCTGTGAAGAACGTGACCAGGAAGAAGAGAATCTAATGAGCAGTGAGACTTTTGTCAATGAAGCTTATGATGAACAGGTATGCCTGGATGTGTGTTTGTGGAAAACAGAGTCTTGAGAGAGTCACAGAATGACCCTTCTGAGATCCTCGGTGGGTGAAAGGAGGCAGTATTAACTAGAGAAAGATGCAATTATGTAGATCAAATGGATGGGCAGGATTTCTTTTGTCTTTAGATACTGTTCAATCTTTAGTTATTCAAACCGGAGGGAAACATGCAGGAAATAGTAATCAGGAAATTCAGCTTTTGCCCTAGCCAGTTTGACTCAATGATTAGAGTGTGGGCCAGTGGACCGAAGGGTCACAAGTTTGATTCCCAGTCAAGGGCACACACCTCAGTTGTAGGCTTGATCCCTGAGCTTGGTCAGAGCATGTGTAGGAGGAAACCAATCGATGTATCTCTCTCACATCTCTCTCTCTCTCTCTCTCTCTCTCTCTCTCTCCTCTTCCTCCTCTTCCTCTTCACTTCCTTCCTGAAAAAAAAAATCAATGGCAAAATATCCTCATGTAAGGATTTAAAAATAATTAAATAAATAGATTGTGTTTTAAAAAATTAAAAAGAAAAAGAAACTTCAGCTTTTGGTGACTTCCACAAGGAGTTCAGTCCTATTGTGGGGTGGGCTGAGGGACATTACCAGCATCAGCTGGAATCACTCCTGAAGTTTATGGCTCCCTGTAATTTCTTCCAGCTTTTGTATGGCTCAACCATCTCTTTGTTTTCGCTTTGTTTTAATGTAGCCCATATTCTCTAACTTGAAATCTCTTTTCTTACAGGCACCGTTGACCTCTTTGCAGACTGATTAATCTGATGTTTTTAAGTAAGGAGCGGAAACATCTCAATAAAAACTGTTTATACATCTCATTGTGTACTGTTTTAACTTCTGGAACAGTTTGAGGCCAATGGTAACTCCTTATTAAAATAACTGCTTTTTTTTTCTTTTTCTTTTTTAAAGGGCAGGAAGAGACTTTGAGAGATGATGAATTATGTTGATTATCTTTTATTTTTAACACATTTTTATTGATTTTGGAGAGAAAGGGAGAGGGAGAGAAAGCGAAACATCAATGAGGAGAGAGAATCATTGATCAGTTGCCTCCTGCACCTTTTGGGGATTGAGCCTGCAACCTGGGCATATGCCCTTGACTAGAATCAAAGCCAGGACCCTTCAGTCCGCAGGCAGATACCCTCTCCACTGAGCCAAACCGGCCGGGGCTAAATTAACTGCTTTTCAATCAGAGGCAGTCCTCTGCTTTTGTTAGTGGGGGTTGATTTCAGTACGATCTTCATGTTACTTAGGTCACAGCTTATCAGCAGAAACTTTCTGATCCCAGTACCCGCCCAGAACTAGTCAGGGGTTCTGATTTGAATCTTGGCTCTGACGATATCTTTGAGCTACTTAATTTCTCTGAATTTTTTTATCCATCTTACAAGAGGGAATGATTAATCTTGAATCTTTACCTTTTAGGAGATCAGGTTTCTGCACTGCAGTAAATTCGCAAGGGTTCCTTCCCTATCACTCCCTCTCTCAAATTTTGTTTCGAAGTTGTACTCACTTTTTCTGGAAATTGGTAAAACCAGCGTTTTTCTTATGCTTGCGTATGATTCTAAAACTAAGGACAGGTGAACTACTTTCTAGATGTAGAAACTCAGATTGATGGTTTGTCTGACAGTGAAGTAAAATGGGTGGATACTGTGGGCGCAACATACAGAGTTACAGGTGTGGCTCTTGCCTGCTGGGGAACATCCAGATGCTACTTAGATCCCAGTCCCTTCCTGGATCTACCTTATTCATTCGCCACATAGGGAATCAGGGACATTGGCTCTGTGATAGGAGACAGGTAACCAAGCAGGAGTACGGAGTGAAATTCTATAGGCGCATCCTTGGGCAAATCACTTCATCATGAAACTGTTTCCCAGTGATTAAAATGGGATTAACAGAACCTACATCAGGCCAACTGGGCATAGAAAGAAAATGCCTGTGCGCTTAGCAGAGTACCTGAGTCTGGTAACGTGAGTCCCAATGATAACAAACGCGACTTGAATTGGAAGACTTCTCTTGCTCGGATCCTATTTAGTTTCTTGCAGATGAGTCTGATGGGCTTCCAAGCATCAAGAGAAGTCCTAGGCGTATTACTGAGGATGTAGTACATAAATAAACGGTGAGCCGAAACCGGTTTGGCTCAGTGGATGGAGTGTCAGCCTGCGGACTGAAAGGTCCCAGGTTCGATTCCGGTCAAGGGCATGTACCTTGGTTGTGGGCACATCCCCCAGTGGGGGGCGTGCAAGAGGTAGCTGATCGATGTCTCTCTTTCTCATCGATGTTTCTAACTTTCTATCCCTCTCCCTTTCTCTCTGTAAAAAATCAATAAAATATATATATATTAAAACAAACAAACAAATGGTGCTTTGCAATCACGTGTAAAACTCTCCCAGCAGGAATCAACCTGACCCCAGGAACCAACGCTGGGGCTCCACCCTCCTGGAGGCTGGAGCGGCATTGCTCCCCAGGGGTTCAATTCTAATCAAGAGCACACATCTCGGTTGCATACTTGATCCTGGGTGTGGGCGAGAGGCAACCAATCAATGTGTCACTCTCACATCAATGTTTCTCTCTTTGTCTCTCCCTCTCCTTCCCACGCTCTCTCGCTCTCTCTCAACAAACAAACAAACAAACAAAAATCAATGGAAAAAATATCCTCTGGTGAGGATTAACAACAAAAACACACACAGAAACCACTGCAGCCCCATCGTTCCTTCCACCTCTCCTCATCCACAGGGTGAATCTGAGGTGCATCTTGCTACCGGCTCCCGGGGGCCATCTTCACTGCCAAGTTTGCCCTTGGCAGGGCTGTGCCTTGCTCTGTGCCAAAGTGCATAGAAATGACACAAAAGAATCGAAGCCAAAGGCACCTGTGCACGATGTACAACACTATTTCCACTTCCTGGACACGCTTAAGCCGCTGCCCAGGCCCCTCTGACTAGAAGGCCTTGAGCTCCACCGGACTTCCAGGCCTTTTGTTTGTTTCCCTGGCTCAGCCTGCTTTCCCGTTCCAGTGCCTCTCAGCCCCACCCTTCTAGTCTGCAAGGCCCATTTTCTATTTTGCCCCAGAAACACCCCCTATTCCCATTTCTGGGAAAAAGAAAGCGGACTGCAGCCGAATCTTCTAACAGGTCATGAGTGCAGCCTTCTTGCCGGCTGCTTTTTTATATCTTTTTCTCTCGTTGGTTTCTTATGAATGTTTGCCTAAGTTTCAGCCTATCTGAATCTGCTCAACACTCCTTGTTATGCTTTCCCTATTCAAGAATTTACAAAACATACCAAATGCTCTTTTCACCAGAAGGACTTTCTTTCATAAATGGATACTTAAGTTTTGTGTGTGTTTTTGTTGTTAATCATCACCAGAGGATATTTTTTCCATTGATTTTTGTTTAGACAGAGAGAGAGTGGAAAGGAGGGGGAGAGACAAAGAGAGAAACATTGATATGAGAGTGACACATTGATTGGTTGCCTCTCACCCGCACTCTGATGGGGTCAGGGATCAAGTATGTAACCGAGGTATGTGCCCTTGATTAGAATTGAACCCATGACCCCTCAGTCTGCGAGCTGACACTCTAACCACTGGGCAAAACTGGCTAGGGTGGATACCTAAGATTTTATATCTAACTAGAGAATCTGTGCACTCGTGGGGTCCCTCCACCTGGCCTGTACCCTCTTGCAATCCAGGACCCCTCAGGGAATGTCAGACTGCCAGTTTTGACCTGATCCCTGCAGGCCAGGTCAAGGGACCCCACCAGTGCATGAATCCATGCACTGGGCTTCTAGTATGCCTATAAGATCCTTGGTTAATCTCTTCCTAACCTCCCCTCCTTTTTTCCCTCTGAGATTCATCAGTCTGTTCCATGTTTTCATGCCTGTGCATTGAGAGTCTGCCCCCTGATGGTCAGTGCATATCATAACTGCTGGTCGAATGGTCACTTAGGCTTTTATATAGATAGATTAATAACCACCCCTATCCCTTAAGTTGTAATATGTCAATTTACCTGTTTGGGGCAATGACATGAATTATCCTTTTCGATAATCCTATGTAATAAAGATGGGATATGCTAATTGACTCTCATCTAATTCTTAACCTGCACTCTCAGAATATTACATTTAGACAGGCCCTCTGCTAACATCCAATCTGGTCTTCCTAGTTGTACAGGTGAGAAAACTGAAGTTCAGTGAGGGCAGGCTTGGGCTATTAGGGCTACCAACAGGTCCTGGGCCTGGAGCGGGTCTGCCTCAGGCTGGCCTGCAGTGTGTGGGTTCCTGACTTTGTGTGGGGAAAATTTCACACTAGTCTCCCTTTGTTATTTATTTTTAGAAAGCAAGTTTACTAGTGAAGCAGTGAAACCGAGGTGGCTATTCCACAGACAGAGCATGCTCACTCCCTCTTTAATTTCTCTGCTGAGTGTCTGACCACCTTCCCTAAAATATCACCCTTTTCTCCAGCCCTGGACCCTGGTTTATTATTCATTTTCCTTGGACACGTCTCTCTCACTAGACTGTGTGAGTGCCATGGAGGTGGGGGCCTGAAATAGTTTGTTTTCCAGGGTGTCCACCAAGGTGCTGATAAAATGACAGGCACCCCAAAACTCAGGAGATAAAAATCTAGCACATAAAGAGGGCGGTGGCTGAAGCATCTCTGACCGTTCCACCCCCAGCCTCCCCCAGGGATGAACAGTGTGTGCTAAACACCTCACCCCTCCTAAGTGAGGGCACGCAGCCAGCCAGACGTGCGAACGGGTGGAACAGGCGCTGCGCTAACGCAATGTCGGCTCTACTTTCACATTCCTCCCTTCTCCAGGCAGAGCTTGAGCAATCCTGAGAAGACTTCACCCATTCAATGAGAACACATTCTTTGCATGCAATTAGGATTATTAAAAATGAGTTGCGATGGCATGATGGCATATGAGAGGTGTGAAGGGCTTGAGGCAAGGTGGCTGTGCAATTTCCCATCATTGTCTCCACGGTCCAATGACTGTCTGAGGGGACACTTTGCATATTAGGCTTTTCTTATACAGTGGTACCTCGAGATACGAGTGCCCTAACATACGAGATTTTTGAGATACGAGCCGTGGAGCGAGCGATTTTTGCTTTGAAATATGAGCAACATTTGAGATAGGAGTCATCGCGCGGATCGGCCGGCTGCACACGACCCACCAGGTTACCGCAACTCTAGCATCTCATAGTTTCCCACGCCTCAAGGTTACCGAATGAATTAAACTAGTATCTCGAGGTACCACTGTATAGGATAGGAGGTTTAAGTTTTTCTTAAAGTTTCCTTTTCAAGGCCTGTGCAAAGCAATTGAGGAGGTGACTCGGCTGTGAACCCAGCAAGCAGAACCCATAAGCATGGTCAGGCCGACCAATCAGGAATCAAAGCATCACCTCATCAACATCACCTCAGCGCCTGATGACTAATTACACTAGCTGAGGTCTGTGGGCCCGAAGCCTTGCACGTAGCTGCCCTCCTCACCCAGCCCCTTCCCCTTTCTAATCCCGTCCTTTGCTGGAAGGCAGGACTTGATGTTTGTAAGCACCCGGTCTTCTAGGTTGGTTAGCCTTATCAAAAAACACCTAATATGATTCAGCCTGCCTTCGGTATTGGACACAGCGACAGGCAGTCCGAGCCCAACCTGGAATTTCCCGGGAGCACTTCCTACAATAGAGATGTAAAAAACAAGAAGGACGTCGTTTTTAAAGCGAGTTTTGGTTTCATTTCTGTTGGTAGGGCAAAAATAGAGTTTTCTTGGCAGCTCATCTTCATCTCCGGAGAGGAAATATTTTGAATATAAGCCAGTGGATAATTGGGGAGGAAGGAAAAGTAAAAACACACAACACCAGTTTGTTTCTATCAGGGCTTCCCTAGAAATATGTGGCATTAGGATGCAGAAAGGATTCAGTGACTTTGGCACTGGCCAGAAATCCGATGTCTTTATGTCATCTGCTAGATCCTGATTTCTCAGGTGCCTAAGCCCTTTTTAAAATAAATTGTACTGCTACTTCTTCCCTTTTGACCTCCTCTTCAATCACCTCCTCCTCCTTGACTTTGGAAAATTCATACCACACTGTTAAAACAACCCTAGGCAGAGAAAAGATTTTGGAGAGAATCACTCCTCAAGCTACAAAAGTGCTAGTCATTTTTAAAAAATCCTCACTCTAGCCACAGCCGGTTTGGCTCAGTGGATAGAGCATCAGCCTGCAGACTGAAAGGTCCCAGGTTCGATTCTGGTCAAGGGCACGTACCTTGGATGTGGGCTCAGCCGCAGTAGGAGGTGTAGGATGCAGCTGATTGATGTTTCTCTCTCATCAATGTTTCTAACTTTCTCTCTCCCTTCCTCTCTGTAAAAATTCAATAAAATATATTTTTTAAAAATTAAAAAAATAAATAAAAATCCTCACTCTAGGACTGTGGGTATTTTTTCCATTGACCTGTGGGTCGCGACCCCTTTGGGGGTCAAAAGACCCTTTCACAGGGTCGCCTAAGACTATTGGAAAACACCTATTTCCCATGGTCTTAGGAACCAACACACCGTTCCTCGGTGTAGCAAAATGTAGCAATGTAGTTTACTGTTGTCATAGGAAGACTGTTACCCATGCTACACCACGATTCAAGACAACATTTCATTTATTTGTCATTAGAAATAAATATTTCACCATATATAATTACATATTGTTTTTTGTGATTAATCACTATGCTTTAATTATGTCCAATTTGTAACAATGAAAATACATCCTGCCTATCAAATATTTACCTTACAGTTCATAACAGAAGCAAAATTACAGCTATGAAGTAGCAACGGAAATAATTTTATGGTTGGGAGTCACCACCACGTGAGGAGCTGTCTTAAAGGGTAACGGCCTTAGGAAGGTTGAGAACCACTGCTCTAGAGAGAGTGAATGGAGCGGGGAGGGAAAGGAGGGGGTGGGAAAGGGAGAGCAAAAAACACATCAGATTGGTTGCCTCCCCCATGTGCCCCCACCAGGAGTGAGGATCAGACCTGCAACCAGGTACATGCCCTTGACTGGGAATTGAACTCGTGACCCTCTGGTGCACAGGCTGATGCTTCTAACCGCTGAGCCTTGCCACCCAGGGGGCTCTCATCCATTTTTGAAGTGTTAGCTGAAAAAAGCAGTGTTGCCTTTTCTCCATGCTGCTCTGTTCCCCTGAGGATGGCCCTTAACTCAGCTGGAGGGCAAGCTCTCCAAGGTCTGATTATGCGCTGCTGTGGGACTGAAATCTGAGTGAGGCCCCAGCCCAGCCAAAGCCTGGAGCCCCAAGTGGCGGCCAGGAACCATCAGCCGGGCATCTCCCGGGAGATCTTAGGAAATCAGTTTCAGGCCTCACTCCAGACCCATTACATTTGCATTTGAAAGCAGATCCCCAAGGGATATGCCTGCACTTTAAAGTTCGGTCACAGAAAGACAGAAATAGGTAATTCCAGTACAAAATGGCAAAGGAAGTGAATCTGTATTATCCCTCCCACAGTCCTGAGCAGCAAGAGCTGTTTGTTCAGTGAGTTCTCGAACACTGTTATCACGGCTCGCCAAACTGATCCTTCCTACCTCTGAATTGGCTGCCAGGGGCAGGTTTTAAAGATGAGATTGGGTGCAGTTTAAAAAGCACCTTGAAATCAATCACTTGGAAACAGTCCCGCTCGTGAACACATGGCTGCCTACTTGTGACCAGGCCTTGCTGTTAGAAAGAGGAAAAGATTTCTAGTGGCACCTCAGGTGGAAACTGGTGCTTTTCAACAATAGACTTGGCTTTGCACAGACAACAGCAGGAGCCTGGAAATGAAGCAGCCGGGCATTGAACTGGGGCTTGCTGGCACCTTTTGGTAATCTTATGCTAAGAGGCTCGAAGATCTGATAGCTGAGTTTCAGCAACAGTGCCTAGGTAGTCAGGAACTTGTTTAGTAATGAAGGCTTGGACTCCATCAGGTTGTACTGGAGACAAAAAAAAACATCTATGGGCATACTGAAAGTCTTACTTTCAAATTTTATTTACAAACGAGAGATCGACAAACACATATACTTGAACCTAATGGGATCTGCATGTTTCGTTCTGCACCAATGTCCAATCCCTGGCCTTCTCTCTCTAGGGTGAGGTAGCCCAGGGACAAAACTCCATTCCGGCATCAGTCCTTGCATTCTTCTTTGGCTTCTACGAGGGAAACTCTGGCGTGACCTCAACTTTCACACCAAAAATAAGTAATAAAAAAAGAAAGGTAAATGCTGGGTGTACATAAAGAAATGTAAATATAGGTTAACCAGGTCATTTCATCCCATAAAAGCCTCTTAACGCTGCTGGTATTTGCCTGGCTCTGCGTTTATTTTTAAGAGCCTCATTCACACGTAGTGAGAAACACACGGGTCTCCTCTGAGAGTTTGCACGGAAAGGAAGCATATACAGCAGGAAGAAATGAATCATGTGTGCTTACATCGATGCCAAGTTCACCGGCATTTCAGCACATTGTTTCAGGGCGTCAAATCGTTTTTTGAGCTTCTCTTTGCTGGTCTGGACTGGTGGTTATCGTCTTCGGCCCACACCATGCCAAGTGGCTGCATGTCCTTCAGCTAGAAGTAGGAAAAGTCTGTCCCTCTATAACAAGTGGTTCTCAACCTTCCTCAGGCCGCGACCCTTGCCTACAGTTCCGCATGGGGCGGTGACCCCCCAACCATGACATTTTGCTGCTGTGATGCCTCGTGATGTCAATATCTGCATTTTTCCGATGGTCTTCGGCGACCCCTGTGAAAGGGTCCTTCAAACCCCCCCCCCTAAAGGGGTCGCCACCCACAGGTTGAGAACCACTGCCCTGTAAGCGAGCCCCTGGTCCCTTTTGGAGAGAGAAACACTAACCTCTGTAAAAACAAACAAACAAGCAAAAAACCCCAGCCTGAATCAGTCGTCCCAGGAGTCCAGTTTGGCCGCAGGGCAAGGACCATCACGCTCCAAACCGTCTGCAGCCCCAGGAAAGGGGTCCAGGGGCTGCCCAGCCAGCTGTTTGCAGCGGCTGGCTCCGAGCCCGGGGGGGCCATAGAGCGAGCGGGCCAGTGTCCTCCGTCCGGGGCTGGCGGGCGCCCCCCTTACAGGTCCGAGTCGCAGGGCAGGGAGCTCTGGCAGGGCCGGGTGCTGCGCGAGGAGGCGCCGCCCTGGGAGCCGGCCGCCCCGGCCTCCCCGGCCTCCCCGTCCAGCACGTCCACGGGGTTGCTGTAGGAGGTCTTGGGCGGCGGCCGCGGCAGCGGGAAGCCCACCCGGGGCTGGCGGGCCGCGGCGGCGGGGCCGGGGGCGGGCCGCGGCCGGTGCTGGCCGCCGCTGTAGTACTTGATGGCGGGCGCCAGCGCGGGCGGCGGCGGCGGCCAGTCCGCGTAGACGGTGCTGATGCCCGGCGCGCGCGGGGCAGCGGCGCGGGAGGCCTTGCGGCGGCGGCGGCAGCGCTCCCGGCAGCCGGGCGCGAAGCTGAGCGCCAGCGAGAGGCCGCCCAGCAGCAGCAGGCAGCTGCCCAGGTAGCCCAGCACCAGGCTGTAGCTGGCCTCCAGCGAGACGGGGCTGGCGGGCGCGGGCAGGACGGCGCGGTCCTGCAGGACGTGGTGGTACCAGGACACGGGGACGAGGCCGAGGAGGCCCGCGGCGAAGAGCGCCAGGCCCGCGGCGCCGGCCAGCGCGAAGCGGGGCTCGTCCCCCCAGCAGCGCACCCCGAGCGCCGCCAGCAGCAGCCCCAGCGCCGCGGCGGCCAGCGACGCGAGCATCAGGCCGCGCGCCGCCCGCACCGGCCCGGCCTGGAAGTAGCCCAGCGCGTCCTGCTGGCCGCACGCGCGCTCGCGGCCGCTCTGCTCGCGGCACATGTCCCACAGGCCCTGGTACAGCGCCACGTCCCGCGGCTGGTCCAGGAAGCCCTTCACCAGGCGCCAGCCGGGCGCCAGCGTGCTGGTCAGGGCCAGCAGCAGCCCGCAGGGCGCCAGCACCAGGCCCAGCGTCATCGCCGCCGGCGTGCGCATCGCCGGGCGTCGGGCCGCGCTCCCCCGGGGCGCTCACCTGCCGCCGCGGCCCCCGAAGCGCGGGGCTCCGGCCCCTAAAGTTCAGCAGGGGGTCCGCCCCCTAAGTCGGCAAGGGGCGCCCCGCTGTCTGCGGCCGCTCTCGGGGTGCGCTGCGCTGCGGGACGGTGCTCCCTCCGGCTCGCCCCTCGCTCCCGCGCTGCGCTCCGGCCGCTCCGCGCTCCCGACCGGCCGCAATCGAAACCACGGGCGGGTGTGACCGTGACCGAAACCTCAGTCCGAGGTGCGGGCGTCCAGGAACGGCGGCGGGGGCCACGCCGGCCCGGGTGGGAGGTGGGGAGGGGCTCCGGGTCCGGGGAGCGCCCACACCTGGCTCCGCGGCGCGGCGGCGGCGGACGGAGCAAAGGTCGCCGCGCCTCTGGCTCCTCCGGAGGCTCCGCGGGCCGGGCCGGGGGTGGGGAAGGAAGGAGGCGGCGCCCCGGACAGCGGAGCCGGGCTCCGGGGCCGCGCAGCTTTTATGCTTCTCGTCTAATCTGGTTTGGCGAAGTTTTTCTCCTCTCCCTGCTCTCCCCTCCCTCCTCTCTCCGGGGCGCACCGGTCCTCCTCCAAGTTTCACGCTCTGGTCTGGCAGCCACGCCCTGTCCAAGGGGCGGCGCCTCAGCTCCCCGCACCCTGGCTGCTGGGGTCACGCGTGCCCCAGGACCCCGAGGCGTGTCCCGGAATATTGCACGGGGATCATTTTGTTCAATTAGCCGGTTTAATGGGCTTGATAAAGGCCGTTGTTGCTCAGCGGTTGAGAGCGGGACCTATGCACCAGGAGGTCAAGGTTTCATTCCCAGTCTGGGCACATAGCCAGTTGAGGACTCCATACCCAATAAAAGTCATGCAGGAGGCGGCCAATTGATAATTCTTTCTCATCATCGATGTTTCTCTCCTCCCTCCCTCTCTCTCTCTCCCTCTCTCTGAAATCCACAAAAAATATATATATTTTAAAAGGCTCCATAGTCCAGATTAACTTGGACTCCAAAGAATCAAAGCGAATGCACTTCAGGGATAAGGGATTGTTTTCTTTCATTTCTCAGACTCCAGAAAGATTTTGAGGCACACCCAAAAGGAGAGGGATGTCACTGGGTGTCCTGCCTACCACCCTTTTCAGATTTATCTATAGAGGGAACTGTGGCCTTCCTTTGTTTCTGTAAATTGTAGAAAACCAGTAGTCCTCCAACTGATTTTTGTCCGTGGAAATGCAAATGAGTTTGTCAGTAGAATGTAAACTGACCAGTTTGGCATTGATTGCTGTATTTATTTTAGCATGCCTGTTTGCCTACATATATTTGTTATTTACATTATTTTTTTGAACTGGCTGTAATATCATACTAGTTTCATCCTGTCTAATCTAATAAAAGAGTAACATGCAAACTGACTGCTCATCTGCTACACCCATAGGCCACGCCCACCAGCCAATCAGGATTGAGTATGCAAATTAACCCAACCAAGATGGCTGCGGCCTGGGAGAGAGCAGGAGGCTTAGGTTTCACCGGCAATGGAGGAAGCCAAGCTTTCCACAACCCTGCCTGCCCTGGACTCCACACATTCATTGTCCAGTTTCAGGGCCACGGAAGAGATGTGACGTCAATAGGGCTAGAATTAAAGCAGTTGCCCAGAGTTTCTATTCCATGTCTGCCCAGTCTAACCCAGCATCAGGCTAGCTTAGTTTGTGCTTCCCACTGCAGCCCATCAGTCCATTGTGGGTGGGGTCTGCAGGGTCACATGGCTAGGGAGGGAACATGGGCGGGTACAAAACTACAGGAAGCAGAGAGCCAAGAGAGAGCTCCTTTGTCTAAGAAATTATGTATTCCCAAATTTGATGGGCCCTGCATGGGCTCTACCCACTCTAGCCAATCCGTGGTTTCCCAGGCTAGATTGAGAGGCAACTAACTTCTTGTCACCTCAACTTCACATCCATCTTCCTTTTGTCTGCTGCCTTCCCCCTCGGTAGGGAGTGGATCCATGGTTCTCTGAGGAAAGCAAACTGCAACTTCCTGGTGAAGCTGCCCAAATGACATGCCCATAATGTCTGGCTTTTCTTTTTGTTCCCTTGCTATCTTATATAATAAAGGGCTAATATGCAAATCTCCTGACCGGAGGAGCAACCAGTTGCTATGATGCACACTGACCATCAGGGGGCAGATGCTCAATGCAGGAGCTGCCCTCTGGTGATCAGTGCACTCCCACAGGGGAGAGCTGCTCAGCCAGAAACAGGGCTCATAGCTGGCATGGGCTCCTGGACTGTAAGGGGACTCAGGCCTGGCTGAGGAACCACCCCCACTCCCCATCCCAAACCACCAAGTGCATGAATTTCATGCACCGGGCCTCTAGTCATTAATAACCAACTAGTTACAATGGCATAACAGCTACCACCACCATTCATCGCCAGAACTTTTTCATCTTTCCAAACTGAAATTCTAACCACTTTTCAATAACTCCCTGTTTCTGTCATCCCCCCTCCTAGCCCCTAAGCCCTTGGCCACCACCATTTACTTCCTGTCTATGTGAATTTGAGTACTCTCGTATCTATGACTGGCTTATTTCACTTAGCATGTCTTCAAGGTTCACCACGTTGCAGCAGGTGTCAGAATTTCCTTCCTTTTTAAGTCTGAGTACCATTCCATTGTAGGTACATGCCACGTTTTGTTTATCCAGTCATCCTTTGATCCATACTTTGCTTGCTTCTACCTTTTGGTTACTACAAATAATCCTGCTATGAATATGGGTGTTAATATCTCTTGGAATCCCTGCTTTCAATTCCACAGAAGTTGAATTGCTGGACATATGGCACTCTATTTTTAATATTTTGAAAAAATGACCTGCTGTTTTTCATAGCAGGGCACTATGATATAAGTGAGCACATTAGTTTTAATCTGCACTCTTTTTTTTTTCAAATATATTTTATTGATTTTTTTACAGAGAGGAAGGGAGAGGGATAGAGAGCTAGAAACATGGATGAGAGAAACATCTATCAGCTGCCTCCTGCATACCCCTTATTGGGGATGTGCCCACAACCAAGGTACATGCCCTTGACTGGAATCGAACCCAGGACCCTTCAGTCTGCAGGCTGACACTCTATCCACTGAGCCAAACTGGTCAGAGCTTAATCTGCATTCTTGCTAAGAAAACAAAATGTAAACTAGTAAATTTGAAGATCTAATTATGTTTATTAAGCAATCCATTAATTGGGCAGCATTCATTTAACAATTAAAAGGAGCCTCCCTCGGATTATAAAAATGGGAGCTTCTTATACACAGAAAGAGGGTGGGACTAAGAAGTTAAAAAGAGGGGACTATTTCAGGCAAGATCAGCTTCCCTTAGGCAGGGATTTTATTAAGAAGGTTTCTATAGGAAGGCTAGTGACCCAGTGCATGGATTTGTACACAATGAAAGGAAATTAATTAGAAGGTGACTGATGGGGCAGGACTGGGTGAGACAGGCTGGACACACCCTGGAGCCAACCTTCCACAGTCCCTCCCCGGCCTGCCCACACCTGGGGTGATGCTTTGACTCATGGCTCAAAGGGCATCTGCAGAGAATGCAGGGTCCTTTCAGGCACCTTTCAGGAGTCCCTTGGCCTGGCCATCAGGCTGAAACTGGCTTTACAACATGCCCCAAGGGGTCCCAGAGTGGGAGAGGGCACTCTGCAAAGTTGCTATTGTACAGGGTGTGGAACGCAAACGCAAGTGTGCAGTAAACCAGATTCAGGGCTGACAGTGCCCCAGCAGCAACATAACCCACGGCTGAAGATGGAATCACGTGGCCCTGTGAAGAATCAGGCTCCCTCCTCTCTAGTTTCAGAGAGTGTCACCCGAGAAACGTCACTGCCAAGTCACTGCAGTTCGGCAGCTCCTGCGTTGAGCATCTGCCCGCTAGTGGTCAGTGTGAATCATAGCTACCAGTCAGATGGACACTTTAGCATATTAGTCATATATAGAGAGAGATTAGAGGCCCAGTGCACAAAATTTGTGCACAGGGATGTGTGTCCCTCAGCCCAGCACACTCTCCAATCTGGGACCCCTCAAGGAATGTCCTACCTGGATTGGGCCTAAGTGGGCAGTTGGACATCCCTCTCACAATCCAAGACTACTGGTTCCCAACTGCTTGCCTGCCTGCCTTCCTGATTGCTCCTAACCACTTCTGCCTGCCATCCTGATCACCCCCTAACCACTCCCCTACCAGCCTGATTGATGCCTAACTGCTCCCCTGCCAACCTATTTGCCCCTAACTGCCTTCCCCTGTGGTCCTGGTTACCCCTAATTGCCCTCCCCTGTGGTCCTGGTCACCCCTAATTGCCCTCCCTTGCAGACCTGGTCACCCTTAACTACCCTCCCTGCAGGCCTGGTCACCCTCAACTTTTCTCATCTGCTGACCTGGTCCCTCCCAACTGCCCTCCCCTGCTGGCCATCTTGTGGTGGCTATCTGTGTCCACATGGGGGCAGTTATCTTTGACCACATGGGGCAGCCATCTTGTGTTGGAGTGACGGTCAATTTGCATATTATTCTTTTATTAGATAGAATTAGATAGGATAGAGGCCTGGTGCATGGGTGGGGGCCAGCTGGTTTGCCCTGAAGTGTCTCGGATCAAGGTGGGGGTCCCCTTGGGCTGTGAAGTGGCCTGGGCCAGGGGCCTGTGGTAGTTTGTAGGCTGGCCATGCCCCCTGGCAACCCAAGCAGAGGCCCTGGTATCTGGGATTTATTTATTTTCTATAATTGAAACTTTGTAACTTTGAGCAGAGCCAAGCCTCCTGTTCACTCCATGGCAGGCCAGGGCAGGCCAAAAGGTTGGTTTCCTCCATTGCCAGAGAAACCCAAGCCTCCTGCTCTCTCTGTGGCCACATCCATCTTGGTTGAGTTAATTTGCATACTCTCTCCTGATTGGCTGGTGGGCGTGACTTGTGGGTGTACAGTCTATTTGCATATTACTCTTTTATTAGATAGGTTGGGTGGGGTGAGAGAGCTATTTAGGAAGGATTTTAAGCCAGGACATCTTTTCTTTGGAGGAAGAGAGATTGCATCCTTTTCTCTGGGTGTGTGTGGGGGGAGCAGTAAGGGGAGGAGGGGAGTTTCACATGACATTACCTTATTTAGTGCTGGACCAAAAAATGCCATCCTGGTTGATTAAGATTAGATTTCTGGGAGAGGGTGAAACTGCATCGAGATAAGGTATGAAATCTAGGTTTGATAACAATAACAAATAAGAAAAAAAAAAATAATAAAATTTAAAAAAAAGAAAAGAAAATCAAGGTTTGTGTCTCATGGATTTTCAGCATAAGTGACAGCATTTTGTTATTTCTTTAACACGGTAAGTTGCACACAGATGAAGTATAATTGACATACAATATACCACACGCATTAAGTTTGTTGTTTTGACATATCAGTACACCCGTGGAACCATAACCAAAATAATAAACAAACATATCCATTACCCACAAACATTTCCTTCTGCCCTTGGTAATGTCTCATCTCTCGCTGCCACTCCTATTCCCAGGCAACTACTGATCTGCTTTGTCACTGCTTTGCATTTTCTACAATTTTGTATAAATGGAGTCATGCAGTATAAATCGTATGTCTCCCCTGACCTATCGACCCCTTTTGTCTGAACGTAAGGATCTCCTGGGATGATCACCTTGGGAAAATACGGATTCCTACTGCCTGTACTGTCCAGAGCAGCGGTTCTCAACCTGTGGGCCACGACCCCTTTGAGGGTCCATTGACCCCATCATAGAGGTCGCCTAAGACCATCAGAAAACACAGATATTTACATTATGATTCACAACAGTAGCAAAATTACTGTTAGGAAGTAGCAAAGAAAATAATTTTATGGTTGGGGGTCACCACAACATGAGGAAGTGTATTAAAGGGTCCCGGCATTAGGAAGGTTGAGAACCCTGGTCCAGAGGATTCTTAGGCTTAGGGACACATGGGACACCAAGTCAGTGCGGCCAGAAAAATTGAAACCTGCATCATCAGCTCTGAGACAGCATTTCTGCTTTGAAAGCACTACAGTTTGTCTCTACTTTGGACTCTACAGGAGGTTGCTTAGAACAGAAGAGAGACTTCATAAAGACTTCGTGGGCTCTGAATCCTCTTCCAAAAGTCACTTTCTTCACCCCGGATTCCTCTAGCAAAAGAATGAAGCCCAGGTGTTATTTACCCACGAAGAGGAGGGAATCCTGTATGTCCTGCCTCCTACTCACTCTCTCCAGCCATCCACTTCTCTTTCTCCGCCGGTGCTTCTACCTGAGCCCGAACCATCCTCTCTTCTTTCTCGTTAAACTGACTCCTAACTGGTTTCCTACACTCAGGCTTTCTCTCACCCTTCCTGTTCCCCACATAGGCCCTCGGAGCGGAGCGTATGCTGTCCAATTTAAATCACATCTTGCACCTGCGGTAACCCTTTGCAAGACCTTCCACAGTTCCTCCCCAGCCACACCTCCTGCCCATCACCTCCGCCCTTTCCCAGAACCCTCTTCTCACCAGAGCCCAGGAAATCCAGATTATTTTCCTCATTTTTTTTCTTCAGTGTTGTCTTCCCTTGGGCCTCTAGATCAGTGGTTTTCAACCTTGCTAATGCTGCAACCCTTTAATACAGTTCCTCATGTTGTGGTGACCCTCAACCATACTTCAAAACTGTAATTTTGCTATTGTTATGAATTATAATGGAAATACCTGTGTTTTCCCATGGTCTTAGGCGACCCCTGTGAAAGTGTCGTTCGACCCCCATAGGGTCGCGACCCACAGTTTGAGAACCACTGCTCTAGATCCTTGCTTATGCAATTCTCTTTTCCTGGAGTTCTTCCTGCCACTTCCCAACCCCAGTGCCTTCTTCAGATGATCACTTCTTCTGTTGTGTATCCATAGCTCCCTCTCCTATCCTATCGCTTGCCACAGGCCCTTGCTCCTTGAGTCGTCCAGTTTTCCAGTTCACCTGTCAGTTCTCTGTGGCAGACCTCAGGCCCGCTCTTCTGTTTTGCCCTGAAATCCACCTTCATGCCTGGCCCACAGTGGCCACTCAACAGATCAATGGTATCTCTTTCTGCCCTGTATGCATGCGGGTAGCATCCACCGCCTGGCCACAATAGACTGTAACATGCAGCTCAGCAAACACGTTGCTTTGAGTGTTGGTTCTTCCTCAGCGTAGAAAATAATGAGCTAAAGGGATAGCTCCGGGTTTTTAAGACCAAGTGGAAGCGGATGAGGGTAACTTTCTGTGGTAATAAAAGAAAGACAAGGCTGAGCTAAGAATAGCATCATGATGGCCCTGAGCTCTTTGTTACCGGGACTTCTTCCGAGTTCACGGTGAGGCTGAGGGAGAAACAAAGCCTGAATCATCGGGTGACAGGAATGAATTATTGTTGAGATTAGTACCTGTCGGAGTAAGCCGATCCCCAGCTCTGGAACAGTTTTCTTTCCTGAAAAGGGGCCCTAGAGCAGGACAAGAGTCTGTTTACTGTGCCCCAGGTTTCCTGATGAATGGCAGGCTCCCAGTGACTAATTCTATACTTAAATTGAAAAAAAAAAGTTTTTATTTGAGAGAGAGATTTGTTGTGCCACTACTTATGCATTCATTGGCTGTTTCTTGGCTGTGCCCTGACAGGAGATCAAACGCACAACCTTGGTGTATTCCCAGTGACTGATTCTAAAGGGTCTAACGCTGGGTCCCCTGTTTGCCTGCAAAGGCTGTGTCTTAGAGACCACTAAGTACAGAACCCCAGTCTTCTGCAGCGACTTGGAAGTCATGTTCCACATTGTGATGGACAGAGAAGGGCCCATCAGATCAGTGGGCTGTGGTGCAAAGTTCTCAGAGTCCTATACCTGGTCTTTCTATTGTTGATGTAAAAAACATCCAAACCTGTACAGAACTTTTTTTTATTGATCTTTAGAGGAGCCGGGGGAGAGAGGGGTAAGAGAGAGGGGGGAGAGAGAGAGAGAGAGAGAGAGAGAGAGAGAGAGAGAGAGAGAGAGAGAGAGATTGTTGTTCCACTTTATTTACGCATTCATTTGTTGCTTCTTGTATATGCCCTGACCAGGAAATCAAATCTACACCCTTGGCATATAGAGATGACATGCCAACCAACAATGCTACCCAGCCAGGCAGAGTCTTAGGTGAAATATACAAGAGCTGAACTATATTTTGCTGTAACATCAAGTCATTCACTGTAATGCACTATAAATAATATGCACATATTCCAGGAAGGAAATTGGGCAACATTTAAAAAAATATTTTCAAGTATTTTTCATTTGTATGTATGATATGAAAACACTCTTCACATAACTACAAATAACAAGGGCAAAATATAACATATATATCCGTCATGAGCCTCAAAATTCATGTTTGGTATTAACTTTGAACTTCAAACAAATATTTGCAAATATGTTTCAGACTGATAAACAGAATGACAATACACCCAATTTTCTCATTTTTATATTCTTCTTCTCTCTGAAGGTCATTTTCTAAGATATCATGTTCCTAATCACTGTGAGTGTTGTATACTTAGAAATATTAAGAATCACATTTTCTCTCTTTCATCCTGGAACTCGGAATACACTTTCCTGTGGTTGCAAGGCAGATAAGACAATCCTATGAATTCCCTAATGTTTGTACTGTGATGCTCTGTGAATTCTGAGTACATGGCGGAAATGTGCATTGAATCTTGAAACACGGGTGGAAATAGTATATGGATACTGCTAGTCCAAAAACTTCAATTAGAAAATTTAAGTTAAATTAAGGGGCATATATTAACTTAAAGATGGAGCTATGGTGGTTTTAAAGGATCCTTTATTTTGTTCACGGAGTAAGTTTAATGGGGAGTTGTTTTGACTGATTAATCTGTTATCAGTGGGGAGAGGTCCTTGCCCCCACCTGCTGCTCATGAGTGTGGACTTTCTGTAATATTCCGAGAAAAGGAGTTTTCTGAGACTCTCACCGGAGGATGAGATATTGTAAACAGTCTTATTTCTGTGGAATTACACAGCTGAGTTTCCAAGATCCCATTTCCTTTCATTCCCCTCCAGGAAGAAGTGTAGCCGTGGCTTCAGCAGAGCTAGAATCAGAGTCATGCTCCATGTTGGAGCAGTGTCATTCCTGTCTTAATTTGGGCTCCCATTTGCAGTCATCAGTCCATGGCATGTGAGTCCACATGACCACACAGCTTTAGAGGGCACACAGGGAAGGAGCAAAGCCAACAGAACCATGAGCCAAGAGGGAGAGCTCCTTTGTTGAGGGGATTAGGTATTTCTATTTTTAAAAAATATATATTTTTATTTATTTCAGAGAGAAAGGAAAAGGGGGAGAGAGAGAGAGAAACATCAAGAGAGAGAATCATTGATCAGCTATCTCCTGCACACCCTCTACTGGGAATGGAGCCCACAACCTGGGCCTGTGCCCTGACCGGAAATTGAACCCTGACCTCCTGGTTCAGAGGTCGATGCTCAACGACTGAGACATACTGACAAGGCTGTATTTCCAAATTTTTATGGGCTTGCAGTGGCCCTGCCTACTCAGGCCAATGGTATCTGTTTCCTGGTTTGACTAATAAGCGAGTACCTTTCCTATGTCACCCCAACTTCACTGGGCGTGTGTCTGTCTCCCCTTTGTTGGATCTCTTCCCCCCTGTTTTTCAGGGAAAGGGCTGCTGGTTCCCTAGGAAGTGTGAAAGTGCAGCTTCCTGGTAAACCTACCCAAATGGCATGCCTGTAATGCCTGCCTTCCTTTTCTTCCTTCCCTATTATTGATAACCAGCTAATTCCAATGGTGTCAGACTGTCTGGACTTGGGGATGAGGAAAGAGTATTCAAAATAGTGTCTCCCTCCTTATTTTCAGAGCAAAACAATGCCCATTGCCTGGACTGTTGCAGGACATGTTGGCTCTCTGCCATTCATTGCTAAGAGTGAAAAACAGTGTAGAGCTGTGCTGGAAAGTCTTTTGTCCTGTCTTTTGTTCGGTTCACAGTTATGTTTCACATCAACAAACAGAAACGAAGTAACTACCATGTGAGACACACAAGAATAATATCTAGTGATTTCACAAGGCACATCATAAGGAAACAACAAAATACAGATTATTTACCTTATAATAAAGATGTGTTTCGTTTAGTAGCTAAAAAATGAATACCACTGAAATAGAGACATTTCTAATCACCAATTGTTAAGAAGGACCTTTTTTTCTCATCCATTCAACATTCTCCACCTCCATCTAGTATTCAGAGAGGAACCTGTTCAACTTGTAAAACTTGTCAGTTGTTTGTGAGGTTTGATGCTATTGATCAGGCATTTACCAGTTTTTCAGTTTGCCTGGATCCATAATGCTAACAGCCTCGGTCCCTGACCCTGCTGCACATCAGAGAGACCTGTATGAAGCTCAACCATGGAGACCCAGACAAAGCCACCACGGTGTGGCCAAACCAACAGATGGTGGGGCCGGAAGCACCATGAGATCCTGGGCTTTCTTCTTCTGCTGCTGCTGCTGGTGTGAATTCAGAGAGGGGGGAGGATGGCTGTAAGGACGAGTGAGGTGACCTTTGTAAAGTATGTAACATATAGCAGGCACTCAGAATTAGTGTTTCTTTTTTTTTAATTTTTTTTTTTTATTTCAGAGAAGAAGAGAAGAGGGAGAGAGAAATGGAAACATCATTGATTGGCTGCCTCCTGCACACCCCCTACTGGAGATCGACCCCACAACCCAGGCATATGCCCTTGACCAGAATCAAATCTGGGACCTTTTAGTTGGCATGCTGATACTCTTTCCACTGAACCAAACCAGCTAGGGTGGAATTAATGTTTCTTAATTAATATTAATACACTTGAGTGATACTGCATTTACATCTCATTAAGATCTTTATCTAGAGTTTCTAAAATTTATAATAAAAATTGGAACCTGCACGTCTAAGAGAACAGTGGAGAATAGTGTGTTCATATTGATGATGTGGTAGTGACTTCAAATAAAAGGCAATATTGAGTACATCTAGCTTTCCATAGCTATAAGGCATGAATAAAGAGCCAACATACAAAGTGGTGGCATTGGAACAAGTATGTCCATGTCACTAACCAACGTAGAGCATGGAGCATGAACAAGAACTTGGACCCTTAGCTCTGTCTCCATTTGTCTTCAGACCTGAGTTGTTCCTTTTGATTTTTTAAAATTTTATACATTTTTAAAGGTTTGCACTTTTTTAAATAATTATTTTTATTGATTTCATAGAGGAAGGAAGAGGGAAAGAGAGATAGAAACATCAATGATGAGAGAGAATCATTGATTGCCTGCCTCCTCAACACCCCCTACTGGGGATCTAGCCTGAAACCCAGGCATATGCCCCTGACCAAAATCGAACCTGGGACCCTTCAGTCCATGAGCCAACACGTTATCCACCAAGCCAAACCAGCTAGGGCCTGAGTTATTCATTTTGTAAGTCAAGTGTTCAAAACCAGGATACTTTTAAAATTAAATTAGTATTGCAGAAGGAGGTATTTAACAATCTTAGAAACTGTTTCTGGCCAATTTTGATACAGAAGTCTAAAGTTAATTAAAAATACTTTTTCTTAGTCATTGGAAAGATCCTTGAAAGGGCATTTCTGAAAGTAGAATGTTTCTTTCTTTTGTTTTTTATTTGAAAGTAGAATGTTTTTATATAATTGGACAATCCTAATGTATAAAAATCCTGGGTCGCAACGACCAGTAATGACCCAGGCTCCACCAACCAGAAGTCAGTTGAGCATCAGAAGCTCCGCCTCCTAAGCAGCCATTGATTCTTCACAGCACTCACATTTGGTCCTGATTGGTCGGTATCTATGCCAGTCAGCATCAGAAGCTCTATTGGCATAGCAGCACTGACTGCTTCCCCTGCAGGTGCAGTGCCTCAGCACTGACTGCTAAGGGGACTGCGAATCAGGGCTAGAGAGAGGCCTGGAGAGAGAATCAGGGACTGATCTGTTGCCTCTGTGGCTGCTTTTGATCAGCACTCACCTCTCTTTTTCTTTCCCAGTCTGGCCAGCAGCCGTACCTCCATTTCTCTCCCACCGGGGATGCTGATCAGTCCTGCCTTTCTGATCAGACCCCATTGATAGGCCCAGACATGCTGAATGGCATAGAAACCAATCAATCAGAGCCAAATGTGCATGCTGTGAAGAACCATGGTTACCTAGGAGGTGGAGCATTTTTTAAAAATATATATATTTTATTGATTTTCCACAGAGAGGAAGGGAGAGAGATAGAGAGCTAGAAACATTGATGAGAGGGCAGCATCAATCAGCTGCCTCCTGCACGCCCCCTATTGGGGATGTACCCACAACCAAGGTACATGCCCTTGATTGGAATCAAACCTGGGATCTTTCAGTCCACAGGCAGAAGCTCTATCCACTGAGCCAAACTAGTTTTGACAAGGAGATAGAGCTTTTGCCGCTGACTGGCATAAAAACTGACCAATCAGAACCAAATTGGCTAGCAGAGTAGAGCAGTTGGGGGCGAGATCAGGCTGGCAGGGAAGGGTAGTTGGGGGCAACCAGGCCGGCAGGGGAAGGCAGTTAGGGGTGATCAGACTGGTAGGCAGAGAGAGTTAGGGTTGACCAGGCAGGCTGGCAGTTCAGCAGTTAGGAGCTAGCGATCGGGCCTAAGCTGGCAGTTGGCCATCCTTCAAGGGATCCCCAATTGGAGAGGGTGCAGGCTTGGCTGAGGGAACCCCCCTCTATGCACGAATTTTGTGCACTAGGCCTTTAGTTTGAATATAAAAGCCAAATGGGAATAATATTTTGTTAAAAGGATACAAAGTACAGTTGAAAGTAACAAGAAAGTTGATGGAGAATCAAAAGTGAACACACTGGAATTGGAATCTCTCTTTAAAAACATAGAAGGGCCCAGCCAGTGGGGCTCAGTGGTTGAGTGTTGACCTATGAACCAGGAATTCAGGGTTTGATTCCTGGTTAGGTCACATGCCGGGGTTACTGACTCAATCTCTAGTGTGGGGCGTGCAGGATGCAGCCAATCAATGATTCTCTGTCATCATGGGTGTGTTTCTGTCCTTCTCTCCCCCTCTCTTCCTGTCTGAAATCAATAAAAGATATATTTAAAATAAAGAAATAAAAATCCTCAAAGGATGGCTAGTCCTTATCCTCTGCTATTATTGGACTCCAGCCACATCATTTTCAATTTAAATATGTTTTAACATTTTTGACAATTGACTTTATTAGAGTGCAGTTCATCAACAGTTTTACTCATGATCTACTTGGCTGCTGGCTCTACTCTCCATCACAGATTGAATGTATGGGAAGATGGGGTCCTTTTGCCTGGAGAGAACCTGCCGATCCCACTGGGAGGAGGTTGGCTTTAGGATTCATCAGCCGCAAGACTCTTGGAGGAAGTAATTAATGCCTTAGGACTCAGATGTCGTGGCTATGCCACTCCTTAGTCACAGCACCTATGAAAAGTTACTTATTGTAGGAGCAATAAATGGAAACACAAGTGCTTATCTCTAAAAGGTTAGGAGAGAAGGAAGTATCTTGAGAGAAACCTATAATGTATGTGAATTTTGAACTGCCTGCTAACACAGGTAAAAATAAGAGGACATTTGTAAGAAATGACTTACTGGTGACATATCTGGCTAGTTTAAAATCATTTGGAGGAGACTTTAGAGATTTTAGCAACATGGTTTACATTTATATATAATTAAATTGAGTTATGCACAAATCTTATATGTAGGATGATTTCTATCTTAAAAACTGAAAGGGTTGGATCAGGTGGACTTTGCCAAAATTTCAATAATTTCTTTCTTTCTTTAATTCTGTGGCATGGTTGGGTGATATTTCTTTTTTTTTTTTTAATATATATACTATTGATTTTTTACAGAGAGGAAGGGATAAAGAGTTAGAAACATCCATGAGAGAGAAACATTGATCAGCTGCCTCCTGCACACCCCCTACTGGGGATGTGTCTGCAACCAAGCTACATGACCTTGACCGGAATTGAACCTGGGACCTTTCAGTCTGCAGGGCAATGCTCTATCCACTGAGCTAAACCGGTTTCGGGGGTTGGGTGATATTTCTGCTGGTCTTGCCTGGGCTTAGTCAAATGTCTGTGGCTGGGGCTGGGATCTGCTGAAATAGTTGGGGTGCCTAACACAGCACGTGCTCTTTTTCCTTAGAAGGCTGTCCAGGGAGCATCATGTGTAGATTTAGGGTTCTAACAGCAAGAGAGAGTGGCTGTAATGCACAGGCACTCTTTACCCGTCTCTGCTCACATTGGCTAAGTCACATGGCCAAGCCCCGAGTGAGTGTGGGAAGGTATTATCCAGGGCTGAATAAAGAGATGAAAATAGATCAGGGCCATTACTGCAACTGTCTATCAAAAGTATGTTCAGCTAGCCTGACCGGTGTGGCTCAGTGGTTGAGTGTCACCTCATGCACCAGGAGGTCACCAGCTCGATTCTTGGTCAAGGCACAGGCCTGGGTTGCAGGCTTGATTCCCAGTGTGAGGCATGCAGGAGATAGCAGATTGATGTTTCTCTTCTATCTCTCTCTCCCTACCCGTTCCTTTCTCTGAAATCAATAAGAACACATTTTTAAAAATAAAAAAAGTATGCTCAACTGTCTGTGACTAGAAATATCAAAATACCTCAGGAATATTACAACAAAAGTGTAGGTTCATCTAGAATAGTGCTGTCCAGTTGAGTTTATGTAACTATGCTAGTATGTAGATATTTATATATGTGAAATGTTCTATTAGCCACATTAAAGAGAGGTAAGTCCTAGCCGGCTTGGCTCAGTGGATAAAGAGTCAGCCTGCAGACTGAAGGGTATTGGGTTTGATATGGTCAAGGGCACGTACCTTGTTTGGAGGCTCCCAGTCCTGGTCGGGAGGGGGTTGGGAGGGGCATGTGGGAGGCAACCAATCGATTGGTGTTTGTCTCACATTGGTGTTTATCTCTCCCTCTCCCTCCCACTCTCTTTAAAACACCACCAACAACAAACAAAAACAAACTATGAAAATTTTAAAAACAGTGAAATTAATCTTAGCACTATATTGTATTTAACCTATTATATCAAAAATAGCATTATTTCAACATGTAATCAATATAAAAATTATTAATGAGACATTTTACTCTTTTTTTTTCTAAGCCTTCAAAATCTAATGTGTATTTTACAGGACTCAGTCATTGTACCAGACAGCACAGATCTAGATGCTAGCAGACAGGGCGTGGGGAGAAGAGGGACTGGAGGCTGAGACTGACAGTCCACATGCAGGGCAGGCACCCCCTCCCAATCATATCCCCCTCTCCTCCAGGCCCACAGCAGAGGGTATGGCTGGGGGAGGGAGGTTTGGTAAAAGAAATAAAATGAGTGCTCAATAGCAGGAGATCTATTTGTATAATCCATCATAATTATAAATCAAAAGAAAACAAATAGTCATACTAAAAATTCTTTTCTGTTAACATTCCACATGAATTATTTATTAAAACAAATAATAAAACAATAAGCCCTTAGGGAAATTAAAGAGAGATTTCCCTTCGAGGTAAAAAATAGTTACTTAAATCAGTAACCAACATTATAAGTGGTGAAATAGCGGAAACATTTCCGATAAGTTCAGAACTATTTTTCAACATTACCTGGAAGGGCTATCCTTTGTAAGTAGATAAAAACCTAAATGTAAGGGTAGAAATATTGGAAGAAAGAAACAAAATAGGAAAAAAAATTCCATTCAGAACAGCAACAATAGCAAGTTAACTTAATAGTATTTCTGTGATGGTCCAATGGATTAAAAATCACTACAAAGGTAAGTCTAACTTCCCTTCCATGTTGACTAGGCTTGCCATCTGACTTGAGTTGGCCAATAAGGCACCGGCACTATACAAATAAAAGGGTAATATGCTAATTATGCTGGATAGACCTGCCGTCTTCTGGACGTCCTTCCGGACAAAGATGCGGTAGCTGCGAGGCCACCAATGGCAGCAGCAGTGGGGTGATGGAGGTGGTACCTTCCTTTGATCAGCTAGATAGCCTCTGACAGAAGGAGGCCAGACTGTGGCTTCCCTCGAGGAGCAGGCCTAAGCCATCAGTAGGATATCTCCTGAGGGCTTCCAGCCTGTGAGAGGAGGCAGGCCAGGCTGAGGGCCTCCCACCAACCCCCACCCAGTGCATGAATTTCTGTGCACTGGGTCTCTAGTATGACATAAGCAGAGCTTGATAAACACGTACTCTATAGAGCCACCAATCACACTGTAAGGAAATAATAAAGAGTAAATCACTAATTCTTGAGGTGGTTTGCGAATCCTAGAGTTGTCATTATTTTAGACGTCATTTAATTGCATGTCCTATGACAAATGGACACTGGACACTAGGAATAATGAGTGAAAGGAGAGGGTGACATTGGGGGTTTGTGTGCAGAAATTTGGTTCCCATTAATACATCCAGTCATTCATTCTCTCAGCCAGCCTTCACTGAGTGCCCACTGAGCCTGGAGCTGGTGACAGGCGATGAAACTCCCTCCATTTAGACTCATTATTTCATTATAATGTAAATATCTGTGTTTTCCGATGGTCTTAGGCGACCTTGCTAGCAGTTTTCAACCTGTGGGTCGAGACCCACAAGTTGAGAACCGCTGCTGTAGAGCCTAAGACCATCAGAAAACACAGATATTTACATTATGATTCATAACAGTAGCAAAATTACAGTTATGAAGTAGCAACAAAAATAATTTTATGATTGGGGGTCACCACAACATGAGTAGCTGTATTAAAAGGTCACAGCATTAAAAAAGGTTGAGAACCACTGGTTTAGAGGGCGAGACAGAACTATAAGTGAACAGTCCTGACACCGAGAGCTAACCAGTGGAAGAAAGCTGTGTAAGAGTGCTGCTTCCGGGCCACAGGGTCAGGTGGGAGGGTCGCAGAGGGGCATTTGCACCGGGTCATAAACGATTGGCGAGAGTTCGGCGTTCTAGAAGGCTGGGCAAGGGTATTCCAGGCAGAGCCGGGAGCAAAGGCCCAGAGACGTTTACCTGCAAACCTCGCCTGGGAGAGGGTGAGCACCCTCCAGCCTGGCCTGGGAGGACTTGCTTTGGTTTGATTTGGGTCCTTTGAGGACCTAGTTCTGGGGACCCATTTTGGATTGTCTTCCCCCAACGAATCCTAATGGCGGCGACTCTTCACCAGGCTTTTGGCAAAAAGTTCCACTGGGGTCTGTGAAGTTAAAATGTCACCTCTTATCCTATTTTGCCAGAGGGTTCAAAATGTGTCTCCTTTCTGCTGTTCTCTCTTTAATGTGACATCAGTTTCACTGTGGATCAAAAATTTTTTTAATATATATTTTATTGATTTTTTACAGAGAGAAAGGGAGAGGGACAAGAGAGTTAGAAACATTGCACACCTCCTACTGGGGATGTGCCCGCAACCAAGGTACATGCCCTTGACTGGAATCGAACCTGGGTTCTTCACTTAGCCAAACTGGTTTCGGCTGGATCAAATTTTTTGTTGTTGTTAATCCTCACCAGAGGATAGAGAAACATCGAAGTTAGAGAGACACATATTAGATAGAACGAGGCCTCAGAGAGAGAGTTTCATCCCAGAAAACAAGTGCTCTTTATAATGGTTTTCCAATAATAGTGGTACCTGCACTCAATGAACGGCCATATCTTATGGCCATCCAGGTGTCGTATTCTGCTTGGTATGTAATAAGTAATCAGAATAAGAAGATGTGGGCTTTTCCATAATGATATGATCCACCCATGTCTTACCTTGTGGCAATAATACTTGCAGCATTATGTTAGTAAAATTCAGTGGAATTGAGTTACCTGTCTATGGTTAGGCACCAAATCAACACATCTGAGGCAGGTATAAAGTTTGTTCCCAATGTTTCCTTTCATTGAAATTCCCAAACTCCTGCCAGCTCCTGACCTGGTCCTGACAACTGTGTCTTCCCGGGTTAAATCAGTTCAGACAGTGAGTCACTGGACCAGAACCCACTGTGGGAGCCACGTGCTATGCCAGTCAGTGCCCCTGGGCATAAGCTGGGTGGCCCCTGGGTGGGACTGGAGTTTATCATTCAGTGCTTTTATTCCCATCACGTAAAAGCACCTTCTGAAAGACCACTTGAATATTCAGAGAGTGCAATTTCAGACGGTAGGTACAGAGTTAAAGATTTTAATAAACTTTAGCAACGATTCTGCTCTTTTAAAATGGAGACGACTTACCTTTCATAAGGAGACAATAATGGCTCTCATTTCCTGGGGGCCTACCATGTGCCAAGCGGGTGCAAAATACTCAGCTCACAGGCTCTCTCTGTCCCTGGTAGCACAAGGTTAATCTGACGTTTTCAGTGTTCTTCAGGGATCTGGCAGAGGCTTCAAAGCTTGAGAACAATAGGTGCCAGACTATCTATGCAAAACCGGTTCTACCACCCTCACCCATCACCCACCCCAGGCCAGGCGAGAGAAAGTGAAAAATCCACCAGAGAGAGCTGGGCAGAGAGCCTTCCTTAGAGAGAGCTCTGTGCTGCCTGCTCTCCCCTTTTCCCTGCCCAGCCCCAAAGCCCCACCTACAAGACGGACTCTACAGACACACAGAGAGGCCAACCTGATGCTTTCTGTCTGTGTCATTATTCTAGTACTTTCCTAAAGCATTGCTCGTCACTGCCCTTGGACGGACTTTTGAGTCCATAGCCTTTCTTGTCCCTTTCAGATATCAACCAGTCCAATATCAAAACATCAAGCACACACTTAATTTCCAGGGTGTCTGCTCCTTAGCGTTGATCTGCCTCAGGCTGGGAGGCCTGCACTGTGGCTGGACCCAGGCCAACTTCCTATTGTCCACACCCCCCCACCCCCTTCCCTACTTACTGCACTCTTTTGAGGTTCAAGGGAAGCGAGGGAGGAGAGCTGAGGGGCTGAAAGGTTAGAACTGACTGGAACACTGATTACCTGCCCACGTAAGTATGGCAGATGGTCAAATACTGACTCACCATCTCCTAGGGTCCTTTTGTGGGGATCTTGGAGAACCCCAATGGGCAAAACCAGTTATAATTCCCTGGTCTGGCCCCTCTGACTTTTTATACATTCTGATTGCCTGTGGGTCAGGATTGCTGCCATATCCCCTTTTCTCCCCCGGGGGTCTCTTTCTGTCTCTCAGCCTCTGGCCCAGGGAAAAACCATCACCCCACTCTCTCTTCCCTCTGCCTTCCTGGAAGCTCAGCCACAGTCTCTGGCTTTCGAACTTTTATAGCCCGGCTGGCATGGCTCAGAGGTTGAGCGTCTACCTATGAACCAGGAGGTCATGGTCTGATTCCTACTAGCCAGGGCACAGGCCGGGGTTGTGGGCTCAATCCCCAGTGTGGGGTGGGCAGGAGGTAGCCAATCAACAATTCTTTCTCATCAGTGATGTTTCTATCTCTCCCTTCCTCTCTGAAATCTAATATATATATGTATAAAGAACTTCATAAAACAGACATCAGTCAGGCCCTATCCAGGTGTTCTCTCTGAGCTTCAGTTTTTCCAGCATTTTCTGGATACCGCCTCCATTGGCCTGAAGCAGGTCAGATGTGGAAGGGAACCTCTTTTCCTATCCCCTGGGGGAAATGCACTCCCAGCCTCTCAAATGAATTTATAGTTTTTTTATATCTTTTTTTAAAAGGACCTTATCTTTTTAGAGTAGTTTTAAGTACGAAGCAAAATGGAGAGGGATTTCCATGAACTCTCCTGCCCCCACACACGCATTGTCTCCCCCATTATCAACATCTCTCACTAGAATGGTACAACGGCGGGAGCTACATTGACCATCACTATCACTCAAGACCACGGTCAACGTTAGGTTTCACTCTCGCTTTTGAACATTCTATGGGTTTGGACAGATGTATCATGACTTGTATCCACCCTTATGATACCAAACAGAATATTTTAATTGCCCTAAAAATCCTCTGTGTTCCACTTATTCATCCCCTTCTCTCCTATTTACTGTGTCCATTTTTTTTTCTTTTCTAGAATGTCATAGAGTTGGAATCATACAGTGTGTAGCCTCTTCAGGGTCACTTCTTTCATTTAGTTACATGCATTTAAGGTTCCTCCATGTGTTTTCATGGCTTGATAGCCCATTTCTTTTTTGCCTGAATAACAGTCCATTGTGTGAATGGGCCACCATTTATTTATCCATTCACCTACTGAAGGAAATCTTGGTTGCTTCCTAGTTTTCCAAGTTTGGGTAATTATGAATAAAGCTGCTATAAACATCCATGTGCAGGTTTTTTTATGTAGACATAAGTTTTCAACTCCTTTGGATGAATACCAGGGAGTGCGACTGCTGGAACGTATGGGAAGAGTGTGTGTTTGATTAGAAACCGCCAACCTGTCTTCCCAGTGGCTGCACCGATGTGCGTTCTCAGCAGGAATGGGCGGGAGTTCTGTTGCTCTGCATCCTTTCCAGCGTTCGGTGTGTTGGTATTCCAGATCCTGGCCGTTCTGATAGGTGTGACGTGGAATCTCCTTGCTATTTTCAGTCTTCTATGTCAGAGGTAGGAATAGGGTAACAGGGTAATGATGCAAACAGGTTTGGGACTAGCTCTCTGCAAGTCTTGCAGAGCTGGCCAGCAGCCAGATTGAGAATGTGGGGAGAACTGGACCTCTGGTGTTCTCAGCTTTGGATCCTTGATCCAAACTCCCATTACACTTAAATTAACCCGTGGCTAGGAATTATTATTATTATTACACATTATGAAACTAAGACTCAGAAAAGTTAAGTTGCCCGAGTGTGCATGACCAAGGAGTGGTGAAATGAAATTCTGCGGAATGCCTTCTCACTATTCCTAAGACCCAAACAGAGTGTTTTGCAGGTGGGGAGTGAGGGTAGGGGTGGAAATAATGACTTGAGCTTGTCATTTAGCATTTCTATTGCCTGTATGAAAAACCATGTTCTTAAAGACAGCTTCATAAGCAGGCCAGACTTCATCTGTTATATGGTTCAGGATGAAGTGGGCTTTGTCTTCCTTAACTTTAAATAATTTTTTCTTTTTATTTATTTTTTATTTGTTTGTTTAATTTGTTAATTCTCACTTGAGGATATTTTTCCATTGATTTTTAGAGAGAGTGAAGGGAAGGGGGAGAGAGAAACGTTGATGTGGGAGAGCCACATCGATTGGTTGCCTCGCACACATGCCCTCACTAGGGCTAGGGATTGAGTCTGCAACCTAGGTTCATGCCCTTGAACGGAAATGAACCCAAGACCCTTCAGTCCATGGGCCGAGATTCTAACCACTGAGCAAAACTAGTTAGGGCAATAACTTCTTATTTTTCAATTATAGTTGACATACTATATTAATTTCAGGTGTACAACCCAGTGATTAGACATTATATAATTTACTAAGTGAGCATCCCGATAAGCCTAGTACCCACCTGGCACCATACATAGTTATTACAATATTATTGATTATATTCGCTATGCTGTATTTTATATCCCCATGACTATTCTGTAACTACCAATTTGTACTTCCGAATCCCTTCACCTTTTCCACCCATCCCCTTGCCCCCCTCCCATCTGGCAACCATCAGAATGTTCTCTGTATCCACGAATCTGTTTCTATTCTGCTTGTTCATTTTGTTTTTTAGATTCAGTTGTTGATAGATATGTACTTATTGGCTTTTTATTATTCATGAAGTTTTATTTATTCTCAAATCCAAGGCCATCTGGACTGTAGGTGAGTCCTTTTTGGTTCCCAGAGTTCAGAACAAAGGGTCAGGATACCCCACAATCTCAGATGTTTCTTTTTCCATCAGAACTGGTAAACAGGGATATTTAAGAAAATGTAAACGAAGCATATTAATAACATCTCCCTGGAACAAGAAGTACAAGCAGTTTTTTAAGCTAGTTCGTGACTTTTTTTCTTTTTTCTTTTATGCACAGGGCCTGTTCCAGCAGCCCAGCCTTCTCAATACCCCACTGGGACGAGAGGATTCCCATCCACTGCTGGCCCCAGTTACCTTGGTGATCCCTCTTAGAGTCTTTACTTTTCACATGTTGACAACTTAGGCTGAAAGAAAAGAATGTCAGGCTGGAGCAGAGGCAGAGACAGGGCCGGGCTATGAGGAGTTGCTGAGGATGCGACAGCGGCACGCACCCATCAGCTACCTGGTGCCAACCACTCAGCTCTCGCCCCGCTCTGCTTCGTGCAAAGCCAGCAAAACGGACATTGGTCACAGCCACTCATCAAGTGCAAGGCGAGTAACACCATTCCTGGTGGGCATGCTGTGGAGCATTACTGAGGTGCACGCTAGCGAGGGGTCCAGACCCCGAGGCCTGAGGTGAGGGCAGCCTGAGTGGGAATTCCAGAAACAATGCAGCATCGTGCATTTCCTTAAGAATGACTGATAAAATGTGTCTGAAATGAAAATTATTTTATATAAACACAATTATATAGAATATATCTATATATGATAGTATGGTCTACATAGTTATGGTTGTACAATACAGTGGTACCCTCGAGATACGAGTTTAATTCTTTCCATAACCTTGAGGCGTGGGAAACTATGAGACGCTCGAGTCGTGGTAAACTAGTGGGTCGTGTGCAGCCGGCTGATCCGTGCGATTACTCGTATCTCAACTGTTGCTCGTATTTCAAAGCAAAAATCGCTCGCTCAATGGCTCGTATCTCAAAAATCTCATATGTTAGGGCACTCATATCTCGAGGTACCACTGTATTTAACACAAAATAGTTATAAATATAAAAACTAATGAAATTTAAAGACTGTAATTCTAGGCCAATTCAAAACAAGTGAAAGTGCACGTGATAAATCTGTGGGTTTGCACAGAAATTCAAGAACAAGGTCTTATCAGTTTGTTCCAAACGGGTCACTATTGAGGCCATTGCAGCCCCCCAGAGTTTCTGCAGCTCCCCACCAGTGGCAGCCCTTCCCACCACAGCCGGGGCCTGGGAGTTCCGTCTTCTCTGTCTTGCTCCAGCCCCTCCAACAAGGCACCGGATGTAGAATGGATGCTTCATATATATTTATACATATTCATGCACACACATGTGTATATTTATTTTGGCAGAATAATTGATTGAGTTTATGTTTTTAAGGAAAATCTGTTATGGTGAGAGACAAAATTTGACTTTAGAAGCCTTGATAAGCTATAAAGTCTTGAGTATTACTAAGAGTTAAAACAGGAATACGATAATGAACTTTTTGATGACTTAAAATTTTGTTTTATTACCTCTAAATATTGGAGAGGCATAGCAAGAAAAGGGACTGAATTAGATCAAATTCAGTCTTGATCAAAGCAGACAATGACCAATGATTAAAATGGGACAAAAACCCATCTGTTTTTAATGAAAAATTTTAAGCCAACAAATAACATAATAGATAAAAATAAGGCCATTTATATCACCTGACATTCAACTGGGTCATTGTGTAGAGCAGGAAAACAAAAGTGCTTAAGCTTTGATGTTTATATTTTAATACGAGGCATCAGATCTAGAGGAAATAATTTGGGGCCCAGTGCATGATTTGAAATCGCGAGGTGCTGCCTCACCCTCATGTTGCTGGCCTGGCCCTGCCTCGCTCTCCGGCCCTGGAAGCAGCAGCGGCCGCTTCAGGCCCTTCCTCAGCGCAGACATGCAGAGGCCACTGCTGCCCTGCCCCTGACGCTGGGCACAACCTTCCCCTGGCCAGTCAACCCGTTATGTCATCCCGGTTAATTAGCATATTCCTCTAATATATATAGGTATATATATAAACATTGGTGGTTGGAACTTCCATTTGACCCAGTGATCCCACTTCTAGGAGTATATCCCAAGAAACTAGAAACACCCATCAGAAAGGATATATACACCCCTATGTTCATGGCAGCACAATTCAATAGCTAAGATTTGGAAGCAGCCTAAGTGCCCATCAGCAGATGAGTGGATTAAAAACCTGTGGTACATCTACACAATGGAATACTATGCTGCCATAAAAAAGAAGGAATTCTTACCACTTACAATAGCATGGATAGAACTGGAGAGCATTATGCTAAGTGAAATAAGTCAGTCAGAGAAAGATAAATATCACATGATCTCACTCATATGTGGAATATAATGAAATATCACATGATCTCACTCATATGTGGAATATAATGAACAACATAAACTGATGAACAAAATCAGATCCAGAGACAGAGAAGCATTGATCAAATCATCAAACCTCAGAGGGAAGGTAGGAGAAGGTGGGGGTAAGAGGGAGAGATCAACCAAAGGAGTTGTATGCATGCTTATAAGCCTCACCAATGGACACAGACACCAGGGGGTGAGGGTATGAGAGGAGTTGTGGGGGGGATAATAGACATATACATAATACCTTAATCAATAATGAAAAAAAATTGGTTGTTAATTTTAAAACATTTTGATACGTGGAATATTAACTTTTTAGTTTTCTCATGCATAATGGAGGACATTATCTGTATTGATAAGAATTGCAATAGTGCCCTAACTGGTTTGGCTCAGTGGACAGTGTCAGCCTGTGGATTGAAGGGTCCCAGGCTCAATCCCCAGTAGGGGGCGTGCAGGAGACAACAATCAATTATTTTCTCTCATCCTTGATGTTTCTATCTCTCTCTCCCTCTCCCTTTCTAAACCAATAAAAAATACATAAAAAAGTAATTGAGGTAGTAAATGCACAATGCCATCTTTAAAAAATTGTCCTTTGATTTCACATCCACTTTCAGATACTGCCTTGGGACTTGGCTTCCTACCAAGGGAACTCTCAAAAGGGCTGACCTCACTCCCCTGTTCTCATCCATGTTTTGTCTTCAGCCCAGCCCAGTGGTTCTCTGTCCCACGCATTCCACAGAAATGGCTCTTACCAAGTTCACCGATGACTTCCATCGGTCACTGTATCATCCACTTTCTGTCCTCAGAGCAACGTTTTCACAGCTGAACGCTCTGACCTGCTGGAGACACGTTTTATCTAGACTTTGAGGACCTCACAGTTTCTGAAATGCTCCCAACTGCGCAGTTTTCTTCCTTCCTCTCTTCAGTCCACTGATCTTTCCTCGGTGTGGGAATGCCCTAGGACTCTGTTCTGAGACAAACTTCTCTGTCTCTCCTCCCTGCATAGGCCATCACATCATCTCACGCAGATGCCAGCGACTCTTACAGTCTTTCTGTTTCTCTAAACTCGCATCTTAGCTCCAGCATGACACATGGAATTGTACACTTAGAATTCTAAGAGGCAAACTCACCAAAGGCAAATCTTTACCTCCCACACCTCCCCCAATCTTCATCCCACTCCACTTCAGGACTAATCTTCCTTTTCTGCGCCCCTCCCTTCCCCTTATTCACTCCTCCCAAATATAAAGCTTGTCAAATGATGCAAAATATTGGAAAATACTTGTCAAGGCCAGATGGCAGGAATGCAATATACTTCAGCTGATAATTTGTCTCCACCTGTTAGGATGAAGTGGTACTACAGTCTTTGAAAAGCCCAGACAGACATCACGGTCCTCTTGACACCCAGCATTTATCAGTAAAAGGCAAGGCATGGCTTTTGTTGTTGTTTGTTTGTTTGTCTTGTGTGTCTGCTTATGTTTATTATTACCTAAACAAAACCTCGTGTCAAAGAAAACTTAGAATAACTCTAGGAGTCCCACGGGAGCGCCACAGGAAGGCACGGAGCTGCAGGCATTTGCTCAGTTATCCAGTGAGATTTATTCCTTGCATTACTAGGGATAACTGACCTATTACACGTTCCTCAGAGCACAGACCCTCTATGGTCTTGTGTCAGACCAGCCTGAGCAGTGGTTCTCAACCTTCCTAATGCCACGACCCTTTAAGACAGCTCCTCATGTGGTGGTGACCCCCAAACCATAAAATGATTTCCATTGCTACTTCATAGCTGTAATTTTGCTACTGTTATGAACTGTAATGTAAATATCTGATATGCAGGATGTATTTTCATTGTTGCAAATTGAACATAATTAAAGCATAGTGATTAATCACAAAAACAATATGTAATTATATATTGTGAAATATTTATTTCTAATTCCAAATAAATGAAATTTTGTCTTGAATCGTGGTGTAGCATGGGTAACAGTCTTCATATGACAACAGTAAATTACATTGCTACACCGAGGAGCGGTGTGTTGGTTCCTAAGACCATGGGAAATAGGTGTTTTCTGATGGTCTTAGGCGACCCCTGTGAAAGGGTCATTCGACCCCCAAAGGGGTCGCGACCCACAGGTTGAGAACCGCTGAGCCTGAGGAACAGTAGAGTGTCTATGTGGCAGGATTGGAAATCCTGTGCCTCTCCCTGCCTGGCCTGAGAGCTGGGCATGCTCAGACCTGTGTTTCCTGGTGCTCTCAGCTTTCATCTGCACTGTCCCCTTCCCTGAAGTTCATGTCGGCCCCCTCAGGCCTGCAGCTTTGCAGGGAGGGCAGTGCCATGACCTTAAAGGCAAACTTATTCACTCCATGCCATGCTCCCACTTGCCAGCAGGTGTCAGCAAATTTCAAGAAGGAAAGCATGCTGAACCGAGATGCAAGCTTTTGTCACAAAATCAGGGTGGGGGGTGAGGGATAAAGAAAACAGATGGTGACTTACACACAGTGCCCCTACACGGCAGTGTGCCAGGGCGTCCTTAAAAGAGGCAGAGCGTTGTCCTTGAGAAATCCCTCTGACTGTGGGGTCTAAATGGCAGGATAAGTCTTTCAGGGGCTGTCACTTTGGGTACGTCAGTGACTTAAGCTCTCTGAGCCACCGCTTACTCATCTGTAAAAGAATGAGAATGGGACCCTGCCTGCCTTTCAGGATGGAGTGCCATACGGCCTGAGATGTGGTGCATGCTAGAGGTGGCGTGCAATAGTCTCACCTTATCCGCGGTTACAGTTACCTGTGGTCAACTGCAGTTTGAAAAGACTTAATGGAAAATCCCAGAAACAATTGATAAGTTATAAATTGCACACTGTTTGAGTAGCTTCGTGAAATCTCTTGAGGACCTGTTCCTCCTGCCCTGGATGTGCCTTGTCCCTTTGTCAGGCGTCTTCACACTCGTCCCCCTGTCCCTTAGGCACCGAGTAGCCACCTGGGTTGTCAGCTTGACTGTTGTGGTAGCGCAGTGCTTGTGTCCAAGTCACCCTTATTCAGCTGATGGTGGTCCCAATGCACAGGAATAATGATGTGGTAATTCAGATATGCCAGGGAGAAGACGTGAAGTGTTGCTTTTAAGGGAAATGGTGAGTACAGAACAGTAAGATATTTTGAGAGAGAGAGAGAGACCACGTTTATATAACTTTTATTACCGTATATTGTAAAAGTGTTATATTTTATTATTAGTTACTAGAGGCCCGGTTCACGGATTTGTGCACATGGAAAGGAAATTAATTAGAAGGAATATTTTAGCAGCTGGGGAGGGACCATGGGAGGTTGGCTCAGGGTGTGTCTGGCCCATCTCACCCAGCCCCAACTGGCCAGACCCCAGCAGCAAGCTAACCCACCGGTAGGTGGTCAGTGCGCATCATAGCGACTGGTCAAATAGTCAGATGAGTGGTAGGACACTTAGCATATTAGGCTTTTATTATGTAGGATTGTTGTTAACCCTTGCTGGGCCTAATTTATAAATTAAACTTTGTCATAGGTCTGTATAGAAAAAAACTCATATATATATGAATTCATAGCCTCTGCACAGATAGGACTGAAAATGTGGGGGTCAGAGCAGGAGCAGAGAGACAAGACTTCTTGGTTTGCAATGAGGTTCCTGGTGCCTCCCTGGATAGGGTGTTTGGGGGCATCCTGGACATTCACTCTGTCACAGGCACATGCAGTGCAGCTACCCCTCAACCATCTCTTGTCCCAGCTGATGTAGAGATTTACTCCTTCCAGTTTGCATATTGCCTGGGGTTGGTGAGCGCTTGTGAGGTGTCTGGCTCCATTGGAGTCTGAGTAACTTCTATCGGCATTCCCTTGTGAAGATTGCACTAATTCAATATAATTTAGTTTCCTTTCGTCCTCTAAAACAGTGCCCTCAAACTTTAATGTTTGAGGGACTGGGGAGTTTGCTAAAATGCAGATCCAGACTCAGTAGGTTTAGGGTAGGGTCTGGGATTCTACACTTCTAATACACTCCCAGGTGCTGCTTGCTGGAAAGCAAAGCCAATTTGCAACAGACATTAGGACACATCAACCCCTGATAGAAATGTCTTCGAAGAAGGAATAAGAAAGAGGGAACTATAAGAAACAGAAAGAAGAAATTACTCTCTATTTTGCGTTGACTCTAAGATGCACAGGACCCACACTTTGGGTAGCATGGGAAAAGCATATGGTTCTTTGTAAGAGATAATGGAATTGCAATCATTTCTCCTCTAATGAATATGCACTTCACATATAACAAGTATCTGCCTCCACCGCCCCCCTCCCCGCTCTCTTCTCGCCTTTCTGAACACACCCTGTAAGTTTTCCTTTCGGCACTGAATCGTGGAGTAATCTTTCTGAAGGCGTTTTACACAGCAATTAAACCCGGCATGTGTGGTGCCAACACGGATAATCCCATTGAAGTAATGACAGCAGCAGCAGCTGTGGACAAGTTTGCGCGCGCAGGCAGTGACAACAGGTCACGTTGATGCTAGAGGACAGCAGCTTTTAGGGGCTTGGAATCGGTTGCAGGGAGCTCGGAGATATTCAAACGTGAAAAAAAAAGTGTGCATCTTAGAGTCAATGCAAAATAGAGAGTAATTTCTTCTTTCTGTTTCTTATAGTTCCCTCTTTCTTATTCCTTCTTCGAAGACGTGTCTATCAGGGGTTGATTTGTCCTAATGTCTGTTGCAAGTGGGCTTTGCTTTTGGGGAGTGAGTTCTCTACCCAATCAGGGCCACCCAAGGCCCTGCTGAGAGGTCAGGGCAGCTGTCACCTCCTGCGCTGGCTGTCATCATCAGTGTGGCCACTCATCCTCTTCCCGAGAAGCTCCTGGAGATTCCATGAGTTATGGAATACTTCCTCGTATGGCTGCTCCTCTCTGAGCTGGAAAAACCAGTGAGTAGGGAGAATGAATTGAACCTCGCACCTGGAAGGAACTTAGAAAATGTGGGTTGGTACTTTGGTGTGATAAGCCTGATCGATCATCAACGCCTGGGATTCCTGAGTTATGGAGGATGCGTTTGATCTCCGGATACTGGGCTGCATTAGCGCTTCACACCAGGTTGGTGGCAATTTCTATTTGAGAGCAATGATGCTGGGAATGTGTCTCACCAGGTCACATATGATTGACCCTTGACCTGGAGTGGAATATCATCGGAAAGAGGGGACAGGATAAATAAACACACAATGAGTTTCCATCTCTAGATCCACATTTCACAAAATAGTTTCCATGCGTAAACATTTGCGTTTCCAGGGTAAGTAGGTGTGCCGAAGAAATGTCTCTGCCTACCACGTGGAGTGAACACACATCTCCATTCCCCTCCCGCTGAACTCAACTATAAACCCTGGACAGAACACAGAGCTAAAAAATGTGGGCAATTCTGGCCGAAGCCAAGTTCAATAGGATGTTTTACCGCACACACCTGGCTTGTGGTTACTCGGTATTATGCATCTCCAAGAGGGGCCCCTTTGTCCTTGGTGTTTCCCAAACAATTGAACTAGATTTCTTTTTCTCAAGGGACATCCTCAGAGATATACTATCTTGTTTCGGTGTGTCCTGTGTCCCCATATGTCCATTAAATGGGTATGATACCTCTCATGGCTGACCTGGAAATCATGTTTTCTTTAGACTGTTATGTCAGGGTTGTTTGTTCAAGATGACTTTAATTGGGCTCATCTGATGGGTAGCTGTAAATGGCCACTTCTTCTAGTTTACTAATCATACCAGACTTGCTATTTGTCCCAGTTGAGTGGCAATAATTCATGGGGCAACAATTAATGTAATTCTTTATAATAAAAGCCTGGGATGGATGACCAGAACAATGAGATACCAGAACAACCTCGGACCCTCCCCAGGTCAGCCCCACTCCCCAGCAGGGACCCTCAACCCTATCTAGGGCCCCTATCAGGACAGACTAACCAGATTCCACCTGTGCACCAAGGCTCTATGATCCTATATAATAAAGAGGGAATATGCTAATTGACCATCACTCCATCACAAAGATGGCTGTACCCACAGCTGAAACCAAGTTCCCATAAGGAGACTTAATGAGCAATCAGCAGGGACCTGAGACTATACCCTTCCCCATTCCCATGGGGCTTGATAGGAGACTTCTGGCCACATCCCCCACCCACCAGGGCTTGATGGGGGACCTCAGGGTGCATCACCCCTCCCCAGCACCAGGCCAGGGGATCTGAGGCTGCACCCTCCTGCGTGGCTGAGCTTAACAGGGTACCTCAGGCCATGCTCCCCACCAGGTGGAGCTTGACAGGGGATTTCAGACCACACCGTCCACCCCAGCACCAGGCTGGGGGACCTCAGATTGCACCCCCTACCTGGCAGGACTTGACAGGGGACCTCAGGCCATACCTCCCTCCTTGGCACCAGGCCTGGGGACCTCAGACCTCAAGGTGCACCCCAAGTGCTGGGTTGGGGGAACTCAGGCCATGCCCCCTGCCCAGCGGGGCTTGACAGGGAATCTCAGGCCATGTCCCTCACCTGGTGAGGTTTGATGGGGGACCTCAGGCACTCCCCCCACCCCATTCTGGGTTGGGGGACCTCAGGCCATGTCCCAGTCCTGGTGCTAGAACAGGGAATCTGAGGCTACGGCCCCTGCCTGGCAGGGTTTAACAAGGGTGGGACTGGCCACGTCTGGATCTAGCCCAATGTGGGGAGGGGTGGCCAGGTCTGGGTCTCATGTGATTTTGAGGTGCATGTGGGTGGACAGGGACTTGACTCTGGATCCCATGGTGTGCCCTAGACTCTGACAGAAGGAAGGTTTTCATATACATTTTACTAATTTTCTTTCATCTCTGACATTTCTATTATAGAGAAAGGGCAAATAACAATATTAAATTATTTCCTCTAATTAATCCCCTTTTAATGTGCATGAATTTCATGCACCGGGCCACTAGTATATAATAAATGGGTAATATGCAAATTGACCCTAACAGTGGAATAACCAGAACAACTGCTGGACTAGTCACTATGAGATGCCCTGACCATCTCTCAGTCCCTTTCCCCAGCCAGCAGGCTCTCATCATCTGATGGCCACCCAGAGTGGGGGTGGGGCTGATGAGCGAGCAGCAACAGCCAACCTCTTGGTCCCTTTTCCCGGCTATCAGGAACTTATCACCAGAGGGCAAATGGGGAGTGGGTGGTGGCAGGGGGCAGGGCTGGCTGCGTGCAGCTGGGGAAGATGGCCCTCATCTCAGGCCAGGCCTCAGGGCAGTACCTGTGCACAAATTTTGTGCACCTGGCCTCTAGTAATATAGTAAGATTAACTTTTCTTCCCTAAAACTCAGCTTGAGAAACCAAGAAGGGCAAAGGACATAGAAGTAATGAAGCAGCTTATATTACAATTACACAGAGGTGAGTTGCTCCAGTCAACATTGCTGGAAAGTTGATGTTGAGCAGATTTGAAATTTTGAGATGTTTCTCTAATACTCTATTGGGAATCCAGAGGAAGGAAAACCTACAAAGAGAATTGTTAGAAAGCATATTGAGAAATAATCGACACTCAGGATAGCATTGGTTTAGACACAGAGTACCTAGACTTCCTCTGTTTAAAACACTGTGCCAAGTAGGAGAAAGTAAACTAGGTTTTTGCAGTGTAACAAATTCTGACAAACATAGAGGCTTAAAGCAGCACTCTGCATGGTGTCATTGTCTCAGTAGTCAGAACTCCAGGCAGGGCCTTACAAGATTGCAATCAAGTGTTAGCGGGGATTGGGGTTTCATCTGAGGCTTGGGGTTTCCTTCCAAGCCCCTGTGGCTGTGGGAAGGGTTCATTCCTCTGGAGGTTGCATCTTCAAGGGTAGCCAGAGAGCCTATCTGGCTTTGAAAATCTCTCTGACTTCTTTTAAGGGCACATATGATTAGATGAAATGAATCTAGAATTATCTTTCCTTTGATTAATTCAAAGTCAACTGATTAGGGGTCTTCATGACACCTGCAAGATCCCTTCTGCCATGTAAAGTAACAATCATGGGAGTGATACTCTATCGCAGCCACAAATCCTGCTCACACTCAAGGGGAGGTGATTACAGAGGGCATCTGCTTCAGGAGGCAGGAATCTTGAAACCCAATTTAGAATTCTGCCAGAAGTAGAGACACATCTCTTTGTATTCCCCCACTGAAATCAACTATAAAACCTGGACAGAATACAATGTCCATTATGTCATTTGGTTAATAGTGACTTTTAAGTCTTCTATATGCCTGCCGATTTTCTTTCTAGTTTCGCTATTAATAATTAAGAGACAATTATTGAAATTGCTGACTCTAGTTTTGGACTTACTTTTTTTCATAGTCCTCTCAACTTTTGCTTCATGTAATTTAAAGCTCTGTCATGATATGCCCCTCTGTTAATCATTCTGCCACTCCAGATTTCTTTTGATTAGTGTTAGCCTATTGTATTGTTTTCTATTCTTTTTCTGTTGATCTGTGTTTTTTAATATTTAAAGACACATTTCTTGTAAGTAGTATTCTTTGTCTCTTCATTTTCTATCCAAACTGCTAACCTCTATTTTTAATCAGAGGTGGTTAGAGAATTTTCATGTAATGTGATTATTGATGTAGTCGGGTTTAAGTTTATTATGTTATTGTTTGTTTTCTCTCTGTTATTATTCACTTTTCCTATTTTTTTTGGATTGATTTATTTTTAAAAATAACTCCAGTGATTTTTCCTTTGTTGGTTTATTAGCCACAAACCTTTGTTTTGTCATTTTAATGGCTTCTAAAATAGAGTGTATAGTAGGTATAATGTGTAGCATTCAGCTCTAATTTGCCACTGTGTTTTGTCAGTGATAATCAACCACTTTAGACATAGTATAAGAACCTCAAAATAGAATATTTCAATTTCCCTTCTGCCAGCAGAGCTCACTTACTTTGTTTCCCATCTTCCAGAGATCACTATCCCTGATTGCCTGAGAGTCAATGTCTTCCAAACTGCTGGTTCGTACAATTTGCTGTTTTCGTTTGTGTGTACTATATTTGTTTCAGGTGGCAGGCGAAATATGACTTCATCTTAGACAGAAGTACATTCCTCAGCCAGTAAAGCTTTACCTTGTCTGTGGAATAATCAATCACACTGGTCAGTGGGAGGGAAAAACACTAATTGTTTCAAGGCCACAGAGCCAGGCCACCCCCAAATCACAGTGCTGCCCCCTGGTGGAGGGGCGTGCACTTCTCATGTCTTCACAGGGGAAATTTTAATGGAATCTTTTCTACATAGTTGGCTCTAATTATATTTAGAAAGGCTAACAGGAGCTATAATCACAATTATGCTGATCTCTGTTTAGTGCCTACTGTTGCAAGCAATTAAGTTCAATTAGCCCAATTTGTAAGTTGGAATTTATTAAATCTTGTCACTTGAAAATACTTCTGTTTGAGATAGACTGACGTTAACATTTATGACTAAGGCTATTTACTTTAAAAACATCTTAATAAGACATAAGTACTTGCAACAGGCTTTCCATCTTTATTTTCCTTTGATAAAACAGAAAAGGAAAACATGCTTGAAGTCAGATTTTTGGTCTATCTATTAGATAACAAGAACTCTGTGAAGCTCTTCAAAAATATTTCAGAGAACATTTTCTGAAGAAACAGCCTCGCTCCAGCTCAGAGCCCACATAAGAAGCATGGATCAGGAGCAAATGGGAGAGTGGGCCACATGAATAGACCACGGAAAATAGGACCGGAAACTGGCACACAGGAGATCTCTTTGTATTGACTTTTCATACACTCATTTGGGCATCCATAAAGTGCAGATGTGTCAAAAGGATCTTGAACTAGATTTAGGCCAGATTCTGAAGTGAAATTATTTTCATCAGTAAAGTGAAAGATGTCACTGAAGTGGTCTTGAAGGTACTTGCATCTTCTGAGTACTCGATTCTCTGATTCCCCAAGCCCAGGCCTTCTGAGGCTCCAGGACCTCATGAACCCACCTCAGGCCACACCCAGAACCACCGTATGGTGCTCAACAAGACCCACCCCAGTGGGGTGGGCTTCTCTCCACTTGCTCACATTTACCTCTTCTGTGGCCCATCCTCTCCCAGGTGAATCTGATCAACCAATACAAGGAAGCTGTCCCCTAGATTCGGGATGCAAGCAGGTGTGTCAGATATTCACTGGGTGAGGGAAGAAAATAATAGAACTCTTATTTATTTTTAATTCAACCTTTTCTTATTTATATTTTGTTTTATAATATGTATAATATATTAGTTACAATGCTATACATATACAATTTAAATACATATAGGCAACAGGATATGTATCATATATGTATAACATACATGCATGTATCATATATGTATATATCACACACTATCCTATACAGTGGTACCTCGAGATACGAGTGCCCTAACATATAAGATTTTTGAGATATGAGCCATCGAGTGAGCGATTTTTGCTTTGAAATACGAGCAACATTTGAGATAGGAGTAATTGCTCAGATCGGCCGGCTGCACACGACCCACCAGTTTACCGCAACTCAAGCGTCTCATAGTTTCCCACGCCTCAAGGTTACGGAATGAATTAAACTTGTATCTCAAGGTACCACTGTATAATAAAAGAGTAATATGTAAATTGACCATCACTTCAACACACAAGATGGCTGCCCCCATGTGGACACAAGATGGTTGCCACAAGATGGCCAGCAAGGAAGGGCAGTTGGGGGGGACCAGACCTGCAGGGGAGGGCAGTTAGGGGTGACCAGGCCTGCAGGGTAGGGTAGTTAGGGTCAATCAGGATGGCAGGGAAGTTGTTAGGGGGTGAGCAGGCTAGCAGGCAGAAGCAGTTAGGGGCAATCAGGAAAGCAGGCAGGTGAGCAGTTGGGAGTCAGCAGTCCTGGATTGTGAAAGGAATGCCCGATTGCCCGGTTAGGCCCAATCTCTATCAGCCTGATCCCCCTCTGTAATATCTGGCATAAACAGGCAGTCAGGCATTCCTCAAGGGGTCCCAGATTGGAGAGGGTGCAGGCTGGGCTGAGAAATACACACTCCCATGCATGAATTTCATGCACCGGGCCTCTAGTATGTACCCTATATAATAAAAGGCTAATATGCAAATTGTCCCTCCCAGGAGTTTGACTGACTGGGAGTTTGACCGCTCACTATGATGTGTGCTGACCACCAGGGGGTGGTGCAGAATGAAGGAAGGCTCTGGCTCGCAGCCCAAAGGCCCCCTATCAGCCCTGATTGTTGGCCAGGCCTAGGGACCCTACCCATCCATGAATTTAGTGCACCGGGCCTCTAGTGTGTGTGTGTGTGTGTGTGTGTGTATTGCTAAACTTGCCCTAATCATGTCAGTCTCCTCTCTCTCTATTCTATCACTTCATCTTTTTTGAAGACATCTTTTCCAGAGCCTTCTAACCTGTGTCACTCTGGGTTGCTGACTCTCTAGGTTTCCCGTATACCTGTCACTTTGTTTTCCCTTGGCCATCATCTTGGGACTCCCATTGGTTCATCTGTTTCCTGGATCTCATCTCCCTTTTTCTGGGTATATTTCTGGCTTATGCATCTTCTGAGAGCTTCCAGTTGCTTGCTGAGAAAAAGTAAAGGAAGGTAAACCTTTAAAGACCATGAATCTAAAAATATCTTCAGTGTATCTTAATAAATAGATAATTTGGCTGGATATGGAAATCACTTTTCTTCAGAAATTTAAAGGCATTGCTTCATTATCTTCTAGTTGCTGATGAGAAATATGATATTATTCTGATTCTTGACCTTTTGGATAAAACCTGTTTTATTTTACCTTTGTATTAGAAACTTATAAGATTTTCTCCACACCTTCCCCACAAAGAGTAAGCACTATGCCAGGCTAACACTATAGTATTTTTGTGAACTTTATATAGGCAAAATCACAGAATATGTATTTTTGTGTATCTGGCTTCTTTTACTCAATATCATGTTTGTGAGAGTCAGCACAACACGCAGCAATATTTATTGTCTCATTGCCGTGTGGCGTTCTATTGTATGAAAAATGTATGCTATTTTTGCCTCATGAATCCAATATATTATCTTATCTCACTGAGAACACAAATATTAATTCATTTGATTTTTTCTTACCTCCTGTATAGTCTTAGTTTCCTCTAAGTTAATACTTGAAAACATTGATTTGTTTAAGTCTTTGCATTTATATTATGTGATTTCCTCAAATTTTGGGTGACCCTTGGCTTCCTGCTCATATTTACGTATGAGGTGCTAAAAAGCGGATGGTAGGACCATGGGTGGTCTTTGTTGTAGAGTGATCTTGCTGCCCTGTCTCCTTGGGTGGGTGGGGGGATCCATAATGTCAGTGCCTTTAGCTTTTCCCTCTCAGTCTTGGGCTAATCATATTACCCAGAGAATGAACTTCTAAGGCGAGGTCTAATCCCGAGAGCCAACTGGGGAAGAGGCCAGAGCATCTCTACCTGGAGATGTGAGCCCTTTTTCAGTATGGCTCCCACCCTCAATGGGCTTGCTGTCACCTCACCGGAGGCTTTCTCCTGTCTTCCCCTCTCTAGAAACTATGCCTCCAATCTCCCCCTAGGGAGGTAGGAGGGGATCAGAAAGCTTCATTCAACACTTACCGTGGTCCTTCATATGTGTGAGGAGTCCATCACACCGTGTTTTCAATTACAGAACAAGTAGGGCAACTCAAGGTGGAAATCCTATGGGCAGTGAACTAAAAGAAACATTAGGGTCTCTGAATGGGGCCATACTCCAAGGCAGCCCCACATTTCCCATTTCATCTATCTCATCAGGGCCCATCGGAGTGCTATTTCTGGGATGACCCCAAACACCCCTAATTCTATTTTCTTGACATTTTCTATGTTTCTCTTCATCTCTGCATTACACTTCTCTCACCCCCTGGAAGGGATGACAAAGGAATACTGGCTGCAAAGCTAAAACACCTTTCATATTCAACACAGATATTTACAAATAATGCTCATTCTGGGGCTGATAATGGGAAAGATGCGTGTGACAGATAATTTTGGTATTTATTTTTTAAAGAGATAAAATAGTGAGATAATGGATGAGCTATCTATCTAACCTTCTTAAAAGATGAAGGCAGTTTGTCATTATGGTGATGCATACTCTTTCTCTCCTTTTTTTCTTTTCCTTTTTGTCCACATTGTCATTAATTTCTGTCTTCAAAGTTCACCCAAATTCAAATTTGACCACTTTCTCCCAACTCTGCTGTAAGTTTCTTTAGTTGTTGCTGTAATTCCATTAGCTATTCTAGAGTTGGGTGCAATTGGTGCTCTAAAAGTGATTTCTGATTATGGAAATTACCCTTAATTTTACATCAAAATGAAAATGAAGTGATATATATATACACATACATACACACACTAGAGGCCCGGAGCACAAAATTTGTGATGGAGGGAATGGTCCCTCAGCCGGACCTGCACCCTCTCCAATCCGGGAGTCCTCAGGGGATGTCCTCCGCAGGAGGCAACAGGGTTGATCACAGGAGGGCGCCACCCCCATCACCCCACTGCTGCTGCAGCAGCTGACAAGGTGTTTTCATCAACATGGACTTCAGTCCCTTCACTGTGAAAAAATGACAACTTTCTTTAGGCATTTTCAAGATGTCTCTTTCATAGAATATGTGTGCCATTTCTTTCTTTCTTTTTTATCCTCACCTGATGTTATTTTTCCATTGATTTTTAGAAAGCATGGAAGAGAGAGGGAAAGACAGAAACATCAATGTGAGAGGAACATTTCGATTGATTGCTTGCTGCATGAGCCTTGACCTGGGCCCTGGCCCAGGAGGAGTCTGCAACCTAGGTACATGTCCTCGACCAGAATCGAACCCGGACCCTGCAGTTGGCAGGCTGAGGCTCTATCCATTGAGTCAAACCAGCTAGGGCAGGATATGACATTTCTTAGCCCCTCCAGCAGCAGACCTTCGTTTTTTTCCTCCAGAAGTGAGGTGGAAAAGCCCTAGATCATCTTCTTGGATTCTTATTATGCAAGTTACCAAGTGCACTGTGAGTGGTGGACCAGGAGCTTAGCCAATGAGCGGTCAGAAAAGGTGTCTCCTCTGCTGCTCATGCACAGAGACAGGACTGCTGGAGCACCTTGGCTGGCAGGCTCTGTTCTCTTGGGGCAAATTCTGCTCCCTGCTCTCTGTGGGCCCCGCTCTGCCCTTCTCTCTGTGGGCCTGCACCATCCATGGCTTGCCTCACTACACAGCAGTTTCCTCCCACCCACCTGTGCACGCAGCCTCCTCCTGAGCTGTTTTGACTATATATATATCCAGGGATGAAGAATATTCATACACACACACACACACACACACACACACACACACACACATAATAGGTCCATGTACAAAATTCATGCATGGGTGGGGGGGTCCCTCAGCTCAGCCTGCACCAATCTGGGACCCCTTGAGGGATGTCTGACTGACCATTTAGGCCTGATCCTGGTTGGAGTTAACACTTGCATACCCAGCTTTTCTCTCTGCTAAATGAGCAGATGGACATTCCTCACACAATCCAGGACTGCTGGCTCCCAACTGCTCACTTGCCTGCCTTCCTGATTGCCCCTAACCACTTCTTTCTGCCAGCCTGATCACTCCTAACTACCCTCCCCTGCAGGCCTGCTTACCTCTAACTACCCTTCCCTGCAGGCCCAGTCGCCCCCAACTTCCCTCCTCTGCCAACCCGGTCACTCCTAACTGCCCTCCCTTGAAGGCTTGATCGTCCCCAACTGCCCTCCCTTGCAAGCCTGGTCCCTCCCAACTGCCTTCCCCTGCTGGTCATCTTGTGGTGGCCATCTTGTGTCCAGATGGAAGCAGGATTCTTGACCACATACAGGCAGCCATCTTGTTGGAGTGATGGTCAATTTGCATATTACTTTTTATTAGATAAATAGAGGCCTGGTGCACAGATGGGGGCCAGCTGGTTTGCCCTGAAGGGTGTCCCAGATCAGGGTGGGGGCAGTCTAGGCAAGGGGCATGTGGTGGTTTGCAGGCTGGCCATGCCCTCCCAGTGAACTAAGTGGAGGCCATGGGATCTGGGATTTATTTATCTTCTATATTTGAAACTTTGTAGCCTTGAGGAGGCCAAGGCAGACCAGAAAGTTTGGTTTCCTCCATCGCTGGGGAAACCCAAGCCTCCTCCTCCCTCCGTGACCGCAGCCATTTTTGTTGGGATTTATTTATCTTCTGTAATTTAAACTTTGTAGCCTCAAGCAGAGGCCTGGGCCTGCCAGAGCGGATGGAAAGTTTGGCTTCCTCCATCACCAGGGAAACCCTAGCCTCCTGCTCACTCAATGGCTGGCCGCCATCTTGGTTGGGTTAATTTGCATATTCACTCCTGATTGGCTGATGGGCATGGCTTGTGAGTATAGTGGAGCAATGGTTAATTTGCATGTTTCTCTTTCATTAGTGTAGATGAATACTATTCATCCATGAGAAAGAAGAAAATCCTGCCATTTGCAACAAGAATGGATGGACTTTGAGGGTATTATGCCATGTGAGTTAAGTCAGACGGAGAAAGACAAATACTTCATGGTTATCACTTACATGTGAAATCTAAAAAAGCTCAACTCATAAAAACAGAGTAGATTGGTGGTAGCAGGGGCTTGGGGTAAGTTAGTTGGGAAGACATTTTTGAAGGGTACAAACCTGCAGCTAGTAGATACATAAGTCCCAGAGAGCTAATGCACAGCACAGTGATTACAGTCAACAATTCTGCATTGTAAAATTCCAAGTTGCTGGGAGACTATCTTTATTATCCCCACCACTGAAAGGAATGATAAATATGTGACCTCATAGAGGTGTTAGTTAACACTATGGTGGTAATCATTGCAATATATAAATGTTTTAATTGTACCTTAAAGTTACACAATTGTTATATGTCAAGTCTCTCTTAATAATAATAATAATAATAATAATAATAATAATAATAATAAGTTTAGAATGGAGAGAGAAAAGCTGGGTATGCAAGTGTTAACTCTCTCCAGTCCTCTAATACTGAGAATGGTCCATGAGGAAGCCCTGGCTTTTTTTCCAATTTAAGAGTGCAACCTTGCCAAAACGGTTTGTCCCAGGTTCGATTCCGGTCAAGGTCATGTATCTTGGTTGGGGGCACATCCCCAGTAGGGGGTGTGCAGGAGGCAGCTTATCGATGTCTCTCTCTCATCGATGTTTCTAACTCTCTTTCCCTCTTCCTTCCTCTCTGTGAAAAAAATCAATAAAATATTTTTTTTAAAAAAGTGCAACTGAAAAACCATCCCCTCTGGGAGCACTGAAGAAATTCATAAGCGGACACTTCCTCTGAGAACATCAAAAGGCAGAGGGAGGGTTAGGAGCTGATCACACAGAGTTAGAAACGCCCAGGCAGTGCGAGCTGCATCTGGGTTCCCACTTCACGTAACGGTAAGGCCTGCAGCAGCAACTCGGCCTCCTGTTTCCCAAGACCGGGAGCTGGGCGCTGGCCGTTTTTGCCTGGAATGCTGTCACTTCAGGTGTGGAATGCTTTGGTCTTTTTACAGCTGAAAAGGTCCCAACACCTTTCAGGGTCACTCGCTCAGACACTCCTGGCTGATGCGCATTCCAGAGGCCTGAAGTCAAGTTGTCCTCTCACCGAACACACAACCCAGGGGACAATTTTTGGCCACGGAAAGCATAATGCATGCGACCCAGCTCTCCTTGTGGTCAAAAAAAAAAAGAAAGATTAAAAAAAAAAAGAAGATGAATGGAATCTGGCCAGTTAACAGGCAGTCCAGTGGTTTGTCTCAGATCCAAGACATTGCATCTGAGAGCAGAGGCCGTTTTCCAAAAGACGAGCCCTGCCTGAAGGAGATGCATAACCTTTGTCCCAGTTTGCCTTTGAAGTCACAGTTACTCTGGAGTCATCTCTCTCTACCAGAGGCAACATCCCGAATTAGTCTCCATTCACAAATCCTCCCCGTGCTGTCTCCCTGGGGAAACTCAAAGCTTCTCTACCGGGCGGGAGCCTGCTGGCAGGAGTTGGCCTGGGAGGATGGCAGTAATTAAATGATGGGAAGGCTGAGCATCTTACAGGTAGAACAAAGACGCTTTCTTTGTCTCAGGTGGGGACACGCTCCTTCCTTTGCGCCTCGCCTCTGCCTGGGAAAAGAGATGGGCCGGGAGGAATGAGACCGGGGAGGGGGCGTGAGAACGGGGAATTGGAGAGAGGAGCTGCAGGGGAGAGGAGGCCAGCTTCTGAGGTTTGGAGGAGAGATTGACGCTGGAAGGGAGACACAGTTAATATTACTGTTCATCAGAGGTGGGCCCCGTGGCACTGCCGCCTATATTAGAACAGGTGAGGGATGGGAAAAGCCGCACGTTCTTTGTTAAATGGTTCGGTGTCTCTGGGGGGCTGCGGGGGAAAGGAAAGAAGAATATGCAGAACTGCCGTGGAGAGGGTTTATTTTCATGTCTTGAATGTACACTTGGCCGTGGAGGTGAGGCTGCTCTGGCTCCCAGCATTGGCACCATCTCAGTGGCGGGAAGATGGAGACCTGCGTCCCCATAACCAGCCTCTCCTGATCTCCTGCACACCGTCCCCTCGGCATCAGCCTGCACGCCCCGGCTGCTGTGTGTGCCCCAGTGTATGCTCGCCGCATGATTCCAGCTGATCCAGATGTCGGTGTGGTGGGTGCCCCTGCCAGTCTAATGAAGCAGTAAATCCACGGCACTTCCTTCCGATAAAGCAGTGGTTCTCAATCTTCCTAAGGCCGCGACCCTTGCATACAGTTCCTCATGTGATGGTGACCCCCAACCATGAAATTTTGCTACTGTTATGCATCGTGATGTAAATATCTGCATTTTCCGATGGTCTTAGGCAACCCCTGTGACAGGGTCGTTCGATCCCCAGGTTGAGAACCGCTGTGCTAAAGCAATGGCACATGTCAGCCCACAAAGGGGATAGGTGGGCTGCACAGCTCAAGGCTCAGGGCCAGGGGTTTAGGGCCAGGGATCCAAACCCGGGGAATGGGCCTGTGTTCCTCATTCATCGTTGTCGGACCTGGACCGGATCCACCAGGAAGCCTGAACCCAAGATCACCCTGGTTTGTTCTCTCTCTCTCCCTCTCTCTCTCTCTCTCCCTCTCTCTCTCTCTCTCCCTCTCTCTCTCTCTCTCTCCCCCTTGCTCCCACGCACTCTTTCTCTCTGGGATTTGACTCTGGGTGAGATAATCCAGACCTTAAAAGGCCATGGTGCAAGACCTGATTGCTGTTTATAGCATTTGTCAGGAGTCTCCGGGCTGGAGTGAGGAGGATGAAGGGCAGTGGGAGGAGAAAAGCTGGGAGGAATTGGCCAGAGCTTCTTCTCTTATTGAGGAAAAGCAGGTTTGATCTGAATCGAGAATCAGATCCTCAAAGTTTTACTTCTTAGCGGGTTATAGGAAAAGAAAGAAATGCCGCCACAGCGGGATTAGACAGGAAGACTAAGCACACGGGAGGGCTGGGCAGGGTTGGACAGGGCTCAGGGGGACTAGGCAGGGGAGGATAAGGCATGTGGGAGGACAGGGCACAGGGGGACGGGCACAGAGGGACAGGGCACTGGGGGCTGAGGCACAGGAGGACTAGGTACAAGGGATGAGGGTAGGGATGAGAAGGCATAGGGAATGAACAAGATATGGGTCATTCCTTCTACTTCCAGAATTCTTGGGTGTGGTTTTTATTTATTTGTTTGTTTGTTTGTTTTTTGTTTTTGTTTATAAATATAACATTCACATAGAAACCTTTGAAAAGACAGAAGAATCTAAAGAAGAAAATTTAAAAATTCATAAAACTATAACTCAAGGATAAACACCATTAACCTTTGGGGAAATTACATCATTTCAGAATAGCCTGATAGTCTATTTTTTCTGTTTAATAATTATTTTGTGGGCATTTTTCCAAAGGCATTGCAAAATCCCCTCAAATACGTTTTAAAATCAGCTGATTTACTTCATTGTATGGATAAATATAGTTGTTGTTGGTTGAACACAGAAAACTTAACAGCAGCACTTGAGTTTTTCGTGTTTTTTTTTCTATTATAAAAGGGAAGCTTCAAGGAACCTTTGTCCACAGGCATCTGAACAGTGGCTGTGTGGGTAGAGAGTTATTCCCTAGCAGTGTGTTCTGAGGACCGGAATTGTTAAATTAACTCCGTGTTCTCCCAGCTCCCAGCAGGCAGAGATGGTGGAGAACAGGCTGAGCATTCCACAAAGGGCCTCCAACACTTCAGCTTGGCGAGAGACGGCGGCTCATATACCGAGGTCTTCTCTGCTTCAACTGAATGCAGAAGTGTGTGTGCGTGTGTGTGTGTGTGTGTGTGTGTGTGTGTGTGTGTGTGATGACAGTACATTTCTGTTGTTTAAGCCACTCGGGTTGTGGTCCTTTGCTGTGGCAGCCCCGGGGCACTAAGGCACTCTCCAGCACTCAGGAGCTCAGGGGCCTTGGGAGAACCCCTTGTCCCCTCCATGCCTCGCTTTATAGCAGTGGTTCTCAACCTTCCTAATGCCGCGACCCTTTAAGACAGCTCCTCATGTGGTGGTGACCCCCAACCATAAAATGATTTCTGTGGCTACTTCATAACTGTAATCTTGCTACTGTTATGAACTGTAATGTAAATATCTGATATGCAGGATGTATTTTCATTGTTACAAATTGAACATAATTAAAGCTTAGGGATTAATCACAAAAACAATATGTAATTATATATTGTGAAATATTTATTTCTAATTACAAATATATGAAATTTTGTCTTGAATCGTGGTGTAGCATAGTAACAGTCTTCATTTGACAACAATAAATTACATTGCTACACCGAGGAGCAGTGTGTTGGTTCCTAAGACCATGGGAAATAGGTGTTTTCTGATGGTCTTAGGCGACCCCTGTGAAAGGATCGTTCAACCCCCCGTCTCGACCCACAGGTTGAGAACCGCTGCTTTATAGGAAAGGCCAACCAGAGACAACTGTCTTATAGATAGGTGGGGAGACTGAGTCCCAGGGAGGTGAGATTATGTATTTGAAATTGCTTCCTTATGATTTTTTTTTTAAAGAACGAAGCAGAGAAGCGAACTCTGGCAGCAGGTTCGCCTCACATCCAATGCTCCTGATCACTTGGAATTTTAACTTCTGGGATGCCCTGTTTGGGGAGGTGGAGTAGTCACCAATGAGTCACAGCAGGGGGTGTTCAAGAGTAACGCCAAGCCAAGTCCCACGAGAATGTTCAAGGGCCCATTTAGGTACAACCTGCCAATGGAGGAGGGTGTGTCCACCGAAAGTATTTATTTTCGTGCCGTGCCATGCCAAAGAATGCTTTGAATTTTAGGAGGAAAAGAGTATTTTTTTTCACACTGGGGGTGGAACTCCCTGGGTCTTGTGCAAATATCTGGATCAGAAACACATGTTAAGTGCCCAGTCTTGAGGGATTAAACACGTAAAACTCTGAAAACAAGCTGCCAGGTATAGAGGACCGAGCGGGCTCTGCAGGCCAGAGCCGCAGCCAGAGTTCCAGCTCCTCTCCCACCTCAGATAAAACCCATTAACACCGCTGACTCTTATCGCTCAGCGGATGGCCAACCACACCACGTTCCAAGGGTCCCAGTGGAATTGGGATGGGCGAAGTCACCAAGTAGCACAATCGATCTCAGGAGGGAAGCAAGGACAGTTCAGAGCTCAGTGGTCCGAGGCAGCTGGGAGCACCCCGGTGCGGACTGCTGGGCTGCGTTTACTTGGAAAAGGGGCTGATGGTAACCGTTTCGCAGGAACTCCGAGGTGGATTTCTGACTTGGAGAAGCAGACACGGAAAGGATCCGGGAGAGTCAAAGCTACTTTTATTATTGCTATTTTTTTTTTTGCAGTAATGTTGCATGTATGTCTATTTTGGGGGGAGAGTACTCTTGACCCCTCCATTGTTTCTCTCAAAAGTGTCCTCCCTCCTCCCTCAGAAAAAGGATGTGTGTGGTGGAGGTCAGGTAGAATGGAGGGAGGGAAGGAGCCAGGTCACCTTGAAAAGAGTACGAACAGCAAACCTTGAGGTCTGTATCCGTCAAATCAATAATCCCCTCTCCCCACCTTACTGAGCACGACCCCCCGCCCCGCCCCAATGCCCTTCCCTCCAGCAGGCAGGCTTTCTGTGACTTCTTTTTTTCCAGTCCAAGCTTCACCTATGTTTCTTTCTGGGAGTGGATGTGACACTAGAGTATGTAGCGTTATTTGTTATTATATGCCCCACCCCTTGCTGGAGCTGCGTGTTCTCTGTATACCCATACGAGGTTCTGATGTCCCAGTGACACCCCGAGGGGGTCAGGTTGTTGCTGCCACTGCCCCATCCCCTTCCCACAGGGAAGATGTGCAAGAAAGAAGCCCTCCCGGCTGGTGTGGCTCAGTGGTTGAGCTTCGACCCATGCACCAGGTCACCGGTTCAATTCCCGGTCAGGACAGTTGCCTGGTGAAAGTTTATGGCTTGATCCCCAGTAGGGGGTCTGCAGGATAATTTCTATCTTTCTCTCCCCCGCCCTTCTTCTCTCTCTGAAATCAATAAAAACATATTTAAGAGATAAACAGGAACCTGAACACAAAGGGATGACCCTGTCAAGTTTAGTGTGTTTGTCAGAGGGTTAGAGGGATGCAGGCTGGAAGTGGAGGGAACACGGGGAGAGAAGAGGGGAAGGAAGGTGAGAGGGCTGTGACTCACTCTGAAAGAACTGGGTTTTCTGACTATAAATTCGCAGGGGCTGGAAAAGCAAACACAAATGACCTCAAATCCAGCTAATAGAGAACATTGATTTCCGTTCTGCAGCGCAGCCAGATGCATTTAGCTTTGCCTTAAACTCTTGCCAGAAACTACTTTTCCCTGAAACCCTCTTTTTAGGTCACCTTTAAAATTTCCTAGCTGTCCCTTTGAGGGGATGTATTCACAGATGATGTCTCAATTCGGCAAGACATCCAACTGTTAATTATTCAGCCAATATGCATGTCTTCCTTCCTTTTTCAGAGTAAGGAGAGAAAAAGACAGACACTCGTTCTCCCGGTGCTGTTTTATTGGCCGGTGTGTAGAGCACTCCTGCATGTACACGATCCTTTTTCTGGCAGCCAGTCTCTAGGCTTACCTGTCCACCAAACGTTCCACCAAGCCAAGAATGGTACTTGTCAGCAGCAGGAAGACAGTGACCTAATTACAGCAACAGAGAAGATCAAGAAGAAGGCGAATGTTTCTTTGCTAACTCCCCCGGCTTCGCTGAAATTATAGCTATCATTTCACACTGTCTCTATATTCTTTAATCTGACTCCGGGTGACGGGACGGAAAGCAAATTACATTTTACTCCATATGCCTTCATGTGAACAGGTACATAGGGTTTGCGAACCGACAATTGTCAGGGACCAAATAGTATTCTATTATCTAAACTAGTGACCGTTTGTCATATTTAGTCGCACAATAGGAAAATTTCCACATCCCTCTTCGGTGGAAGCTGTCTAGGAAACACATCTCAACAGTCTGAGAAATGCACATCCCATGGGTATCCCTGGCTTCCTGCTGTTTTCTCATTCCTGCTTCCCTCCACCCCCATCCTGATGAATATTCAGCCTGCATCCTTCAACCAGGCTTTTGAATAGGATGCTTCCTGTTTTTCCTATTAAAGATGAACTGTTGTCCTGGGTAAAAGGGATTGTTTGGTAGGTACTTGCAGCTGGGAATTCCTGTTTATTTTTTATTCTGACCCTAGATCTGGGGACAACATGTATCCCATAGTTTGAAGTACAGCCTTGTAGATTCCAATGCTCTGTTATCCCGACTCCCTATTGCAAATACACACACACACACACACACACACACACACACACACACACTATATATATAGTGCCTACCTCTTCCATCTTAAGGTGAATAATTCAAAAGGATTAGGTCATAGTCTTTTCTGGTTCTCAACATAGTGCCCAGAACAGAGCAGAAGCTCAATAAAATTTGTTGGAAGGTTAAAAAGGCAGAGTGATTGGAAGTTCCAAAGAGAGAGTCAAAATGATCCATAATTGTCCTTAGGCTAAAAAAGAATAGAGATGAAGATTCCTTTGCGCCTGTTGTGGCGAAGTAGTGATTACCTAGGCAAGGTGTACATGACCCTTTGGGTCCTGGAGTTGAGTTTTATTCTTCTGTCTTCTCCCACAGTTGAGGTTTCCATGTTTCCCTCGGCTGTTTAGTAGCGGCTAACGCTTTACCTGCTTTCAGGGGCTCCATGGAGCATGATTACTGTTCCTTGTTGACTATGTACCTCGCAGGTCAGTGCTGAGAATATTTTGTGAGCTCTTGGTGATTGTTACGTTGGCAAACTGGGAATGTTCCAGAAAAATGAATTCACAGACAGGTGATGGCTTTGTCATATTACAGAAAATTTTGAGCAAAAGCATGTTTCCACCAAAGCTCTTTCCCAAAATGCGTGGATATCCGCCATGGAAAGCAAGTAGATTTTTACCTGTGACGTGGGCTTCGTGGGATTAGCCACGAGGAAACGTCTGGGAACCCCTTCCCAGTTGAAAGGAGGTCCGTGAGTTTCTTTCTGGAGACAGACTTCTAATGTTTTGCATTTACCATCGCAGGGAAGATCTATAAACACCTTGGTATTTCCTTCATATTGTTTTTAAAGGCTGCAAATCCACTTTACACACATTATTTTATGAAGCCTTAAACGAAGCCTGGGAAATAGGAAGTGCACTTAACGTTTACTGAAAATGTTCAACGGTTTCTTCTCGCCCCAGGAATCAACCGGCCTTCATTGTCTGAGCTCTTTCTCAAGTACTAACATCCAGTGACGCTGAACTTCTAGCCTCCTTGTGGACTCTCTTGCCTTCAACCTCTTGTGGCAGGTTCCTGCTTCCAGGAATACTGCTCCCCGCTCTTCCCTTTCTCATTCTTGGTCGGTCCTGCTTTCCTGCTTTGAGTTGAGAACCTTCAGTATCACCTTCTTGGGACAGCTTCCTGATTCCTGCTCTAGGCTAGCTCCCCTTTGCTGTTTGCTCCCTCAGAGGAGCTGCAAAGAGAAATGAGGAGCCTAGAGTGAGCACATTTCCAAAGACTAGTCACAGCTCTTTTAGTTGTTTTAAACATAAATAGGAAATATTCGAGCTCAGGGCCGTCCTCTTTGCGATAATAAAGTGCTTCTATTTATGTACTAAATTGATATCCTGTCCAAAGTTGCTGCCAAAATGGCATTTTACAGGAACCAGGAAGGGCTTGTCAAATATCTTACTTGTAGTTTGGATGGTTTAGTTTTGTCAGATTATTCTGGCTGTCTGAGAAAGAAGTAAATCACATCTCAATCCTTGACTTCTTCCTCGGGAGAGTTAAACATGTTAGTAGTAACTTGACCATAATTCAAATTCCATTATTTGGACTGTCCAAAGATTTCGTGACTTTTCGGTTATATTAGAACATTCTTTCATTTAATATTACCTAAGATAAGTAGTTAGCATGCAGAGACTTGGAAGCCCTTTGGTTATAGTATAGTATAAGCTGCTTTGTGATAGAATTATTTTAATCACATTAGATATTTTCTATTCTTAATAATATGTAAAGCACCAGAATAGTCAAGAGAGCAGGTTCTAAAGAATATCAGGCCACTCATGACACATAAATTAATATATCTGTGGCTTAGTTGCTTCATCTATGCAATGGAAATGATAATGGTGCCAACCACAGAGGAGTACTCTGGGGTTTAAATGAAATAATGCACACAGAGTTTAGGATTATATATTGTACAAGGTAAGCTCTCAATAAATGCTGCCTATTTTATTATAATATATGTACTATCAAGTGTCCCTCTACATTTATTAATGAGTAAGTTCTGTCATTTCCTTTCTCCAGTTGATCACCTGTAGGTGGTACAGAAGTTACAGCAGTCATAGCTTAAACCTAGTGACTTAGATCTAGTTTGCCCTTCCTGTGGTGCCAGAAAGCTGACCTAAATCCTTAGGTCACATAAATCTCATGAGCCACTTCAGGGTGAGAAGAATAGCTTCCTCATTTTGAAATCACATTGCTCAGTGAGGTTCAAGACTCTCTCTGTCCTTTCCCTCCATTATGGCATCTTCATTCTCTTTTCTCATCAACATTTGTCTTTTTTTTTTCTTTTAATCTTCACCCAAGACTATTTTTCCATTGATTTTTAGGGAGAAGGGAAGAGAGAGGGAAAGACAGAGAAATATTGATGTGAGAGAAAGACATCGATTGGTTGCCTCCTGCATGCCCCTGACCAGGGCACAGGCCGGGAAGGAGCTTGTAACCGAGATACACACCCTTTACCAGAATCAAACCCAGGCCCCTTTGGTCCAACACTCTATCTCATCAGCATTTGGATGGTGAACTCTCTCTGCCACTGAGCCATGACATAATTCATCTAATATTCTTAGGCCAGCTATGTCTTGCCCTAGGTACTTAATAACAAATGTTGTAAGGGGCATGCAGATGACAAAAAATAATTTCCCAAAGTGAATAATGAGGATAACTGCCTTATTTTATCTCAATTTAGCCCCCCCCTTTTATCATCTTGGTAAAAAGTCTTAAAGAGAATTGACCACATATTTTTAAACTGAGGAACTTCCTAATAAACCTACCAACCAACCAACCCCTTAGGATCTGAACAAGGATCCAACTCCTATTTCAAGGAAAAACTTAAGTCCTGTGATCATTATTTCTTAATGACTTATGGGCTAGTAAGTGTATGAGGCTCGTATTCACAAAATATATTTTTAAAAATACTATTAGGATTTCTCAAATAGGTTTTATTGGATATCTTTGATTTTTTTACTGATTAGAAGCATGGTAGATGCATTTTTAAAAGAAACTCCTGCAAGTACAGGTAAAAGAAAAAGTCCTCATTGATACATGTGGGTTTTATTATTTTCTATCTGTTCCTCAATAACACACATCCTCTAAAAAACAAACAAACAAAAGCAAGATCAGTGTCTTTCTTTGCCACTTGCCTGTCAAATATGACTTCTGACTCTGAATGGTTGACTGTTTTGAAGTTCTTCCCAGGCCCAAGCCTACAGCCTCCATACCCCTTCCCGTCACTTGTCTCTGAGTTACTGTGGTATCACAGAGGGACATTGCTCTGGGAATCACAGATTCTATTTCTCCTCTGTCATTTATTACTTGGTGAAGAGGGTCAAGACACTTGTGGTCGGGTATCTGTTCTATGGCAGCCTGATTCCTGCAATCCAGGGTCTCCATTTCCCACCTGTTTGTTAAAGAACTTGCACTTCTTTGCATAAACTAAAGCACCCTTGGAACTGTGCTCTCTTTTCATCGGCCTGCAAGAACACGGAAAGAGGTCTTAAGAATTTGTAAGAGGGGATTCTATTCCTTAAAAATTCCAGCCTGTAAGGACTATTAAAATCCATCCCATAGAAATACTTGATTTGGATACCATTATGTACAGGGTGGAGCGAGAGTATGTTTACAATTGTTCATATGGAAAAATAACACAATAATTAATAAATAATAATACAAGAATAAACTCTGTGTTTCATGTCCTCAGCACGATAAATCTGTTTTTGCCCCACCCTCTATTTAGATGGCAAAGTTGTGGGTACTATGATTCATTCTGGGACAACTGCTTCCTTTGCCAAACCCTTGAGTTTGTTTATTAATCCTGGAAACCATTATAATCAAGTTAATAGGCAAAAGGAGATCCCTGAGCTCAATGTACTTGGCAGTTCCTGAAAACAGCCCAGAGTTAGTAACTGGATGCAAACAGGGGTGGTGAGGACCTTCTGGAATGCCCTGCCCCTCCCCTCTCATCTCATTTCTGTTCAAGTCATTTCTTTAGGACCACATTCATTTAAGATGAATCATTGTAAAATATATTTTTATTACAGCACTTTTTGGGGCAGAATGTTTTAAAAATATATATAAGAAAGCAATTAATTTGTCCCAAGCCTAAGGTTTGTTATAGTATTTGCCATGTTTAAGTGCTTAACTTATAGTCAGTTGGTTCTGATCATTTAAGGAGAATCCATGATGTTTAAATAGAAGATTTGAGCCAACTTCAAAATACATCATTTTTTAAGAAACCGCTTCATCCATTATAGGGTGTCTGATTTTGTTTTTGGGAGATATCAAATGGCTAATGAAAATAACACAAGTGGAATTTTCACAGTTAGCCCATTGGTCAGTCCTGCCTTGTGTGGTTGCTATACTGCTTAATGGAGGTAATCTGTGTAAAGAATTTTGAATAGTTCCTGACATGTTGATCGTTTTAAAAAATATTAGGTTGTACTATTGTCATCATTACTAAATGAGCTTGAATCTATGATCAGTGTTAGAAATATTTAGTAGCCAATATAAGTTTATGTCTCAAGAAGCTACAACTGCCCACTATATTTTAATGTTTTGGCAGAACCTACAAAAATACTTATCTTTTAGCCTTTTCTCTTTTGGTACCTTAATTTAAGGAAATCATATGGATTTAATATCTATCAGTAAAATCTAAAGTCATGGTTTTCTATCATTACAAAAGCAGGTTTCTATGGGCTATTTTTATTCTTAAAAAAAAAGATCTTGTGCTTTAGAACCATTTAAGAATATGCTTTCTTTAATTAGCACCCTCTTGCTTAGCATTTTGATCCCCTTTAATATTTTAGTGCTGTAGTAATGCTTTGGATATTTAGGATGCTTTGTTTAGGAAAGATTTCCAGGTATGGATTTACTGAGAGGAAAAGCTACGAACATTTTAAGACTTTGGTACATTTACCAACTTGCTTTACAAAATGAGCTATAAATTAACTGAATGGGCAGGGGGGGTCCACTAATATATAATACTATAAACATATAGATATGTATAGGAAATATGTAGAATATAGAAAAATATAGTAGGGAAAAAAGTATACCTCAATATCAAGGTATGACTGATAAGAGAGTGAAGAGGTGGCCTTCAACCCAACTTAGTTCCTCAAATATTTGAAATTCATTTGCAGTTGCCAGCTTGTCTGGAGGTTATGACCACTCTTGGAGCGAGTAGGAGGGGTCTAGTTGAAGTGCCTTGTTCCTAATCCAGTGTCTCCTCAAAGCATGGAACCCTGGTGATTTAAGCAAACTGTCTCTTTGGTATGCCTAGAAGTGTCTAAAACCATGACAAAGTGAGGATAAATATAGCAGGTTGTTCGAACACAAGAGTTTCATGTAACAAGTAAAACCAAAAAAAATTTTTTTTAAAGACTTAGGATTTCTTTCCTGTTAAATATACTTATTTATTTTTGGATAGGGGGAGCTTCAGGCAGAAGCAAGCAGTATAATATTGTCTTGTATTGTCTTGTCTTAAAGGAAATTAGCCAGGAATTTGATTCATTTTTAGCCATAACATTCCAGGAAGTTTTTAAACTGACTGTAGGCAACTAATACTTTTTTGAAAGTAATTTTGGCCCAAAGAGAAACAGACTTCTGAGGCAGAAGATAGAGACATTGCATGCATGTTTCAATTTAATTACATTGTATTTCCTCTCTCTCTGCTATTTGATATAAGATATACATATCTAGGAAATTTAGGCAATTTCAGTGATATTTCAAGATTTTCCTTACAACTGATAACTGAAATTCGGCTCAGAAATTTGGCTCTGAGTAAAAATCAAGAGTATTTACCTAATTCTTGGAGCCTTTTCCCAAGCCATGTACATAAAGGTTGAATGTTTATGTAATTCTTGTAAATGGAAAGATTTATCATCTCTTCACTGGTTACAAATGCTATACACCTGAGTCATGCTTTTAATTGTCATATGACACAATTATTTTTACTATTCTATTTCATAACCAGACTGCTCCATCCTCCATGGAATAGGTGTGTAAGGAAAGTAGAGAAGATAGTCCCTCATAAAGATGAAGCATGGAGACAGAACATCCTTTAATTAATCTACTCATATGTGCAAGTCACTTTAAAGGAAGACCAGATGAAGGAGTAATGGCATCACAAACTACAGTCATCACCAGCATTGGAGGAAAGAACTGCATTAATCATGGAGCAACAACACATGTATGTGTATGAAGAACAGTTCATTTTTAATTATAACGTATAAGAATAAAGATACATTATCATTAACCACTATCAGCTGAGAGCCCTTATTTTTATCTAGCTATTTCTCTCACTTACTTAATAAATATTTAAGAAGGGCATGATGTGCCCAAGTTCATTAACACAAGGTTAATTTCTTCTATTTAGAGGGTTATATGGCACAACCTTTAGCCGATCATAAAACCAACCCAAACTCCAAATCATCTGAACTAGGAGTGATTTGGGTAAAGTCAACATACGGGTCTCTTTCTCAGGGGAGCAACTACATTGGTAGACTAGAAATCTATATAAGGTCATTGATTTCCTGGGAATAGATAAGGCCAACTAAAATGAGATAGAGAAAAAAGAAAAGAGAGCTGGATATGGGAACTTAGAGAACCTAACTTTCCATGGACATCAGAGGGGAAGCCATTGGAGATGGCTTAGAAGGAATGACGGAAACCTAACCACGTTTTCTCTTTAAATCAAAACAAGGTTTTGCCATATTAGAAATGGAGGGAGGAGTTTCTCCTGTGAAAGGGCAATTTGACCAAATTAGAAATTTGACTTTTCCTGGTTTCCTCTAGAAACCAATGTCTTTTTTCTGCTATATTTTTGAGAGACTTTCCTCCTCCTACAGGATTTTGGTTCAAATGTGGCCATCTGATGCATTAGTTCCCATGGCATAACTGAGACAAGGCTATATATTTCCATATGACATTTCTAATTTCAAAGGCAGCTTCTTTCAACCTCTTCTTTCATCTACAGTAATGAACATAGTGGGTGAAGTTCACTCAGGACATCTGGGTGAATGCAATCACAACTACACAGAATGAAATAGATGGCATAGCCGGTGTGATCCATTAAATCCTATCATACACACAAAGAAAACTTTTACAAAACAAATTAACTATATTTTTATGTTAATGAAAGTAAAACATACTCAATAGAACAAAGTTCAAGCAAATTTCAAGATTTCTGAAACAAAGATGAGATTTCAAATACATACTGGTATACTCAGACAGAGCTCCCTTTTTTGCTCCCAAGTTCTTAGTAAAATGATGAAACAATGCAATTGCGAAAATTCTGTAGGTTATTGAAGACTATAGAAGGAACCCACCGTGGTGAGAGACACTTCTTCATGGGCTTCTTGCATTTCTTGGCACCTTATGAGCAGAGGTACTGACTACATTTATTCTGGACTACCTTTTCCAGGTTGTTTGTATAGCAGAGTCTTGGAGGATAGAGGTAATGTCTCCCCACAGAACAAAGGGCAGGCATATTTGCTGCCCATCATAGAAGACTTGGGTTCTCTATATTCAGGGTTCCTCTCCTGTAACTCAATCCACTGCTTGTGAAGAAGACACCTGGCTGTCTTCATGCCACTCTGAGATTTGAGACTCAGAGGATCCGTGTAAGAAAATGCTAATGCTCAACTACTGCTATCGCTGTAATAAAATTATTTGTCTCTGACCCAGGAGTCTCGTGTCTTCTGTCAACATCCGTGAAACTGTCAGAGATTAACTTGTTGGCTTACAAGGAGAAGAAAAGCTCAGATGCTTTACGTTCTTGACAGTTTTGTTGACATAGATGGGATGCCAACAGAGACATGGCTTTCTGGAAGAGAAAGGAACCTGGCCTCCAGGGCTAATGAAAAGGATTTTAGGGAAGTCCATGGGAATTAGCAGTGAATGTATAGACTGCTTTTTATTTGTTTACTAAATTCTTATTTCCAACCTGCTTTTTATTTAGATAGTTGTTTCTGTTCTAAATTCTTGAGCAGCATCCATAGTCATTTTAAATATTTTTAAATAATGAAAGCATTAAAACTCTGAGTACCTCTTCCTCCAAATCCAAAGAGCAGCATCTGCCCCACTGGGAATGGCCAAGGATGACCTCACAGCTGGCCCAACAGGAAGAAGGAAGAGGATAATGGAGTTCAGTAACTAGAGGTTACCTGAGAAGAGGTTTCCCTATACTCTGCTGACCCCTGGGGAGCAAAAGAATCCCCCAAATTTTAAGGCATCCCAGACAGAAGGGACCATTGGTTGGCTAGCCAGGAGTTAGCAGGGGATTCTAGAAGCCTTGGAGAGAAGTTCTGTGTGTGTATGTGTGCAATGTCTGGGCAGTGGCTGGAGATGTGGTGAGCCTGAGAGCAGCCCCTAAGCATGATAGGTGGCAGATTAGGGTCCCTTGTCTGCCAGGATCTAACTGAGCATGGAAGTCCCAGTGAGGTCCAGTTGAGGAGAATTCGGAGTAAATAGAATTTGAGACCAGAAACTGTGCTGGGACCACAGGACACCAGCAACAGATGCCATAGCATGATGATACCATGGCCAGGCGCATCTACCCTCACTGCAGTGGAAGCCCAGGTGCCAGGATAGCAGCCGACCTTTGTGGAAACTCAGAGCCGCCCTGGGGTAGAGTGAAGGAGAGGAAGGACAACGTTCACTATTCAACTGACTTCACTTCACACCAAAAGTAACAGAGCTTGAAATGAAGCCATTGAGCCAAACTCAGTTCCCTTACAGACAAGGAGATAGTTTCATATTTAAACAACACCTGAGCTGTACATTTTAAACCTGCTATATTGTAAACAGGTTCTGAATCCTGTCTCTTCCTGCCTGTTTTGGGACAATATTTGGCTTCCTTTCTCTCTGGTATCTTCAATCTCTGTCTCCCGGCTTCTCTGTGTTAGTCATGCTTCTGCAATTCACTATGTTGTTCACCAGAGAAATCCGTTCCTTGACCTCTCAAGCCCTTTAAGCTACACCTGTGTTTCTTATCTCTCCTCCCTAAATGTTCTATAAAAATACCACTGTCTTTATTTATTCAATTCCTGTGCATTCCTAAAGCCCTATTCTTGACTTTAGAGGCCATTGAGCTTCAGTTGCATTGAGCTTATAAAGTTCACACACACACACACACACACACACACACACACACACACACACATGCTTCTTTTTAGTTCCTCCTTTCTCCCATCTTTCTGATATTTATCATTGTTTATTAAACTTTATCTCCTTTTTCAAACTCTTTCCTTTTAAAATTCTTTTTTATTCTACTTTATCTTATGTTAACAATTTTCTGATTCCAACTTTGTGGGTTTACTTATTCAAGTTGGCTGTTAGATGGAATTGTGCCTGTTTATTTTTGTTGTTAATGTATTTTTATTTTTATTAAATTTATGGAGGTGACATTGTTAGTAATATATAGGTTTCAAGTGTAAATATCTACGATCTATGGCCTATACATTGCATTTGCATGTCTATTTTTATTCATTTATTTTTAAAATATATTTTATTTATTTTTTTACAGAGAGGAAAGGAGAAATAGCGAGAGCTAGAAACATCAATCAGCTGCTTCCTTCACACCTTCTACTGGGGATGTGTTCACAACCAAGGTACATGTCCTTGACTGGAATCGAACCTAGGACCCTTCAGTTCACAGGCCGACACTCTATCCACTGAGCCAAACTGGTCAGGGCTGCCTATTTATTTTTAAAGGTAAAGAAACAAAAGACTGGCAAAACCTAGTTGGTGGCACATGTACACTGCACTAAAGAGCTGATATCTGGAACTCTTTCTGTGCAGAGTGGGAAAGCAATAGATCACCCCAGCCATTTGTGCTTTTCTGGCACCCAATCTGATTTATGTCCCTTACATTTACATAAATTAGCCTCATTTTCCTTCTTCCTGCTTAACTCTCTCAAAAGGAAGACCTCCCAGCCTTTGTGAAGATGAGAGCCAGAAGGCTGAGCTGTGGTGACTGTCTGACACTGGGGAGTGCTGGCCTGTAATTAACCGTGGCAATGACTGCAAGGGGATGCACTGAGCTGTGGACAGAGAGAAGGCTAGACCCTTGTTTGCTCCACGGAGAGGCCATGTTTCAGGACTCTCGCTCCCTTTGGCAGGGGGAGCACATATTTGGGGATGCTGGACACGTAATCCTCAGCAGCCCTCTGCTCTCTGATTCGGAAAGGGCGCTCGATATAATGTCATTTCTGTTTGCTTTCTGTTGTTGTCTTTAAACATTTTATAACCAAATAGCAACACATGCATATGCTTTTTCCCCCTAAATGACATCAAATGATGTTTTTGTAAAAAGCTGCTGGGGAAGCTGGAGGGAACCATATAGAAATGCGGCTTATCAAAGCCAGGGCATTTTTCCTCGGTGGACCCAGGTACTCGGGCCATATCTGAGTACTATTTTGAAGGAGACACTCTCTCTACATCCTTTTGTGGTTTGTGCCAGCCTCCTTCAAATCGAGTTGTAGTGTTTTCCTTTTGATAGTGAAAGTACAAGTACCTCTTAAAGAATAAGTTACTGAAAGATTTATACTGTAGAGGATCCAACAGGATCCCAGAACTGCTTTCTCTTATCTGCCATCTTCTCGGTCATTGTGAACTTTGTTACAAGAAGTAGCTGGTTATAATATAGGGTAGGAATCACCATGTGACAAACCACCCAACACGTGACGGAGAAGAAGACGCATTCACTGTTTCTCAGGAGGCTCTGGGGTTCACTCATATTATCTATGGTGAGTGAGTAAGGTGGCTGGGGGCTGGATTCGCTAGGAAGACTTCAGGGACCTGTGTGGCTGTTGGCTGGCTGAAAGCTGGGGCGACAAGGGGATGGAACCCCTTGTCTCTTATTAAAAGACAGAGAAGGCCAGGCTTATTTTCCCTGTGGCTGAAGACCTGAGAGCAGAAATGAGATTCAGAACTGGCCCCCATACCATATACACCTCCTTGTAGTGATCAAAGCAAATCCCAAAGCCAGCCCAGACTCGGGGAATAAAAAAAACAGACCCCACTTCTTGATGGGAGGAGCCACAAAGCCACAGTGCAAAAGATGGGGGAGGGGACATAGAGAGGGCAGAAGAAATGAAGGAAGGGTTTGCAACGCATGTACCACAGAGGTATTTCTACTTGCTTAATTATCTTAAACAGAAACAAAAACAGGAGGGAACCAATTGATGTGTCTCTCACACCGAGATATTCCTCTTTGTCTTTCCTCTCTTCCACGCTCTCTAAAAATAAATGGAAAAATAGCTTCAGGTGAGGATTATATATATTAAAAAAAAAAAGTGCAGAGAGACTTAGCCAAACGCTGTGCATCAAAGGCCATGCTGAGCCTTCAGATTCACTGCCACATCTGATAACACATGACTCAGACAAATCTGCACCGTGTTTCAGAAACATGTGGACAAGAATGACTCATGTGTGAAACCAAGGGGTCTTCCTGGAAGGAAGTGCACATCACAGCGGATGTTCTGAAAACAGGTATTGATGAGTTCCTTTACGGTGAGTCGCTTCTCCTTTATGCTAATCGGTAGCTTTTCACACTATCACATCCTATTATTTGGGAGGTAACTTACAAGTTGTTTAGTCTAGTGACTTTCAGGTCTGCTCAGTTCCATGAGCCCTGAAGTTTGGGCAGGAGTGTCCCAGAGGCCTCCTCCTGCTGGGGGAGGGGGGGCGGGGCACAGGAGGGATAGAGGACAGAGGAGACAGAGTCCTCGGGAAGGTTTGGTCAGACCAGGAGGCCTTCCACATGAATCTAATTCAACCAGAGCAGCACTGACTTTTCCTACTTTGTATACTGGTTCTCATTTCGTTAAAAGTAGGAGTTCCCAAGCTTTTAAAAAGGTGACAACTCAACAATAAACAAAACAAGCAAACAACCCAATGAAAATATGGGTAAAGGACTTGAATAGACATTTCTCCAAAGAAGACATACAAATAGCCAATAAGTAAATGAAAAGATGCTCAACATCACTAATCATTACAGAAATGCAAATCGAAAGCACAATGAGATACCACTTCACATCCATTAGGATGGCTATTACAAAAGAGAGAAAGGAGAGAGAGAGAGAGAGAGAGAGAGAGAGAGAGAGAGAGAGAGAGAG
>JAAGEH010000046.1:8465435-8496034 GCA_011751065.1 Lasiurus cinereus
GAGAGAGAGAGAGAGAGAGAGAGAGAGAGAGAGAGAGAGAGAGAGAGAAACAAGGACATGAAGAAAATAGAACGCTTGTGCACCGTTGGTAGGAATGTAAAATGTGCTGCTACTATGGAAAACAGTACAGTGGTTCCTCAAATAGTTAGAAATCAAATGATCATATCATCCAGTAATTCTACTTCTGGGTCATATAACCAAAGGAATTAGAAGAAGAGATCTGAAGAGATATCTGTGCACTCATGTTCATAGAAGTATTATTCACAATCACTGAGAGATGAAAGCAACCCCAAGTGTCCATCATCAGATGAATGGGCAAACAAAATGTGGTATAGACTACAATAGACTGTTCTTCAGCCTCAAAAAAATGAATGAAATTCTGATACATGAGACATGATGAACTTTAGAAGATATGATGCTAAGTGAAATAAACCTATGACAAGAGGACAAAGACTGCAGGATTCCCCTTATATGAGGTACCTCAAGGAGTCCAGTCATAGAGACAGAAACCTGACTGGTGGTTTCCAGAGCTGTGAGGTGGGGAAACGGGGAGTTAATGCTGAATAAGTGCACAGAAAGAGTTCTGGAGAGGGATAGTGGTTATGGTTACACAACAATGCGAATATACTCAACGCCATCAAACTGTACCATGAAAAGGTTACCATATGTATAGTTTACCGTAATTTCTTTAAGGTTGAAAAGCCACTGACCAAATCCAAACTTCTCATTATACATTTGAGAAATACAGACTTTGTTTCGTTCACTCAGTAATGCAGCTTAGAGACCTTCCCCTCAGGCTGCACCTCTGCCTGGGATGTCTTAACAACTGCTCGCTTCCCCACAGCATCGACATATCCCATTTATTTAACCAGTTCCCTGATGAGGTTGTTCAAACTTTTACCCTTGTATCTATCTTTTTGCCTCTGCCTTCCATTCTGGACAGTGAGCGCCTTCTGAGGGCATAGATTATATCTTTTCTTCTTCTTCTTCTTTTTTTTTTTTAAATATATTTTATTGATTTTTTACAGAGAGGAAGGGAGAGGGATAGAAAGTCAGAAACATCGATGAGAGAGAGACATTGATCAGCTGCCTCCTGCACACCCCACATTGGAGATGTGCCCGCAAGCAAGGTACATGCCCTTGACCAGAATCGAACCTGGGACCTTTCAGTCCGCAGGCCGATGCTCTATCCACTGAGCCAAACTGGTCTCAGCTCTTCTTCTTCTTTTTTTTTTTTCAATGAGAGGAAGGGAGAGGGAGAGATAGAAACATAAGAGAGAATCATTGATTGGCTGCCTCCCACCCTCCCCCTTCCCCCACTGGAAATTGAACCCACAAGCGGGGCATGTGTCCTGACTGGAAATCGAACCATGACCTCCTGGTTCATAGTTTGACACAATGTTCAATCACTGAGCCACACCGGCTGGGCTGGATTATGGCCTCATTCATTGCCCTCTCTTTGGAATTCTGCACAGTGCTTCCACCTTAATATGTTGACTTATGAAGGAACTGGATGAATAGAGACCAGATGTGGCCCAGGAAATATGGGCTCTGGGTCTGGTTCACTCTGACGAGGCTCCCTGACCTTAGGCAAATGCCACCGTCCTTCCCGGCTTCAGTTTCCCCAGGGATGTGATAGGTGCGATGAGATGGTGCTTCCTGCTCTGAAGTCCCCTGATTCCCGGTGTTGTGCTGACCCAGGACCTGATCCACTCACTCTTCAGCCTCAAGAACAGACACAGGGGAGAGTCCCCGTCTTGTCTTATTGCTGAATGGAGCCTCCCTTCCCCGGGCCACCCCCAGAGCCCAACCCGCTCAAAGTCTGTCACTTTCCCTTGCCAGAGGCCATGCGAGGTGACAGCCCTGGCAGGGGGGTGGGGGGGATCTCCTTCTGCAGGGGGAGTTTGCTGGCGGCAGTGGCCGGCCCAGAGCAGTTTCACACAGTGCCAGTGAGTGCCATTTGCATAAATGTCCCCAGAAGGCAGGGCATTGTGCCTTTTCTTCGGAGAAGAAAACCCGCTCCCACAAAAGGCCTCACAATGATGGGAAAATGGACTTAACGTGTCTGCCCGGCTGATAATCTCCCTGTGACCCTGGGGAAGCACCGGCTTTCAGGACGATCCATTTGTGGGGTTTGGAGGATTCCCTCCTCCGACGGGTTATCTGGGGGCGCAGCAGTGGGCAGCACAGGGAGGAGGCCTGGTTCTGTCTGGTGCTTGGCCCAGATCGAGGAGAGTTTTCCATGTTTTTTGGGGGTTTTACTTGGTTTTGACTCCCGAGGTGGAATGTTCATGTCAAACCAGGGAAGAACAAAGAAGGACAAAGGCGCAGCGGGCTGTTTTTGTTGGGTTTGTTTTGCTTTGCGCGTCCTTTGTTTTTGTTGTTGCTTTTTGCGTGCCAAGTTCTGAGGCTGAATGTTTGGCCCTGAGGGTGACGCTGAGGGTGAGGTTTTTTTGTTTCCTCCGTTTTCCGGGGATATCTTTGGTGTTATATTTCTTCGGTGCACAGAAGCCTGGTAGAGGCATTATGAGAGAATTTACCAGAAGCCGTAGTGCCAAGGGGCCGGGGCAGAGCCCTGGGGAGCACACAGCAGGCATTGTGAGTGGCCGAGGCCGAAAGGCCAGGGCGCCTCCTTCCCGGGCACACGGGAGACTCCAGGGTGTTGCTGCTGCTCCTTCACTCCCCCGTTCAAAGCACCTCCTTTGGTGACGGCCCAGTGGGCTTCTTCGTAATGTCCGTGCCTAGAGCAACTCTTTCCACTTGCTTCTCAAAGTCCCCCCTTATTTTGGGAAAACGATCAAAATGTATTGCCTGGAATTTGATTCCGGGGCTCAAAGCATTACCTTTTAGGAACAGTGCTTGCTCATGGTCTGTCCTGGGTTCTCAGAGTTGTGTGCAGTCCTATTGCACCGATGAAGGGCCATTCACTACTCAACAGAGATGTGTTGATGGCCCAACGTTGTTGTTGTTGTTTAAAGATGAAGATCTTTTGCCTTTTTAAAGAATTTTTCTATATTTTTATTGATTTCAGTGAGGAAGGGAGAAGTAGAGAGAAACATCAATGATGAGAAAGAATCATCGATTGGCTGATTCCTGCACACCCTCTATTGGGGATTGAGCCCACAAGCTGAGTATGTGCCCTGACTGGGAAACAAACTGTGACCTCCTGGTTCGTAGGTCGACACTAACCACTTAGAAACACTGGCTGGGCCCAACTTGGAAATAGGGGTAGAGCACATGCTTTCTTCTCTTACTGGATTTACAATGTAAGAAAAATGAACAATATAAGATATACTAGAGGCCCGATGCACGAAATTTGTGCATGGGGGGCCAGAGATTGTCTTTCAGCCCAGCCTGCTCCCTCTCCAATCTGAGACCCCTTGAGAGATGTCTGACTGCCTGATTAGGCCCAATCCAGGTAGGATCGGGCCTAAATGGGCAGTCAGCCGTACCTCTCACAATCCAGGACTCATGGTTCCTAACTGCTCACTTGCCTGTCTTCCTGATTGCCCCTAACCTCTTCTGCCTGCCAGCCTGATCACTGCCTAACCACTCCCCTGCCAGCCTGATCATCCCCTAAACATTCCCCTGCCAGCCTGTTTGCCCCTAACTGCCCTCCCCTGTAGGCCTGGGTCCCCCCCAACTGTCCTTTCCTACAGGCCCAGTCACCCCCAACTTCCCTCCTCTGCCAGCCTGGTCACCCCTAACTGCCCTCCCCTGCAAGTTTGGTCCCTGCCAACTGCCCTCCCCTGCTGGCCATCTTGTGGTGGCCATCTTATGTCCACATGGGGGCAGGATCTCTTGACCACATGGGGGCAGTCATCTTGTGTGCTGGTCAATCTGCATATTACTCTTTTATTAGATAGGGTAGAGGCCTGGTGCATGGGTAGGGACCAGCTGGTTTGCCCTGAAGGGTGTCCTGGATCAGGGTGGGTGTTCCTTTGGGGTGTGGGGTGGCCTGGACCAGGGGTGGTTTGCAGGCTGGCCATGCTCCCCAGTGACCCAAGTGGAGGCTGGTATCTGGGATTTATTTATCTTCTACAATTGAAACTTTGTAGCCTGGAGCTGAGCCAAGCCTTCTGCTCACACAGCCATTGAAACTTTGTTGCCTTAAGTGGAGGCCTGGGCCTGTCAGGGTGTGTGGAAAGCTTGGCTTCCTCTATCGCCAGGGGCAACTCAAGTCTCCTTCCTGCTCTTTCTGTGGCTGTAGCCATCTTGGTTGGGTTAATTTGCATACTTGCTCTGATTGGCTGATGAGTGTGGCTATTGGGCATGGCTGATGGGTGTAGCAGAGGTACGGTCAATTTGCATATTATTCTTTTATTAGATAGGATAATAAGGTTGACTTTGATTAAATATCAAGGGAATGGAAAAAATAGTAACATATGATAAGTGTGATATCTAGATAATCTGTCAAGGAGAATAAAAATTTCATGGTCATATCCTTATATCTATCCTTATATCTATAACCTCAACAGTGGGATGTAATATGGTAGACAGCTCAAGAGTTTGGACTGGGGTAACTTTGCTGGCAGCACTCTCTAACCTTGAACTTGTCCCATATATGAAAGGATTTCATTCCAATAGAAAAGAAAAATGACTAAGATGACCTCCAGCAGAAGGATACAGTCTCTAATTCATTAAATAAAGGAAATTCCTTCGGGGAGCCTCACATATTCCTTGTGACAGCAATTGCTGCAGCCTCCCTTCTGACTTACTACGGAACCGTACATGAGGACAAGGCTTTGGCACAGAAATACAATTAGAATCTCTCCTGCAGGAAGTGTAATTACAAAGGGCTTTAAATTGACAGTGGTTGACAAGATGTCTACCAGCATATTAGAAAATCAATGGCAAGCACATTTTCCAGCATCAAGGAGTTGAGGTAGCTTCCTTCCCCTTATGTGATAGCCAGAGAGAAACACGTATCTACTTGTGGTTTACCTAATATTGGCTGATATATTCCTTCACAGGCTAACAATATAGTTTCTCACCTCCCTCTGCCTTCTCTCTGCAGAGGAGATGAAATTTAATTTTATTTATTAACACTGAGAATTCAAATGCATCACTTTGAGGTCCAAAAAACATCCCCACTTAAGACCAGAAAAATGAAACAAGTAAGATATGGCTCACAATATGTTCCCCTGTAATGCTTACAACCCTCTGCTGAACTGAGAGAAATGTGATCTTAAAGTTTTCCCTCCACACTTTAAAAGTTGCTATTGTGTGTGTTGGGGGATTTGAAGTGGGCCTTAGGATTTTTTAAAAGTGTTTTCTAGTCACCCTGTTGGTTCCTAGGAGTAAATCTTATGACACTAGTTTGTTAGTTTTTGTTGTTACTGGAACCTCTATACCCGTAACTGCCATTTTGTGGAACAAAATGAAATATTGACGGTTTCATAAGGGTCAGCCTAATAAATGAGCTAAGAGCCTGATGATTGCTTGTGCATTGCAATTTCGGGAGTTCTGCAAAGGACCCCCTAACCTTAATATTAGTGAAGCCCCCTGCTTCATCACTAAATAAAAATAACAACTACAGAGTTACAAATAATAAGCAGTATGTAAATGAATAATTGAGAACAATGCATACTCTAATTTGAAATAAAGTACAAATGACCAGCATCAGCATCTTCCCTTGGAAATGCAGGACCAGGCAGTTAAAGTGGGTGGTGGGCAGAGGTAGAGGGACACGAGAGAAGGCCTGTTCTCCACACGGTCTCCATAGGTCTCCGTAACAACATTGCCAACCCTCTGACGCTGACCTTTCTGAAAGGTCATCTTTCCAGTTATGCTCAGTGTAGTGGCTGAGGAAGGGTGTTCTCTGGCTGACACAGATCTGCTGAGTCCTCGCCCATCTCCTCTGGGAGAAGCTGGATTGTTCCTCATCCGAACTCATGACCGTCTGAGTGGAGGCTGAGAGACTGAACATTCAGACAGTGGTCAGACCATATATAAAAACAGAGCCCTGGCCCACCACCTGCAGCAACCTGCCGGGGAAGCCAGCCAACCTTATTATCCTATCTAATAAAAGAATAATATGCAAATGGACCCACAAGCCACCTCTGCAGTCAGTAGGACTTGTAGGGAGTCGGACTATCATGTCTAGTAATAACCCAGGAACCCAAACAATAACCTTTGAGAGAAACATTTAGAAAATCTTCTTCTTTAACAAATTCTGATTTTCAAGTCTATTGTCTTGCTTCAAAATGTCATCTTGAATGTTAAAAAATGTATTTTTCTGTTAACTTTACATTCTGCATATATATATATATATATATATACTGGAGGCCAGGTGCCTGAAATTTGTGCATGGGACAGGGGTCCCCTCAGCCCAGCCTGGACCCTCTCCAATCTGGGATCCCTCAGGGGATGTCCAACGGCTGGTTTTGGTCCGATCCCAGGATCGGGCCAAAACAGGCAGTGGGACATCCCTCTCACAATCCAGGACTGCTGGCTCCTAACTGCTCACTTGTCTGCCAGCCTGATGACCCCTAACTGCCTCTGCCTGCCAGCTGGATTACCCCTAACTGCCTCCCCTACACCGCCGACCTGGTCACCCCCAACTGCCCACCTCTACCAGCCTAATTGCCCCCATCTGCCCCCCCCCCACTGGCCTGGTTGCCCCACACAGCCTGCTGGTCAGTCGTTTGGTCATCCCTCGCTAAGCTCCCTGCCAGCCTTGCCACACCATTCAGCTTGCTGTTCCGTTGGTACTGTGAGGGTATAGTGACCAATTTGCATATTACCCTTGTATTTTCTGTTAACTTCACATTCTGGAGGCCCAGTGCATGAAATTTGTGCATGGGAGGGGGTCCCCTCAGCCCAGCCTGGACCCTCTTCAATCTGGGATCCCTCAGGGGATGTCCAACGACTGGTTTTGGTCAGATCCCAGGATCAGGCCAAAACAGGCAGTCGGACATGGCTCTCATAATCCAGGACTGCTGGCTTCTAACTGCCAGGTATGACTCCAACAACTGGTCAAATATTAAAACACTTCACACCAGTGGGTGACTAGCTACTATCCTAAGCCCCCTCATGTCCTACCACCCTGGCCCTTTCCTCAGGCGGAGCAGGGGATGATAACACCTGGCACAAAAGAGGCCACCCCTGGGGCTCTGCTCTCTATATGCCTGGCCTGGACTGTTGTGATGGGCTGATGCCTGGTCTGGTTGTTGAGTACTTTAACTCTCACCCCTACTGCACCTCCCTATCTGTGGTTGCCTAAGGAAAAGGTGAGATGCACAGAAGGGCCAATGAGAAAGCACATGAACATTTTGCAAACAAACAAACAAAAACCTCCCCTCTGCAAGCAGAGTTCATGGTCAAGCTCTTAAGCAAACTTCCCATAAAGTGAGGTGAGGAGGGTGTGAATCTTACTTCCCTTTTGCCTAGCACACAGCATTGCCATTGAGGCCCACTCATGGCTCTGCCATGGACTCGGCTATTGACCTGCCTGAGCTCCACTGTCCTGAGCTGTAGAACTGAGCAAGTGATGCAGGCACAGATTGGTGTGGGATTGAATGAGGTATTGTGCAAAATACTTAGCACAGTGCCCAATACATCGAGAGTAGCGGGTATTTCTTTTGAAAAGCAATTTCTTCAATTTTTAAAAATTTTAACAGAATCCCATAAAGTTCTGGTGTAGGATTCATGAGAATAACATCAACTGTCTGAATGTGGGTTTAACAGCAAAAGATGGTGTATACTTATCAAGGTTTATGGTTGAAATGTGAGAAACTGACTCTGAATCACAGAACAGAGGGGAATAGACTACATGCCTTCTCAGTGGGGGGTGATCTTGCCCAGAAAACAGGTGAACATTGTTTTTGGAGGAACCAACAAAAGCTTAGATATTTGTAGCTCTCCAAAGGGCCATCGTATGTAAACTGATATACAGAGCATCTGTAGTATGGTATTAAAATTTCATAGTGGGGGTGGGGGAATGTGGGGAATGGGAATGATCAGAGAAAAACTCCAGAAAGGCACCTTGGAGGTAAAGGAAGGGTAGTGAAAGGTGGAGAAGCACTGGTTTATTAGAAGGAAGCAGACAACTCTTAGGATCTGTATCTATTAGTATGAGCAGGCAAGATCCCCAGGTCAGATGAGAGGAAAGCTGGCAGTTAGAAGTTCAGCACAAGCAAAACTATAGAAATAGGCTGGGTGGGATGTGGCATTAATGTCACTGGTCATTGGATGCCCCAACACTGGGACAGGGAACACATTCCTATTGTTAGGAACAGAATCCTAGGACCTCTAGTCCTTCCCAGACTCGTTCAGCGGTAGATTTCCCACAGGTATTCAAATAGCGGGCAGGCATAAGTGACAGGGACCACAGATGGGACACTGTGATTTCAGGGTATGTTTGAGACCCAGGACAGCACTAGCCTTTGTAGCTCTTTGTTCCACGTATGCCCTTTGGTTTGGGTTCTCATCCACCCTGACTAGTGTTTGCGCATCTTTACATTTTGAGGCAAGTGCATTTTTTATCTTCTAATATTGAATTTATTAATCTGAGGCAAATGGGGATGCCACTCCTTCCTTGCATGGTTTCCCTTTTCCTCCAGAGAGATGGGTCCTTGGATCATAATCCTCTTATCATTTCTGACCAGTACATGGATTTTTCCTGGTTCACCCTTTTTTTACTCAATTTTCTTATTCTTGGGGCCTCTCTTTACCAGCTGTGCTCTGCTTCCCTAGGTGAGAAGACTGCAGATTTGGTTAGGGTAGGGAGTTGAAAGCAGGGAAGAGTGAGGTCATTTGGATGGCTTTTAAAAAGTTCTTGTGCTAAGAGAGAATATTAAAAGCAGCAAGAGAAAAACAGCTCATTACCTACAAGGGAGCACCCATATGATTGTCAGCTGATTTTTCAACAGAAACTATGCAGACCAGACAGGAGTGGCAAGAAATATGCAAAGTGATGAATAGCAAGAATCTATAACCAAGATTACTCTATCCAGCAAAGCTATCATTCAGAATTGAAGGGCAGATAAAGAGCTTCACAGATAAGATAAAACTAAAGGAGTTCATCACCACCAAACCAGTATTATATGAAATGCTGAAAGGTATTCTTTAAGAAGAGGAAGAAGAAGAAAAAGGTAAAGATAAAAACTATGAACAACAAACACGTATCTATCAACAAGTGAATCTAAAAATCAAGTGAATAAAGAAATCTGATGAACAGAATAAACTGGTGAATATAATAGAATCAGGGGCATAGAAAGGGAGTCCACTTACAATTTCCTGGGATGGGGCGGTGTGTGTGAGGGGGTAAGGGGTAAGAGGGGTGTAGGAAGAGACTGGACAAAAATCGTACACATGTGGATGAGGACAGTGGGGGGGAGAGTAAGGGCAGAATGTGAAGTAGGAACCAGGTGGAGGGGAGCTATGGAGAAAAAAAGAGGAACAATTGTAATAATCTGAACATAAAGATTTATTAAAATAAATAAATAAATAAATAAAAATAAAAAGTTCTTGTGCTGCCATCATCATCATTGCTTGGCATGCTTCTTGGAGTGAGTACATTGTCATCTTCTCTCGCGTAATTAGTGTGTATCATATATTCTCTTAAGTGACAGAAACAACACTATAATGAGACCCTTATTATGATATATTTTTTCTCCATTCATTCATTTTTTTTTTTTTGAGAGAGAGAGAGAGAGTGGAAGGGAGGGGGAGAGACACACAGAGAGAAACCAGTGTGCGAGAGAGACATTGATGGGTTGCCTCCCACATGCCACCCGAGCAGGGCCAGGGATTAAGCCTACAACCAAGGTATGTGTGTGCCCTTGACCAGAAGCAAACCCAGAATCCTTCAGTCTGCAGGCCAACACTCTTATCCACTGAGCCAAACCAGCTAGGCCACGATATCTATTTTTGAACAGGATTTGCATGTACAGGAAGCATATGCTTTATCAGGGCTTAAAAGCAGAGAGGCAGGAAGAATCGAATCTTATAGCACTCCCTGAGGCTAATCAAGATCCTCTCTGATTTCAGCCCCACGGATAACTGGGTATCTCTGTGTTTCATAAGTTGAGCATCAGCACTAGACATTTTCCCTCTCTGTTCTTGGCTAGCTGGTTTCAGCACAGTATTATTTATATTCAGAAAGTCTTGAAACAGAAGGGCTTCTGTCTGCCCAGGCAGATCAATCTCTGCTCTCCCTGGTGCTACCACTGAGCTGTACACGACCTTGCATTCCTGGCCTGCTTAGTATATATATGTCCCTGCTACTGGACTAAAGTGGCTTTAAATGGAAGATTTTATTGAACCTGCCCTACAAACCTCTGACCTAGGATTTTATAGATGTAGAAACCGAGGCTATAAATAACTTCGGGTCATAAGGCTAAGAAAGTGGCAGAGCAGGGATTCAAATTTGTCTGACTCCTGCACCCAAGTTCCTCATCCCTACACCTCAGAGCCTCTCTGTTTATCAGTTGGCTTCCATCAACGGCTTCTAACCTCTGAGGACAAGGTGGTGACTTCTATGTTTTGCACCTGAGGGTAGTGTCTGGAACATACTAAGCCCTCCAGAAATATTTGTTGAATAAATGAATATGATCTCAGTTATTTCTGAGAACCTAATTTGTAGGTATCAAGTGAATATCATTGCTGGAGGGGCTCAGTGGGCTGAACAGCAAGTTGGCTCAACACGGTGAACTCTCCTCTAATTTCCGGAAAAATGAGGCTCTTTTCTTTGGCCTGGGTGTGGTTGTTTTTTCCCTTTGAGCAGGAACCAATGTACTAGCTACCTGTAACATGAGGGTATCAGTCCCCCTCCCCCCTCAAACCTAGAAGATCATAAGAATAAAAAGTTTAAAACACGTTGTAGGAATTTATCACATCTGGGGTTGACTTATAGAAAAGGAGTTGATCCTTTTGTTCTTTGTTTTTCTTTTTGCTGCAAGCAGTCATAATCACAATAATTGGGGAATCGCCAGATACTTTAAAAGATAGATGGGAAACTAGAAAACTGTGATGAATATCATGTTTTATATTTCTCTATACTCTTCTTTATTGCAACTTTGCTTTTAAAATAACATGGCTTCAGTTATTTTAGTTTGTCCCAATGAACCAACTTCAGAGAAAAAAAGACTTTGCTTTATGGTTCATCTGTTTGAAATCCCAGTTTCAGCCCTCTGGGCACCTGCAAGGGTTGTGATTATTTAATTACCTGGATGTTTAATTGGATTTTTGTCTTAAAGTGCTTGGACCATCTTGAAGGAAAAAAAAAAAAAAGATCATTCTTCCCAAATGATTTGAAGAATAGGTTTGTAAGAGATAGAAATGAAATCCTGGATGAATTCATGCTATAATTCCAACTCAGAAAAATCAAGGAAATGCCAAATCCTCTACCTATTAAGAGATAGACATTGGCGAGTTGAGGGAAGTGGGGCACATGGAATTGCCTTCAGAAGCTTTAATTGCGATATTAGGCAGAGTCCAGGGTACACAAGAACATTACTGAACACAAGTAAAAACAAAGAAACAAAAAGCCGTCCTTTGTTTTCCAAGGATCTTGGCAGTCTCGGTTATGTTCTGAGCACTAAGTACTCTAAAAGGATGTTAATTAAAAGTAATCAGAAGTTCCAGTTTCAGGAATAATACAAGGTCTTATTTTAGAGCTGAACTGATGATGCTGTTTGGACAATTAATTAAAATAAATCACTATTCTAAAACACGGATTTCTCAGGAAATGGCACCTATGTTGGAGGGCTCTGGATCAAGGCTAACTTCTGAGAAGGTAAGATGCATTTGACTCAGATTTCTAGAAATTGATTTTTTTTTCCCCCTCAACTCATAGGTCAGTTGACAAGAAGACAGTTAAGTCAATTATAGTTTAACACCAATTATCCCCATTCTATTAAGAGAGTAAACCAATAATGGCTTGAGGTTGTACAGATAAGAAAAAGAGAATATTTTGTGGCTAAATTCTTGTGGCCACAGCCTTGAGAGGAAGAAGTAGATCATGTATCCAATCAACCCACAGAATTCAGAAAGGAATCTGGTCCTCATGGGAACATGATAAATCAGGACCAAGCCACCCACAGGAGGCAGCTTTAACCTTGGCTTCTCACCTGAGAATAACAGCTTTGTGGTGGTGACGGCTGATAAAACAATTTAACACAATAGAAGAACATGTTAATCAGATATTTTCATAGCTAACCTCGGGATTGCCACCCTAAAGCAATATGATCACATTTTTGCTTGTTTGCTGCTTTTTTACTTAAGTAAATAAATTAGTAAGTTAACTTCAGGAAACTTGCAGTTTCCTTAGGAGAGTACTAGAAACCTCATTTCCTCTGAAAAGCAAATCCAGAGATTCAGATTTTCTCTCAAAACTTATTTTTAAACATGAGGAATTGACCTTGTCTACATTTTTGGCTGAGTCTAAAGTTGGCAAGAAGTAGGATGAAGTATGGGTAGTTAAGCTAAAGTAGCTCAGAACCATAGAACACATTTCATTTGTGGACTTTGGACCACAAATAAGGCAGAACTGGAGGACACTCATTTGTTCCATTTCTTTTCTTTTCTTTTCCTTTTTCTTCCTTTCTTTCCTTCCTTCCTTCCTTCCTTCCTTCCTTCCTTCCTTTCTTTCTTTCTTTCTTTCTTTCTTTCTTTCTTTCTTTCTTTCTTTCTTTCTTTCTTTCACCATATTCAATTAGCTGAACAGTTCTTAAATGGAGGAAAGTGGCACCATTTGCGGAAATACAATAGAGACGAACATAGGAACAATGAGGGCAGGTGCCAGATGGGGACACATTGGCAGTCCTGTGTGTCTTCCATCAACTATTCATGAAGGTCCAGGATCCCAGGTACACATCTAACAGTAACAGTCATATGGTTCAGGGGCAATGAGGAGATGTCCTGGAGAAATAATTGTCTACAGGCCATTGCCAACACCTAAGTATACGTTAAATATAATCCTGACGAAGCATTCCCTGTCATTAATCATCGTGCACCATCACACCCATGACCTCCGGGCTGCATTCAACTCCCGGAAACGTTCCTGGCTCCTTTGTAAAGGCTTGTGTCTGGGCCAGAAGACTGTGGGAAATCATCAGCTCTCCCAGAAGACAGGGGCAGGTCTGGTATTCATCCCCTCAGTCCCCTCAAGCCCCAGGAAGTGAGACATTTACATGAGCTCTGGATCTGAAGATGCCTAAGTCTTTGGACTAGTTTGTCATGCTCTCTCAGTGCTATCACAGTTTACAAGAACTCCACAAACATTTCAGAGAGAATTCCCTGTGAAAGGGAGATCTGGGTATACTGCTGGACGAATTAGAATCTGAAGAACTCCCAGATAATACGCAGAAATTATAATATTGCTACTTTTGAATAGTCTTCCACCCACTTCTTTTAAAGAGTGCTTGCAGACCATAATTGGGGGCCTTCAAGAATCCTTAATTACACCTTGTGGCAAGATCACTGGGGACAAAATAAGGCTAAAGTCCCTGCCCAGGAGTTCTCCATCTCGAATGCCCTGAGTGATTTCATGTTCTCTTATCTTTGTCACTTGTGGAGGAAAATAGTTAATTAAAAAAATTAAAATAATAGCCAAGGTTATTCCCCAGTAAGAGCTATTGTTGTGGACACCTACTTGGCTGTGTTATCTGCATCTTCACATAATGACATTGTCCACCAACATAAAATTGAATCAGCATGACTTGAATTAAAGACCTGAATTTTGGTGTTCATCTAAACCTGGAATTGACCTTCACTCCACTTGGCAGCTGGCTATAGTGTCCTGACCGCTGACCCATATAATTTTTGTGTGCTCTGATTTCTTATTCTGGCTTCGGTGTTTAGCTGCTGCCCCACCTGGTAGTGACTTACAGCTGGTTTTCATTGGCTTCCACTCCACAGTTGGTGGAGGAAGAAGCACAAGTTCACATGCATAGTTCAGAAGGCTTGGTCCAGTTTTAAAAACATTCCATCATGGACACCGGCTGATGCTGATATAGATTGTCTAATCATATTCCTCACCCATCACCAATGAGGGCTGAGGGTTCCTGGGACCAAGGATTAGATTGGCTTGTCCTCAATGAAGAAAATATGTTCTCAGAAATCTGGGAGTGAGTAAAGCAGCTGCAAAAGTGCTGAATCATAAGCAGCTGAGCATCAGAAGGTGGGCCGGAGATGCCCTGCAACAATATCACAGCGCCGGGAAGGGAAGACCAGCAATGGCAGAAGCCAGTTTCAGGAGTGAAAGAGAAAGGCATGTGAAGGGTTTCAGGAAAACTCTTCATCTATCAGCACTCAGTAAGTGGCAGGTGTGGGGTAATTGTTTAAAGTGATGAGAGGTCTAGACAGCTCCTCTACCTGCGTGCCTGTGACCATGTTCCCATGAAAAGCTTATATGTCTTTTCCTGCCTATCTGCTTTCCATGTTAGGACCTGGGTAGTTGAGCATCAAGATTAAAAACAAATGTTTTAGGATTTGAATTTCAGCCCTGCCATTTGCCAGCTGCCTGTGGCCTTGGGCACTGTAAGCTACTAAGTCTCAGTTTTCTGAGGTAACAGAACCCACCTCATTAGGGCTATTGTGAAGGTTCAATGAGACGCTTTGTGCCAAATCTTTATTACAGGGACAGCTATTATTTGGGGATATTTCTTATCACTGCTCTTTGAATTTCTATCTTGATTTTCACCCTGGTGATCTTTCCTCCTTTATATAAATGAAATAATATTACTTCTACATAAATGTCAGCAGCCATTATTATTATTATTATTATTATTATTATTATTATTATTATTATTATGTGGCATGACTAACCTAGGGTTACACACTGTGTTTGAGACAAAGCTAAGATTAGAAACCAGGTGTTTGAAGTCCCAGTCTAAAGGAGGTTCCATTTAAAGATTGAATCAAAATGCCATCTACTTTCACTCCATGAAGTTAGTTTACTATTCATATTACTTCTAGATAGTATTTAAAAGCCATTCTAAAGGGAATCCAGTGCACTACTGGTACAATCAATATGGAAAATAGTAAAGAGGTTCCTCAAAAATTAAAAATGGAAAACTGTGGCTCAGTGGATAGAGTGTCAACCTATGGACTCAAGGGTCCTGGTTTCGATTCCAGTCAAGGGCACATGTGCGGGTTGTGAGCTGGATCCTCAGTAGGGGGCATGCAGGAGGCAGCCAATCAAAGATTCTCTCTCATGACTGATATTTCTATCTCCCTCTCCCTTCTTCTCTGAATTCAATAAAACATATATTTTTTTTAAAAAGAAGAAGGAAACTACCATATGATTCAGAAATCCCACTTCTGAAATGTTCAGCCATGAGAATATTAGTCAGTCATGGAATATTGTTGTCATGAGCAAGAAGAAAATGCTGCCATTTGCAACATGGATGAGTGTTGAGGACATTATTATGCAAAATGAAATAAGTGAGATAGTTGGGAAAGACAAATACTGCATGATCTCACTGATATGTGGAATTTAAAAAAAGAAATAAAAGCACTAAATTCATGGAAAATGATCAGACTTCTTGTTACCAGAGGTAGAGGGTGGGGTGTGAGAACTGGATAAAGGTGATCAAAAGGCACAGATTTCAGTTCTAAGAGAAAGAAATACAAGGGATATAATTAATGAACACCACTGTGACCACAGTCAGCACTACCGGATGGTGTTCAGCTGACCCTTGAACAATGTGAGGGTTGATGGGCACTGATCCCTGTGCATTAAAAATTCTGCATATAACTTTTGACACTCCACTCCCACACTTAACTATTAATAGCCTATTGTTGACTAGAAGCCTTGCTGGTTGTTGCTCATACAGATGAAAACATTTGTCAGAACCTATTAGATTGAACACTTAAAAAGTTGTTCTACTGAATGTAACTTCTAACTTAAAAAAAGATGTAGGATAAAGGCCTGAACCTGGGCAGTCCCAGGAATACTGAGATGTATGGTCACTCTATGTCCGGAGGCTTGCAGCAGAGTCAAACCAGGTGATAAGGGGATCCTCTCTTTGTAGGCAGATAAGTGAAAACAACAACAAAAAGCTCATCATTGACCAGAAAACAGCCACCATCCCAGATTCCCAAGGTCAAAAGCAGAGGGACAGTAATGGAAGGTTAGTTCTGAAGCCGGTGAAGTGCAGGACACCAGGACACCGGACTCTGTACCCCAGAGGCTATTTTCTCTGTTGGAAGTGCAAAAGCAAGAGGTGCCCAAATGCCTGGCCATCTGGTACCCTGCTTGTCCCGGTGAGGAAGGAGCACTGGGAGGACAGCTTGTCGCTGTCACGTTGGCAGAGGGGCTGATTTTCTGGATCAGAGACCTTAGAGAGAGCTTGCCTACAGTCATTCTGTGTGCCACCCTTTTCTCTGCCTGGACTCACCCTCTGGGCTCTTTGCAAAGTGTCTGTCCAGGATTTGTTTTGGTAAGAGGTTCTGGATCAATGACTTCTTTAACATACTTTGATCATTTAATCTCTAGCCTGTATATCAGCTTGTTCATCCATTTGAGGATCCTTGGAGCTGAACCGAAAGAATCAAATCTCTTGAGAGCCTCAAACCTGGTTCATAGAAGGAAAGAGTGTTTGGGAACTACTGGTTGCCATGTACTCATTCCAACTTCTCCCCCTGTAATAAAGGGACTGTACCGCAGGAAGTTATCAGTGTTTAAACTCTGCAGAGAACGAGAGAGAACAGCCACGGGATCAACTACTTCAGAACTCTGTTCCTTTCCAAAGGTCTTCCTCAGCTTGCTTCATTCAGCTGTTGTTTTAAATAGTATTAATACTTCAAATAGGTTCTCCCTCTTCATTTTTCTGTCACCGTTGAAGGCAGGGGTTGTGGTAACACACTCCCAGTCTCTCAGACTGGACACCTTCAAGTCATTTTGATTCTTCACTCTTCCTTGCTGCTCACGGTGATTGCTTCCAAGCCCTTCAGCTGCTACCTCTCTGAGCTCTCACACTACCCCCTCTCATGCCCAGTAACACTTCCCTTATTCAGACCTCTATTTCTTCTCACTGACACCACTGCAATTGACCTTAAGGGGCTTCCCTGCTTCTAGTCCCACCTCCCTTGAATCTATATGTCCCCAATTAGTTTACCTGATGCATGGCTCAGATTACTGCATTTCCATGCTCAAATCTTCAACACTCACCCATTCTTTATGGAATTAGGTGCAAACTCGTTTCCTTGAATCTGCTTTCGGCTCTGTCTTTGATTAATCTCCCACTCGTAGCCAGGGGCCTGACTACTGCCATGCTTTTTCAACTCTGGCTTTGGTTAATAATACATCTCCTTTCTGAAGTGCCTGACATATCTGTCCACTTCATCTTTCAAAGCTCACTCCAGTTCTAATTCCTTTGAGAAGTACTCCCTCAGCTTCCAAGTGGATGTGGTCTCTTCCTCTTCCATGCCATCTTAGCACAGTAAAATAAATCTTATGGTATTTATTTTCTGTCTTATATTCCATTGAAGCCTATACGTGTCTTATGTCCATGATTAAATTGTAAACTCTCTGAAAGACGAAGCTAATTTTACTTGTCTTTGTCAATCTTTCTACATTTTATACATCATTTAGCACATCGTAGTTATTAAGTAAATATTTGTTTACTTCAATTCCCACAATTTGAAAAATGCATTCATAGTAGTTGAGGTTAGGGTTAGTTACTACAGTTTAGTCTAGGCCAAGATTTTAGAAAGGATCAACTGCCCTCTTTCAAATAATTCAACTATGTTTTCAACTTGTATAACATATTAAATCGAGGAAAAAGACCTGGAGGCAAGACTGATATTCTTTAATAGTCTCAAACTATTAAACACTATGATACACTTGGCCTCAGTTAAAAAGATATATGCATCCCTAAGCCATAGAATATAGAAACTACAACAACTGGGCGCCTTAAAAACGGGAAGCAGAAGAGGAAAGCCAAGTGGTGGCCGAAGGCTGATGGCAGGAAGCAGGTGGGGAGACACTTCTGTGAATGACCTCAGAGTTGTGCCTGCCACCCATGGCTAAAGAGGCGTTATTATCCATGGCCTGTCTAATCCACTTTGAAGTCCATTTTTCTCTGGTGAGCTTTCTATAAAATAGAAAACTTTTGAGTTGTGTTAATATTTGGGAAAATTCTTCTTGTCAATGTCAGGCTGTCTAGTCTTTGTTGAGGGAACCAAAGAAGGGACATTTGTGTCTAAGTTTTAACCGGGTGTTTAAAGGAAGAAGAATTGGGGTTCATGGTAGTAGGAATCATTGAGATTCACAAGGGAAAAATAAACTACAGTAGGCCAGAAGGGTAGAGCACAGTGCAGGCTGCCTGAACGGGTCCCTCTGTTTATCTGGAGATTTCCTTCAGGAGCTCTGCTCTGATAAAAGCCTAGATGGTTTCATTACTGTTTCAAACAAGAGTCAGTTCCTACCTAAGATGCTCAATAAATATTCACTGATTGATTGCTCATAAATGCCCTTCACTATCCTAAATGGATTAGCTCTGCTTGAAGCAAGAGCCATATGGAACTTCCATCCAAGATGACTACTGAGCCTCATGCAGCCCATAAATGACCCCAAATCACATTTGTTCTTTTTGTTTTGATAAATCATGGGCTTCCAACATCTTTTATGCTTCAGCCCTGACCTCCTTGACTGCACATTAGACACTTCATTTGAAAGTGAGGGGACTTTAAATCTAATGAAAAAGGCTGCATTATTTTCCATGCTTCCACACACCTTCAAGGATCCGTCCTTATTTTATGCATACTCACCAGTTTTTCCTACTCTGCTGGCTTCCTTTCCTTTCATTGTGAAGAACAGGTCTTGAGGTAGGAGGGCACTTAAACCAGCATGGCACCTGATGAGTCCTTAGTGGGGAACTACAGGTCTAGGGGAGAAAGCAGGAAGAGGAGAACCTGAGCAGAACTGGGCCAAATTCTTCCCCCCCTCCCCCCTCACTCCTCACTTACTTGGCAGGGCTGGAGGCTGTAGCCTTTTTTCTTCAGGAATCAAGTCTGAGTTCTAGTAAGGAGAGTAGAGCCGATGTTTGGGTGTGTGTGTGTTTTTTTAAGATTATTATTTGTTTAATTTTAGTTTTCACTTATAATGAAACAACTCATTTTTAAGACAAGGTTTCCCCTGACTTCTTGGGAAGAAGTCAATGAGGAGGAATTACCTTTAATTGGGTTGCTATTTCCTGATTTTAGGTTATAATAAACTTTTTACAATTAAACAACACATAATCAAAAGGCTAGACCATTTTGATAGACATTTAAAAAACAAAATTTGATATCCCACCATGCAGATATAGACACTAATATACACATATCATGTAAACCGTTCTAGTTATTTTTCCCAAACAAATATGCACACTTGTGTATTTCAAAAATGGATTCACACTAATTGTTCTGCCATCTAGGTTTAGTTTTTATTTTGTTTTTTAAATATTACCTTGTGTAGCTCTTCCCTATCAGTAAATATAGGCATATACAAATGTTTGTAATGGCTTTCTGTATTTGATTTCAGGATGTTTTCTATTACATATGTGTCATTGTTTCAGCACTGAATATTAATTATTTTGCCCAATTTTATGTTCAAATTAAAACTCAAGTTCCCTTAGGGACAACATTTTTATTAATATTTTGGGCCAAGAGTTCTGGCTTTTGGCTTAAAGTATTTCTTCTCCTGGCATGAGCTGCAGCGTGATCCTCAGATGGTTACTACTTGTGCTGGGCTTGGAGTTGCCCAGGAGAGGCCAAGCTGCAAACCAAGGCTGGCTACTGCTAGCACCAGACTCAGGGCCTCTCAGCAAGAGGTGCAGGCACTCCCAGGCTAGAGGCTGCTTGTTTGAAAGATTTTAGGAAAGTCTGAATCATGAGCCAAGACAGATCATTAGTATCAAAAAGCCACTGGAAACGGCTTAGGTTGGCCTGTAAGTTTGGTGGTGCAGGTGTCAGGAAATCACCAGGTGGGGAAAACAGTGATAACCAGGCTGATGGAGACTCAGATATGGCACCACCTGCCTGCTCTGTGGGCTCAGCAAAGGAACAACAGCCTTTGCCAGCACTTGTGTCTGGGAGAAAGACACTCCTCCAGCCCTTGCCCTTGTGCCAGACAATTCAACTCCTCCATTTATGTCCCTGGTGACCTTTGAGCTACTGTACCAGCATCAGAGCTCAGAGAGAGTGAGTTTGAGTAAATCTGTGTGAGGGCCCTTTAAGAGGAATTCCTGGGACTCCCGCAGCCCTAGTCTCACTCAATCACAGTCCCCACTGGTTTTTACAGCCAAAAGTTGGGGGACTCTCTTCCTGGCACTGGAGCCCTCAACTGGGGGCCTGATGTGAGGCCAGGACCCCTTGTTCCTTAGGGGGCCTTCTGCAGCCAAAACATTCCTCCTGGGTTTTATGTGCCACACATGGGTGTGGGATCAGCCTATTCTTCACCTCTCCGTCCCTCCAATGAGCCTTGATGTGGCTCCTTCTATGCATCTTTAGTTAGAGGACTTCTGCTCAGCTAGATTCTAGATGGTTGTGAATGAGGGTTGTCCCGTAGTTTAACTGTAATTTTGACATGGTGTGGGGGGATATGAGTACTACATTTACCTACACCACCATCTTTTTAAAAAAATATATTTTATTGATTTTTTACAGAGAGGAAGGGAGAGGGATAGAGAGTCAGAAACATCGATGAGAGAGAGACATCGATCAGCCGCCTCCTGCACGCCCCCTACTGGGGATGCGCCCGCAACCAGGATACATGCCCTTGACCAGAATCGAACCTGGGACCTTTCAGTACGTAGGCCGACGCTCTATCCACTGAGCCAAACCAGTTTTGGGCTACACCACCATCTTGACTGGAAGCCTCAAGATGAGTTTTCTAAAACCAGAGAATAGAGCGAACTCTTAGCATTCAAACCAAGAAGTCTAACATGGTTGTAGTGACTTTGCTTCAGATTGTCTCATCAATCTGCCTAAGGCTCTGTGACCAAAACGGACCTCCATTTGGGGGGCCCTGGCCGGGGACCAAGTTTTGAAGATTTGTTCCAGGAGTTGCCCTCTGACTCTTTGTACAATCCTTGGGAATTGCCTTAACCTTTTGGTGACCTGATCCCCTCTGGAAAGGGAGATAATATTACTTGCTTTAATGCAATGCCCTTTTAAAATCTATGAGATTCCCAGCGGGGACGCTGTGTTTTTGTCTAGAGGGAAAAATGATACTTTAGCCCTGCAGCAACATTTAGATAATTATCTGAGATAAACAAGTACAATTAAGTTCATTTTTGTGTGTGTTTAGTACTTTTCAGTTGAACAAAATGTGATTAACCCAAGAACGTTTTACCTTTAACTTGGTTTCATCTTGGAGCGTTGTAGATCATGCCTCACAGGAAAAACTGCCCTTGGAGAAGGAAATTTGAAGTTACAGTTGACCCTTGAACAAGGGTTTGAACTGCACGGGCTCCCTTACATGTGGATCTTTTTTCAATAGGGTAAATGTATTTTTCTTACATGTTCTTAATAACATTTTCTTTTCTCTAGCTTATTTTATTATAAGAATACAGCACATCATACCTATATCAGATACATGTTAATTGACTGTTTATATTATCTGTAAGGCTTCTAGACAACAGTAAATTTTTTGGGGGGTGCATGTCAAAATTTACATGCTGATTTTTCAATGCATGGGGAGCACGGGCTTGGCACCTTTGACCCCTGTGCTGTTCAAGGGTCAAGAAATTTAGTCATCTCCTTTGCAAACAATCTGAAGCGTGCCTGGAGCCTCTAGCCCCTCTGTACATGTAGCAGAAGGCATAGATCTCCCTGATCACTAATATCTAGGCCCATGAGCCACTGGTGCTATCATTAGCTTGTTTACAAGTTAATATGCCAATGACTCCAAATGCCGCAATTCACTTCTCATCTCCCCAGTGAATTTTTTTGCTGGAATTCCAACTGCCTGCTGGGGCTCCACTTAAGTATTCCACAGCCAGCTCCATCTCAACATGTCCTGAATGGGATTCATTGTTATCTCCCTTTCTCCCCATATCAGGTGGCCTCTGGCCCAGTTATTCATGCAAACTTGATATTCATTCCAGACCATCTCTTTTCCTTGCCCAGAATTTTTAATCAATCAGAAAGTCTCTCAATAAATCTAAAGTCTTTCTCCTCTTCTGCCCGCTTCCGTTGTCCTAGTTCAGTTCTTTCTTATATCTCACTCGAACGATTGCTAATTATTGACCCAACAAATATTTGTTAAGGATATACTGAAGGCTGGCACTATTCTAGGAATGTGGGATACTATTAGCAAACAAAATACACAAAGTTCTCAAAAGACAACATAGGGAACTATAATCAATAAATTATAATAACTATGTATGGCATTAGATGGGTACTAGACTTATTGGGGTGATTGCTTCATACAGCATATGCAGGACTAGTTACTCTGTTGTACACCTGAAACGAAAATAATATTGAATGCCAATGATAACTAAAAATTAAACAAAAATATAAATATGCAAAATTCCTTGTCCTTGAGGAGTTACATTTTAGTAGTGGAAGGTAGAGAGCTGACCATAAGAATGTAATATAAAATGGGAAAATTATGTAACATTAAAAATATATTTTATTGATTTTTTACAGAAAGGAAGGGAGAGGAATAGAGAGTTAGAAACATCGATGAGAGAGAGACATCGATCAGCCGCCTCCTGCACGCCCCACACTGGGGATGTGCCCGCAACCAGGATACATGCCCTTGACCGGAATCAAACCTGGGACCTTTCAGTCGCAGGCCGACGCTTCTCTCCACTGAGCCAAACCGGTTTTGGCAATGATGTCACATTAAAATATGAAAACAACTACTGTGAAAAAAGTAGTGGTGGGAGGGATAGCAGTTAGCCATCTTAAATGGGGAGGTCAGAGTACGCCTCTTTGAGAGGATAACCTCTGGGCAAAGGTGTGACAGAGACCAGCCCTGCAGTCACCTGGGGAAGCATTCCAGGCCCAGGGACAAGGCCTCCTCCATACGGGGAGGCAGCTGGCACGTCCCAGCAGCTGCAGGGAGACCAGTGCCGCCAGAGTGGAGCAAGCTGGGAGATGGTCAGCAATGAGGTCAGAGTGGGTGAGAGGAGCTTGAGCTTTCCCTGCGCAGGCTCAGAAGTCATTGCTAGGCTTTGAGCAGAGAAATAGTAGGATCTGGTGTAGGTTTTCAAGGGGTCACTCTGGCTGCTGCATTGGGGACAGATGTAAGGAAACCAGGAGGGACACGAAGACCAGGGAGGAGGCGGCAGCCATCGTGCAGGAGAGAGGTGTGCTGGGCAGAGTGGCAGCAGTGGGAGTAGAGCCAAAGACATTTCTGGAAGGACTGACTACTGGGCGGTGGGACAGGAGAGTCAGGGATTGGTACTTAAGGGATCTGAGTGTACTGTCCCTGGGACCTCCCTGCCCAGCACCCCGCCCTTGACATCTGTCTCGCCAGAGTAAACTTTCTAAACATCAAACCCGGTCCTGTCACGCTTCCCTGGAAAACCTCCGCATCGCCCCTTCTCTTTCATTTACTACAGGAGGCCTTTCCTGACGTGGCCCTGCCTTTATTCTCCAACTCCCTTCCCGCTGCTCTACCTTTGAACAGCTGCAAACTGCCTGCGGAGGCCTGCATTCGTCCGCAGAACTGTGACTGGGCCTCCGACAATACTGTTCATGTTTTCTCACTTTGCTCCACAGACTCATCTGATTGAAGGAACTCCTTTTCTAGGTCAGCCTCAGACATCACCTCCTCTAGAAGGTGAGCGGAGTGCTTTCCTGTGAGTACCCATGTTTTCCTGGGTACGCCCCATGATGATCATCACATCATGCCGAGCGGCCTCTTGTAACCAAAAGAAGCTCCTTGCTCTTTCTCCACAAGAGCAAGCACATGACTGTCACATAAAGTAATGAGGGTTCCATACGTGTCTGATGCTCTGATCTGACAGCTTGGAGGCTGGGTTTGCATCCATCTAAATCAGTGGTTCTCAACCTTCCTATGCCGCGACCCTTTAAGACAGCTCCTCATGTGGTGATGACCCCCAACCATAAAATTATTTCCCTTGCTACTTCATAGCTGTAATTTTGCTACTGTTATGAACTGTAATGTAAATATCTGATATGCAGGATGTATTTTTGTTGTTACAAATTGAACATCATTAAAGCGTAGTGATTAATCACAAAAACAATATGTAATTATATACTGTGAAATATTTATTTCTAATTACAAATAAATGAAATTTTGTCTTGAATCGTGGTGTAGCATGGGTAACAGTCTTCATATGACAACAGTAAACTACATTGCTGCACTTTGCTACAGCGAGGAGCGGTGTGTTGGTTCCTAAGACCATGGGAAATAGGTGTTTTCTGATGGTCTTAGGCGACCCCTGTGAAAGGGTCGTTTGACCCCCAAAGGGGTCACGACCCACATGTTGAGAACCACTGATCTAAATGAAGCCAAATTCCTCCCTAGTCCCTGGGTCTGCTGGCTGAATCTTAGGAGAGCATTGCCTTTCGTGATGAGGACCAGAAGAAGTGAGATCAAGTGTCTGTGTAGCCAACGGCTTTCTCTCTGCTTTCACTCAGATTCTCTTTGCATCCTTCAGCCAACCTGGATGCTCTGTAATGAGTCGTGCGCGTTTCACAACGTTTCTCTCCTGGACGTAAGAAAACAAAAGCACAAGCAGCCTCTCCCCCTGGTTGCACGGTGCACACCCTGTACAGGGTCAGCATGACAGTGACAGCCCCACCCCCAGGGGAGTAGCAAAGGGACGTCTCCGAGTGGACGACAGAGGCTCAGAATGGTCTTAGGGAAGCAGATGGGCCCTCTGGTGAGCTTTCTATTCACAGAAAATCAGGACCAGAATAAAAAGAAGTTGGGGGCACAAATGCTAAATGGAACAGAGCAGATGTAGGAAGTGTCAAGCTGGGCCTTTGGGGAGAAGGAAGATGAAATGAGGACCAAACAAGGCGTTCCACTCACAGGGAAATGAAGTCGCCGATGCTACTTCACGCGACAGGGGTTCTGGGCCCCCAGCCAGGTGCCCTGGCCTGGGTGGCTGAGTGGTGCCAAAATCATTTGCTCAAACACAATGGTGCCCAGCCAGTTACCCAGACAGCCCAGCAAATGCGCTTGGGGCGGGGAGCCTGGGGGTGGCCACATCAACTTGGCAACCTCACGTTCCTGGGGAGGGTGGCGGGGTCAGGGAGAGAGTAGCGGGGAGGTGTTGGCAAAAGCAGTGGGTGTGGGGCTTTACAGAATCTCAAATGCCCTGTGACTCTCTAAGTCTTTGGGAAATTACCTTTTATTAGCTGTGCTAAGCCTCAGCTAAGCCTCAAGACTCGGCCATCTGCTCCTCTCCTGTCTGTAATTCTGACCATGTACACACAAAAAAACAAATTTGATTTCAGCAAAATTTTTTTTTCTTTAAAAAGGGAAAAAAAGGGAAGGGAAATGAAGAAGGGAAACGGATGAGGGTGAAAGTTGCAGACAAAGTTACATGAAAAGGTGGGTATTTCTGAAACAGAACCCTGACAAGGTGCATTAATTTCTTTGTGACCAGGGCTAGGATAATTAGTTCATTACCCAGCACCATAGATATGTAGTAAGCTGCTTTTACTTTGTTGTTGTTTGTCAAGTAATATATGTTTACTAGGGGCCCAGTGCATGAATTTGTGCACCCTGAAAGGAACTGTGGGCTGCGAGGCTGTGGGGGCACAGAAGTGTGTCTTGGCCCCTCCTCCTCACCGCCCCCCCCACCTGGCCCCTCTTGCCAAGGCCCCCTGGTCCCTTCTCTGCCAACAGCCCCTACCTTCCAGACAAAAGAGTTTTGTTCGAGCCCTCTTCAGTTGTGAAGAGAACTACCACAGTCCCCGAGCCCTCTCTGCTGTAGAAGAACCATCCTTCCCTCCTCCCCCACAGGACCCAGAATCCAGTCCTCCTTGGACTCCATTCAATCGGGAAAACTCCTGCCCAAAGGCAGGGCCCAGCCATGAGCCTGACACCCCAGATGTATTCAGGTCAAAGGTCCTGTGACTGTAATTAATCATTCTCTGAACACAATTCACATATTCATGCAGCATAATGTTGCCTAAGATATCAGTCACCATATGGCATTGTAAGTAAGAAGAAAATTGGTGATGAACCATAAACCTTTTGTCTTTTCCACTCAAACTTGCTGCTAAGCCATTTCTTGAGTCAAATGTCAAGGGTGGGCGACATGGAGAGGAGGTGAAGGCATTTTGGTTGAGGGAACAAATTTGGGCAATAAGGGTATTCAGTGAACACTGAGAAACCAGATATCAAAATGGACTTTGATGCTACCATAATTAAAACCGTTTTATACCAGCATAAATATAGGAGCCGAACAATAATGAAATAGAGTCATGGAAATTAGGCATTTGTTAAAGATTTTCTTTCAAATAAGTGGGGCAAGCATGGGCTATTCAGCATCTTTGAAATAATGAGTTCTTGATTGTGATTACATATCTGAATTAATTTCATATGTATTAAACATCTTCATGTTATATTATACAAATACAAATATTATATTACATAAATATCATATATACACAGCTTTTTGATTATGGGAAAAGCTCCCTAAAAATTAACTAAGACCCAAAGATGTTAAAATGTTTTATACATCAGTAGACATTAGTTTTTTAAGTATTAAATGATCTAGCTTCCTTGGTCCTCACCAAGAAAGATAATGGATCTTTGGCTTGTGAGATAATTGGGCTATAAAAACAGAAAGTGATCTTCTTAGGAGAAAAAATTATAGGTAGAATTCTGTAAAGCATTATGAATATATGAAATATTATTATTATTATTATTATTACTTTTAAATATATTTTATTGATTTTTTACAAAGAGGAAGGGAGAGGGATAGAAAGTTAGAAACATCGATGAGAGAGAGATACTGATCAGCTGCCTCCTGCACATTCCCTACTGATGATGTGCCCACAACCAAGGTACGTGCCCTTGACCAGAATCGAACCTGGGACCTTTCAGTCTGCAAGCTGACGCTCTATCTCCTGAGCCAAACTGGTTTCAGCTGAAATATTATTTTTATTTAAATTTTCCAGATTTCAAGTGCTACTAAGAATATCTATTCTATCTAATAAAAGAGTAATATGCAAATTGATCATCACTCCAACACACAAGATGGCTGTCCTCATGTAGTCAAAGATGACTACCCCCATGTAGACAAAAGATGGCCACCACAAGATGGCCAGCAGGGGAGGGCATTTGCAGGGGACCAGGTCAGCAGGAAAGGGCAGTTGAGGGGGACCAGGCATGCAGGGGAGGGCAGTTGGGGGTTACTAGGCCAGCGAGAAGGGCAGTTGGAGGGACCCAGGCCTGCAGGAGAGGACATTTGGGGGGGACCCAGGCCTGCAGGGAAGGGAAGTTGTGGGGAGCCAGGCTGCAGGGGAGAATAGTTAGGGGTGACCGGGCTGGCAGGGGAGGGCAGTTAAAGGGGACTAAGCCTGCAGGGGAGAATAGTTAGGGGCAACAAGGCTGGCAGGGGAGGGCAGTTGGGGGCAATCAGACTAGCAGGAGAGAATAGTTAGGGGTGACCAGGTATGCAGGGTAGGGACACTGGGGGTGACCAGGCCAGCATATGAGGACAGCGAGGGGTGACCAGGCTAGCAAGGGAGGGAAGGTAGGGGTAAACAGGCCTGGAGTGGAGGGCAGTTGAGGGTGACCACGCCTGTAGGGGAGGACAGTTAGAGGTTACCAGGCCAGCAGGGAGGGAAGTTAGGGGCAATTGGATCAACAGGGGAGCAGTTAGGTATCAATCAGGGGAGTGGTTAGGGGGTGATCAGATTGGCAGGCAGAAGCTGTTAGGGGCAATCAGGCTGGCAGGCAAGTGGTTGGAAACCAGCAGTCTTGATTGTGAGAGGGATGTTGGACTGCCTGTTTAGGCCTGATCCCACCAGAATCAGGCCTAAACAGACAGTTGGACATTTTTTGAGGGGTACCAGATTGGAGAGGGTGCAGGTTGGGCTGAGGGATACACACCCTACCCTTCCATGCACAAATTTCATGCACCAGGCCTCTAGTACATATATAAAAATGTAAATATATCATATATATATCATATATATATATACACACACACACATACATAAAATATTTATATATATAATTATATATGTGGTAGAAAAAATTATATAAAAATTATATTTGTGGTAGAAAAATTTCAGAGACTATCAAAGTTCCTGTTTCCTATCACATTTACACACAATATCTACTCTCTCCAAACCCTATCCAAACAGTCCTTATAGGAAAGCTGCCACTTGGCTCCGTGCAGCTGATGAACTTGGGAGAAGTCTTGGAGGTAAAGAAATGAACTCAATATAAAAGAGGGCGAGATCGTTTTTCTGAAGAATGAAAGGGAGTTTTTCTGGCACATGGTAGAAGGTCAGACCAAGGTTACTGAGTGAATAAATAATGAATGAATAAATGAATGAAGAGCCAGGAATTGAATGGCTTTTCAAATTTTTGGCCTTGGAGAGGATAAAAGCCCGTCACAAGGCCTTGAAAAAAAATTGTACATCATAGCCTCCTACAAGATGGACATTTGGGCTCCATATATTGTCTAGTTCACTTATTTCTCCATCAAGCTCTCACCCGTGACAATGTCATCTGTGCAAGCTGTAACTCATTTGGGAGCTTCATATTGAAAATACCCCTAATTTCAAAAACAGAGGCAACTGCTAATGAAACTTACAAACTGAAGAAGAAAGCATGGGATAGAGTCACATAAATAACTTTATTTTGTTTCCTAGTGTTCTGTTATATAACCTTGCCCCTGGGATAAAAACATGTCTACCCCTCATACTTGTTTTGTCACTCTCAGGTAAAAGGAAGTCCTTAAGTCACCGTAAGGTACTCAGTATAATTTCAATAATTTAGTGTGTCTAGTCCCAGTAATAAACTGCAAACTTGAGTTGATGTTAAACCTGTCCTCCCCAGCTGAGTCCTGGCTGCCTGGCTACTGCAGAGTGCCATGAGAACAGGGATCTCCTTCTCGGTTTTCATGCCTGAGGATGGTCCCACCTCCCTGCCACCCCAACCCCTAGCTTGCCAGTCAGGAGCCTTGTAGGGAGAGGGCAAGGAGGCAGGGGTACTGGAAAGTTCTTGCTCAGCTGGCACTGGTCTAAGATGGCTCACCTTCCCTGGCCCTGTAGTTGAAACTGGCTCATAAGCCATTTTATAGATAATTTGGATATTCTCTCACTTTGTGCCTTTGACTGCAATTCCTGCTGTCTGGGCATAACGTTTCATTGGCTGGCTCCTCCGGGCTCAGCTCTTGTTTTTTATTGTTTCAAGTCATGCGGAATCTCTCTGTTGGTCTCCTCCTTCACGTAGACTTCTACCTGGATTTCACGTGGATCCAGGATAACTCCACCCCTAGGACCTCTTAGGTTCTACCGAAAGCTGCATGCTCTCCCAGGAGTCATTGGGGGCCATTTTGAAAGCGCCTGCCACAGAAAAGTTAAACACATGTCTCTTTCCAAAATCCTTGTCCTGATTCTGCCCTGGCAGACTCTGGAGGTTCAGGGCAATCTCGAGCTGGCAACTCCTCTTCACAAAGCACCCGACAGTTTACCAGCACATCTTGCTTCACTTCCAGATGTCCTGGGCAGTCAGACATCTGTCCATTTGGCCCTCCAGCCACAGAGACCACATTTCAAGCTCTCAACACAGTCTCATTAAAGAAACTCCCACTCACCTCCTTTAGAAAACACTCAGAACAATAAGTTACTCTCTGCAACAAATCTTCCTCACCAGTCCTCTCTCTCTTTTCCTTTTATACTTCTGATCTGTGGGAAAGCCCTTGGGTGAGAAGCGCAAGACTGGTGTAACCAGTTTTCAGATATTTCCTTAAAAAAACGGATGCTTCTCTGTCTCACAACTAATTTTGGTATCGTGTACTTTTCTTAGTGCTGCCCGAATATTTCAATTTAATGTATTTTCATGTCATCAATCTGATGTTACTTGTTGTCCTGGGTTGATGGCTTCCGTTGCTATGTCTAACTGGAGACCTCGCTGGGAAAACTAGCTTGTTACTCTTAATGTGAATGTATTAAAAGCCACGGGACAAGAATTTTTAGAAAGATTTATTGTTTAAGTTGTTTTCAGTGGTTGTCAACCTCCAGAATGGCCCCCCAATGATCCCTGTCTCCTGGTACTCACATCTTTGTGTAGTGCCACTGTATCCACACTGAATCAGGATTGGTCTGGGTGACCAATGGAATAGAGAGAAGTGATGGCTTGCTACTTCCAAGATTAGATGATAAAATACTTTAGTTTCTGCCTTACTCATCCTCTTTCTCAGGTAGATATCCTCTCTCAGAAGCCATGGTGAAAGCAGGTCCGTGGAGAATCCCATAGAGAAGGAACTGCAGCCTCTTGGCAGCAGCTGTAGGAGTGAACTTGGCAGTGAATCCTCCAGCCCCAGTGAAGCCTTCCAAGACTGCAGATCCAGCTCATAGCCTGACAATCCTAAACCAGGAACACACAGTTTATTGACCCTCAGAAACTATGAAATACATTGTTCGTTGTTTTAAGCTGCCAGTTTGGTGTGTGTGTGTGTGTGTGTGTGTGTGTGTGTGTGTGTGTGTGTGTG